>OX422218.1:50678277-51373224 GCA_949130495.1 Sambucus nigra
TGGATGATTTAATCAAATTCATCATGCTTAGCTAAAATGATATCTATTAGTGCTCGTTGAGAAGATCCCTTATCTCGTTGCTTCATTGTCTCCTCAAAATGAGCCACAAACTCCACCTCTTGAGCTTTTAGGAGCTACATTAAATCTTCTTGAGCTCTAACAGATTCCTTAAGAGCTTCCTCCAATTGTTCATCTTTTATTGCAAATTTTTTTTAGAATTAGTTGGTTTGGGACTAGGACCAAGACCATTAATATACCCTGATCTTATACCGACCACACGATCCACTTTCTCGTCTGGGATCATTAATAGGCCTCCTAAAATATAGAGCCAAACTCAAGGTTTTTCATCTCTTCCTTAGTAGAAGAAATATAAAATTGGTATCTAAAATACTCATATTTTTAAAAAAATCGACTGAGTTTCCGTTGTTTTTACTTGAAAACCAACTTGTTCAATCCATTAAAAAATCACAGATAATACAACAATAATCAATTACACTCAATCCCAACCTCCAAAACAGTAAATATAACTCAAGATACTGAATCTTGGCCTCAAATAAAATATTTTATATTTTAAAAAAATTCGACAGACATTCCTTTGTTTTTACATGAAAACCAACCTTTTCAATCCATTAAAAAATGACAAATAACAATACAATAATCAATTATACTTAAACTCGACCTGTAAACAAAAAATATAAGTCATAATACTTAATCTTGTCCTGCGATAATCCTACATACTTAATTCGGTCGAGTACAACATAAAATAAATCGCAATCTTATTTACATAGATTTCTTTAGCTGTAGGAGACGTCCATTTCTCATATTTACAATAAATTGCTTTATAAAACTCAATCCTATTGGGTTTATCACCATTATCCCCACCTATCTGTCAAAATAAAAAAGTCTATAAATAGTAAACATATTTATTATAGAAAATTTAAGTCTAAAAATAATTATATATTACCAGTTCATGACGAACAACCACAAATTGGACCCCTTGTTATGCTTCGCGATTTGCTTCGTTTTATTATTTTTGTTTATTTCACATCGTTGCCCATAATATATTATAAAATCATTATATCGAATATAACAGTTTATATCTTACATAAATAAAAATTATAATAATTTTGAACCTCGTATTTAGGATCAGCATATACATCATACAACTCATGCAATTTTGCCTCGGTGATACCAAAAGGAATATTTGCTCGTGCCTCCTCCCGTTACCCATATTGCAAACGAAGTTTACTTCATCAAGTCCTACTCCTACCTTTCATCAATTATTCCCGACTTTTCTTTCCAAACTCATCCAAGTCAACTTCGAATATCTCCTGAAAATAAATTACGATAATTAATGAAATTAAAAAAAGTGTAAAAATTAATAGAAAACAAACTCCTTAATAAATTATAACTTACGTTAAGTCTATCAAAGACTTAATTATTATCACGCTCACTAAGTTTTTTCCATTTCATTGGCACCGGGATAGGATTCTGAGATATAATACCAATCTCAGTAGAAAGTTTGACAGACTGCACATAATTGAGAGGCCTATAACGCCCCGACCCAAATTTATGGGTTACCCGTGGTTAACCCGATTCAACATGAGCGTTATGTGTGAAGTAAAACGAAACAACCTATATAATATTTCTAATCCAGTTGTATTTTAATTAATATTTCACTTATCTAACATGCGATTCTAATTTCAAGTTCAAACTATATGAGGGACCCATAGGAAGCATCCCGTGGGGGTCCAGGCATACAGAACTACTAATGCTAATGAAAATTAAATACATACTTGTATAACACTCTCAAAATACGGAATAACATATGACCTGCCATAAAAAAATAAGGGTTTGATCCAATGCCAAGTCGGGATATATAAAATGTCGTGTGGAAACAAATGGCATAAAGGATACTCACACGCTACAACCACATGCATGTAAAAATAAGTATATAGGTACATAGATTACACTTATATAACTCCCTATCCTAAAGCAATGCTACCAGAAAAGTTTAAGACGTCCAACATTAAGATGTTCGGGGGCTAGTGGACCCCCAATTACACATCTTCGAAGTTAGCATCAATATATGACTCTTCTAGGTGCCTTCGAGGAAACAATGGCCCAAATGTTCCAAAAGACTTTAAAGAAAATCGCTTTTCATTGATTCCTATCCCTCGAGGAATCTTGAATTCGCAGTTGGGAGAATGTTTCCCATGAACTCATGTTGGAGTACAAGTATAACGAGGAATTGGAGGTTATATGTCATGATTTCAAACTTCTCAAGAAGAATAGCGGAGAAAATGTCGGTAATTTCATACCAAGGTGGAGGGAGAAAGCGACCACTATGACCAACCAGCCTTCCGAAGAAGAGCAAGTTAGTATTGCGAAGAAAAATTTCTTACCCCATGTTAGAGAAACAATGGGATGACATTATTACACCCATTTTTGAGCCCTCCAAGAAACGGGAGTGGAGATCGAAGAAAGTCTTGCCAAGATGAAAGCTGAGCCAAAGAAATTATCTAGATAGTTCACTCCAAGAAAATATGAGAAGCCTGCTACAGTCTCGACCATCAACAACATTTCACAACTTTCTACCTCTTGGGCACCAGAAAGGCACCCTAATCCCACCAAAAAGTAATACATCAAGCGTCATAATCCCCTCTCCAAATTTTACCAAGCCCTTTTGAGCCGAAATCTCATCAAGTCGTTAGAACCTCATCCATTACCAAACCCATTCCCAAAAATTTCAATCCCGATGCCCATTGTGATTTCCATCAAAATACCATCCATACCACTAATCAGTGTTTTCATCTCTGGAATGTAATCCAAGGTCTGATTGACCATGGAGTTATCGACCCACCAGCCAATCCTAAGCCAAACACCACTCATCATCCACTTTCAAATCATGAAAATGTTATCTTCCTAGAAACTGATCTGTAATTCTATCCATCTACCGAGATTATACCTAGTAAATCATCCATTATACTCGTAAATTCACCTAACCCCCTTAAAGTTTGTCCATATTTTATCCTACATCCTACCTATCTCAACGATGAGGCCCTATCACTTCTTACAAGAGCATGCACTGTCTTTCGTAGTCATTCCATAGGTAAAGATATGGAATTGCCAACAGTACTGAACCAGCTCCTTGAGTTTGGGCTGAAATTGCCCTCAGAAATGACTATTAACTGCCAAAAGTTTAGTACACTGTTCATCAAAGCCCAAAAGTGGACTCGAGAGTTAAATAATTGGGTGGTATCCATTAACGAAGTTAGTTTAGATGACGCAGTATAGATTATAGTATGATTATTCTGTCAAACCAATGAGATTTTTAGTAGACCCGAGTTACTCGATGCCTTAAAACTACAAGGGCAGTTGATCCCTTCACTTCTGCTTCTCCCGTTGAGTGGGAGGGTCTATATGAAGAAGTCATTGAGGTTATAGTTCAGATGAAGAGCCAAGTATTGAAAAGGATAGCCCAATGATCAATATATGTGGGATAATATCGTTTGAAGATATAATAGGTAGGATCAACAAAGTGGCCAAAAATCCAGAGATAGATGAAGAAATAGGGTTTTCATTCTTTTCCTCTTCTGCGTACCATATGACAAGATTTGGGAGGCACTACTAGAGTCCAAACCATCAATCAACAGTGATGGATAAACGAAAAGGTATCAAAAATACTGAAGAAAACTCCCCATGTCGGCATTAGGAGGCACTACTCTCCTCGATGGTCATTTCCGTCGTGGGGAGTTTTCGGCATGAACATTTCCTTTCCCCATCAGAAACTGAAGTTCTTGGCCAAGGAACAGGTCATCAACATCTTGGGCGAAGATAAAAATATCGATAATGCGAGCACCAGTAGGGGATGATTTTAAAGATAGAGTATGTACAAAGCATAACACTCATGGTAATGTCAACCTGATACAGATATTAAAGACTATGCATTACATGCTCGGACTGGGGCTAGGACTATGATAACAGGGGATATTAAAACCCATAGTATTGAAGCAGGCCTTTCCTCCAAGTGACCTAGGTTCTCAACCATCATCAGAGGAACTCAAAATGTTGTGCCAACCTTGGTTAAAGAAAAGGCTAGAAAGTGCCAATACAGTTTCAGGAGTTTCCTTGAACGGGAGATTCATCAAAGAGGGTGAAGATTTTCCCTTTTTTGGCTTCTCTGGACCGTGGTATGATCATGTGGACAAGATGATGAAGCCATGAATGGAGATATTTTTCCAAGATAGCTACTCATGGGCCAAAAGTTCCCAGCATCATGTATAACTACTCATTGAGAAGACTACAGTTGTTACCAAGGATTGCAAGGGAAGTGACTCTGAGTACTCATTAAATCTACAGACACTAGGACTGGCACTCTGCAGGATCTACTCTGACACTACATTATCGGATCCATCCATCCTGATCAAGACTACTGATACACCCCTCCTCAGTTGGAATGTTATTCTAGTTCCACCCACTGAAATTTAACCCAACCCATATATTTATCCTATTTCTTCCGCCTCTGTTGTTCCTCATTCTTATCACGATATAATAAATACCTTCTTTGATGAGGTTCTTGATGTTGTTTTCCTGGGTATGAAATACATGAAGATTTTAAGTATCTTATTGTGTCTTACATTAATTATCTTGATTCTAATCAAACTCTTGATAAGATGATTTTCAAATAAAGAATTTTAAACTGATCTTGGTAAGGTTAATAACAAATAACATAACCACGTTTAAATTAACGAAGATGAAACTGTTGTTATCAATCTCGGTTCTAGTTTCCAACTGCGTAAGATTAGTATAGGTTCCACCCTTGACGAGCATGAGCACACGGAATTCAAAAAAATACTGAAGGAATTTATGGACGTCTTCACATGGTCCTATGACAACATGATTGGCATCAATCTTGATATTTCCCAACATGAGATTCTAACTCTCCCAGAATGAAATTCGGTCAAACAAAAGCTGTGGAAGCTTCGAAACGAATGTCTCTCAAGTTTAAATAAGAGGTGGTCAAATAGTTAAACGTAGGATTCATCTAGGTGATCGAATATCCCACATGGTTAGCCAATATTATACTTGTGCTAAAATCAGGAGGAAAAGTTTTCATGTGCATCATTTACCAAAATTTAGATAAGGCCTCTTCGAAAAAAGATTACCTGTGACCCAATCCGATATGATTATGAATAGCATGTCCAGTCATGCTTACAAGTCATTCGTTAATGGGCTTATCGAATACAATAAGATCAAGATGGACATTGATCATCAACAACAAATCGCATTCATGACCACTTGGGGAACTTTCTGTTACACAGTTATGCCTTTTGGTCTTAAAAATGCAAGGGCTACCTACCAAAGTGATATTATAGCCATTTTGCATGATCTAATACACAAGGAATTCGAGGTATATGTGGATGATATGATTATCAAGTCTAAGACTCAACAAGGTTATATTCCCGCTCTCCGAAAGTTTTTCGAATGACTTCAGAGATACCAGATTCAACTTAACCCACAGAAATGTTTTTTAGCATTACCAAAGTAAAACATTTGAGATTCATGGTTAACGAGAAGAGGATTGAAGCCGATCGTTCCAAACTAAAATCCAGACTCGATATTGCATCTCCCCGAATGGATAAGGAAGTCCAGGGATTTTTGGGAAAATTACAATACATCAACTGGTTCATCAGCCAATTGACTTCTATTTGTGAGCCCATTTTTAAACTCCTCGGGAAGACTTTGACCGAATCAAGAAGTATCTAACCCTACCTATGGTACTTATACCGCCGCATCCTGGTCTCCCTCTACTCCTATGCTTACCCGAAACAGACACCACAATTAGGATTTTGCTAGCTTAATACATTGAAAAATACCACAAAGAAGGAGTTATTTACTATGCCAGTTGCAAACTGGCTGGGTACAAAGTCAACTACACTCCCTTGGAAAAAGCATGTATCGCCCTTGTCTGGTCTCTCAAAAATTATAGCACTGTGTGCTCACTTTTCCATTAGACTTGTGTCCCGAATGGATCCTATCTAATAACTTCTTGAGACACCTAACATGTTTAGCCGAATGGCCCGATGTTTAATGTTACTAGCCAAGTTTGATATTTCATATGTCATGCAAAAGGCCATAAAAGTAAGAGGCATCTCTTACTACATTACTGATTATCCCATGAAAAAATTTGATGTTTGGGTCTTCAAATTCCTAAATGAAGATATCCTTTGCACCTCTCAAGAAAACCTCCGATGGAAAATGTTCTTTGACGGTCTTCCTAACAAAAAAGGATAAGAAATTGGGATATTCCTGATCTCCCCTGATGATTTCCACACTCCCGCTACCATTAAGCTAGATTTTTCTTACACCAACAACATGACCAAATACGAGGCATGCGTTATAGGCCTAAAAGTGACTCTCAAAAAAGGTATCAAGTGCCAAGATGTCTACGGGGATTCTTACCTCATCATCGGCCAGGTCCTTAGAAGATGAAAATTCAAGGATAAGAAACTCTTACCCTTTCACGCCCACCCAGAAGAGCTATCTTCCCAGTTCTAAGATATCACCTTTCACTACTTGCCCTGAGTAAGGAACACCTTGGCTGATGCTTTTGCTACATTAGCCTCTATGGTCGACATGCTGGATGGAATAACAATGTCCCCCTTTATAGTTTGAAAACAATATAAACCAACCCACTTCTACCACATTGAGCTCATCATAAAAGAGGATCATGATATATCCGAGTGTTAGTATTACGATATTTAGAGCCTCCTTAAGCACGGTATATACCTTCAAAATGCCAATAACAAAGATCGAGCAACCCTCCGCAAACTGGCTGCCAAGTATAATGTATGTGATAAAGAATTATTCAAGAGAAACTTTCATAGAACCTACTTACGCTGCATTGCAAGGTATGATATTGAATAAATGATGGAGTAAATCCATAGTGGATAATGCAGACCCCGCATCAGTGGCCATATACTCGCCAAGAAGATTATCCAACGGGGTACTATTGGACTACAATGGTTTAATATTGCACCGACTAAGTTCGTAGATGCCTAAATTTCTAATAATTTTCTGATCTCCATCATTTACCTCCATGAGAATTATACAACATGACCTCTCCTGGTCGTTCTCCAAATGGGGCATCGATATGATAAAGAAAGTCACACCCAAAGCTTCCAATGGGCCCTAGTTCATCCTGGATGCATTTGATTACTTCACCACATGGGTTGAAGTCGAGTCATTCGCAGTGATGAATGTCAAAGGTAACAAAATTCATCCGAAAGAACATCATTTATCGATATGGGGTGCCGCACGATCTAGTGTTAGATAACGAGTTATATTTCAAGGCAGAAGTCATGGAATTGGTCGACAAGTATGGGATTCATAAACATAAATCTTCTCCCCACCGACCATAGACTAACGATGCAGTTAAATATTACAACAAAGACCTCAAGGTAATCATTATTAAGATGACCTAGAGTTACCAAGATTAGCTTGATCGAATCCCTTACACCCTCTGGAGATTTCGCACTTCAGTTTAAGCATCTACTCGGGCTACCCCTAACTCTTTGGTATACGACATGGAATCAGTACTATCCGTTAAACTAGAGATGGCTTCACTAAGCGTCATACTTGAAAGAAAAGACAAAAAAGAAGACCATGATCATAAATGACTTGATGAGTTGTCACTCTTGGACAAAAGGAGGCTAAAGTCATTATATAATATACATGGGTACCATAACCGGATAGCGCAATCGTTCAACAAGAGAGTTAAGGCTCGTGGTGTCCAAGAAGGGGATTTAGCCCTCAAGGAAATCATAGAACCCATCTGCAACCCAAAAGGAAATTCAAGACAAATTGGAGTGGTTGTGAAGAGGACCCTATCTAGTGATGACGCTATGCTCACCGACCTTGACGAAGAAGATATGGATCATCCAGTCAACTTGGACCATCTCAATAAATTCTACTCCTAGTCTTAAATCTCGATGAGCTATGAATCCTCTCACCCCCCCCCCCCCTTCTATTCTAAAAAAATAATTAGAAAAAATCTTCATTGCCCTTCGTTCAGAACTACATGGGTCCTGATCCTCTTAAAAATCTTTTGATTTCAAAAATGAAATCAATTGTTTTTTAAAAACCTCCAGACATACGTAGGTAGCTCATATGCTTTACATGGGCACAGTCCCCTTCTTTTTCACAAAATGCTATTCTTTTCTTACCTTCAAGAACGACGGTTCATTTTATTATTTACATGAAAAAAAAGGATTATGTATGCCTTAGCGATTGTTATAGATAATTTAAATGTAAAACTCATAAAGACGCACAACAATATAATTAAAACCCTTTTTATTCCATTACGGTAAAATTCGACAAGATTATAGGAAATATCAGCGTAGGGAGACAAATAACTACCCCCGCCAACCTAACTGTCCTAAAAACAAACCAAACAAAACTACTTCTAAAAAAACTAATCAAAACTTCCCAATTTATTCCCACAAACCAAACATAAACCAAAAATAACCAAACACATAAAAGCTTCATAAATATCACCAGCTTCGTAAACAACCCTACCCGTAGCTACTAGAAATCCAGTCGCATCATCATCTACATCTTAAGTCCTATAAACTTCCCCTGCCTGGATAGTCTACCAAAGGTTCTCCATGGAATGGTAAGCCCAGACCAGCCTAGAAAAAACCACTACAACCCTTAATAGTGTCAAACATGGAAAACCATCTATGCCTAGTCTCCTAGGCTAAGATCTTAGCCATTACCTTCTTCCACAACCATTTCATATAATATCTCAACACATGCTAAACCCTGGCAACAGATTGGGAAGGACGGGTTGACGGTCGACGACTCTCCCACAGAGAGCCCAATCGCATGCGCATGCCTTTCGTCAAATCCTCTGTAGGAAATAAATTTAGGATTCGGGATGGAAAAATATGCTTCCATTTAACTTGACGCATGAGCCGTCAGGGAAAATAGAAGGACGCATACTAAAGGCCAACCAACCGAACATAACTCTATTCCCCCAGTTTCAGAATAGGGTACAACTCCCCCCATTAGGGCACTGACCAACATAGACATCGAGCCCCATGCTCCATAAACTAGTTTACTCAGTTCTCGATTGTCGGGCCAAAGATGATGAAATATTAGGTGAAGAAATTCGTCACAACTGCCAAGGGATATTCAAAAGGGATGGCCAAACGAAATCTCTTAGATAGACACATAAACAACATAACAAGGTTACATCTCATAAAATCAAGATGGACTTCCCGCTAAGCATCTAGAACGTTCAGGGTTTGTGCCAGTATTACCACAGAAGGATTATGAAGATATGACATCCACGTAGTAATGGCAACCAATTGAGGGTCCACCAGTAGGTCCCCAGTCATAAGCAAATGCTTCGAAGTTAAGCCAAGGTCAACGGATTCGGCAGGTCCCGCATCATTGATATCCCACAGACATACGAAATACAGAATAGTTGGGCGGGAGATCAATCCTCGGGTAACCAATGGACAAGCCTCTGAAGGAGAAATATGGATAAGTCATGCTAACAGCTCTCAAAGAGACCGAGAGAATTCAGGTATGGCCGCCTCCACACTGGTATTCACCCCACACATAGAAGAAAACTCATTATAAGTTGTGCAAACCTCGTCCAAGCCAAAACAAAAAACATGATCCTCAGGATACCAAAATTGTGTTGTTTCCTTCAGCATGCTCCGGTCGATGGGCCAGTTTCTCCAGAAAAAGACCCGACGCAGGTTGAAGGCATCATTGTCTACATTGTACGAACACATGGCCTCTAAATTCTAAAGATAAGAGGAAAATTTTTCACTTATGCAAAGGTCTATTTTGGAAATATCAAGACACAAGACAAGAAATAAATACGAGCAAGAAAATGTGAAAGGGTGAAGAAACCTTACCCCCTTTTTATACTTAATAGTTGGGGTAAAAACAAAGAACTTGCAAAATCCGAATGGAAGACTATCCCATCAAGTACTAAGTAGATGCAGAAAGTGCAATCAAAGATTTGGGGTGATTTAACCGGACTAACCTGCCGACAGGACAAGGGGCATGTTGATCAGCATCCCCCAGTTTTTAGAAAATTGCATCTTTCCTTTTTTGTCAAAATAAAAAAAAAAAGTCAAAAAAATAAATCTTTATTCATGATTTTTCCCAATATTTTTACTCATTCATGTCTTAAAATAAAATTTCCCTTAAACCTAATCCTTTTTACAGTATTAATAAGGAAAGTAAAAAATGCATATAGATTAAGTCATATGAAGTAATGATAAATAAATAAAATTCCATTCATTATATATATATATATATATATATATATATATATATATATATATATATATATATATATATATATAAGGTTGTAAATTGGGCTAGGTGAGCCGGGCTTGAGGTTTCTCAGGCTTGACCCTAACTATCTTACCCAGGCCCAAGCCCAAGCTCGACCCGAACTAAACTATCCTAATTAAGCCCGAACTCGACTCAATAATATTTCTGGCTTCAGGCCTGATTTTGGGCAGTCCTGATTTCATTTTTTTTATTAAAAAAAAGTTTGATTTAATGTTTTTTCTTGTGTTTCCATCATGGATAAAATGTGTAAACCAAAATCTAATTGATATTTCATAAAATAAAGTATATAATTATGAAATATATTAAACTAAAACAAGGGAGGCAAGAATGAAAACCTACAAAGACTAATTATATTTTATACACATAAAATTAGTTAACATAAATTTGTTATATTTTATAAAATAATTTATTTATTTATTTATATATTCAAAGTTCTGGCTTCGGGCCCAATTCGGGCTTGGCAAAGTTCGGCTCAAGATCGGCCCGAAATTAATTCGGGCTTGAAATTTTGGATCAAGATCTGCTCGACTCAAACTTCAAATAAAGCTTGGCCCAAAAATAACGGGTCGAACGGGCGGGCTTCGGGCTTTCCAGACTCAATTTACAGGCACACACACACACACACACACACACACACACATATATATATATATATATATATATATATATATATATATATATATATATATATATATTATCATTACATCTTTTGCAAAAAAGAAAAAGAAAAATAATGAGACTCAGCCCAATACCCCAAACTCTCTCTCTCTCTCTCTCTATTCCCTATGATCCCCTATCCCTGCGACGTGCACGCTTCCGTCGGTGATGAGTTGAGGACCCTTCTATACCCAACCTAGATGCCTCATCTGAAGAAGTAGATGGCATAAGACAACAAATAATTGGGATAAAATCTCGGATATGAGCCGTCGCAAAAGCCACCTTGTCTCGGATGTCCCTCAACCAGGTAGTCGACACCCAAAAAAGATGCAAGAAAAATAAAAGGCAAACCAGTCAGTCTGAAGGACGTCCTTCGTTAGCCCCAGTACTATTGGATCCATTGCATTAGGGTGATGATGCATGCTCAGTGATCCTCCTCTAGGCAGTCAGATATTGTAAGAAGGAGGAGGAAGCTGGCAAAATGGGGCCTATGACATCACCGTCGCTGCTAACATCGATGCACCACCAGTGTTATGGGCAGACCCCACTGGACAACCCCTGCCTGAAGCCTTAGGAGACAAAGGCATATTCACTACATCATTAATACATGACAACATCAGCCATCTTTTCACGAAATTACGGTAGTCGTAAGTCGTCACAGTGTCTGTATACGACCAGTAGGTCTCACCAATCCTGGTTATCGCCCCGTCCCTCCTCTGATATCTCTTAAAACCGCCTCATATATCTCGGGGTCATCACCGGTGTCATCGCCACCTAATTCACCATGATTTTCGGAACTACTCTCTCCCCTAGATACCAACAGTAGCCAAACTCATTCGCTAACAGTCGATGCATCTGCACCTGCATCCCGATCATCCCCATGTGCTGGATGGCCAACCCCCAGGGATAGAAGGTCACAAGCAGTATTTCTAAGATAAGGTCAATACTTGCATAAGTAAAGATAACTTCATAGAAAAGGATTGAAAATATAAAAGGAGAAATAACATGGTCCCTCGTCAAGACATTCCTGACTTACTACTGTCAAAGAGAAAGACTTCTTCGACTTTCGACTGAACTTTCGCCATCTATAGATCCGATAGATGTTCCCCACCGACTCATTATGCAAACCAATTAAATGGGCATTTAACCCGATCACCTCATAGAAACATATCTATAAAAGGACAAGATTCAGTAATCAGAAGAAATCAAAGAGGAAATAAAAGAAAATGCAAAAAGAAAAATACCTCCAAAAGGTAAATGGATCCACTAAAAGTCTTTCGGCAACACTAGCTGAAAGCATCCAAAGAAGAATAAAGGGTCGATAAAATCATGCTCCCCCGGTCAAAGAGAAGGATATTCAAAAATACCCTCAAATATGGTAAAAATAACAAGTGGACAATGTCTCTGCTCGACGCCACCAAAAACCTTCCCAATAGTAGAAGAATAAACAAAAGGATGATTTTTCGCACCTGCAGTCTGTTAGTCTCGTTGATCTATCGACTCATCTAATCCTCCCGAAGAAGAGATGTACGAATCGAGACCCTCAAGACAATCTGCCCCATATCGCCTAGCACCGCATCCGTCGCCGCCGATGTCACCCTCAGGGATCCATCCACCTCTATTTTCTATCCCCTCATAATCTATTCCCAGCAACTGTTGGACATCAATGGGGGTCACCATCATCTCCCCAAAACCCAAGTGTATGGTGTGGGTAATATCCTACCACTTCTCCCCCAGAGCGCAAAAAATTATCATAGAGCGTGGCGTCTTATCCAATGCAGACCCCAAAAAACCAAAACTTAGGAAATAGACTACCCAGCACAGGAATGTTCTCCCATAAATCCTTGAATCCCTTCATCCCCCAGGAGCAGAAACTTATAGCAGTAGTGTCAGTCTGTCAAAAGAGAAGAGAAACCCTTTGTCAAATTTCAAAGAAATAAGAAAATAAAAAAAAGAAGGAAAATAATGCCAAAAGTCATGAGGTACTTACACAACCACTAGGGTTCATCACCTTAGATGATCGGTGATGAGAAGGCTCACGTAGAAGATTCTGATCATCGGCAACATGCTCGAACAAATTAAAAGCGTTCTCATTGCCCAATGTTTGGGGCACCCTGTCTAGCCACTCCAAATTCGTCCAATTGTTAACAGCTATCCACGCTATGTGAGCCTCACAACTTGAGAAATCAACCATTTTTTAGTCTTGCATAAGGAAAGAACATAAAAGCTGATTGTGGAAGAGAGAAGCAAAAGATAAGAAATATAGAAGCTATGAAAAATAGAGAATTCACCCCTTTTTGTAAGAGGCTAAGGGGTATGCCAATCGGTAGTACCTAACACCCATCGATCAGAAATTTCCCTTCCCCTTCCCAAGGCAGTACAAAAGACCATGCCACTACCGATTGGAAACCCATACAATATGCCGATCGGCAACCCTCTGAAATTTCATAAAAAAATCTCGAAAAATGCTAGAAAATTCCAAAAATTTCTTGAAAAAATCCTGAAATTGTCAAATAAATATTGGAACATTTCTTCACTAAGAAACCCATTTTTCAAACTCCAGAATACCCATCTGGATTAATGCCACATTTTATCCCCAACTTAGACCCTAAGAATCAGCGCACCCGCAAAGCCCATTACAACTCCCCAATAAAATTTCAAAGAACTTCATCCTCAACATAAATCAAATACTTCCCCAGCAGGGCTACATAATATCCTACCCATTTCCCCAACAGGAATTCCCGAATAAAACTTTTTCCTAAAAAATTCCAAATTTTCCTAAGGAGAGTTAGAGGCCCTAAAATCTCTTCCCAGTGGAAATCCAAAACCTCCAGTCATCGACTATTACCCTAAGTGGAATTTCCAGACTAAGATTTTCAACTCTTATCAAAAAGACATAATTCCAGAAAAGATGTCTCTTCTCCAGTAAAGTTTACAAAAAAGAAAATTTTAAAATTCCCTCGGAGAGTTATTACCCATGCCTCCAACTTAACGTCCTCAAAATTGACCTTAACCCTCATAATTGGTCGCTTTCACTTAAGGTCCTGAGAATTATCCTCGGCCCTCATAATTGGTTGTTCCCTACTTAAGGACAGAATTGGGTGCTCCCTACTTCAGGTCCTCTAAATTGATCTCGGCCCTCAAAATTTATCGTTCTCACTCAAGGTCCTCAGAATTGACCTCCACCCTCAGAATAGGTCACTCCCTACTTAAGGTCCTTATAATTGACCCCAACCCTCATAATTGGTTGCTTCCACTTAAGGTCCTTAGAATTGATCTCGACCCTTAGAATTGGTCGCTCCCTACTTAAGGTCCTCAAATTTGACCTCGACCCTTAGAATTGGTCGCTCCCTACTTAAGGTCCTCAAATTTGACCTCGACCCTCGAAATTGGTTGTTCCCACTTAAGTTCCTCAGAATTTACCTCAACACTTAAAATTTCTCACTCCTACTTAATGTCGTCAGAATTGACCTCGGCCCTTAGAATTGGCATCAACCCTCAGAATTGGTCGCTCCTTACTTAAGGTCCTCATAATTAACCTCGACCCTCAGAATTATTCGCTCCCACTTAAGGTCCTCATAATTGACCTCAACCCTCAGAATTGATCGCTCCTACTTAAGGTCCTCATAATTAACCTCGACACTCGAAATTTGTCTCTCCTACTCAAGGTCCTCAGAATTGACCATGACCCTCAGAATTTGTCTCCCCCACTTAAGTTCCTCAGAATTGACCTCGACCCTAAGAATTGGTTGCCTCACTTAAGGTCCTCAGAATTGACCTCAACCCTCAAAATTGGTCGCCCCACTTAAGGTCCTCAAAATTGGTCGCCCCACTTAAGGTCCTCAAAATTGACCTCAACCCTTGGTCGCTCCCACTTAAGGTACTCAGAATTGACCTCGACCCTCAGAAATGGTCGCCCCACTTAAAGTCCTCAACATTGACCTCGACCCTCAAAATTGGTCGCTCCTACTCAAGGTACTCAAAATTAAACTTGACCCTCAGAATTGGTCACTCCTACTCAAGGTCCTCGAAATTGACCTCGACTCTCAGAATTGGTCCTTACTACACAAGGTCCTCATAATTGACCTCGACCATCAGAATTGGTCGCCCCACTTAATGTCCTCAGAATTGACCTCGACCCTAAGAATTGATCTCAACCATCATAATTGGTCGCTTCTTACTTATGGTACTCATAATTGACCTCGATCCTCAGAACTAGTCGCTCACACTTAAATTCCTCATAATTGACCTCGAACATCAGAATTGGTTGTTCCCAGCTTAAGGTCCTTAGAATTGACCTCAATCCTCAGAATTGGTCTCTTCCACCTTAGGTACCAAACATTACCTTAGGCACTTAGAATCATTTATTCCTAGACTTATTGTAGGTTCTTAGAATTGAATTCGACCCTCTAAATCGGTCATACTCATCCCTTTACATCTGCATAATTGACCTCTTCTCCTAAAACATCGTGTGGTATATATTCGACAACTTTCACTTATTTCAAGCTCACCCATTAAGAATATCTGTAGACACTACATTCTAAGACCCCCTAAGTCCTTCCTTATGTCCCTATCACCTCCCCAATTCATTACAAACTCTAGGTCATGATTCGAGTACCGATCTAGAGGCCATCGAGAACTCTCGAGCCCCATTTAACTCTAGTCAACTCCATCGTTAGAAAGAAATATCAATGGATATTCAAAAGGAACTAAATCCCCTTTCCAATGGTCTACCCCATGCGTAAATCGATATAATGGTTTGGATGAAGGGTCCATTTTACTCTCAAAAATCAATTTGGAGGACAACGGGTGCTCTCAGGCCCCAATTTGATCCTCATCAACTCCATCGTCAGAGCGAACACTTAATAAATTCTCGAAAGGAACCTAAACCATTTCCAATGATTCGCCTTATGCATAAAACGACATAACCATTTGGACGAATGATATATTTTCCCTCGTAAACTAATTAGGAGGCCATCGAGCGCTTTTAGACTCCATTTGACCAAAGTAAACTCTTCAGCTCGAATGATACTAAATGAATATTTAAAAGGAACTAAATACCCTTTCCAACAGTATACTCCATCTGCGAATCAGCCTTATGGTATGGACAAATGACCTGTTTTACTTTGAAAGGTCACCGGGCACTTTGGGCCCCGTTTGAACAAAATCAATTCTTCAAATCTATCAAACCTCTTTGGAACATCGAAGTACCTCGCATAACCTTTCCAAGGGTATGCCCTTATAGGATTTGGAATTAAAAATTGCATTTTATAACCATATTTTTGAAAATTTTGCACGAGATTATCAATTAACAGGTCTGTTTCCCTGTCTATGGGCACTGTGTCTTAGGCTACATACCAATTGGCAAGTTAAGGATTAAGTCGATCATCATTCCCCCTACTCTATATAAGGATACCATGAGCTCACTTCTAAAGGCACCCCAGATCCAATAATATCAGTGTTCTCAGCAACATTCTTCTGCAATTAGCAAGGGTTCCTTGTGTTCAATTCCTTTCCACCTTTCATTATTATAATATTCATACCCAATTTAGATAAAATCTCATTCTCTGTCCTCCAACATTCATCCCAACTTGTAAGGAAGCTCATTAAGGATCAAGGTTAAGGTTCAAGTCTCCAAAGAAGGTCTAAACATCCTTCTCTCTTTAAATTTCTTTATTTTCGCATTAGTTGTATAAATTCCTAATTTAGCTTTTACTTTATATCATGCACATCAATATGTCATCCTTTATTAGCTATATTGCACATAATTTATTTTCTATAAAACAAACTCAAAATAGAGAAAAAGAGGGTTACACCTATAAGTTCCGATGGGATTTTTCATGTCATTTTCTCAAAACTAAAATATATTTTCTACACACACACACATATAATAAACTCTCATTTGAATCTAGAGGATAAACCCAGCACTTGTTTCGTATGCGAACTACGTGGATTTTGATGCCTTTATAGGCTACGTAGGCATCTCGAGATAAAACCTGACACTCGAGTCATATTGTAGTATTTTCATATTTTTTCTATTTTATCCATACATTATTTATTCATATCATACTTGTGATCCATACTCACGTCTTATCTAACATATATTATCGTTTCATCATAACGATCAATATCTCGATAAGCGCACTCACCATATTTTTCTAATTATTATTTTGGGAATATTCCTATGGATGACCTCGCTCCATCTATTCCATGATGTGAGTCGAGTGATTCCGATCTCCATTTATATATACACGCACACACACTTCACGGAGAAATTAAGAAAAATAGTAACACAAGCCCATGAGAGACCAAAAGGATGGGTTGTGTGCCTATGACCTTTCCATTTCGTAACTTGGCCCCCAAACCTCTGTTCTAATTGGTTTTGCAAGCATCAGTTTGTCTTTAATGCCACTCTCTCGAGGCGGCAACATGCTCTTTTGCATATTTTGTGAAAAATAGGTTGACGACTTTATTTATTTACATCACCCCAACACCGAGGACGATTGAATCACCCCATGTTATAGCGAGGGGAGCGGGACCTCTGTCTCTCCCTCCTTTACCCCTCCCCCCGAAAGCGCCCCGATGATGGAAAAGGGGAGATTTTTTTCGAGGGATGGCCACATATAACACATTCAATCCTAAGTTTGAGGTGTTTACATCACAAAAAAAGAAATGATTTTTCATAGACCTGATATGATCAATCGATCGATCAAAATCCATCAATCGATCGATAGCTTGATCGATCGAGTCCCAAGGTCAAAATTTATCGATCGATCAACACTTTTCCCAAAACTTTCCAAATTTCCATTTTTGACCCCATTTCCCTTAAGAACCCTATTTTAGAACCCCAATTATTAGGTCAGGCCATTTTTACCCTTCTCGGTGAATGCTAAAAATCAGGCAAAGTTACTAATTGATGCGTCGCGCATCGAAAAATTTCCAATTCTTATGTAGGTAACTTCATATCACGTAGTTCTTTACCCCTTGTGACACCGATTTAATTATATTGATCTAAAATGGGTGTCGCGCATCACCATGCACGCCCATTCAAGATAAACGAGCCAATATATTATGAGAAGTGCTTCATTTAATGTGCAATAGTAACCTATTCACTTGTGCATCAATGTTCTTTAGAAACTTCTTCAAAAAAATCACCTAACATATATTTCAAGGGCGGTGTATTAAAATCTTCCCTCCTTAGGGAATTTCATCCTCAAAGTTTATGGTCATCAACCATAAAATATCGTTATCTACAAACAGTTTCCAATCCTAGAGCACCCTCAACACTATGGTCTAAAACCCAAAGATTTTGTTTAATCAATTACATGACTTTATTACTAATTTTCAAGCATGCCAAACATGTCCATAACAGAACCTCGAGATGATTTATACTCACCAAATATCGTACTATCACCAATGGACTCATCATCATGAACCATTCCTATGTGGATTTATAAACCTACGTTTTCTTAAATATTTTGGATTGTGGATAGACTAGACCAATACCACATCAACATCACTAGCCATTCCATCATCAATGATGACGATCATCTAATCGCAATGGTCTATCCAACCAATATCTCCTACAAGATCCTCACACTATTCTAGATTTATCCTAAGTATCAGGACCTAAATGCACATGAGAGATAACATACTCAATTATATAACCCCTAGAATGGTGAAACACTAACATCTGATGTTTTATCAGGGCCTATGCTCCCAATATCATCGAGTCACCATCTCGAAACCCACGACAAAGTCGTAATAAGTTATATCGGCTAACAAGCGAAATCTGTTAACCTAAATTTGTCAAGTAATATACGTAAACTATTTGCAATAAATGCGAGACCATGAAAACACACAAACTATTATGGAACGATGATGCCTCCGAAGAAGAACACACTCATTTACAATGAAGCATTAGACACAACCGTCTTAACCCGCATCACTATTGATCTCATGCAGCACTACACCCAAATTAACTCTGATCAACTACTTCCCACTACAGGGATAAATAAGACACAAGGAATGCAACAAATCTGATGACTATCATGCTAATAGGAAACACTTAAATTTCGATAATGGATTATGCCACACGAAGTATGAACCCACATCATACACTTGAAGTGTATAACTCTCATTGATCTTTGATAAAGTCTTAGTATTACGACATACCCTGGATTGGCTCGATAACTCTGGAAGGTCCTAACCATGAATCATACATACTTGCAATAATAATGAAGTACAAAATTGATTCTTTAGGAAGATGAAACGCTAGGCTTCCCTCCTTAATACTAATGCTACATGTCCTCTCATTCGTAAGCATAACTATCCAAAATTAAGGCGAAGTTACATCTCTTGGAGCTTATTGTTAGCCACCGACCTATTATACCTAGGCCTCCACATTTTAAACACATGATAGCTAACCTCAGTTTTTGAGATCACTCACCTCAAGTTAAGCCATATGCTCACATAGCTTTAGACATACAACTCATGGACCACTTCTACAACTCTTAGCAATGACCTAGAGAATCTTAAATTATAACTATCCTAATGGCATCTTAAACTTTTAAGCATTACCCATTCCCAATACCTAATGATTTCCTCACTAGAGTCACACCCAACCATACAGATAGCACACGCGGGTGTTATAATCAAGCCTATCACTCCATTCCATGTGTTATTCCTAAACCATGATGAACATCATCGTGTTCTAAGTCTTCTAAGTGCATAAACTAGCACTCATCAACCTATTTTCGACATTATCCTCAAAGTCATATCATAACATAAGTTGGCAAACAAAGTAGTGGTACTACCCCAAACTACTACGATAAATGATATGATAAAAACGTATTACAATCATCAGTAAATTATCATAAATACATAAACCTCAACACAATAAATCTTCAATGATCATACACTACCTAGTCTAACCTTTATCATGAAAAACTACCATCAAATACAACTAACTATGGCCACTATTTAACTTCCTCAATGCGCTAAAACTAATCCTAATCACTATATGTTTCACTATCTATAAGTCTATATCCTTGGCATAATAAGCAATCCAACAGTATCAATGAGAAATGCCCCCATTATCGTACTAAGCAGTATACAACCTTAAATTCACCATTATGAGGGAATGCCTATTACTTGTACTCCATTAGCTAAACCATAGTACATGAAGCACCTTATACTCTTGACTCACTTGAGTCTACATTGTATAAGTGCTCAACTAGTTTGGAAATAGTGACAAAATTGAGTCCATTCCCTAGAATCCAAAAAAACGCAGACTCAACTCTTCATTCCTCTTGATTGATTGTTCAAAGGTATATTCACAATCATCCACATACATTGGTATTGCATTCATTCTATGTATATTTTATAAAATGATTGTGTGAGAGTTGTGTGTGTTTAATCCCATTTAAAATTGATTTTATTAATTTTTGGGAATTTTTAATAATTTTTAAATGATTTTTTAAAAATTTAAATGTGAATTAAAAATCTTTTGGGGTCATTTTGTAATTCCTGGTTTTATGTTTTCATACCTGAAAGTTGGTTTGGGTAGGATCTGAAAGAGCTTGATAATTGAGGGTGTCTATGTATTTATTTTCAAAACACGCGTGTGAGGTTCAATCTCAGCCCTACCCATGTCACAGCTATACCGACCTGATTTGTGTTTCTTTGAAGACACGTAACCCTTCTCCATTATCAACCCTTGGATCGTTGTTATCAACGCTCTGCATGCATTTGAGGACAATCCATGTGAAACCTCTTTAGGCCAATCAGAAGCAGTTTAATAGACCGTTGTTCTTAAACCGTTGGATCAAACTCTTTTGCCCTTGACTTAATCTCAGCCCTTGATTTTGAACTGACCTTCTTGATCCTTCCTTGCTCCCTATAGAAGGAGGTTTTCCCTGAGCCTTTAGAAGACTTTTGGCATTTCGTCTAAGTAGAGAGATAAGAGAGAATAGAGAGAAGAGAGACAGAGAGAGACAGAGAGAAACCCTAAATCGTCTTAACCCAGTTTCAAACCCTAAAACCATTTACACCAAACACCAACCTTGAGTGTTTAAGAGTTCTTTAAGAGTTGGTTTGAAAGCATGTCCGTGGTTTATCCTCTTGAGTTTAAGAGCTTGTGTCCAACTTAAACATTTAGGTTAGATCTGAATTTCATTTTTATAGAAATTATTGATCTGGTCATTTTATGTTATATTACACTTAGATCTGCATATTTAGTTTCTCATCGATCTGCATTTTTAGTTTCTCATCTTGAGAAATCTGTTTGTTGATTATTTTCTGTAAATGTTTTCAATACTAGAATCAACAAAATTATTTTTTGTTTCTAGTCCTTTGAAACAAGACTTTTGGCCTTGTTGGAATCGCAATCGGTAGTTTTCAATTTCAAAAAAATGTTTTCAAAACCCTCTAAAATTGATTAAGACCTTGAACTGTCTTCCGAGAAAGGTAACCTTGGATTCCGGGATTAATTAAAAGGTCAAACAAAGTTCTTTTATTTCCTAATAAGAGAGAAACTAAAACTCGCATCATATAGATCTGATTTTTAATTTGATAGGACGGTTTGTATAAAATAAGCATGTGTGTGTGCATGCATATGTTAGAGCACCATCACAAACACTTGACACGCTACAACACAGAAGTGTTGGTTATAAGATCTTGAATCATCAAGAGTCGACGTAAAGACTGGAACAAAGTGGAGAAGTTAGCAAACAAGGAAAGCCACATCGACATTAGAACTGCAGAGAAGTTAGAAGTAAACCATTGAGTACATTTCTAAACTTGTATAGGTATGATTTGTGTGAATGTGTGTTATATAGTTTGTAACTTGAATATTTCATTTTAGTGGATTTTTGGTTTGTGACTTAGAAGTCACCGTGGATGTTTCCTTAGTTGGGTGAGGTTTTACCACGTTAAAAATGCCTTGTACTTAATCTTTCTACATCTCCTCGTCTCATTCTTGTGGTTGTGCTGAGTTTAATTGTTTTAAACTATTTTACTAAACCTGTTATAAGATCTTAAACTGATGTCATACATTTTTTATTAAACATATCTTGGGGTTAAAATGATTTGATATAAATAAAAGAGTTTCCTAAAAAAATAGTTCGGAGTTACTTCAATAGTTTAATCTTGTATTAAACGTCCAAAGTAACAGCTTTTTCAATTGGTATCAGAGCTTGGGAAATTTCTTTTCAAAAGATCTTGTGTTTCTGAAATTGTTTTATTAAAATCAAACAATGGACGAGAAAAATTAAAGATTTGGTAACTTGACCAGACCTCCTCTCTTTGATGGAAACGACTTTACTTACTGGAAAGAAAGGATGGTTGCTTTCATACAAGGAACCTTGGGAGATGATTTCTGGGATATTGTTGAAAATGGATATAGTTATCCTACAAAACCATCCACTGAAGGAAGTAATGAGAGGATTAATAAAGTATTAAGTGAATTCACTCAAGAAGAGAAGCAAGTTTCTCAAAACAATAACAAAGGAAAGAATGACATTTTTATGTCTATAAATTAACATGAGTTCAAAAGGAAATCATCTTGTGCCACTTCTAAGGAAGCTTGGGAAACTCTGATTACTACACATGAAGGTGACACTAGAGTTAAAGCTGCTAAAACACGAATGCTTGTCCAGCAGTATAACGCTTTAATTATGTATGACTCTGAATCATTTGATGATTTTTACATGAAATTGACTGACATTGTGACCAAATTTCATGTTAATGGGATAACTTATGATAGAAATGAAATTACCTAAAAAATTCTAAGATCATTACCACAGAAATTTGATAACAAAATATATGCTACTGAGGAAATGTGTGACCAAAATCTCACTACTGAATTACTCAGTAGTAAACTGAGAACTGTGGAACTAGAATTAGAATTTAAGAAATGATTGACTCAGTCCCATAGAAAATAGACTAGTTCCAATTTGAGTTTTTCCACTAAGCTGATAAAACCTGAGGTTACTATTCCCAATGATGATTCTGATGAGGAATGTGATATAGATAGTTTGGATAATCAAATTGCCTCGATGTCAAAACAGTTTAATAAAATTGTCAAATTTAGAAATAAAATGGCAACCAGACAAGGCAAGCCAAATTATCCAACTCAGTCTAATTACAAACCTCATGTGAAAGGTCAAGACAAACATCACAAGGACATTCATACGATACCTAACAAAGACTTCGAGAACAATAAATGTTTTAGATGTGGAAAATTGGGACATATAGCACAGGACTGTAGAGTGAAATTTAACAAGACCAATAAACATACTAGGGCCAACATTTGTAAAATATGAGATGATTCAAGTGATTCTGAAAATGAGGAACCTGAATCATATGATGCTTTTGATCCTTGCATTTCTTTCTTTTCCAAGATAATATATAATGATGATATGCCTATGGCTATGTATGAGAATTATGATAATAGCTTTACTTATGTTGTTATGAGCCATGCTGCTACTGGTTTAGATGCTTCAATTTCTGAAACAATTCTAGTTCTACTATAGGGTGTGTGAGTCAAAGGGAAAGCGATAATGAAGATGTCAATGCGTATGTGAGTTCAAGAAATGAATACCTAGGGGTCACTACACACACTGCACTTAGTGATTCGGACAATGAAGATCTCCCTGATATTCACACACTTTATGTTAAAACTCTTAAGAAAAGCTCTAGACTAGAGAAGACTGTGAAAGATCTCACTAAGAAAATAGAAGACCTAAGCCTGATGGTTAAACTTAATGTTGAAGAGTATACTACCCAAATGTCTAACTCGTGAAAATGAAGTCAAATTTTTTAATAAAAAATTGTAAAATTTGGTTGAAGTAAATGAAACTCTAGAGAAAAAATATAAAATGACATTATTAGAATTGGAACAATCTAAAGAAAAGACAACAACTATTTTCAAAAAATTTAAAAATAATTCCAACCGTTGTGATGGTTTTGTTGTTGATTCAAAAACCAATTCTGATGATCGAACTGGAATAGGGTTTTGCCCCAATTTAAAGACACAAACTAAAAACCTTGAACCAATCAAGTTGTGTCAGGAGGCAAAAGACCTATAGAAACTTGTCCAGATTTTCATTCCCTAAAAGATGAGTTTGATATGAAAAAATAAAAGTTTGATATTGGGGAATTAAGTTACTCTATGTGTGAAATTTTACCTAAGGCTAAATATGCCTGCCCTCCAATTAGGAAGAGTGTTTCTTCATTTCAAACTGTAATCCCTAAGAATAAGGTTCAACCCCAAAATTCCATAAAGCCTATCTTTAGAGATTTTCCTAAGGAGATACCCCCTTCGAGCAATTTATATTTCTCATACTGTGATTTATACGGTCATTCTTTTGAAGGTTGTTACTCTAGACGTTTAGTAAAACCCTATTTTTCATAAAGACGTTTGTAATACTCCTCTATACCAGAACTTTAACTATTCTAGGAGGAGTCGTAATAATTATGTTCTGCCTAGACAACCAGACAAAAACACTAACTATAGAAAGAGAAAAACCAAACCTAAAAGATCATTTCCAAGAAGGATTCCTATACACTTTCCTAAACCAAATGCTCCTACTTTCCATAAAATTCAAACTCATGCGCAAAATATTTTTCAACAAATATCTAATTCTCGCAAATTTTATCAAATGAGAGAAAATTTGCGCAAAATAAAAACAACAGCTATTTGGGTTAGAAAAGATGAACTATTGCCCTAGATGAAGTGTAATATTGTGATTACTACTTTAAAAACTGAACACACTCCCTCTGGTTGGCATTTAGACTCTGGGTGTTCAAAGCACATGACTGGGGATGATACCAAACTTTTAAACAAAACCAGCTTTACTGGAGGAAAAGTTATTTTTGGTGATGGTGTATCATCTCAAATCATCTGCAAAGGAACACTCCAAGAATAAGGATTACCTTTACCTAAAAATATTCTCCTAGTTAAAGGTCTTAAGGCTAATCTACTTAGTATCTCACAATTTTGTGACTCAAATCATACTGTCACCTTTTCAAAGAATAATTGAAAAATTTTAAATGAAAAAGGTGAGTGCATAATTACAGGACTCAGAACTCTTGAAAATTGTTATACTTTCCAGAATAGTACTGAGGTCTGTAACATTGCCAGAATGGATGACAATGAGATATGGCATAATCGAATGGGTCACATAAATTATGAAAATCTTAGTAGATTGTCTTCACAAGAAATAGTTAAAGGAATTCCAAAGATCAAAACTATTTCTAATATTGTCTGTGGATCATGTCAACAAGGAAAAAATTTTAAGGAACCTCATAAGAAAGTTAAAAATATCCTTACCTCTAAACCCTTGGAGCTCATCCATATGCACCTAATGGGTCCTTCTCGAACTGTTACTCTATGTGGACACAGTTGCATTCTTGTTATGGTTGATGGCTTCACTAGATTTAAGTGGGTAGCCTTCTTAAAACAAAAGTCTGATACTTGCCAAACTTTTTTGAAAATTCTACTTCGGATTGAAAATGAGAAGGACACTCAAGTAAATAGAATTCGTAGTGATAGAGGTGGAGAATTCATAGATATTGGTATTATAGAGTATTGTGACTATAATGGTTACAAACAAGAATTTAGTGCTCCTAAGACTCCTCAACAAAATAGAATTGTTGAGAGAAAGAATCTTACTCTTCAAGAGATGGCACGTGTTATGATTCATGTGAAGAGCTTACCTAAATATTTTTAGCTAGAATCTATTCCAACTGCTTGTCACATTATCACTAGGGTCTATCTTAGGAAGAATTCTAAATAAACTCCTTATGAACTATGGTATGGGGAAAATCCCAATCTTAAATACCTTAGAACCTTTGGTAGTATGTGTTATGTCTATAAAGACAGAGAACACTTATCAAAATTCGAGACTCGTGGAGATAAAGCTATATTTCTACTCTCCTGACAGTATAGCATACCGTATCTATAATCTTCTCACAAATACCTTAATAGAATCCATAAACTTTATTGTAATTGTCACTACTATTGAGAGTAAGACTAGACAAATAACTATTGTGGAAGAGTCTGAAAATGTTTTAGAAAATGACTCTCCAGAAATAAATGATTCTTTACCAACTGAGACACCTGAAGTACCTAACTAGGTTTCTAAAGATCATCCCATAGATAACGTTGTTGGTAACCCTAGTGACCCTGTACGTACAAGATCTCAATTAAGAAACTATGCTCATTATGCATATTTTGTTTCCTTTGTGGAACCAAAGAATGTAAATGAGGCATTGAATGACTCTCATTGGATTTATGCCATGCATGAAGAACTTCTTCAATTTGTCATTCATGGTATTTGGTATCTTGTACCTAGGCCTGATCACAAAAAGGTTATTGGCACACGTTGGATATTTAAAAGTAAATCTGATGAAAGTGGGATAATCATTAGAAACAAAGCCAGATTAGTTGCTCAAGGATACTCTCAAATTGAAGGAATAGATTTTAACGAGACATTTGCCCCTGTTACTCTCTTAGAATCTGTTCATCTTCTCTTTGTAATAGCTTCTTACTTACATTTTATGCTTTACCAAATGGATGTCAAATCTTCATTCCTTAATGGAATTTTGACTGAGGAGACCTATGTAGAACAACCAAATAGGTTCATTGACCCTCAGTATCCAAATCATGTTTTTTGTCTTAAAAAGGCTTTGTATGGCCTAAAAGAAGCGCTAAGAGCCTGGTATGAGCGCCTTTCCAACATTCTCTTAGACCAAGGTTTTAGACCGAACCCTTTTTGTCAAACATTTTGACAAACATATTATTATAGCTCAAGTTTATGTTGACGATATCATCTTTGGACCAACATCTCCCTCAGAAGATAAATCCTTTTCTAAAATTATGCATAAAGAATTTCAAATGTCTCTTATGAGGGAGTTGCAATTTTTCTTGGGTCTTCAAGTCAAACAGAATTCAGAAGGTTTGTTTGCTTCGCAATCTAAGTATGATTTAGAGATTGTCAAAAAATTCGGCCTTGAAAGTGCCAAAGAAGCTAAAAATCGCATGAGTACTACGGTAAAACTCTCTAAGGATTGGAATGGTAAATCCATAGATCCTACTTTATATCGTAGTATGATAGGAACCTTTCTATACCTTACTACCTAGCATCCCAATATTATGTACGATGTTTGCGTGTGTGCCCGTTGTCAAACAATCCTAAAGAGAGCCATTTAGTTTGTGTTAAAAGAATCATAAAATACATAAAAAGCACTCTAAATTTATGACTTTGGTACACCAATAATACTCCCAGCACTATAATAGGAAACACTGATGCCGATTGGGCAGGGTGTACTGATGATAGTAAGAGAAGATCAGGAGTGTGTTACTATATCGGTAATAGTTTGGTAGGATGGAGTAGTAAGAAATAAAACCGCACTTCATTATCAACAGCTGAATATGAATACATAGCCGCTGAAAGTTGTTGTGCTCAATTACTTTGGCTTAAGAAAATGCTAAGTGATTATGGTATTCAAGAAGAACAATTGCATCTCTATTGTGATCATCAAAGCGTGATCAATATCTCTAAAAATCATGTTCAACACTCGCGAACCAAGCATATAAAAATTAGACATTATTTTATACGCGAATTAGTTGAGACTAAGGAATTAGAAATCAATTATCTTCCTACTGATTTGCAACTCGCAGATAAGTTTACCAAACCTTTGGATTATAATAGATTTATTGCTTTGCGTAAATTGATAGGAATGGTTTGTGCTGAATAAACTCCTATGACTTGAGTAATATTCCCTCTACCCATTTGAGAAAAAATGGGGGAGAAATTTGAGTCTTATGAGTTCATTTTTTGTACATTTTTCTAATAAGCTTGATCTTAGTGATTATTTGCATGATTTTGTACAGTTGAATTCAATAGATGTGATTAGGGTATTGATTTGTAATTAGTTGAGTTATGTAATTTTCTTTTCTAGGAAATGGGTAGATAGAATTTTTGTATAGGAATAGGTTTTTTCAAATTTTTTTGTTGTGCTACGAGTCCTATTTGACTCAAAGGATATTTTTTCTCATATTTACAAAGGAGGGGATTTAATCACCTTATACTCTTGACTCACTTGAGTCTACATTGTAGAAGTGCTCATCTAGTTTGGAAATAGCGATAAAATTGAGTCCATTCCCTAGAATCCAAAAAAACTCTGACTCTACTCTTCATTCCTCTTGATTGAATGTTCAAAGGTATATTCACAATCATCTACGCACATTAGGATTACATTCATTCCATGTATATTGCATAAAATGATTGTGTGAGAGTTGAGTGTGTTTAATCCTATTTAAAATTGATTTTATTAATTTTTGGGAATTTTTAAATGATTTTTTAAAAATTAAAATGTGAATTAAAAAGCTTTTGGGATCATTCCGTAATTCCTAGTTTTATGTTTTCATACCTGAAAGTCGGTTTGGGTAGGATTCGAAAGCGCTTGAGAATGGAGGGTGTCTGTGTATTTATTTTTAAAACATGCGTGTGATGTTCAATCTCAGCCCTACACCTGTCATAGCTATACCATCCTGATTTGTGTTTCTTTGAAGACACATAACCTTTGTCCATTATCAGCCCTTGGATCGTTGTTATCAACGCTCTGCATGCGTTTGAGGCCAATCCATGTGAAACCTCTCTAGGCCAATCTGAAGCAGTTTAATACACCGTTGTTCTTAAACCATTGGATCAAACTCTTTCTCCCTTAACTTAATCTCAGTCCTTGATTTTGAACTGACCTTCTTGATCCTTCCTTGATCCCTATAAAAGGAGGCTTTCCCTCATCCTTTAGAAGACTTTTGGCATTTCGTCTAAGTAGAGAGAGAATAGAGAGAGGGAGGGAAAGAGAGAGAGACAGAGAGAGAGAGAGGGAGAGAAACCCTAAATCGTCTTAACCCAGTTTCAAACCCTAAAACCATTTACACTAAGAACCAACCTTAAGTGTTTGAGAGTTGTTTGAGAATTGGTTTGAAAGCCTGTTCATGGTTTATCCTCTTGAGTTTAAGATCTAGTGTCAACCTTAAACATTTAGGTTAGATCTGTATTTCTTTTTTATAGAAATTATAGATCTGAACATTTTATGTTATATTACACTTAGATCTGCATATTTACTTTCTCATCTTGAGAAATCTGTTTGTTGATTATTTTATGTAAATGTTACCAACACTAGAATCAACAAAATTATTTTATGTTTCTAGTCCTTTTGAAACAAGACTTTTAACCTAGTTGGAATCGCAGTCGATGGTTTTCAATTTCAAAAAAATGTTTTCAAAACCCTCTGAAATTGATTAAGACCTTGACCCATATTCCGAGCAAGGTAACGTTGGATTCAGGGATTAATTAAAAGGTCAAACAAAGTTCTTTTCTTTCCTATGAAGAGAGAAACTGAAAATCACAACATATAGATCTGATTTGTAATTTGATAGGAATGTTTGTATAAAATAAGCGTGTGTGTGTTCATGCATGTGTTCGAGCACCATACCAAACACTTGACACACTATAATAAAGAAATGTTGGTTATAAGCTCTTGAATCATCAAGAGTCGACGTAAAGACTGGAACAAAGTGAACAAGTTAGCAAACTGAGAAAGCCACATCAACATCAGAACTGTAGAGAAGTTAGAAGTAAACTAGTGGGTATATTTCTAAACTTGTATAGGTCTGATTTGTGTGCATGTGTGTTATATAGTTTGTAACTTGAATATTTTGTTTTAGTGGGTTTTTGATTTGTGACTTAGAAGTCACCGTGGATGTTTCCTTAGTTGGGTGAGGTTTTACCACGTTAAAAACGCCTTGTACTTAATATTTCTACATCTCCTCATCTCATTCTCATGGTTGTGCCGAGTTTAATTATTTTAAACTATTTGACTAAACTTGTTATAAAATCTTGAACTGATCTTGTACATGTTTTATTAAACACATCTTGTGATTAAACTGATTTGATTTAAAGAAAAGAGTTTCCTTAAAAAACAATTTGGATTTACTTCAATAGTTTAATCTTGTATTAAATGTCCTAAGTAACATCTTTTTCAGTACACATCTCCAAGAAAATTAATTTGGATTCATATGCCTATCCGAAGGTCTAACTCCAAACCAAATTCACTATACCACCTTATTTATTCCTCAATGAGTGTTCAACCACAACAAATAACTTTCCTCACTATGTATATATTATATTATGTGTTAATCTACATGCTAACATAACTATATATTTTTTGGTAGGATACGAACGTCGGGTATTGCCTATAAACACCAAGAACCACACCACGAATGCCATAAGGGATCTTATTCATCAATACCACATTATTATCTCTAAAACTATAAACTAATACCACCAGAGTTTTTAGTAGTATATGGGACATCGTATATTGCCTAAAAGGAGGCTCACCCTGGTTATATTGCAAGATGTATTATTCTAGAACATCACAACGCTAGTACTTAACACTAAATCAATAATATTTTCTAGGTTCACTCCTAGGTTAGTTGTAAACATCATGATCACCTAGACCCACATTATAATCAAGATAAGCTAAATCCAAGTCCTCAACCAAGGGACCCAATACTTTCTCACCATCAAATCAACACTTATGAATGCTACTCAGTCACTTAACCTTCATAGATGAAATATATAACCTTTGTAGCCAGGTGGTAAAAAATATTACCTAACATTCCTACTACTACTAAGGCTACTCTAATTATCAAAATTACCATGCAAGACATCTCAATCAAATTATATTAGCTTAAGGATCAAATTTTCCTAATTACATTATCGACGTTAACTATCCGTAAGCACCGTACCTAAGGGCTATATACTTTTTAATCACTATGAGGGCTTAGTTAAAACACCCTAACCATCTACCTCTACCGTTGACTATACGCGATTTGTGCCACCTGCCCTATGGATGTCATATTACTCTATTAATATCTCAGAAGACTTTGCGCCATCCAGGATTCGAATGTAAGCACTTCACACTAACAACCACGACTTCATCACTATTGGCTTTTATGGACACCCGTATAATACTAACATATGTAATCAGAAGCGCTAAAGCGATTAATGACTACTAACTTGATGGCGTGCCACTTGTCACTGACTTACTTGTCATGATAACCTCTCTAACTTTATCATCGAGGATACAAACTAAACTGTCACCAAACTAACGTGATCGTCCTATACTAACACCAACGTCGAAAGATCTACTACCAACCTCACCGTATCACTCCCAAAAGGAACCTTGAACCTAAAGCTCGGATACCATATGTAACGCCCTGACCTAGATTTATGGGTTACTTGTGGTCAACCTGGTCTGACCCGAGCGTTAGGTGTGAAGTGCAATGAAATAACCTATATAATGTTGCTAATCCAGTTTTATTTTAATTAACTTTTCACTTATTTAACATGCGATTCTAATTTCAAGTTCAAACTAAGTTAGGGAACCACGGGAAGCATCCCCAAGGGTCTAAGCATACATAGCTACTAACGTAAATGTAAACTAAATACTTCCCTGTACAACGCTCTCAAAATATGGAATAGCATACGACTTCCCACAACAAACGAGGCTGTGAGCCAATGCCTAGTAGGAATATACAAAATACAGTATAGAAATAAACATTAGAAAGGATACTCACATTCTAGAACCACACGTATGTAAAAATACGCATATGTCTACATATATACCTTTGAAAATATATGTCCTAATGTGTTCAACCATTTTATCTCAAAATGCTATTGGACACCATTTATTTTCCTTACATTTACAAAGTAATCATTTTGTATCTTTATACTTAAACTAGCATTCTTTCCCATTAACACACATGGTTAGCAAATTTACAATTGTTGGAAAAACCTTTCATTTACTTTCAGAACGTTCATTACTTAACACTCATTAACTCAGACCAAAGTTGTTCATCATTGACTAAGATTTTCTTTCAACACACGCGCACACCATGTTAGAAAATATTCATTCACATTGAAAGCCTTATACGACACACCCATTTTGTTATTATGGAATAAACCTCTTTAGGTATCATAATTACCCATTAAGTCACCTTACTTAAAACATTTCACTTTTCTTATGAACATTAATCATTATTCTCAAATTTCTTTTCCCCTTTACATTAATTGGAATCTTAAACATTTACACAAGTTAACTTATTTTCATCTTATAACCCATTTCTTAACATGTTCCAATTAAAGGACATTATCTTTCCTCGAATTCCTCCAATATTCATTGACTTCATGTGCTCCACAACGTCGGCTCCAGTCACCATATGCTAACTGCGCAGTGGGTTGGATCTTTCACCACTAGGAATGTCATGCCCTACTTAATTATTTTCTCACATCATTTGAGTGATTATTTATCTTCCAATGTGTTCAATATTATTATAGTGTTCATATTAATCCACATTTAAGGGATGAAGCCAAAAACCTAGACTTAACCGTCTGTTTTTCCACTAACACTTGGAAAATTATTTCTTTCTCCTTTAAGTCCTTTATTTACAGACCCGTTGATTTTATAACAAAAATCATTTACACTTATGGACTTAATTCATCTTCACCCATACTAGTGTAAAACATTCATCAACATTTTTAATTCATAAAAATATTTCACTTTAAGCAAATTTATCATTTTACCCTTTTATTGCCAAAATATGCAATTTAATCCTTAAACAACTGTCATTTTTCAAAAATGGTTATCAAGTTTCTAACACAATTAAACACTTTTAACCATTTTTTACATTTGTTCAATATCACAATTAACCCAACATTCTTAATTTCTACTTTAATGCCTTAATATATAAAATAACACCTTTAACATATAAAATAACACCCTTTTACATATTAAAGTCCCATTTTATAGACATTTGAAATACACGTTTTATTTATGGGATTTTGCATCTTAACACCATTTTGTTACTATTTATACATTTGAAACCTTTAACTTCCATTATTAGTTTGCGACCCATAACTTACGGAAAATCCCTACTTTTTATATTGTTACACTTTAAACCCATTTTACTTTCTACATGAGTTTTAACCGATTTAAATAACCCATTAAAGTGGAGGTTTCCCTTTCATTTATCTTCCTTATTCAAGTATAAATCCACATTAATATAAAAAATGGTTCAAACTAGCCTAATGCATTTCTTTTCATAAAATCACAATTTTCATTCTTAGAACATCATTCCAATACATTTTATTTCATAAAATGTTTATAATATATATTATGAAATTTCTTGTTCCTATAAACCCACTTCAAGACCCCTTATTTTTAAACACCATTTTTACATAAAGTCGTAGGATGATATCTAACTACTCATGTTTTCAAGACGCATAAATAAATTAAACATAAGATACGTAATAAGCATGCTAAAAATCTATATTATCATAATCTCAAACTAAGATTAGTTTTCCCACCTTAATAGAGCTCTAAACTGATGGATATGTGGAAAAATATGGAGGACCCCCACCTCCAAAGGTGGCCATAAGGGGGTCTCTAAAATCCCTCATAAGCTTGTCTCCATTATTACTCTAAGAGAGCTCCAAATAACCCCTCCAAACTCCATTGTAAAACCTTCGTCATTCTCCATAATAACTAAGGAAACTCCATAAACACCTCCTTCTACAACCCAATAAATATTCCTAGGATTTTCCATGGCGATATAAGGTGGTTTGTGGTCCTCTAATGGTGGTCTCATGGTGAAAATGGTGATGGAGATTTCCCATAAGGTCTGTGGCAGAAGGGTAAAGGGGTTGGAGAGCTTAGAGAGAGAAAAAGAGATGTTCCCCAAAACTCGCATGATTTTGTTTCTTATAACCCTACCCAATTAGGTATTACCCAAAAAGGAAACCTTATCACCCCAAAACCTTCCCATAACAGGTGTACGGAGGCTTTTAGATCGACAACACATTCAATCCTATGGTTGAGGTGTTGAAAGAACAAAAAGAAGCAAGGATTTTTCACAGACCTGTTATGATCGATCGATCGATTGAAATCGATCAATCAATCAAATCCCAAGTCCAAAAATTTTTGATCGATCGACACTTTCCCCAAAAATTTCCAAATTTCCATTTTTGACCGCATGTCCCTTAAGAACCCCATTTTTTTTCTCGATGAATTTTTTAAAATCGCACAAAGTTACTAAGTGACTCATCGCGCGTCGGGAAGTTTCTAATTCCTACATATGTAACTTCATATCATGTAGTTCATTACCCCTCATGACACCAATTTAATTATATTGATCTAAAATGGGTGTTGCGCCTCCCCATGCGCGCCCATTCAAGATAAACGAGCCAATATATTATGAGAAGTACATTATTTCATGTGCAGTAGTAACTTATTCACTTGTACATCCATTTTCTTCAGAAACTTCTTCGAATAAATCACCCAAAATATATTTCAAGGTCGGGATATTACAAAATCCTTCCTTTATCTTTTCAAATTTCTATTCGCATTATTGTTTCCCGATGATTTTATCATCTTTTGCAATCGTTTACCTTTGGTAGGTCCTCATACTCTCTTTTTTCCTTTGGTAGAGACTGTGGATAAGAAACATTCAATATATAAGATGGAAAAGGTCTTATATAAGCATGTGCAAATAATAAATACATGTTAATTAACTATGTTAACAATGTACAATACATGTTATTGAGTGCTCTCTTCTTTTGAAGTTTAAAGGTTCTTATATTTTTGGTTTTATGTAATTTCTCTACGTTGATTTAAAGATTTTGTCAATTAGGTTGACACCTTGAATTTAGATTCAACCCCCTTCAAGTGGAAACCTGATACAAGATTAGTTTTATATGGCCTAATTATAGGAAAGATATTGATGTGATTAAACTACATATTTAGTGGTTAATTGGAAATGGCAAGAAAGTTCCTTTTTGGCTTCATAATACGTTGTTGTAGGGGGGGTCTATACCATAATATGAATGGTAATAACTCTCCTTATATAGGTAGTTTCATTATTTCTCATTTCATTGTCAATGAGAGGTGGGCAGTTCCTGATAATTTCACCGCTACCTCACCCCAGCCCCCACACCCACACACCCACACAAATAGCTGATAAAATAACTAGTACGCGCCTAGCAGTTGAAGATATTGAACACAATACTATTTTGACCTATTGTAATAGAAGGCATCCTTAATTTGAGTTTAGTTAGTAGGGATCTCATGGACGATGTCATATCATCACCCAGGAGCTCAGTAGTACTCTACATCGAAATATTCCCCTCACAAAGCACTATAAATGTACCTATTTCTTATTAGGACAAAAGGGGAAGATGAAATAAAGGGGCATATGAATTAAAGTTTCCTAAAAAATCACAGTTCTCTTCTAAAGTAAAGAATCTCATTAGCAAACTACTTTATAATGTTAACCAGAGGCTGGGATCAAAAGGGGATGATGAAATAAAGGTGTTGTATTGTGTGTCCTATTCTATGTTCTTGAATTTATTCCAGGAGGTAGTCGCAAATAAAGTGATACATATTTTTGCCTTTGAATTTTAGGTTCATCCTTAGTTTCAATGTATTGATTAGGACCATTTATATTAAATGGAAGTTGCATTCATTCCTGAAGACAATGATGAGCTGGACACTCAAAACGTTCATAACCTTTATAAGAAAATATAGTTACATTCATACCTGAAGTCAATGATTAGTTGGACTATTTAAGTTTTAATGTTTTTTTATTCCGTTCTTTAACTCCACATAATCAATCACTATTTTCAAGACCCCCTTTCTACAAACACCATTTTTACATAAAGTCATAGGATGATAATCTAACTACTCATGTATTCAAGCCCCATAAATAAATTAAACATAAGATATGTAATAAGCATGCTAAAAATCTATATTATCATAATCTGAAACTAAGATTCATTTTCCCACCTTAATAGAGCTGTAATATGGTGGAGATGTTAAAAAATATGGGGGACCCCCACCTCCAAAGGTGTCCACAAGGGGGTCTCTAAAATCCCTCCCAAGCTTGTCTACATTATTACTCTAAGAGAGTTCCAAACAACCCCTACAAACTCCCCCCTAAAACCTTCATCATGCCCCATAATACATAAGGGAACTCCATAAATACCTCCTTCTACAATCCAATAAATATTCCTAGGATTTTCCATGGAGATATAAGGTGGTTTGTGGTCCTCTAATGGTGGTCTCGTGGTGGAAATAGTGGTGGGGATTGAACATAAGGTCTGGGGAAGAAGGGTCAAGGGTTGGAGATCTTAGAGACAGAGAAAGAGAGAGTGTAAAATATGATGGAGTGTGTTCCACAAAAGTCACTGATTTTTCTTTCTTATAACCCTACCTAATGAGTTATTACCCAAAAAGGAAACCTTATCACCCCAAAACCTTCCTATATCAAGTGTAAGGAGGCTCTTAGATTGACAACACATTCAATCCTAGGGTTGAGGTGTTGACAGAACAAAAAAACCAAGGATTTTTCATAGACCTACTATGATCGATCAATCGATTGAAATCCATCAATAGATCGAGTCCCAAGTCCAAAAAAAATTTATCGATCGACACTTTCCCCAAAAATTTCCAAATTTCCATTTTCCCCCATGGCCCTTAAGAACACTATTTTTTAACCCCCAATATTAGGTTTGACCATTTTTATCCTTCTCGGTGAATTTTTTAAAAATCGTGCAAAGTTATTAATTGACGCGTTGCGTACCGACAAATTTCCAATTCCTACATATGTAACTTCATATCATGTAGTTCATTACCCCTTGTGACACCAATTTAATTATATTGATCTATAATGGGTGTCGCGCATCCCCATGTGCACCTATTCAAGATAAACGAGGCAATATATTATGAGAAGTACGTTATTTCATGTGCAGTAGTAACCTATTCACTTGTGCATTAATTTTCTTCAGAAACTTCTTTGAATAAGTCACCCAAAATATATTTCAAGGGTGGGATATTACAAGGACTTCCTTCTCTTTTTACATTTCTATTCTTATTTTGTTTCCCATTATTTTTATCATCTTTTGCAATCCTTTACCTTTGGTAGGTCCCCAAACTCTCTTTTTGTCCTTTGGCAGAGACTGTGGATAGGAAACATTCAATATATAAGATGGAAAAGGTTTGATATAATCATGTGCAAATAATAAATACATGTTAATTAACCATGTTAACAACGTACAATACATGTTATTGAGTGCTCTCTTCTTTCGAAGTTTAAAGGTTCTTATAGTTTTTGGTTTTATGTAATTTCTTTACGTTGATGCATTGATTTAAAGATTTTATCAATTAGGTTGACACCTCGAATTTAGATTCATCCCCCTTCAAGAGGAAACCTACTACAAGATTAGTTTTATATGGCCTAATTATAAGAAAGATATTGTTGTGATTAAGCCAATACTAAGTGGTTAATTAGAAATGGAAAGAAAGTTATCTTTTGGTTTCATAATATGTTGTCGTGTGTGTGTGGGGGGGGGGGGGGGGGGTCTATAACATACTATGGATTTGAATAACTCTCCTTACATAGGTAGTTTCATTATTTCTCATTTCATTATCAATGAGAGGTTGACAATGCCTGATAATTTCACTACTACCTTCCCCCCCCCCCCCCCCCCCCCCCCCTCCCAAATAGCTGATAAAATAACTATTATGCACCTATCAGTTGAAGATATTGAACACAATCCTATTTTTCCCTACTATAAGATAAGGCATCCCTCATTTTACTTTAGTTAGTAGGGATGTCATGGATGATGTCATATCATCACCCATGAGCTCAGTAGTACTTGAAGTTTCCCCAATTAGTTAAAACCTACATGAGAATATTCCACTCACAAAGCACTATAAATGTACCTATTTCCCATTCGAACAAAGGGGGAAGATGAATTAAGAAACACAGTTATCTTCAAAAGGAAAGGATCTCATTAGCAAACTACTTTACAATGTTAACAAGAGGCTCGGATCAAAAGGGGCAGATGAAATAAAGGTGTTGTATTGTGTGTCCTATTCTATGTTCTTGAATTTATTCCAGGAGACAGTCACAAATAAAGTGAGTCACATTTTTGCCTACGAATTTTAGGTTCATCCTTGGTTTCAAGGTATTGATTGGGACCATTTATATCAAATGGAATTTGCATTTATTTCTGAAGACAATGATGAGCTAGACACTCAAAACTTTCATAACCTTTGTAAGAAAATATAGTTACGTTAATACCTGAAGTTAATGATTAGCTGGACTATTTAAGTTTTTTTGTTTTTTATTCTGTTGTTTAACTACTTATGATCAATCACTAAAACTAATTCACAAGACATATTCAAACTAGGTGTCAACACCGACATGCACAGATGTCACCCAAAAAAGATAATACCTTAAGCAACATGGTTATGATTATTTTTTCTTAAAGAAGTTCATTTTGGAAACCAATGGGTAGTTAATACAAAATCAAGGCGAAAGAAGAATATCTTCTCAAGTCAATTAAGATCCTGTAATTTTTCTATAAAGCAGAGATGGTTAACTTGATTAAGACTCACATTTTTTTAAAAATGTGGAATACATCTGAACACAAGAAGCAACTATAAATAGTGTTTAACTAAACTTATAAATAAAACAAACTCTTCTGGAAGAATTCAGACACTTAATAACAAAAATTTATGCAAAAACATCTATATATTTTCACACGTAGAGATGCAAATAAATGATCCTTGCACATATTCATTAGATTTTACTTCAGAGTTACATAATATTTGTAATTTACAATCGTGTGTGGAATGATAATTACAAAATAATTGCTATTTTATTTCAATTCAAGTTTTCAAAACCTCTATTTGAAAGAATTTGCCTTATATAACAGACATAACTGATTTATTAATAATAAATACTTATAAAATATGAGGATATACATATACATATATGTACTTGAGTATTAGAAAAAATAGAGGAGTTACCAAATCATATTTGTCACATTCGAAATAAAGAATTTTGATTGAAAAGATTTCATTGTGTAAAATGTAAAGGGAATAATGAGTTGAAGATCTAACACCTCAAGGGTGAAGCCAGGAATTTTTGTTGGGGGGGACCACAAAATACCTGGGTTCGAGGGCGGGACCCTCGAGGCGATTTTTTAGGGTTATTAACATTTTATGCAATATTTTTTCCTAACAATTTAATAATTGCACCACATACAAAATATCAACCGTAAGCATTTTTTCCCTAACAATATCATATATATTCACCATCAAAATATTAGACTCGGGGAAAACCGGAGACTCGTCGATATTTTCACTTTCAACATGTTTTCTCTTGAAAAATGAATCAAGGATCTTTGATTTCCCCATATTTCTACAACACAAAAATAAAACAATTAAACTTTGTCATTTTTTCTAGACAAGTTAATTACCATATATTAATAATTAACTAATTTAACAATTAAGAAAAATTAAATACTTAACTAATCTACTAGAATAGTTAAATCATGTAGGGAAATTAAATAATAAAGTAATTTACTAGAACAGTTAAAATTAACTACTAAATTAACTACTAAGCTATTACTAATTATTAGTAAACTAATTAATGCTGCTTTAAGTCATAACATGGATAGAGAAAATGAGGAACTTGGAAGTCTCTCTTTGGTTACTTCGGCTGTTGTGCTGTTGCCGTTACTTTTTTCAAAGTGGTCCAAGTTGAGTAATATTTTATTAGGTTAACTTAAAAGGGTAATACTTTCTTCAAGTGGGCTTGGGCTTTTTGGGTATAAAACTGAGATATAACATATCTAGGCTATTTTTTTCAAAAGTTTGGACCGGGCCATGGCCCACCCCTGCCATGGCCTGGCTTTTCCCCTGCACATCATACTCAAATTTGTATCACATAAATATAAATGACAATCTGTGGAGAAATATTAAGGGACTTTCGTGCTATCAAGCTAGATTATATTGTAAGCGCTAAACAAACTACCTATCACCTAAACTAAAATTGAAGGATTGGGATGGTAATGCATAATCAAGACTAATTCTTTAAGGTTTTAAAGTTGTAAAATAACATAGAAAACATAAACAAAATTTTGAACAACAATAATAAAATGGCATAAAAAAAACAAAGTAGGAAAATGGTAACCGATAATCAGATTCACTGAAGTATAATAAAAATATTTTTACAAATTGAAGATTAGGACACAAGTATTCCGATCATTACATCCATGTCAGTAATATTCCAAAACCAACAGATCAATTCATTTAAACAATAGATTTTATAAAGGGTCAGTTGAGAAAATTCCTAATCTTTTTTCAATTCATTTATCTTCACTAAAATTTGAAAGTATACTCTAGTATCAAATGATGGATCGAGTTACCACATAAATGAAACGAAGGTCGCTTTGGTCTCATGCTAGTATAGAGATTGACAAGATCGATTCGGGAGATGTCTTAAGAATAAAAAGCAATTTGGTGTGCACATAAGGTTATTGTATATAATTACATTCAAAATTATTATGTAGCCCAAGTGAGAGATTGCTGAAATATTTTATATATTCCAAATAATTTAATGTGGGCTCACATATAAAAATGATAATTATATTTGATCTTCAATTTAAATTGGGCAAATGAAGTGTCTAATTAGGTAAGCTCAAAAGACATCAACAGTCAGTATAGAATTCAAAATGTGTGGTAAACCAAAAGTTACCTACTGGTTACTCAAGAGTCGTATTACTCAAGAGTCACCTATTAGTTACTCAAGAGTCACCTAATTAGAATTTATGGGGTTCTAATTAGATGACTATATAATGAAGGGTTCTAGTCCCCAAGGCTAATGCACTCAAATTCTCTCCTCCTCATCCCCATCAATGAGAGATAACTCATAGAGAGAGAGGGATTAGTCTGTGGAAGACCTCTAACCCCCAAGTCTCAATTACCACTAAGGATTTAGGTACACGGTTTCTACATTTCCTTTATTAGGTAATCTTAATAATCCAATATGTTGATGAGTTTTATTTAATATTCCAACATCAAACTTTCTCATTTTGCACAAACTTCCAAACACACCCAAAATTCCAAATAAGAGGAAAAAGCCATTTTGTGGTAATTGATTTGCGAGTCTAAGAAAGCTACAAGTAATAAATGACTTATAATACTTCGAGCCACGCAAACTCAATGCAAAGACATGTGTTAAGTATAAATAGTGTTGAACTAAACATATAAATAGTGTTGAATTAAAATTATAAATAGTTATGAATACATGAAGAAACGCTTTCAATGCTTGATTCTTTTAGTTTTGGTTCTGTTAAAATGAGTTTTGATTGACTTGGAGTTAGACGATTTTAGATAGGTTTTGTTTGGCTCTGAATTAAATATGTTATAATGTAAATATGTATGTATGCATATTTAGCCTTGTTATGGTTGAGTTTCGTGCTAAAGAATGTTTCTATATATTGTGAAATTGAATTCAAAAAATCTACTTATTGATCTCAGATTAAATTTGATTTTATGATACTGCAATTGATAGTTTGATTTTGAATCGCAAGTGAACTATGGATGTTATATGCAATGTAAATCAGAATTCAAGGGGTAAAGGTAATAGGGAACAAATAAATAATGGTAACGCAAATGTGGAGTGGTATGTGGCAATGCAAGCCACGACCAATGTAACAACTAGTTTATGCCAAAATAATTTTCATACTATGGCAACGTTTATAAGTATGCTTGAGGGGTTACTAAACTATGTCGGTCCTATCCATGGAATTCACCGTTGGATTATTCCCAAATTGATCATTGAGCGTTCATGGTCGAAGAAAGTTACTAGGAGATATGAATGTTGGCCACCGATGGCTTCTTATTGCTTGAAAATGAAGATGGTGAAGATGACCTCGTTGATCGTTATGGTCAATATGAAGATTTTTCTTAAAGATATAGGTTAACCATATTTTAGTTTAGAATTTACATAGAATGTTTACATTGAGGTACCTTTTTAAAAGTATGAATCTCATAATAAATTCATGTCCAAGCCTAAAAAGATGTGACGTATACACAAACTTAGAATGTGTACATATTTCTATGTCATGTATATATTATAAAATTCTATTAAATTTTATTAGAGGGGCATTAGATTTATAAACTTTGCTATCTATGGTATTCTCACAATTAGTTCCTTAAAACGAATGTGAGGTATCTCTGGATTATATGGCTTGTATGATAGGAGGTCGCACATCATGTACAGTAGCATATTGTAAATCTTTTACGGTTATTGTATCCATTATGGATGATTTGATTGATCTCAAATGCCTAGAACACATCGGTTTCATGTTAAATGATCTGCAATCGAAAGAGCAAGTTACAATGTGAGTGAATAGCAATTATCTCAAAGTAAATAAAAATTTATAAGCCTTTAAAAATATTATACAAGTGCATTACCAAGATCAATTTACATAAAACATATTGTATGCAAAAGGTATAAACAAATCACACGTCAACGATGGAACATAATAGTAATAAGAAATTCCATTTTCATTATTGAATAATAACTCAAGGATATCATACAATTGCATGAACAATATCATGTTATATCACATATGACACATGTGAAAGGCATAAACAAATCACACATGAATGATGAAAGATAATGGTGATAAGAAATTCAAATTTCATTCAAACATAATATTTAAATTGAATATAAGGCTACATTTATTGTAACAATCAACACATTCAATTTATATCACTCTCATCACTCTCCGTTCGAATGATATCTTACTCATCACAATCTTTATTTAGTTTGTCATCTTCTTCATCGTCTCCATTACATATGAAATCATTTTTGTCTGATACAAATTTCGTGTTGTCTACAACATTAGCATCAATGATATCCGCATCCATATCATTTATATGCATCACATCAGTATAACCTTCTACAATTTCAACACCTTTGAATGATGCTCTCTCCTGCTAAAATAAACTTTCATCCATTTTCGTAATACCTATGTCCATCCATTCCACATTTGGATCATATAAGTGTCTATGCTGAAACTCTTGAACAAATTTCCATTCTTTCCCCAACTTGATGTCATTGACATAACATGCTTGTTTCTCTTGAAATGCTAGCATGTAACAGCCATTCTTGTACCACTTACTATTAATATTAAGGCTTACAAAGTGGTCATCTATTTGTATTCCCGAATTTTCTTCTTATTGGCTATAAACCACTCACACTAAAAAAGATGGTCTCAATTCCATATGGTATATTCCAATTCAACAATGTTTATCAAGATACTATAAAATATGATTTCTTCATTGTCATAGTCCCCCTTGACCATTAAACCGCAGTTCTGACTTTTTTAACGATTGTCACGATCCTTAGTGTGAAACCTAACTCTATTAACAATGAAACTCTTATACTTATTCACTCGAATGTCACAACCACACGCCAATGTATATAGTTGCTCGGTAGCTTTTGGATACTTTTGGTCATATAACTTCCCCATCTATTAAGAAAACAGATGGATTAATGAGTGTAGTTTAAAGTAACAATAAAATCCATATTTATTTACGTCATTATTTAAATATTTATTTAAAAGATACAATGAATTATTCTTGTTTAAATTACATATAATTTGAATCAAGAAGGGAATTTTCGTCGTTGTCTCTCTTCCAGATTCAAAAGGCTTTCTTTCTTGAGTTCTTCCATATGTTCAGTGAATTCAAAAGTATCATTTGTTAATTGTAATCATAACAAATTGCAAATTTACTAAACAAAAAATTGACCTACTCAAGATATATTGCATTTATTCAACATATACCAACTCACCATTTCTAGCTCGGCATCGAAAAGAAAATCATATGAACACACCCCAAAAGGATGTACTTTTTGAGTCAACACTTCCACTACATCTTCTTGGATATCTCCATAGTGATTTTGATTCGCAAGATTAAATTTTATTTTTATTCCATTGAGATACATTGAACAAAATTTTAAGCACGCGTTAACAATGTAAGCCTCTCTAATTGAACCTTCAGTGTTAGCTTTATTCGAACATACCCCTTAAGTGTTCCAAAGTACTTATATACATATAAATGTTACACCATGTCAAAATAAACCCACAAACGACCAATATAAAATATATAATAACGAATAGATAAATATTAAAGCACACCTTTTAATAGGATACATCCAGCTATATTGAACAAGTCCACTGAGCATAGCCTCTCGCGAAAAGTGAACTAAATTGACCATTACATCGAAAAATGCCAACGGATAAATATTTGAAGTTTGCACAAAATTAGGACGATGTATTTTTCTAATCTCTTTAGTTCTTTTATATCTAGCATCTTACAACACATGTCATTGAATAACTTCCCTAATTAAACTAATGAAATATATAAATCCCTAATAAAGTATCCATGAGCAATATCAGCTAATAATCTTTGTAATAAAACATGACAACCACGACTTTTCAACCTTATATCTTACCATCACTAACATTAACATATCGAGAGATATTAGAATCATAACCATCTGGAAACTTAATGGATTTTATGAACTCGTGAAGCCCCTATTTTCTAAGTTGGAAAGAGTATAGGATACTGGTGGCATCATATATGTATCACCATTCTGCTTTAAATTCAATTCCTTCTTTATTTCCATATCCTCCAAATCTTGTATCGCTTTATACATATCTTTTATTGTTCCTTCAATATACAATAATGCTCCTACTACGCTCTCACATGTATTTTTTCAATGTGGATGACATCAAGATTATGGCGCTACTTCAAAGTTTGCCAATACGATAATTCGAAGAAAATGATTTTTTTAGTCTAATTCAACTCCTAGGGTGTACGCTCTCTTTCTATTCTCCGAGTGTTTCCTTGTCACATAATCTTTAAGATGATGAAATTATAGCAATATGTTATTCCCATATAAATCCGTAGGCTTCGCACGAAGCTCCTGCGTATCATTAATTTTTTTACTCTTCTGTCATATATCATGTGGACTAAATACCGACGATGGCCCATATAATATATTTTACTTCTTAAATTTTGAGAAGAATTATCATCCTTATAATTGGGGCATGCCATATATCCCCTAGTGCTCTGCGCGGATAAATTACAATAGGTTGGAAAGCCATTTATGGTACATAAAACTTCCGCATTCATTTGAAATGTCTTTTTGGTGGACGCATCATATGTCTCCACACCAACATCCCATAACTCCTTCAATTCATAAATTAATGGTAGTACATACACATCAATGTCCTTACTGTGTTCCTTTAGTCCAGTAATGAGCAACGACATCATAAAAACTGGATCTTTCATACATTTCCATGGAGGTAAGTTGTATGCAATGAGTATAACTGGACACATTCTATAAGAGTTGTGCTTGTTCACAATGGTGTTGTATGTAAAAATTACTCTCCTACATGAACCAATGATGAATGTACACATGTCTTCCTTTGTGGCTGGCCAACCTCCTTCATTGGCATTAGAGATACTTAGTCAGCTAGAATGTTGACCAGCTCTAGAAGGCCAACTGACAGGAATACTAATAGTTACTCTGATGGGATGCCAACCAGAACTTAATTCCAAGAGTTTCATTTATTGTACACCAATATAAATGCTTGTTAATATAAAGTCACACCATCTCTAGGGTTTTACGCTCATATAAATACAAACTACACCCTTAGCTCAAGGGAGAACTCTAATCACTCATATGCACACCATAGTGAGCTATTGTACACCCTACTAAATAAAATCAACAATGGATGTAGGCTATTTTATAGTTGAACCACTCCAAAAATATAGTCTCTTATGTGTGTGATTTGAGTTACTATATTGTGATCTGTGATTATAAATTTGGATTTAATCCATTTTTAGACATCAACAAATTGATTCCGCTTGTGGAACATGTGTTTTTCATCATTCTCTATCATTTGTTTCATTTCCTTGTCTCCAAAGAAATGACTAACTCTAAAAAGACGCTGGAAATGAAGGCAATGTCGTAATTCCATATTCTCCTCCTAGTGTCGTAGATCTATAGGGAACTCTATTTAACCTTGGTATAGGGAAAGAAGCCATGCAAGAGTTTGTTAAGCAATTGGCCCTCACTATGGAAGCTAAGTCTTCCAGCTCTAGAAGGGATATGCCACCTCCACCAGTAAAAAATAAAAGGAGTTATCATTCTCGTTCTTCTCATGATAGGTCATACCGTCCTGCACTAACTTTTTCATTCTGATCAACAAATTACTATGATGGTAGATCTTTTTCCATAGAAAGACCAAGTGTCTTGGAGAGGCTGAGCAGGGAGTCAGCTTTTGATCGTCTAGGTCCCCAAGAAAATAGAGAACATCATAGGGAGTAGGAGCGTCATCATAAATACAGAGAAGGGTCAACAAGATCTAGGGCTAGAATGAGGGGCTATGTGCTTGCCGAGCAAACCTCTCAGGAGGAGAGTTTAGTGCGTAGGCACAATAATGTCGCTAAATCTACCTCATCCAAATCTAAGCAAAAAGAACAACAGTAGAAGGGATCCATGTAGCGATTGGAAGATCGACTGGGGTGAAATGGCTAAAAATAAGTATCCATTGCAAAAGAGTTTCATTAAAATCTCACCTTTTATTCTGACTATCGTGAACTACCCTACTCCATCCAAGTTCAAGCCACCAATAGTTACTCCAAAGTACAATGGGAAAACTGATCTAATCCTACACATAGAGCAATATCAATTTGTTGTCGACATTTACTCAGTACCTGATGAGTTGAAATGTAGAGATTTCTCTAGTTCTATCATAGGGCCAACCCAAATTTGATATAATAATCTCCCAAGAGGTAAAATCTCGAGTTTTCATCATTTAACTAAAGTATTCATAGATAACTTTTGCTTTGGGGCTAAGACGATTAAAAGTGCCACTCATCTCTTAACCATACGACAATAGTTGGGAAAAAGTACTAGAGAGTATATTACACACTTTAACAATGACAAACTATAGGTGGTATAATATGAGGAGAAAATAACCATTGTAGCACTTATGAGTGGTTCCCTCGCTAAAGATCTCAACTATGCTTTGGCGAAGAATCCCCCCAAAACCATGACAGAATTAATATCTAAAGTAAAAAAAAATGAATGTCGAGGAAGCTATGGAAGCCAAGGAAGCTCCTGAGACCAAGGGTGAAGGTCAGAAAAATAATTATAATTCTTTCAAGAAAGACCAAAAAGATAAAAAAACTAGATCAGATCAGGAAGTATGATGAATATACCACACTCAACAAGGGTGTTCACCATATCCTGGAGGAAATGAAAGGGAGCAGAGAATTGAATTGCCTGGAAAGTTGAAGACATCCCATAATAAAAGGGATAAGTCCAAGTACTGTGATTTTCATAGGGATCATGGGCACAATGCCAATAGTCACATGACACAAAAGAATGAGATTAAAAATCTTATTCGGTAGGAAAATTAAGCAAGTTTATTGATCAAAATTACAACCAAAATGATCAGAAGAGGTCTAAATCTCCTTCCCGAGGAAGAGATGACAATAAAAGAGCAAGAAATGGGGATTTTGAGGAAGATCCAGACCTACCAAAGAAGCCTGGTGAACTAGATGTAGAGGTAGGCATGATATCCTTTGGATTCCACTTCATCGCTGTAGGAGATGCTGGAGAAGGAGACACAATTTCAGAAAGAAAAGCTTACTTAAATGAAGTTAAGGCCTGCCCAACTTTCAGACAGATTGATATGGTTGAATCAAGTGATAGTCGGCCAAATAAAGTCAACAAAGATAGGCTAGTAATTGGATTCTCCAAAAATGATTTGAGTGGGGTCCTTTACCCTCAAGAAGATTCGTTAGTTATCACATGCAAAGTTCATTATGGTAGAGTTGCAAGGATACTAGTTAATAATGGGAGTTCAGCTTATGTAATGTTCTACAGCTGTTTTCAAAGCTTAGATATAAAGGACAGTAAACTAGAATCATACCATAGACGTCTGATTGGATTTGCAAGAGATAAAGTATACCCATTGGGAACCGTCAAACTGGAAATTTTGGTCGGCACCTGGCCAACGAGCAGGAGAGAAATAATTTATTTCTTTATCTTAGATAAAAATGTCCCATTAACTTATAATTAATATCATCTTAGGAAGAGTGGTTATAAACTAGTTAGTGATTGTGACATCTGCAGTGCATCAATGCATAAAATTTCCATCAAACTATGGAGTCGACATAGTAAATGGTAATAAAAAATGTGTCAGGGAATGTTATTATACTTCAGCTGACCAGTAGGAAATCCAAATGAAGGGTTCAACCACTTTCCATATTGACACTCTAGATCCTCAGGAAGAAAAGAAGCCCATAAAGGGCAAAGTTATGGAGGAAATAGAAGTTTTTGTATTGGATGACGATAATCCAGATCGGTTCAATATTATCTCCTTCTCTCAAATAGGAATTAATTATATTCCTTAGAGAAAAGAAAAATGTTTTATCTTGGAGCCATAAAGATATGTTGAGAATTGATCCGAACTTCATGTGTCATGAGCATAATATCAATCTAGGCTCTAAGTCGATCAAGCAAAAATGAAGAGTTTTTATCCCTAAAAAGAATACAACAATCTATAAGGAAGTGGAGAAGTTATAGCGAGCACAATTATTGAAGATGTTAAGTACCTTAGTTGGTTGGCTAATGTGGTAATGATCACGAAGAAAAATAACAAATGGCATATGTGTGTTGACTTCACATACCTCAATAAAGCATGTCTAAAAGATCATTTCCCTTTAGCAAGGATTAATCATCTAGTCGATGCTATAGCAGGACATGAGTTTCTCAGTTTTACGGATGTTTATTCTGGTTATAATCAGATTAAGATGAAACCTGAAGACTAGGAAAACCCTTAATTTATTACCAACCGAGGAACTTATTGTTATAATATAATGCCCTTTATGTTAAAGAATTCAGGAGCTACCTATCAAAGACTAGTGAACAAGGTTTTTAAAAACCATATCGATAAAAACATGGAAGTGTATGTAGATGATATGCTCACCAAGAGAAAATTTGTTGTTGACTACATTGTGGACTTGGCTCAAACCTTCGATCAACTAGTAAAACATCAGATGAAGCTCAACCCAACCAAATGTGTCTTCGGGGTACATGAAGGAAAGTTCCTAGGGTAAATCATCATTCAAAGGGGAATAAAAGAAAACCCTGACAAAATTAGAGCCTTGCTTGAAATGCAGTCCCCGACCAATAAGAAAGAAGTTAAAAAAACTAATAGAAAGAGTAGCTTTATTGAACCATTTTGTCTCCTGAGCAACTGATAAATGTCTTCCATTCCTTGAGTTGAATTAAAAATATGAGAAAGATTTCCTGGATTTGAAGAAGTACTTGGGCTCTCCCCCGCTCCTTTCCCAACCATTTCTAAGAGAAAAATTATGTTTATACTTGGTTGTTTCAGAGTTAACTATTAATTCAGCTTTGATCTAACTAGATGGAAGAGTTCAAATGTCAGTATATCGTACTAGAAAGACATTTGGAGGAGCAAAAATTAGATATCCATGCTTGGAAAAGTTAGCCCTAGATCTCATTGAAGCCTCCAGGAGGATGGGGTCATACTTCCAAGCCCATACCATTGTTGTCTAGATGGAGTTGCCTTTATGACAAGCACTGTATAAACCAGAAAGTATGGAAGATTAATGGCTTGGATAGTTAAATTGGGAGATTATGAAACTTTTTATGAACCTAGAGTTGTAATAAAAGGCCAAGCAGTGGCATACTTCATTGTCGAACTCACATATGCAGAGGAGCAACATAATCCACATTTTCCCTCCGAGTAAACTTATTTGGAAGAGAGATTAACTCAAAGGTAAACAGAGATTGTTGTCGATCAATAAGATTTTTTGGCTACCCATGTTCACATATGGGGTGCTGGCAGAAGAATATTTCTATAATGAAATTCCAATTTAGCAATCATTTGTAGATGGATCCTTATGTGCTACAGGAAGTGGAGCATGCCTCATTATTAACACTCTGAATACTTGGATGTGGAATATTCTCTGAAATTCCAATTCAAGGCTCCAAATAATGCGGTTGAATACGAAGCATTGATCACTGGATTGAATTTGGCTTCATCACTAGGCGCCAAGCAGGCATTAGTATATAGTGATTCTCAATTGATCGTCAATCAAATGCATCAAATTTATGGTGTTAAAGAGGAAACTATGATAAGATATCATAAAAAAGTAATGGAGGTTATTTCTTTGTTCACTTCAGCCAGGATGGTAAGGATTCTTCGACTAGAGAATGCTCGAGCAGAAGTTTTTACTCGACTTGCTTCAGTAACTCAAACAGAACTTTAGCGAATAATCCCAATAGAAATTATCTCCCATAGAAACATTGATGGGATGGGAGTTAACATCATTTCTATGGAGTTAGGTCCTTTATGGATGGACCCAATTAGAACGTACATAGAAGAGGAACACTGTCATCCCATTAGAAAGAAGCCAGGAATATGAGGTACAAAGAAGCTAGTTATGTGTTAGAAAAAGGTGTCATGTAGAGGAGAGGATACATTGTTTCCTTACATCATTGTGTTCATCCAAACAAAGTAAATGATTTGATTAAAGAAATTCATGAAGGCTCGTGTGAAGCTCACATAGCCGAGAGGTCTATAAGATAATGGATAGCAATGCAAGGTTACTATTGGTAAACGATGAAAGAAGATTGTGTTGATTTTACTAAGAAGTGCGATAAATGCCAAAAAAAATGCTACCATCCACAGAAGACCAGGAGTAAGCTTAACACCCATCACTTCTCCACGGCCTTTCACTATCTGGGGAATTGACTGGTCAAACAACTATCGAACACCAAGAGAAGGTTCAAATATCTGGTTGTAGCAGTTAATTACTTCAGCAAATGGGTGGAAGCTGAGCCTTTGATTGATATGCCCTATCAGAGGGTCTTTTAGTTTATATGAAAGCAGATCATATGCAGATATGGCATGCCTTATGACTTTATCACTGATCATGTCTCTCAATTTGATAACAAATAATTTAAAGAATATTGTATTAGGTCTAGCATCCAGAAACTTCATTTGGCACCAGGGCACCCACAATACAATGGCCAAATAGAAATCACCAATAAACCTTGTTAAATGGGTTGAATAAAAGATTAGATAATGCTAAAGGCAACTTGATCAATGAACTCCATAGTGTCCTATGGGTATATAGGACTACTTGGCACTGATGTAATTGTACCAGTTGAAATAGGCATGTCAACTCATAGCGTATTGAACTTTGATTCACCCAAGAGTGATCTCATGAGCCGACTAGATTTGTACATGGTAGAAGAAGTCCGAGAAAATTCTGATATTCGGATGGTTGTTTACTAACAAAGGACTGTAAGGTTTTATAATTGAAGGGTCAAGTAGACCAACTTGAAGCAGAGGGATCTGGTACTCAAGAAAGTAATCCAGAAGCGCAATAAGTTGGAGCCTAATTTCCACGGTCCATACTGTATCTCGATTGTTATCCGACCAGGAACTTATCGCTTGAAAACTCTGGAAGAAGACAATTTAAAGAATTCTTGGAACTCAGACCACTTGTACAAATATTATTAGTAATTCAATTTTCACAAATTCTGCTTTTAATGTAATTGATTATTCAAGTTAATAAAATTTTATGTTTTTCTCTATTGTAAATCCTTTTTGTGTTTTATTTTTTAGAGTATGGTGGCTACACCCTTAACCCGTAATTAATGAGCAATTTTAATTTAAAACCTTTTCAACTTCAAAAAAGTTTTTCAGAAAAGTTTATCAGAAAATTTTACAAAAATTTTCTCACCAAAGAGAATGTTTCAAACTTTTTCAACTTCATAAAAGTTTTTCAGAAAAATTTCCAAAAAGTTCCTCGCTAAAGAGCATGGTTCAAGCTTTTTCAAACTTTTCCAACATTAGAAAAGTTCTTTATATTCGCCAAACTTTTCTAACTTCATAAAAGTTCCTCGTCATATATGTTCCAACTTCAGAAAAGTGCATGGTTCAAAATTTTCCAAAATTTTCCAATTTCCAAAAATTTAAACTTAATGTATTGTCCTCGGCAAGTCATGAACAAGAAGGTAGTAAAATTTCTTAATTAGAGGTTTTACCCGAACAAGTTAAAATATTGTAATAATTATGCATTCCTAATACACTTGGTCGCCACTGAAAACTAATGCTACAGCTTAATACAATAAAGTTATTTACAGTTTTATCTAAGTCCATTAGTCGAATCTAAGGCCATATAAATGATTCAAATATGAATCAAATATTAAATGAGCAGTTTATTTAGTCTACAAGTCGATTAAGTAATCATTATACAGGTTACCTAGTCGATTAATTAATCATTATACAGGTTACCTAGTGTGTGTTGGGAAGGTGTTTTAATGTGTGACAAGCAAAGGTTTAGATTTAGTGTTGGGTATGCAAGGAGTTGAAAGAATAAATTAAGATTGAGATTTAATGTTTAATAACACATGTTTAATTTAAGTATCAAAATACACATCGAATTATTGCATGAACCAAACAAATAATCACGAGACATCTGCCACCCCGGTCTCTTCAATGCAAATCTCCCTTTTTATGCTACCTATCTCCTGACACCTAATAAACGCTGCTTTTATATTCAGGAAAAAAAGGTGCCATGTTCAAAATTTGAACATAAACTGATGAAATCCTACAATTACCTCTACAAGGTTGTATTTCCAAGAACACAAAACACATACAGTTATCTCATCTTTCCTCCTCACTAGCCAGTCTAGCCCAATAGATGTCACTAACTACCACATTATCGTCTTACATTGTCATCCTCCGTTTCTCTCCTTCGGTGTATTGATGTATCCTTAATTTGTAATTTAACTAGATCTTTCACCAGAAACTAGATTTGATGGAGATCTCAATTAATTATTTGTTAGTGCCTACCAGAGGTATCAGGTTAACCACATCCCATATTTCAAATCCATACTTTGGAAACTAATATTACTAGGTTTTGTTACGTCTATGTTTTCGGGTTTTACAGTATATATTATCTTTTTCTTTTGGGTATGTAATCCTAATTTACAGTATGTTTATTTATTTTGGATTTTTGGTTACTTATTACAAGCAGTCGTGTCATGTTTGAAACTAAGCTAATTTTCTTTACCCTACTCTATCCCTTTCTTTCGGCAAGAGAATGCACTTGAGGTATATTTTTATTTTAATATGTTTTATTCTGAAAAAATGAACAAACGATTCTTTTATGAAACTTCATTTATATATGTATATACATGAATGAATGTGTGGTCAAATAAGGTGCACAATATTGGGATCATGATAGTAAAAACTATTGTAGTTACCCCACTTTCCCCAAATCATGAAATGAGAATATCACCCCTTCTTTATGAGGTCACCATTTAACCACAATGAGTGGTACACTTCATAGAATAATTATCCTAATACAAACACAATGTTATTTGCGATATTAAGTTTTTGTGTTATCATCATGTTCTATCCCTCTCCCATACACACGTTCTAGCAACACCAATTTGGGTTTAAGAAAATTTACTACTGCGAAAAGGTAGAGGCTTTAAATTACAAATTTTTATACTGGAATCAGAATTGGGAATTTAAATTTGTAATATACAATTAAATTTGGAGGTCGTGAATCCATTTGGAAAATGTAAAATGCCCTATTTTTTTTCCTGTACATGCTTAACAAATTATGATGCAGAGCTTAAGGCTTTATATTTCTACATATGTCCTTAATGTATATTCTACCAATGAAAACATGCATTGTTAGAAACGAGACTACGAGACTACCAATGAAAACATGTATATTCTACGTGCTTATAAAATTTAAGTTGATATCCATCTCAATCCTTAAATTTCTTTAGATTAAAAAAATACTCTAAAGTTGGATGATAAACCTAGGTGGAACATCATGTTCCATTTTAGCCTTTAATTTTTTGTATTCCAAGGCAGAACATGATTTTCGTTTAATTTAGTGATCATTCTTAGTTTCCTAAATTTCTTAAATGTTCATTTGATTTTTGTTCAGACACAATTCAGGGAAACCTTAAGTCAGCTATCCGAGTTAGTTGGGATAATGGAGTCTCTGCCCTTAAGTTAGAAATGTTCTCATCACAATAAAAAGAAGGCTCAGCTCAGGATAAGGAGATGTGAATGAGGCAGTAACACTTCCCCGAGCAGGTCTATCTGAAGCTGAAAGAGAAATAAATCAGCTCAAGGATATTTTTGAGAAAGAGAGAATGCAAGCAGATTCTGAGAAGAAGAAAGCTAATAATGCATTAAAAAATGTGAAAGCTACTGACCAGCTGGCCAAATGATTGAACGCTAAAAAAGCCAAACCCATACATGGACTTTGGGTTTAGACGTTAAAGAGAGATTATAAAGAATCAAAGTTGGGCTTAGATTGGTCAAAGTCCGAGGAGGCAAAGAAAAGGCTCAGCAAAGTCATACAGAAGGTAAATAAAGAACGAAAACGTGTAGATTCTGGGATGAGGAAGGAGAAAGAGAATATAAAGATTGCCCTTATTTATATTTTACAATTTCATTTAGTTTGAAAATCTTAATTAATTTTTCCTTCATCAACCTATTTGTTTTCTTCTGATACATTGGTGCTCAGTATTGCAAGAAAATACCAAATTGACTGTGTTCAAGTATATTATGTACGTATCATATGAATTAAAACTCCATTGTTGGTATATTATGTACTATCAGTATTAGTATTGCAGTTGGAATTTTCATTTGTCTTAAATGGGTTAGATATTATATAAATAGATGAAATTCTGTCCAAATTTTCTAAATTCTTTACTCATTTGTTTTGTAAAAAAAACTATATGATTGAAATTAGTATTTGATGCCTACGATGTTGTGGAGTATTGTTTTTATTAGAGTGCCTTTTTTTCTTAAAGAGGGTGGTTAGTCTTATAAACAAAGAGAATTTTGCCCAAATTTTTTTAATTGTTTATATATTTGTATTGTAAAATCTCTTTATGGCCTAAATTATTTAGGCATTCACTACTTTGGGTTATTTTTTGCTCCTTAAAATAGGTGGATAGTCTTATAAATGAATTGAATCTTGCCCAAAATTTCTGACATAAAAAACATTTTTTATTATAATATAAATTATTTTACCAAAAATTTTAGTCAATTCGATGATTTGGAAACATTTATCATATTATAATACAAATTTTGTATGACTTGACCATGAGTGATATTTTGAAAAATTATCATCGTGCCTGCCTACACGGACATATCCTAGTGTATATATATATATATATATATATATATAAAATAAGGAGTAAAAGCTTTTTACTATTCCATAAGATCTTATGACAATTAGAGGCTAGGATGCAATCACTGCAAATTGAATCCAATGGTTGTGGTGTTTTCCCCCTCTTTTTCCTTTCTAAGTTTTACTTTAATTCAAATTTGAGGGTATTATTGTAAAAAACCATCCAATCAATCACACATACGGTCATACCCACCCACTCAGTCAGGCTCACCTTCACCCTTCACGCTCACGCACGCGATCTTCATTCTCTCTCTCTCTCTTGGCTACCGCTTCTCCTTCTTCTTCTTCTTCTTCTTCTTCTTCTTCGAGGTGTGGTATTCCCACTTTTATTTTTCAAGTTGTGATATCTATTTTTTGCAGTTATGGAGTTTAGATTAAGGTTTTTTTGGTTTTCAAATTTTAGGGGTTATGATGTTAGGGTTTGAAATTTTGATTATGAGAATTTTTTGTCAAGTTTTATTTGTTATAAAACTACCGCAAGTGCACGGGCTATTGAAATATAGCGGGTGTAAGTACGGATCGAACCCACAGAGATTTCGTCGATCTTTATAACATATTGATTCTCCAACTAGACAAATGAGTGTATAAAAGTGATTAAGTTTCTAAACTAAAAATAAAAAAATGGAATAAACGAACAAATACAAGAGATAATATTAAATGTGAAAGAAACTAGGACGTCGGTTCTGTTTGTCAATCCTAATTAAATTAACATATCAATTTAATTCTATAATTCCAAATTTATAACACAAAATATACCGACTCTCGTCGCATACATTTCGGAGAATATAACGTTACATGCATTCAAAATATTTTAACGTCTCTTGAATTAGACACCATAAATCCCTATTCCCTCAAAAATATCATGTTTTAAATTTTTAATGTGTATTTAAGCATGAGGTATCAAAACATCAAAGTGCAAGCATAACCCATCAAAAATGACAACTTAAAATTTTTTAAAGCATGAATTTATAATTAATTCGTTGAGGTTTAAAAATAAACTTTCGTGTAGTTTTAAGCGAATACCGATTTTTTTTTAACAAATGTCAACTTACAAAATTTCGGGTCCAAGACTTGAATTACAATACATGATATGCTCCTCCAAAGTGTGCCTCAAAAATACTTACTACACAATATTATTTTTTTCTCTCAAAGTGTGTCTAAAAAAATGTTACATACACAAATATTATCTCTCAAAGTGTCTCTATTCACATACACACAAGGGTCCCTTTTTTTTGTTGTGTCGCTCCTCTCCCTCCTTTCGGTTTACCCTCCCCCCCCCTTTTTTTTATATCCACGCTTGTTGAGAGATTTTATGGCCAGTGGCTGAAATAAAATAGTGGGGTAGTGGGAATTGTGGGTTTCAGCATGGGTGGGCAGGTGGTTCCGGGTTTGATAATGGGTAAGGGCGATGGTCCGATTTTAAGGTGGGTCGGCCGAATTTTTGGAGGTGGTGGTGTGACACCTTATGGGGTTTCGATTTGGGTTTGTAAGGGGGGTGGAGATAGTGGTTTGGAAATTGATTTGGAGTGGGTTTGGTGTTGTTGTTTGGTTTGTTAATGGTGGGAGATATGAGAGAAAATGGGTGAGGGGTGTGAGGAAGAAGATGAATAGTAGGTGGGTTAAGGGTGTGTTTGGGTGTTGTGATGGTGTAGGGTAAGGGTGAGGGTGTATGTGTGTTTAAGTGTGTGTTGGTTTGTGACCTTTAAAAAAAATGACACTATCTAAAAAAATAAAACTAGAACTAAAATAAAAAACTAAAATCTAGAAATAAAATTCTAATTTATAAAAAGAATTAAAATTAAAAAAATAAAATAAAACTCTCTAAAAACTAAAAACAAAAAACTAAAAATCCTAACTAAATAAATTAAAACTAAAAACTAAAGAAAAATAAAATCTTATAAAAATAAATTTCTAAAAACTAATCCTAAGAAAAATAATAAAATAAAATAAAGATTAAAAACTAATCAAAATCAAAATCAAAATAAAGAAATATAAGAATAGAAAATAAATCCTAGAAAATTCTAAATAAATTTAAAATAAATCCTAAAAATAAAACGACTCAAAATAAAAATCTAGATAAACAATAAAGGTACAAACTCAACACACATGGGGTTAGGGGTTGGTTTGGGTTAAGGGATTAGCTTTAACTTCGAGATTGACTTTTGACTTTCTTTCGAATCTGAACTTTGCATGGCCATAAATTATTCGTTTCAACTCCGATTGACACGCCGTTTGAACCCAAGCGTCCCTTGATTCAAGGCCTTCAATTTTCGTGTTTGGTCCGAGTTTGAAATAAGTCATTTGAATTTATATTTTTGCCCCTGAAGTTGCGTAGGTGCCCTTTTTCATGCTCATTTTGCGTCCAAACTTTACCGCTTTCCTTATAGACCTATCAATACTCGAAAACAAAACTTGCACACGAGATTAGCAATATAAGATGTGAGTGTGAAGTTCTCAAAATTGCATTATTAATTCTGTTTATTCCAAAATTTGTATTTTTTTCTTTTAAATAAAAATAACTCTAAAAGTTCTTTATTAATGATATAACGAGACTGACAAGTCCTAGATTTGGGTATAAATGATACAAAATAATGCACTCATCAGAATTCGTCACACTCATACTCGCTTCATTTTTCATTGTCAATTGAAATTAGTGTCTTTATCTCACTCATGTGATATTTTAGACATAGCTAAGGGTATTCGCTCAATTAGAATAGAAGCAACCTATTGTCCCCAACAAAGAAGCATGTTAAGGTTATTAGTGTTGGTTTTTAAATTATGTTCTGTTTTTCTTATAAGCACATAAAACTATGTCCTGTTTTACTGTGGTGACTTTATAATGGGGTTTATTCAAGTTATAGATATATGATGTGGATATAATTCAAGTTTTTTTCATATCTTTTTTATTTGGTTGTGGATATAATTAAGGGTTTTGTATATCTTTTGTTATTAGAATTTTAGGCACATGGTGATTGAGACCAGCGAGATCAAATCTGAGAATTACTTAACCTTAAAAATGTACTATCCTTAGGCAGCAGGTGGTACCGATGCTTCTGGTGTTGCATATGGTGCTATTGCTACATGACAAGTTTGAGCAACATGTGCAATTGTTTGAGTTTAATTTTGATCTACAATATATTTTTTTGAATTTTTCTTGACTGATTCGTGATGCTTCAGCCCCTGACTATAGTGCCAGACTTATTGTTGGCAATAAATGGTTCTAAATTATTATACTGAAATTATGCAAGTGTTATTTCTTAAACTGATGAGAGTTACGGGACACGTGATTGTTTCGATTATTTTTTTATTAAAAGTATTTACATTAAGCTCAACTGATATAGATAAATGAGGTTTAAACAGTTATGAGGTTTCAAGGTATTAAAAGTATTTGGATTATTTCGACAGTTTATGAGGTTTAAGTAGTGTTTATCGGACATAATTCAAATTAAATATGAAATACTCATTTTGTTGCGTACCCTAATGCCCTTAGTTCTATTACATATTGTTATCCAAATGCCTACTATATTGGTTATGAAATACTCTTTCTTGATTTACCAATTTATAATTTGGATTTTGATCCATTGGCAGGACGCGACTTGGTACTCGATACTTGACTATTTAAGAGATGCCCCACACTCATAGTCAATATTTAGTCGTAAGGTTTCAACGCTTCTTTCAATCCTATACTTCAGTCATCATGTGTAAACTATACATGGTAATGTTTTGGGACACCACTACACATCATAATTTTTGGGGGTGTCAATGTTGTGTTTTGAGACAACACGACACATCATAATTTTTTGGACACAAACACATGACACGGCTAACATGGTTAATATTTTGACACCCAATTTAACATGATACATGAAAACATGAAATCACACGACATCGTATAATTCCCAAAACTTGACATTTGTATTAGATTCACATAAAATAGTCTTTAATCTATCCAAATGGATCTCCTTTTACTTTAAAAATTGTAGATTTTTCAAAAATCTTCAAGCATTTTGTAGCAGTTCTGTAAGCCAACTATATAATTAAGGTGCAACCCTCAGTTTTGTGAGATGTTGTAATAGCGAAAAAAGCAAAGTGGAAGACCAACTTTGCTACATCAACGGCACTTTCCATATCGTCTTTATATGCATAACTAAGACCATACAGCTAAAACTGTTGATATATAAAGTAATACAACACCAGAAGTATTGTACTCATACTGGAACAATGCACGAGCATGTTATAGACGTGTTGAATGGAGTACATGTGCACATTGTACTTCTTATTTTTTCATTCATGTTGTGTGTTAATTATTTTAGACTTCATGTATACACAGGTGGAGTTCATAGGAGCATGTTTAATGGGTTATTTGGACTCGCTGAGTGATCTCTAGTAAGCACATACTCCCATTTCGAATTCCAACTACTATTGCACTGTCGCAACACAAGCCTAAAGAGGTAAATAATGTTTCCAGGGAAACTTTCCAAACGATGACGTTGATTAAAGGGACTGTACCTAGCAGATCCAGCCTTTTTATATCGTGAAGTATCAATCGTTTGTTTACTAGAAACTGAAAGTCAAATTGGATCAGGATGAATCATTCTCGATATCACCAGTTTGATGGACCTTTCTATTATTCTGTGTATTTTGTCTTTAGTCTTGGTGTAAAAACTTAAATTTCTCATATAGTGAAGGATGTATTCTTGAATTGCTTTAATATTATGATTGCTTTTGTTTTTGGTAGGTGACGTAAAAATGAAAAGAAGGGAAATCAAACCAAAAATTGAAATCGAAATCAGATAGGAGAAATCAGAGTTTTCTTTCTTTAGGGAGTAGTGGAATTAGTAGAAGGAGTTCTAGAGAGGACATTTCTCCCATTTGGACAACTATTTCAAGTTTATCAAGCATTATCAACCTCTCTACTCTTGGTCCAACGCTGTTGTATAGGCCTTCATCGCCCTCGATCCCATTCATAATCGGACTCTGAAGACAGCTCGCGAAGATGTAAAATGTAGTGATGTAGGCAGGGATAGACCAACCACACCCCGAAGGGGTGCGGCCGTACCTGCAATGTTTTGGGAAATTTACGGTGAGTATACTATAAAAAAAATTATGGACCTATATGTAAATTTTTAAAACATAAGGCAGCCAAACAAATGTTTTCATACTGAGGGGCCGAATTTTGCAAATAGACAAACATAAATAAAACCTAATTTTTCACTCCATCTCTTTTTAATCAGCCATTTTCTCTCTTATCCTCTCCTTCCCTTGCCCCGGCTGCTATTGCTCCCCCCGCCCCCACATACCCCTAATGCGGCCTCCTCCCCTTCTGCAGCCTCCTCCATGTTCGCTGCCCCGGACATGACAACTTTTATGTCCAGTGGCGGTCCTGTGTGTGAGGACAACTCCTGCCTCCCCCTTATGCTCTTATCTTAATTCATTGGTAGTTTTTTTTAGTTTATTTTCTTATTTTATGCATTTTTCTAAAATTTGTTATTTATTGGAATACTCTTATCTTCATTCATTGGTACTATTATTCAACACCAACTCACATTTAACCCTTATAATCTGATTCAAAGGACAAATACTATGGTGTCATAATCATATATTATAGAACGCATTGGGAACTATAAAAAAAAAGAAAGTGTGATGAGTAAGAAAAGGATGGTTAAGAATCCAAGACTGATGTTTTGATTAGAAGCTCTTCCACAAAACCAATTATCTTCTCTTCAGGTTCTACTTCTTTTTCTCATTTTTTCAAAAAACTTCACTTGCATTTTTTGAGTTAAAAGAAGAAAAAAATTCAATTTCCGTTACTAACAATATATAAATCCATAGCAGACATGGACCTTCTTCTATGACTATTAGCAATTTTGTCAATCTCCAAGTTTAATGACATTTATTTATTGACATTTTGTCGTTATTGGACTATATATAATATATACTCTAACCATACAGTCAATGATATAATTTTTTTGCAAATTTTAGGAATATATGTCTACCGAAAGTACTGGATTATGATTCAGACAAGTTGCATCTTCAGTAAATACATCCCCTGGTTGCACATGACTTTTTTGGTGGATTAAATGTATGTTTGATATGTATGTCTGATACTTTTGATATTTTCTGACTTTTTTGGTGGATTAAACATGACCTTTTATTTTATATGTTCACTCCAGAATTTTAAAGGTTGTTGAGTTTGATCTTTCTTCATCTTACATAGATACCATCTTGGAGGTGTGCTGGCAGGGTAGACAAACATCAATCCAAAATCCAGTGTGTTTTGCTTCTTTCCTTCGATCTCATAGTTGATCAGCTTGGACACGAGGCTACAGGAATCACCATAATAGGCATTCTCTTAAATGTAGGAGAGGAGCAAAGAAAATGACTAAATAGAACGGATTCCGTATCAGGTACTCTAATAGTTGCTTATCATTTCGTTGCAATAATAGTTGCTTATCATTTCGTCATAGTTTCTTATCATTTCAGGGGTTTTCAACTCTAATAAATGTTTTTTGTGGGATAAATATTTTATTAGAGTTTCTACTATTCCACTTTCTGAAATAATTTTGGGTTTCTTTTCTTGGTTATGGAGGTATATTGTATTCTCCAATGTCTAAGAAAAAGTTTGTTCTTATATGGTTCTAATACACTAAATATTTATTTGATAGGTTTCACGGTGTCGTCTATTTTCACTCGAAGGCCTGAATCATCTGTGTTTGACACAAATTCTACCACACTGCACCTGATATAAAAAAATGAAAACAAGTCAGAAGGAAACCTTCCAAGTGTCTGACACTGATCGACAACGTATTCGGGACTTCAACTGCAGAAACGTGAAAGTAAATAATGGCTACCACTAGATCAAACTATAGCTGCTACCCTTTGACAAAAAGACTCTTAAGGTAATTTTTTTATTTATTTTTTCCATGGAGTTTACTTTATTGGTGGACTAAACCTTTTCATCACTTCAAAGAATAAGGCATTATTTATAGAAGGTGCACAAGATATTATTGACTTTCTCTTCAGTTTCTTCCTTATCCCATTAGGGAGTGTTGTGTCACTCTTGAAATGCAACACTACTCTCAAAAGTGTGGCTAATTTTTACAACAAACAGCATATCAACCTTAAATGTAGGCATATATATGAAATCACAAGGGCTCAAGACAAGGCTACAACTTCCTCAGTTGACTTCACAATATCTCTGCAAGAATTATATATTTCCTTTAACTGAATCCAATACTCCCCAATTATATTGCTGCAGCTACAAAGATTCTGGGCAGTTTCGCGGCTACCTGACAGATTACGATGCTGTAATGTATTTTGTTATGAATTTTTAAGACCCAAAGGTTGAAAGAGGATTTGTAAAGGGGTAAGCATTACCTATGGTTACGGATGATTAGGTCATGTCCCCATTGTAAATCGTCTCATCCGTCTCATTTCTAAACCGATTGAAAATTTCTCCCAATGATGATCAGATTTTCAATATTGGGAATGACGAGGTAGATCAACTACGTGAGTGAAAAATCGTGCAAACATAATATAGTGTCTTTGTTAACAAACACCTTTTTTGGGTTTGTAAATTTGACTAAGGGCCTAATTTTGTTTTTTTGGTTTTTTGGCATTCCACCTATTATCAACTAGATATACCTTATGTATTGCAATATGATTTTGACATATGGATAACTGATCATGAAAATATCCTAATTATTTCTTTTAACATATGGATTACTTCATGGTACTTCTCATTTGAGTGTTTATTTATATGCCAAACCCACTTAAGTGTATATTTGATAGTGGACTCATATTGTATGATGTGATTAATTTGTCCAAGAGTTATAAAATGACTAGCATAGAACTTCTTGGTTTGCCATTCATTGTAGGCCCATACTATTGGACGGAATTAGGCATTTTCATTTGGATTGTACATTAAATGATTTTTGGGTGTGCAATACTCATAATGAGAGCTTGAGGTTGAGTGCGCATTGCATACATTGTGGTGCTTTATTTCCAAGTTTTATCAGTCTTGGTAGACAGGAACACAATTAGCCTATCCAGTAAATCAGTTTATCCAGTAAAGACTAATTGTAACATCCATTGCAAGTTTCATCAGTTTTTGAAATTTTTTATTATCTTGCGATTACATATTTTGAAAACTTCCGTCGTGCCTTCATGTTTTTTGTTTTTATTGTTTATTTACTTCCTATGTTTTTTGATTTTTTTTATGTCTTGGCAATTGTGAGGCGCTAGACAGGGAAAACATTTCAGATGTGGTCAATTCTACTGTAACATATACTCTTCAGGCACTCAGTCAGAAAATTTTCAAAAGGAATGATAGTGGATTATGAGTACGTGATATTGGGGCCACAAATAGTGGATTATGAGTACGAGTCAACCCTATATTCCTATGTGTCTCGAGAGGATTGCTTTGGGACAAAAAACATGGTTCGAGTAAAAAAGTTTACCTTGCAGGTATGTAAGAATTTTGCTTTCGTTTTTTTTATATTAATTTTACTTATATTATCAAAAATATCAGTGATTATTTTTTGGGTTTGTGTGTAATATTAATTATGTCTCTAGGTACATATGTTAGCTATTAGTGTAGGACTAATCATCCTGTTATAGATTTGAGAACCGAAAAATATAACAGAAAATAGAAAAAACATAATAGAGAATAGAAAACAGAAAAATGATCATTCTAATATTACAGTATAGTATTAACATAGTTTTAAATACCATTCTTTATAAATAAGAAACTAAAATGTAATTTTCACACTCGATCCCCAAAAAACAAAATGTACATCCAAGAAAAAACACAAAAAAGCACACCCTAAGATGTCTACACAAAACCAGATGACCCTCAAATGTGTTCTGCTTATATAACCAATATATACGACTATCTTCACAACTTTGAGGTGGAGGAAAAAAGAAGACCAAGACAGATTATATTGAGAAGGTCTAGAAGGATGTTAGCACGATAAGCATTTTGGTGGACTGGTAGATTGAGGTTGTTGAGGAATAAAAGCTTATTTCACATACTTTGTATCTAACTATTTTTTGTATTGATAGATTTTTATCAATGAGTGCTCTTAGTAGGTAGAAGCTTTAGCTTCTTGGTGTTTCTTCGATGCTTATTGCCTCTAAAATATGAAGAGATCAAGCCTCCACATATGGAGGATTTTTATTATATTACTGATAATACATATACTAAGGATGAGGTAATCCCAGAATTAAGACATTTCTAAGAAGATTTACCAGAGTTGCTCAAGAAGATTAAAAATTTTCCAAATTCCAATTGGAGTTATTGGGTTATTACCTAGCAGAATCAAGTTTTTTATATTATGGTTGTATCAAATTCTTACCTTATTTGGTAGCTGCATCTACAGTATTTCTTTCAAGGTTTATAATAAGACCAAAGTTTCATGTTTGGAGTACAACCTTACAAACTTACTTTGCTTATATGGAAGCGGATTTAAAGGAATGTGTATGTGTTATAAATGACTTGAAATTAGGTAGAGGAGGAAGCACTTTAATGGAAGTGAGAGGTAAGTACAAGCAGCACAAGTTTAAATGTGTCAGCATTGTCCACTCCTTCATAAATAATAGATTAATTCTTTGACAGTAATGAAGAATGACAGTAACACTAAGATTTGAAATATTTGTGAAACAATGAAGATTCAACCTTTGGATAAACCTTGAAAAGTTGGAAGCAATTAAAAAATGAATATATTGATATCTGAATCTTAGATGAAAAGATTGGTTTGTTCCACTGACTAAAACTGTGTGATGTTATCCTAACACGGGTTGTTACATATATAACTGTAGATGTTCTTCTTGGAGTGGATAAATGTCCTATTTTTTTGGTTTGGAACCATGAGTTTTGGTGACAGAACTTTTTGCATAGTTCATATTAGTGATCGTAATTGGTAAATGATACGTTATTAGAATATTATATGTTTGAGATCTTTGTATAACCTATACTATAGTTTAGAATAACACTTTTGAGGTTTGTTTTGTTATACAAACAATTAAAATATTGAATTGTTATCCATTTATGTATTTTATGTTTCTTTAATAGCAATTTGTTCCATTGATGTTTCCCTTTTTTTGCAGGTCTCATAGAGTAGAGAAGATTGTGGAGAAAAAAGATTTAGTATTTTTCGATAATTAATATACTCGAACCACCCGTGCATGTGCTTGCGAAGTTTCAGGTGATTGATATGTTTCTACACGCCGAATGAAGTTGGAGTATCTTGGGATTATTACGAGGACACCTTAATTGGGCTTGCTATGCAATTTCTTACATTGTAGAATTAAAAGTAGTATTTCTTTTTACATAATTTCTTCTTATAAGTTGTCCCATTGTGTATGTGGTCTCTATTAAATTATGCATAACAAAATTGTTGGTGATATGGAATAATCACATAGTTGAATTGCGTAAATTTATTTTATTCGAGTTCAATTGTAATGTATATTTAAGACTTTAAAATGCAAACGTTGAATATAGTGTCCTCTTTTACGTGTATGTTCCTGGGTTTTAATATTTTAATATTATTGTTGCAATATTTTTTATTTCTTTAATAGGGTGGATAGTCCTATAAATAAATGATATTATGGCCATTTTTTTTAAATTACACTTTGTTTTCTCAAGGAACGAATTTTTTGCAGTTTGTCAGTTATGTACTTTGAAAATTTTTGGCGTTTTGCGATTACTTATTTTGAAATTTTTCGCCATGCCTTCAGGCACGGCATTTCGCTAGTATATATATATATATATAGTTAATTAAATTTATAAACAACCAATTGATTAAATAGGTTAGAAAAATGGGTTGGACAACCCAATAACGAATAAAGACCCAATACTAAATTGCAAAGAAAAATCCCATCATAATTTGTCCAAAAAAGATATATTTTAAGCCAAGCGAGTCCACAACCCATTTCCCTATAGCCGAGCGAGAGTGGGGTCGGCATTGATATCTCGATTGGGGCTTCTAAGCCAATATGACATCATGTAGGTCTGCTTCCTTCAAAGACTTCAAAAACCTCAAGGGATCCAACTCTTGAGCTTTTTTTTGTTGTACATAAACCCTACTTAATTTTTATAAATTTTATTGGTGGGACAAAGCTTGTTTCATTATACTTCAACGAAACTCTATGTTAAAACTGGGTATTAAACAACAATTTTGCATACGAGTGAATATATTGCATTAATCTATTAATGGATTGGATCGCATAGCCTTGGAAAACAAATTAGTCACACGTTAATTAAGGTTCAAAGTTGATCAAATAATAATTTAAAACCATATATTCTAACATTAAAATAAAGGAAATATATTAAAATTATAAAATATTTGTTTTACAGCATATCATTTGAGCCTTATCATGTGATATAGATTTGAAACTTGAGGCAAGTACAAGCGCAAATTCAGCGCTATTCAAGTCATTAATTAAACTGGACAATGATAATATTTGGTATTATCATCCATAAAAAAAAATTATGAGGAATTTTAAAAGAATAAAGAAAACTGTGAGGTATATCATAAATAACCTCTTGAGGAAATTTTGATATTTTCTTAGAAAGATTCTTAGAAAACTTTAAGATATAACTTGTACATATAGCATAAACAAAAGTTTTTTAATTTAATCGATGAATAGTTTACCATCTTCTCAAATCAACTCATCCTCATTGCCATGGCAGTATTAATAACACTAACACCCCCATCAACTGCTAAATTATGCCCACTAATATAAATAGACTCATCAGAAGCAAGAAAAAGAGCAGCCTCAGCAACATGTGTAGTCTTCAAACAAATCCCCTTCAAATTAGACATAGAAGCACATGATTCTTCAACGCTATTTTTGTCCACATTATACGCGGCACACGCCATTGGGGTGCCAACACCATAGGGAGAAACACAATTAACCCTAATCCCATGCTTCCCGAGCTCGCTCGCAGCCGATCGAACCAAACCTAGTACGCCATGCTTAGAAGCCGTGTATGCGTGTGGACCACAAGCACCAAGTGTTGATGCCACACTACCCGTACAAATTATCGAACCACGTGTTTGTTTAGCAACCATGGCTCGAGCCGCGTGCTTGATTGCTAACGCGGAACCCCTTAAATTAATGGCCATGGTATTATCAAACTTATCCATATCCATTTCTAAAATACTACCCAAACCACCAAGTACCCCAGCATTGCTATACATGATATCAAGGGTACCAAATTTTTCTATGGCATAGGCCACCGTTTCCTCCACTTGATTTTCGTCCCTCACATCGCAATGCTTGTAAGCAGATTTATCCGTGCCTATTGAATCAACGACTTGACGTCCCAATTCATCTTGAATGTCGGCTATGACAACAAAAGCCCCGTGCTCGGAAAATAATTTCGCGGTGGCCTCACCGATGCCACTGGCAGCACCCGTAATTATCGCAACCTTACCTTCTAACCTTTAAAAAAAAGAAAAAAAAAATGTTAGTTCAACATTTTCTATAAGAGTTCTTCTACAATGGGACAAAATCGCAATACAAAAGCCCGGCGCAATTGACGTGTTACACTCTCATTCGCTCATGTTCGAGCGCCACAAGGCTACACTCTTAGTGGGGGTCATATACGGGGAATAAGAGTGTGACACGTCAATTGTGTCGCATTTTTGTGTCACGAAATTGTGTCGGTCAAGCATTTTCGTTTCTATAATTACACAACAATAAACAAACCATTTCTCATTGTGAGCATGCTTATGTGTGTGTGTGTGTGTGTGTGTGTGTGTGAGAGAGAGAGAGAGAGAGAGAGAGAGACCTTAACTTAGGCATGAGGAAAATTGAGGTGAAGAGAGTAGAATTGGGCTAGAGATAAGACTTCTTAGTCTTGCATTCACAGATTCATATAAAAGTAATTTTGTAGAGTTATAGCATTTCATCTCTTAGGGACATATTTGCTATTTATAAGGCTTTTTAAGTAGAAGTTTTGGGGACAACAATGTTAGTTTGCAAAAATATGTTGGTTATATTTGGCATACTCTATCATAGCCTTTCGGCTTGGAAAAGCATGTTGTCTCCATAGGATTAATTATTGATGAGTTGCAACAATTAACTATGTGCTCTTGTTTATACCTTAATATAAACTAAAAAAATTATGTGTTGCAATAATTTAATCTTCTGGTAGCAGCTTATGCTCTAAATTCGGCAAGAATTTGATGCATAGGATAGTCCCAGACGAACTATACACTAAAAACAAATCAAATCCACCCAAACTAATCAATCATATAATCTACTTTCGCTCACCGTTCCTAGTAAACATCTACTACTCCATTCTGTTCTTTTGTCCTATCTTTTTTACCTTGATAAACCAACTACTATTCAATTTCTTTGTTTCTTTTTAATTTTTTTTTCTTTGAGAAACCAATTATGTTTTTAAATAAAAATATAGTTAGAAGTTGTGTTTAGCACTATTATTTTAAAACTGAGGTGTAAAAATCTTTTATTTAAGGTTTGAGTCTCATTAACAGCGTGGTTGCACCTCCTTCCCTTCGTAATAATTAGAAGAGGTTAGGCTGGAGTAGTTATATCATGGCCAAAAAAATTGTTTTCGGAAGACACTATATTGTGATTTTCATAAACTTTTTTAACTCAAAATCGTGCATTCTCAATATTTTAATGCACTAATATTTTAAATATATAATATACTTCTATAATACATATATTATATGTTTACAATTAATATTATATTTTATTATGTACATCATTTACATCTATGAATTTTTTATATAATACGTAGTGAATGCATTATAATTATTCTACTTTTGTAAAATAGTTTTTCAATCATGTTTATTAAATGTTTATAAAATGTTTTGAAAGACACGAAATTATACGGAAAAACAACTGATAAACTAAAGTATTGCACCACAATACAAAAGATCTTGGGGCAGCTCCAACCATTATTAGTTTTTTAATATTTTTTTAATTGTGGAATGTTGTATGTTAATGAGGAAATATTTAATGCATACACCATCTATCTCAATTTAAAACTTACTTATTTTACAAACATACTAAATTTAATGTAATTAATGATCAAGATCCAAATATATTTAACTATGGTAAAATTAGTTGATTAAAGTGAAATTTTCTATTTACATACTAAAGACAACCGCAATTAAACCCTATATCAATGGGCGTTGAGAAAAATGAAAATTGCCACTTCTATTATAGATTGGTCTTAACCAAGCTAATATATAGGATTAAACTATCTTTGCTACGAATAGGACAACTTTTAAACTAATTCTTGAATATTATGAACATTGTGCTTGTCATAATATAGAAACCAATAAAGTAATGAAAAAGACTTTGGCACATGGATTAACAATAAATTTAATTCCCATTTGGCAATAATTTTACTTTTCCCTATATAAGTAGGTCACAAATTTGTGTACTAACTTTTCATAGACTATTTATAAGTCTAGCATTATTTTGTTGCATATACAACACTAAGAATGAATAATATATTCCGCATCAACTCATCGTCATTGCCATGGCCGTATTAATAACACTAACACCGCCATCAACCGCCAAATTATGTCCACTTATATAAAGAGATTCATCGGATGCAAGAAACAATGCGGCCTCTGCAACATGTTTAGTCTTCAAAATAATCCCCTTCAAATTAGCCATCAAAGCGCATCCATCTTCTAGACTAGTGGGGTCCACATTATACGCACCACATGCCAATGGGGTACCTATAAGAATATTAAGTGTGACCATTACAAAGATAACATTGTGTACTCACATGATGTGAGAGAATGTGATTGTGAATTAAATTAAAATTGGATTTGAATACTTCCACATACCTACGCCATAGGGAGAAACACAATTAACCCTAATCCCGTGCTTTCCAAGCTCACTTGCAGCCGATCGAACCAACCCTAGTACACCATGCTTAGAAGCCGTGTACGGGTGTGGACCACTAGCTCCAATTGTAGATGCCACACTGCCAGTACAAATGATCGAACCACGGGTTTGTCTATCTACCATGGCTCGAGCCGCGTGCTTAATGGCCAATGCGGATCCTCTTAAATTTGTATTCACGGTATTGTCAAACTTATCCATATCCATTTCTAGGATACTATCTAAACCACCAAGTACCCCAGCATTGCTATACATGATATCAAGTGTACCAAATTTCTCTATGGTGTAGGCCACCGTTTCCTCCACTTGATTTTCGTCCCTCACATTGCAATGCTTGTAAACGGATTTATCCGTGCCTATTGAATCAACCACTTGAAGGCCCAATTCATCTTGAATGTCAGCAATGACAACAAAAGCCCCGTGCTTAACAAATAATCTCGCGGTGGCCTCGCCGATGCCACTAGCTGCTCCCGTGATAATTGCAACCTTACCTTCTAACCTAAATAAAACAAAAGAAAATTACGAAGAAAAATATTTCAACATATAGAAAACTAAGTATATCATTTTTCATGTGTGTGTGTGTGTGTGTGTGTGTGTGTGTGTGTGTGTGTGTGAGAGAGAGAGAGAGAGAGAGAGAGAGACCTTGGCTTAGACATGGAGGGAATTGAGATGAGAGAGGTATTTACAATGTTATTGAATTTGGGTTGTGCTCAATTGATGAGATAAGACTTCTCCATCTTTCGCTATCAAACCTATATATAAGAACATGATAATTTGTTACATCTCATCTACTTGAACATGGAGTAGATGATTGCTTGTTGTGAAAAAACGTTGCTTACATTTCAAATACTTTATCATGCCAGTCTGGCTAAACATTTAAATTGCATTCATAGATGAACAATTACGTGTTCCAACAATTAATGCTATGTCACAATTTATATCATTATATAACTCATAGACAATGAGCAAACTGTCAGAAAAATTGTATGGAGAAAATTAAAGCCTTATAAGAGTAGCAGACATAAAATTTCTGGTACCCTTATTTCTCATAGAGATATGGCGAGTTAATGTGAAATCGGTATATAATAATATGGTAGTGCTAATATATTTATTGTCCTCAGAATATATAGTTAAAGTCATGTTTGGTACAGCGTCGAGTTGTTCATGTGTTATATTGAAGTAAGGCGTGGAATTGGCAGAGAGGTTATATAGAGTAATCAATTCCCATGTTCTCTTGTTTAAACTTTAATCTGGGTTAGCACAAGTTGTTGCATATCTACATTGAAGTACAGTATCTATAATTGAGTTTAAAATATGTATATTTTGATTAAAAGTATCTATAACTTAGTTAAAGTCTATGTAACATAGTCAAACTATGTAAAAATTTTATGAAAATTTATGTTGGCTGAAAATACCCAAGAGTTTTATTTAAGAATAATATGAGATGAGGGGCTTTATTTAAATAATAATATAAAAGTGAGTTTAAATGATGGGGTATCTTTCTTGCATGGCCTAATTGCAAAAGTCCCGTTTTAAAATGTCCCTCTTAAAGTTTGTTATACAAATATTTCACAAGAATATCATAGAAAAAGATATCCTATGATAGAAAAAGAAGATCATAGAAAAAGACAAACATAATGATGTGTTATTAATGTTTTGGTCAAATTATGAGTCATTATTATTATAGATTATGTATTTTTAGGACTTAAAATAATATTAATTATGAATATAGGACAATGAATATTTCGTTTTCATTTTTAGTTCTTATTTTCAAATTAAAGGAACACGTGGCATGCTCTGATTAATTGATATCTTATGAATATGGGTCCGCGTCAGCGGCTTTATTTAAAAATAAGGATTAAAACTATAAATAAAATATTTGTTGTCCGATTTCCAAAATACATATTATAATAGGTCCTAAATTTATAAAACCCCTTATTAATAACAATTTTTAATATCACCAGAATTCTCAATGGATATATAACCAATAACATTTAAGGATGATGTTATTCTCACTATACATATGTTAACAACACTAAACTATAAATTCTAAGCCTGAGTCTAATATTGTTTTTATTTTTCCTAAGTTTGTGTCTCTCTTTGTTAGTACTAATTACTACTCTCTATCAAGTCAACTCTTCATTCTAGATGAACAAGTTGCCAAAAGATAATATGGAGTCTCCGGAATTGGTGTACAATGCTATTTGAAATTCCATGATAGCTTTGTGATGTAGCAAGTGCATGTACCCAAAAAAATAAAAAATAAAATGCATTCATTCAATTAACCATTTCGACCATGAACCATGAATGGCATAAGTGTTGCGTATATACCCTTACAGCATCTCGATTATTTGTTGTAAATAAGATTTTATGGCATTTTGCCAATTACTTTAATGGAGAAAAAAGGCATTTGACCTAAAGTTTAAAGTTGCATTATTATAATTAGGAGGTTTTGAAAAAAGGTCTTCCTAGTGCTTAAAGTGTATAAAAATAGGAGAGTTCATATAATTTTATAAATTTAGTCCCTGTACTAAAAATACCATCAAAAATGATGAAAAATAGTGTCGCTGACGCGGATCAAAAAAATAAAGATATTTATCACAAGGACTACATTTATAAATATTATTATACCACATGGACTGAATTTATAACCTTAAAAAGCATTATCCTAAAAATTCAAAAATAAAAAGGAATATAAAATTTACCTTAATTCTCTATTATAATTATTATGTATTTGTTCTAGTAACTTGTTTCCTTTCAAGTCCAAGACCATCTGAGAGCATTTGTTAGCAAAATGCCGTGTTAGGTTTCCCCTCGAGAGCTTGCCCTAGCTATATGGGTAGGGTACGCCATCACCTAGTGCCTACAAAAAGTCAAGGCCTTCAAATTTGAAAAAAACAAAGAGAAATACTGTCTCTCGTAAATAAATTTTAAATATTAAAAGAATTTTAATAAATTTTAAATATTTAAGTCTGTTAATTCTCTTCTTGTAGAAATTTCATGTTAATGGCATAACAAGTGTCCCTAATAGTAAATTATCCTTAAATGTTTAAAAATTGTTACTAAGGGATCTAATTGTAAATTGCTAAAAAAAGGCCTTTTATAGGCAAAAGAATGTAACACCCCGCCTAATTAAATACCGGGCGATCACTCCTTTATTAAATTAAATCAAAGTTAACAGTTGATTCATTCTCAGCATCACTGTCGATAAAATAAATTTTCCAATTTAACACCTTAAATAATTAAGCTAAGTGTCAAAAATACTTTTCATACAAACTTTCCAAATATTAGTTAAAGAAAAGATTTATATTTTTTAAAACAACATTTCTACAATTAAGAATCACACCACGATGAACTAAATAATAACATACATTCGTCAATCGAATGTCAACATAATAAAAACTAAAATCACAAGTCCATACTGAATAAATCCCAAAGAACAATACTGGAAATAACTGGAATACAAATGTCCCAACAACAAATAAAAATGGAAAGGGCGACACGTGCCCAATAAATGAAAATGCTAGAATGGAGTCAATAAAGGAAGCCGTCTACGCAAGTGACCTGCAACTCCCACCTAAGCTGCAGCACGTTCCTCTCAAAGGATCCTAAGCAAGACGCCCCTGTGGATGGACACCTGAAATATATACATATATATACAAGAGAGAGAGAGAGAGAGAAAAAGAAACGGGTCAGAGCCCGAAAGTGTGTTTGATTTAAAATACATTTAGCAAGTATTTAAATTGATACAGGCCAATGCAATAACATATTAGTGCGTCGCTCTCTTGAGAAATACTCACCTCTCTTCTAATGTGCACACCTATCGCACTAACCTTCCCATTGGTTTGTTCCTAACAATATATCGCACTTGACTTTCTAAAAGATTTACTTAACTTAGGTTACTCGTAAGGTTTACAATACAACGATTCAATTATAAAAAGAATGTTCCAATTAGTAACCAAAGTTCTCCATTTTAACTTTATAAAATCCATAAGTTTCCCAGTGACATATTATTTACTCAAAATAAGTATTCATAATTTAGTCCAGGATTATTCCTCACTTACTACGTTACAACAATAGTTTAAATTTCTCAATCCAGGTATATATATAAATTACTCGTATAGTTTATATATATATATATATATATACTGACAACACCAACATATAAACTATGGTGTAGGTATATTCTTCTTTTTCAAAACAAGTATTTATAATTTTCAGTCAACAACTATGTCCTACATATCAAATCACGGTAGGTAGTTCCAATTTCAAAATTACATATATATATTAACTACTCATATAATATATATTATAACAGCACCCCCAACTAGATTATGGTGCGGGCATACTCTACTATCCAAAGCCCCATATCACTCATATTAAGGAGAATACATTCGGAATCACTCTCGAAATGTATTAACAATACATACACAAAAATATTGAGGCGAAGAATAGATTCCAAGTCTCTAAGAGGATGGCACATACCGGCGTCTCTTAGGACCGTCTGAACTATCACGTCGATAGCCTGTACCAAGGACATCTATCTTCTAGGGTACAAGTCAATATCCCCCATAAAGGTCCCATCGAGATAAGACTTGTCCCAGCGCGGAAACCTCAGGGATAGTAAGTAGCGTGGGTATGATTTTCACATGCATATAATATATGTACACACAATCATATAAATATACCACTATATCCTATTAACATAGGTTCTTCACATTACCCATAATTATACCATTTATCCTAAATTTCACATTTATAGAAATACGTATAAGGTTTTGTTCCTAACCTTAACTCGAAGGGTTTTCTCACTTATTACCTAACACTCGTGGGCTATATTCTCACAATCTAAATTTCAGTAAGTGTCTTTATTAGGTTCCAACGTAACTCTCTTACGCACCTCACCCTTTTAAATTCATAAAACTACCAACCTAAAGTAATTATCCCATAAATAGCATTCTCGTTGAAGATTAAAGGTCCCAACAATTATTCATATACCCTACTGGTCCTCAATGTCTCCCAAATTATTTTATCAAGAATGCCCAAGAATTATTTCACGATAAACTTAATTTAACTAATTAAACAAGGGAAATAGAAGTCTGCCAGGAGGGGTCAATCGATCGAAGCTTGGGGCTCGATCGATCGATGCTCTATGTTCGATCGATCGATCAAGCAGGTCTGGGTAAAAATTCTGCAGAATTGCAGTTACGGGATTCATCAAAATTCTTCATCAATAACCATATTTTCCAACACTAATCGACCCAAAAAGTCTACTACTAACATACTAACATAATTCCAGATGTTTTTAACGTTCAGCATGCGTGTATACATCATTAATCATGGTTAAACAATCCAAAATATCATCTAAACATCAAGAACCCTAAAGTTTTCATAACTATTATCTAATTCAGTTTTTCTCCAGAATTTCTTCCTCATATAACATAAAAATTCGTGGGTAATACATCTATAACATCAAGAGTTTCCAGCATAAGGTTTTAATCTTCTCTACATGCAATTTCCTATCAAAATTTGGTGTTTTCTTACATGGATTACATTCCTAATTAATCCTAAACTAATATGAACATTGCACTAACGAAATACGCAAGTTAAACACTTGCTTGGGATTTTCAGAAGTCTGATTTCTTGTGGATTATGGTGTGGCTGCGTTCTCCTCCTCGCGATCTACGCGTTGGTGGTGACGGCGGTGCAAACGGAGGTGTTTTGGCCTTGAATCTCCTAGAAAGGTCTCTCCTCTCTCTTCCAATGGCCGTCCTAGGGTTCTGTATGTTCTAACCCTAAATGGCTAACCTAACCAGCTGATAAAGGCTGCTAAAATTCGTGGGTTTAATTACCCTATTTTGGAAAAAGACCAAAATGCCCTCCGGGTCACTAATTAGGCCTAAAAACGCCCCGAGACCCGAACCAAACCCCCGGGTACACTTTTCTGACTATCTCAACCCTTCCGGACGCGTCGGCGCACTCAAAACGACCATACGGACAACTTATAAAATATTCACTTTTTATTTAACACAATTAGTCCCGACGTGACACGGGTACGTCCCGACTTAAATTTCCGAAATAGTCATTTAATTCACTTATAACATTCAATATAACCAATATAATATATTACTATGCTCATTAGTAATATTCAACAAGTTTCCCATAATTACTAACTCTAGTCACGTTAATAATTATAACATGATTAATTTCTAGATTTTTATTAAATACAGTCACATTAAATTTAATAAATCCCCAAATTAAATATAGCATAAAAATACGGGGTATTACATACTTCCCCCCTAATAACGGAATTTCGTCCCGAAATTCGGAAAATAAGGCATGCCTGGTAAAAACAACTCTGGGTATCTCTCGCGCATATCTGCCTCACGCTCTGAAATAGATTCCTTCACATTATCATGCTCCCACTGGACTCGCACAAGTGGGACTACTTTCGACCTCAATCTCCTCTCACTATAGTCTAGAATAGCCACTGGTCTTTCTCCTCGTAAGAGCTATCAGACTGTAAGTCTATCTCGTCTATCGCAAAGTGAGTATGGGCCATATCATCCCGAAGATATCATCTCAACGACGAGATGTGGTATACATCGTGGATGCGATGTAAATGTTCTGGCAATCCAACATGTATGCTACTAGCCCAATCTGCTCGATGATGGGAAATGGTCCTACGTACCTCCGAGCCAACTTCCCCTTCTTCCCGAACCTCATCACTCCCTTCATAGGAGATACACGCAACAACACTTGATCTCCCACATTAAACTCCCGGAAGAACCGTTTCGCATCGGCGTAGCTCTTCTGCCTGTCTTGGGCTACCCGAATACGACTCCTGATTATCTCAATCCTTGCGGAGGTCTCCTGAATCACTTCTAGTCCTAGCAACTTGTTGTCCCCCACCTCGAGCCAACAAGTTGGAGAACGACAAGGCCGTCCATACAAAGCCTCAAATGGATCCATGCCAATCGTAAACTGATAGGAGTTATTATAAGCAAACTCTACCAGTGGAAGGTGTGGCTCCCAACCTTCTCCGAAATTGAGATCACACATGCGTAGCATATCTTCCAACATCTGATTAGTACGATATGTCTGTCCATCTGTCTGTGGGTGGTAAGCTGAACTCAGTCTCAACTCTGTACCCATAGCCTCCTGAAAGCTTTCCCAGAAACGTGACACAAAAAGCTTGTCTCTATCTGACACAATATTCAGGGGCACCCCATGTAATCTGACAATCTCAACGATGAACAACTGGGCATACTGACCCGTGGTATAATTTGTCCTCACTGGCAGAAAATGAGCCACCTTGGTCAAACGGTCTACAATCACCCAGATGGAATCGTGGCCCCGCTGTGATGTAGGCAACCCTGTAATGAAATCCATGGAAATACTTTCTCACTTCCACGCGGGTACTTCCAACGGCTGAAGTAATCCTGACGGTTTCTGGTGGTCCACCTTCACCAGCTGGCAGGTAGAACACTTGGACACAAACTCAGCAATGTCCTTCTTCATCCCACTCTACCAGTACTGTCGTCTCATGTCCTGGTACATTTTATCACCTCCCGGATAACTGTAAATCGGGACCCGTGAGAATGAGTCATCACTTCATGACGTAACTCCGCTCCTTCTGGAACCACTAATCTACCATTAAACCGCAAACCTCCATCAGAACTAACAGAATAGGACTCAGCACCCTCGGCTAGAAGTCGCACAATCTGCTCCTGACAAAACGGATCTGTGGTATGTGCCTGTATCACCCTCGTAACAATCTCGGGTGTGACTGTCATCACGGATATGAAAGAACGTGCTACTGCGTCCTGGTGACCCAACTCCTTCCACTTTGCTTTCCAGATGTCCGCTACATCGTCTACCGGTCTACGGCTCAACGCATCAGCAACTACGTTGGCCTTCCCCGGATGATACTGTATATCGAACTGGTAATCTTTCACAACCTCTAACCACCTGCGCTGACGCATATTCAGCTCTGGCTGAGTGAACAGGTACTGCAGTGACTTATGGTCTGTGAACAAACGGAATTTCTCGCCCAAAAAGTAATGCCTCCAAATTCTCAATGCAAAGACGACCGCTGCTAACTCCAGGTCATGGGTGGGGAAATTTTTCTCATGCGGCTTAAGCTTGCGGGAAGCAAAAGCTATAGCCTTCTCCTCCTGCTGGAGTACGCCTCCAAGTCCTCGTAAAGATGCATCGGTATAAACCAGGTACTCCACACCCGGTCTCGGTAAAGAAAGGACTGGTGCTGAAGTAAGCTTATCCTTCATCTCGTCGAAAGCCAACTGACAAGCGTCATCCCAAACATATGGTGCTTCCTTACGAGTCAGATTCATCAATGGACCCGCTATTTTGGAGAATCCCCGAATTAATCTCTTGTAGTATCCGGCTAACCCCAAGAAACTACGCACTTCCGTCGGTGTCGTGGGCTGTCCCCACTCCCTCACCGCTGACACTTTACTCGGGTCAACTGCTATCCCCTGCTCAGAAATAACATGGCCCAAGAATTGTACCTCTCGCAACCAGAATCCACACTTCTCGTACTTAGCATACAACTGATGCTCTCGTAGAGTCTGAAGAACTTGCCTCAAGTGCTCGGTATGCTCCCCCTCGGAGTGTGAATATATTAAGATGTCATCTATAAAGACGATGACGAACTGATCCAAGAACTCTCTGAATACTCGGTTCATCAAGTCCATGAAAATGGCTGGGGCATTTGTGAGTCCGAACGGCATCACCCTGAACTCATAGGACCCATATCTCGATAAGAAGGCAGTCTTTGAAACATCCTGCTCTCTAATCCGTAACTGATGGTACCCCGACCTCAGATCTATCTTTGAAAAGAAAGTTGCTCCCCTCAACTTGTCGAATAGATCATCGATTCGAGGCGACGGATACTTATTCCGTATCGTGACCTTGTTCAATTCTCGGTAGTCCACACACAATCTTAGTGAACCATCTCTCTTCTTTACAAACAAGACTGGAGCGCCCCAAGGTGAGGTACTCCTACGAATGAATCCCTGACCTAATAGCTGCTCTATCAGATCTCGTAGCTCTCGCATCTCTGCCGGAGCCATACGGTACGGTGCGCGTGCTATAGGTCTCGTATCCGGCAATATATCTATAACGAAGTCTATCTCACGACTGGGCGGTAGGCCTGGTATCTCCTGAAACACATCGGAATACTCCCTAACAACTGGGATCGAATCCAAAGGAATCACAACCTCCTTAGAGGTATCCTCCTCTATGTAATATAAATGAGTGGTCGAACCTCCCTCTGGGCGAGGCATCGCCACTATAAACATCTCTTGCCTCCGGAATGGCAAAAACAATGCTTCCACCGAAGCAATCAATCATGGCTCTATAAGCTGCGAGCCAATCCATACCAATAATCACATCATGCTCGTGCATGTCTAAGACTAGCATGTTTGCAGGTAATACCAAGCTACACATCTCTACCCCTACTCCCCGGCATATAAAAATATAAGTGACTCACTCCCCAGTGGTGAGTCGACATAAGCCACGGTGCTTTCTGCTGTGGCTAACAATCCTAAGGACTTCGTAAAAAAAAAAATATAGCTATAAAATAATGCGTTTTTCCCCCAGTAACAAATAGAATTCGACCTAAAGTTCCATGGATAGAAAACATACCCCAAATCGCGGTTGGTGCCTATTGGGCTGTTGCCTGGTGGCCATTATAGATATGCCTATACTGTAACTGCCCCTGCTGCAGTGTAGCTACTGGAAAGGTAGGTAGGTCTGGTACCTGAACTGGTGCTGGGAGAGCGACTGGAAAAAGTGGCCCTTGAGGCTTCTTACGGGAACATTGTTGTCGTGAGGCCCTAACACCCTCTGGGCAATCTTGGCGTTTATGTCCATGCGTGCCACACACAAAACATTTGCCTCTGAAGTTACTCCCCCTCTGACCCTGATGTTGTTGGTGTCGGCCTTGCTGACTTGGGGCTTTATTCCTCTTTCGAAACTGCTTTTTCTTACCTCGCAATTTTGGAGTCTTCGCACATTTGTCAGCTTTGGTCATATGCATTTGGCTAACCTCTAGGTCTTTTGCCTTCTCTAAGTTGCATGCTGCGTTCTTGGTATTGCAAAATTGCAGTGGTGACTGCTTGTGCTACGATGCCTGCTAACTCAGCGGTTGATACTCTCTCTGGGGGTACCTGAGGTGTGAGTCGATCTTGCTCATTGACTCCCTTAACCGTTTTAGCTAGTTCTTCACGACGGTCCATCTGAAAATTTTAAATGAATTTGGATGAGTTCATCATTCAAATAAACAAATCGCAGAAGCACGAATTCCCAATGCATAGAGATGAACATTACATTCCTAGTATTAGGGCTCTATATCAAAGAAAACAGCGCTGAAAGCATAAGAAGCCGTACAGATCCTAAAGGACACTAGAACCTGATGCTCTGATACCACCTGTGACACCCCGCCTAATTAAATACCGGGCGATCACTCCTTTATTAAATTAAATCAAGGTTAACAGTTGGTTCATTCTCAGCATCACTGTCGATAAAATAAATTTTCCAATTTAACACCCTAAATAATTAAGCTAAGTGTCAAAAATATTTTTCATACAAACTTTCCAAATATTAGTTAAAGAAAAGATTTATATTTTTTAAAACAACATTTCTACAATTAAGAATCACACCACGATGAACTAAATAATAACATACATTCGTCAATCGAATGTCAACATAATAAAAACTAAAATCACAAGTCCATACTGAATAAATCCCAAAGAACAATACTGGAAATAACTGGAATACAAATGTCCCAACAACAAATAAAAATGGAAAGGGCGACACGTGCCCAATAAATGAAAATGCTAGAATGGAGTCAATAAAGGAAGCCGTCTACGCAAGTGACCTGCAACTCCCAGCTAAGCTGCAGCACGTTCCTCTCAAAGGATCCTAAGCAAGACGCCCCTGTGGATGGACACCTGAAATATATACATATATATACAAGAGAGAGAGAGAGAGAGAGAGAAAAAAAGAAATGGGTCAGAGCCCGAAAGTGTGTTTGATTTAAAATACATTTAGCAAGTATTTAAATTGATACAGGCCAATGGAATAACATATTAGTGCGTCGCTCTCTTGAGAAATACTCACCTCTCTTCTAATGTGCACACCTATCGCACTAACCTTCCCATTGGTTTGTTCCTAACAATATATCGCACTTGACTTTCTAAAAGATTTACTTAACTTAGGTTACTCGTAAGGTTTACAATACAAGGATTCAATTATAAAAAGAATGTTCCAATTAGTAACCAAAGTTCTCCATTTTAACTTTATAAAATCCATAAGTTTCCCAGTGACATATTATTTACTCAAAATAAGTATTCATAATTTAGTCCAGGATTATTCCTCACTTACTACGTTACAAGAATAGTTTAAATTTCTCAATCCAGGTATATATATAAATTACTCGTATAGTTTATATATATATATATATATACTGACAACACCAACATATAAACTATGGTGTAGGTATATTCTTCTTTTTCAAAACAAGTATTTATAATTTTCAGTCAACAACCATGTCCTACATATCAAATCACGGTAGGTAGTTCCAATTTCAAAATTACATATATATATTAACTACTCGTATAATATATATATATAACAGCACCCCGAATAAAACTATGGTTCATGCATACTTCCACTATCCAAAGCCCCATATCACTCATTTTAAGGGGAATCCATTCGAAATCACTCTCGAATTGTATTAACATAAATACACAAACAATATTGAGGCGAAGAATAGATTCCAAGTCTCTAAGAGGGTGGCACATACCGGCGTCTCTTAGGACCGTCTGAACTATCACATCGATAGCCTGTACCAAGGACATCTATTTTCTAGGGTACAAGTCAATATCCCCCATAAAGGTCCCATCTAGATAAGACTTGTCCCCGCGCGGAAACCTCAGGGATAGTAAGTAGCGTGGGTATGATTTTCACATGCATATAATATATGTACACACAATCATATAAATATACCACTATATCCTATTAACATAGGTTCTTCGCATTACCCATAATTATACCATTTATCCTAAATTTCACATTTATAGAAATACGTATAAGGTTTTGTTCCTAACCTTAACTCGAAGGGTTTTCTCACTTATTACCTAACACTCGTGGGCTATATTCTCACAATCTAAATTTCAGTAAGTGTCTTTATTAGGTTCCAACGTAACTCTCTTACGCACCTCACCCTTTTAAATTCATAAAACTACCAACCTAAAGTAATTATCCCATAAATAGCATTCTCGTTGAAGATTAAAGGCCCCAACAATTATTCATATACCCTACTGGTCCTCAATGTCTCCCAAATTATTTTATCAAGAATGCCCAAGAATTATTTCACGATAAACTTAATTTAACTAATTAAACAAGGGAAATAGAAGTCTGCCAGGAGGGGTCGATCGATCGAAGCTTGGGGCTCGATCGATCGAACCTTCGATCGATCGATGCTCTATGTTCGATCGATCGATCAAGCAGGTCTGGGTAAAAATTCTGCAGAATTGCAGTTACGGGATTCATCAAAATTCTTCATCAATAACCATATTTTCCAACACTAATCGACCCAAAAAGTCTACTACTAACATACTAACATAATTCCAGATGTGTTTAACGTTCATCATGCGTGTATACATCATTAATCATGGTTAAACAATCCAAAATCTCATCTAAACATCAAGAACCCCAAAGTTTTCATAACTATTATCCAATTCAGTTTTTCTCCAGAATTTCTTCCTCATATAACATAAAAATTCGTGGGTAATACATCTATAACATCAAGAGTTTCCAGCATAAGGTTTTAATCTTCTCTACATGCAATTTCCTATCAAAATTTGGTGTTTTCTTACATGGATTACATTCCTAATTAATCCTAAACTAATATGAACATTGCACTAACGAAATACGCAAGTTAAACACTTGCCTGGGATTTTCAGAAGTCTTATTTCCTATGGATTATGGTGTGGTTGCGTTCTCCTCCTCGCGATCTACGCGTTGGTGGTGACGGCGGTGCAAACGGAGGTGTTTTGGCCTTGAATCTCCTAGAAAGGTCTCTCCTCTCTCTTCCAATGGCCGTCCTAGGGTTCTGTATGTTCTAACCCTAAATGGCTAACCTAACCAGCTGATAAAGGCTGCTAAAATTCTTGGGTTTAATTACCCTATTTTGGAAAAATACCAAAATGCCCTCCCGGGTCACTAATTAGGCCTAAAAACGCCCCGAGACCCGAACCAAACCCCCGGGTACACTTTTCTGACTATCTCAACCCTTCCGGACGCGTCGGCGCACTCAAAACGACCATACGGACAACTTATAAAATATTCACTTTTTATTTAACACAATTAGTCCCGACGTGACACGAGCACGTCCCGACTTAAATTTCCGAAATAGTCATTTAATTCACTTATGACATTCAATATAGCCAATATAATATATTACTATGCTCATTAGTAATATTCAACAAGTTTCCCATAATTACTAACTCTAGTCACGTTAATAATTATAACATGATTAATTTCTGGATTTTTATTAAATACAGTCACATTAAATTTAATAAATCCCCAAATTAAATATAGCATAAAAATACGGGGTATTACAAAGAATTTATAGACAAAAAAAATTAGTTTAAGCAGCTAAAATAATTTAAAATAATATATGTTGTTCACTAGATGCAACAACTTAAATAAATCCAAAAAAAATATTGGACACTTAGGGCTCATTTGATTCTATATTCAGAAAATTCGATTTAAATGCTATTTTTAAATACAGTTTTAAAATTCAGTTTTTTATGTTTATAAATATTGGTGCGCGTTTGGTAAACTTATTTTTAAATACAATGTTTTAAAAATTTGATAAAATTGGTAAATATATATGTTGGAGAGTCTGACTCTCAAGAGATAGAGAGAAAAAGAGAGAGTCAGACTCTCCAACATACCTCATTAAACATAGCTATGTACATACCTATTTTTTTAAATAGTAAAAAAAATAATCTTGAGTTGATATTTTTTATGAGTTCGTGATATTTTAATGTGCCTCTGCAAAAATATTCAGCTAAGAATAACATGTTTTTTTATTTTTAAAAAATATGTAAAAAAACTCACAGTTTTAAGGGGTAAAAATTGTCAGTTTTTTTACCTATTTTTTAAAATAATAAAAAATATTATTTTTAGTTGATTATTTTTATTGGGGCACACTGAAATATCATGAACTCATATAAAAAATATCATCTCAAAATTATTTTTTTTACTATTTAAAAAAATAGGTATGTTCATAGAAATGTTGCTGGGAGGTATGTTGGAGAGCGTGATTATATATATATATATATATATATATATATATACCTAAAACTTTCATACATACATGATACATACATACATACATACATACATACATACATACATACATACATACATACATACATACATACATACATACATGTATCAATATATTATGTATTTTTATGCATATTTAGTGAGGTATTTTAATCGTCGTATAAAGTTGCGATAAAGCGAAAACTTAGAGACTTGGGTGATTATGATTAGGTTGTATTCCTATTTAAACTAATACGGAGACTTGAGGATGAGTATTAAAAATTTGGGATTTGAAATATTGTAAAGAGAAAATTATTAAATCAGAAATTATACATGCAGAGTATATATGAGGACGGATAAATTATAAAAAAAAATGGTGGATTATGGATTATATATATATATATATATATGATGAGGTATAAAATAGAGTTGAAGAAAATTAGTGGATTGAGGATACCACATGGAATATATAAAGGTTATAGAACTCTTAAGTTATAAATTATATAAGGTATATTGAGAAGTTAGAAACTGAGCTGGCGCTAATGTGCAAAATCAAGAAAGAAAGTTAGGGAGTAACCCCCCATTTAGACTGCTGCCCCCCGAACTGTTAAAATGGTTATACAGAGGGGTTGGAAGGGACGACTTGGGTCAGTTGGACTATACGAAGGTATACCTATATATATTATATAAAACTGGGTTGTGGCTAAATGAGAGGGAGAGAGAGAGAGGGGGGGGGGGGGAGAAATGGTGGTACCTATATATATTATATATGCAGGAGAAGGAGAGAGAGAGGATTGGGACGTCGGTCGCTCAAACGACCATGAAGGTCGCTTGAACAGGTAGCCATGTGTATAAGAGAGGTCTAGATCAACTGCAACGACCCCATTATGTGTATAAGAGAGGTGTGAGGGGAGAAAACCCACTGCTAAAACTTTTCTCAGCACTGTGATACACTACCTTCAACCATTAAGCGCCCTTACAAATATACCTGAATATCTATATCTCCACTATTAAAAATATGATACGAAATTAGGAGTTATTTGTTGGGTTGAAGAAGATGTAATATTCAGAGTTGTATAAGGGTTTAAAGGGTGTTAGCTTGGAGAAAGAGGAGGCAATTTTGGAGTGGGAGATTGGAATAAGGGCATTTGTGACTCCCTTTAAGGTCACTTTTGGAGGAGGGGGGTCACTCATCTTCTTCAATACCACCACCATTTTTAGAGTAGTTGAAGTGGGATAAAATCTACTCTTTTCTTCTTCCAAGAAAACCTCTTCGTTTTCTTCTGTTCTCTGGAGTCAAGTTTGAGGCATTCAAAAGTCACCTATTGTTATTTTCCTTCTCTTTTGAAAATAAAACTTCTAAAGATATATATTTGATATGTACATCCGATGTGTCCCTCTAGTGTACTTGAAAACCCAAAAGACACACCCAAACCAAGACATTAAAACCAAACGTAAGTATCGAAGCTATACAAGCATTTAAAGTCTCAATTACCAATAGACTCTGATATGCCCAAGTATAACCTCGGCCCAGGGATACCTACCTCGGCCGAGATAATGGCCGAGACCTTGATCGACCCAATGAGGGGTAAGGGCCCACAATATCATCCCTCGGCCAGGACTACCTCAGCCCCGGCCGACACTACTACATTGACCTCCCCAAGGACACTACGCACGTCGCAGACATCAACAGCATCCTAAAGCACCCGGGAATAGAAACCTCGGCCATCAGTAGGCCGAGAGGACAAGAAGCCCCTTTTAACACGGCTCCTACCTCGGCTTGGGCCGAGGCTACCAGAGGTATTAATAATCATCAGCATGCTGCAAGCCCAACCTCGGCTCTGGCCGACCCAAGCATATGTCTCGGCTGACATCAGGTCGAGACTCCTTGTGACACTTTGCGGATTGAGCGGACATCCAACCTTTACAGCTCGGCCTCTCTTGGGCCGAGGTCATTCACCAACATGACTGCCGAGTTTCTGTTGGCATTTGGATAAGGACACCTGAGCACAAATCAGTTGTAACAAGATTATTCTCCATATGGGGGAGAATATTTCATCATTGCCTAAATGTGACCATGACAGGTGGCACACCCCCATTGGTGAGGATACCACACACATGCACATTACATGCATAGGGGGTACATTACACCTCCTAGGCACTATATAAAGGGATCATCCCCTACCTTGCAAAAGGATCCAGATATTAAAACCCTGGCTAAAACTCTGTCAAAATATACTGTAGAGAGAGAGAGAGAGCTGGAGGGAATTGTATCCATGGTCATTAGTACCATCTTTCAGTGATATTACTCACACACTCACTGTGGACGTAGGCCAAACCGGCTGAACCACCTATATTCCGGTGTTGATCTCCTCCTATCCTCACCTCCTTCTCTTACCTATTTTTATAGTTGTGCTGCCATTGTTATATACATATAGAGCTTGGAAACACCTTACCTGGTGGTGCTGAAACCCAGCATCATCATTTTGGCGCTGTCTGTGGGAATCGAGAGGCTATCTCTTCCTCTTTTTCTGCTTTTCCTCACAGGAGACTCTGGTGGTGAACCAGGAGCCACCCCTTGAGTGGAGCTGTTTCACCATTGAAAGAGGTCCTTTAAGGTATTAAGCTCACTTGCTGTTCAAGCTCTTTATTATTAACACATGGCACCAGAATTACCACCGCTTCTTCCGCCACCCGGAGGCGGAGGGGCTAGCTCCAGTCAGGTTCCTCCCCAGTCCGAAATGGCGGAGGTGGCGGCAGCTTTGAAATCTTTGGCTGCAACACAACAAGCCATGAAGGAGCAATTTGCCCAGCTCAGCCAAACCATGATGATGAAGCCACCTGGAGTCTCCCCGGACATGATAACTCCGGCGGTAGTTCAACCCCATCCTGATGCCAGGGGACCACCCCAGGCACCTATGAAGGACCAACCTGAACCCCATCGGAGGAGGGACATTGCTGACCCTAGGCGCTTGCGCCTGAGGAGGCAAGGAAACCCTTTCTCGGAGAACAGGAATGATGACCTAGAGGCTAAAGAGGCCCCGGAAGACTGCTGGGATCCGTATGAGGCGTCAGATAACACCGTACGACCCCTTAGGCAGAGCCAAGGATGTGTCGGCCGAATAAGAGACGAGGCCCAACAAAGAGGGTCGGCCTTTGATAGGCAGAGTCAAGGATGTGTCGGTCGAGGAAGAGATGAGTCCCAGCAGAGAGGATCGGCCTTTAACAGGTTGAGCAGAGGGTCGGCCTTCGAGAGGCTAGGCCTAGTCAATGACCTGAGGCAAAGGCTATCGAGGTCAAGGAGCGCGACAGGCTCTCAAAGAAGTAATAGGCCGGCTCGGCCAGATCAAGGCCAACCCTTGGAGAGAAGATCCAGGAAGCAGGAAGAGGTCAATAGTCAGCGTATTGTGGCTAGGGAACCCTCTGTCCATCGTAGGGAGGTGGCAGGGGATAACCTCGGCCTAGCTGAAGAGAGAAGACCCTGGAATGACTCAATCCAACGTCTTGGAGAGAAGATAGGGGACCTCATCAAGAGCAGGGACCCGTTATAAAGGGGCTACTCGGAGGGTTCCCCGTTTGTAGCTAGGATAGTGGGATTCCCAACCCCAGCTAAGTTCGAGCCTCCTACAGTGACGCCTAAGTATGATGGCAGCACAAACCCAGTGCACCATATTGAGATGTATCAGTCGGTGGCAGATATTTACTCGATCCCTGATGAGATGAAGTGTAGGGCCTTCTCAGGAACCTTGACAGCGGCAGCTCATAGTTGGTTCACCTCTCTTCCAAAGAACTCGATTGAAAACTTCAAGGGCCTGGCAGAGCAGTTCATCCACAACTTCTGCTTTGGGGTAAGACCTCAAAAGAAGACTACCCACCTCCTGTATGTCAAATAGGCTAAGGGAGAAAGCCTAAGAGACTATATAGCAAGATTTAACAAGGAAAAATTGGAGGTAGAGGATTACGAGGAGAGCATAGCCATGACTGCCCTGATAGGAGGCCTCCAGAAGGGAAAGTTATTGTGGAAGCTGACGGAAGACCCCCCCAAGTCTATGGACGAACTGTTGTCCACCGCAGGGAAAGTGATGAATACGGAAGAGGCAATGGCTGTCAAATATAAGGAGGAGAACCGTGGTAGCACTGGGAGGCCCCAGGGTAAGAAAGAGGGGAAGAAGAGGTCAGCAGATGACAAGTTCGCTCATTACACTCCTCTGACTGTGAGCTGTGAGCACATCCTTAATGAGATCAAGATTGACCGGGCTCTAAGGTGGCCAGAGAAATTGAAGGCCCCACCACATAAGAGGAATAAGAACCTCTGGTGTGAGTTCCATCAGGATCACGACCATGTCACAGATAGATGCTTTGCTTTGAAGGATGAGATTGAGAAGATGCTGAAATTCGGGAAGCTAAGAAAGTATGTGGATGGCAAGGCCCCGAAGGGTGGAAGAGAAGACCCTAGGAAGAGAAGAGATGACAGGTGCCGCGGCGATGTCCCGACTAGAAGGCATGATGATTCGGAGGGTGATGACCCGGATCTCCCACCTAAGGATGACAACACCCCCGTGAAGAGGGTAGGAATGATCTCCTTTGGTGTTAGCACCATATGTGGGGGATTCGCGGGAGGTGGCTCTGAGGTAGCCGATAGGAAGGCTCATGTAGCGGAGGCTAAGTCAGTGGTCAAGACTGAGGTTGTGAATCTGACCTCTCCTGATGCAGTACAGAAGAGAAAGAAGGTAGACATGGACACCCTAGTGGTGGGATTCTCCAGACTTGACTTCAAGGGCATCTTAGCCCCCCATGATGACCCTCTAGTCATAACAACAAGGGTGCATGGGTGCGATGTAGGGAAGAATGCTCATAGATGGGGGAAGCTCAGTAGATGTGATGTTCTGGCCTTGTTTCAAGAGCTTGGGTCTCAGCACGGCAAGGCTGGTGCCCTACCATCACCCATTGATAGGCTTCAGTGGTGAGAAGGTGCACCCATTGGGCATGTATGAAATGGATGTACGGATGGGTGATGAGTGGCCTAAGAGGCTGACTAAGAAGATTAACTTTTTTGTGATGGACGAAAATGTCTTCTCGGCCTACAACCTCATCATCGGAAGAGTGTCCCTCAAAGAGTTTGAAGCCGTGCCATCAACGGTCCACCAGATGCTAAAATTCTCGACTCCTTATGGGGTAGGGGAAGTGCAAGGGGACCAGACCACGGCGCGAGAGTGTTATTTCAACTCGGCCGAAGAGCGAGAGGCCCATAAAAGAGCAACCGCCACTTACAGCATTGACACACTTGATCCCAGAGATGAAATAAAATTAAAGAAGGGCGAGGCCGCGGAAGAGGTAGAATCCATCGTCCTCAATGAGGACGAGCCGGAAAAAACCGTCCAGGTCTGCAAAGCCCTGGAACAAGGGATCAAGGAAGAGCTGATAAACTTCCTTAAGAGGAGGCAGAGCGTCTTCGCGTGGAGTCATGCAGACATGCCTGGCATCGACCCTGGGATCATGACCCACAAGCTCAACGTGGATAGAGATGCTAGGCCTATTAAACAGAGGCGAAGGATCTACTCCAGAGAGAAGTATGAGGTCATCCGAGAGGAGGTGAAGAAGTTGGAAGAGGCCGAGTTCATAAGAGAGGTTACTTATCCAGAGTGGCTCTCAAATGCAGTCATCGTGCCTAAAGCCAATGGAATGTGGCGGATGTGTGTAGATTTCACAGACCTCAATAGGTCCTGCCCGAAAGACAGCTATCCCTTGCCTAGGATAGACCAGATGGTGGATGCAACAGCAGGGCACAAGCTTATGAGTTTCATGGATGCTTATTCAGGTTATAACCAAATCTTCATGGATGCCGAGGACTCTGAGAAGACAACCTTCATTACCGATAAGGGGACGTACTGTTACAAGGTGATGCCCTTTGGTCTGAAAAATGTTGGGGCAACGTATCAACGTCTTGTCAATAAGATGTTCGAGGAGCAGATAGGTAAGACCATGGAGGAGTATGTGGATGATAAGCTAACGAAGAGCCTGAAAGCATGTACTCACGTAGCGGACCTTGAGAAGACCTTTGATGTCATGGACTCCTACAGAATGAAGCTCAACCCGGCGAAATGTGTCTTCGGGGTAGGAGAAGGGAAGTTCCTGGGGTTAATCGTTAATAAGAGGGGGATTGAAGCAAACCCGGAGAAAATCAAGGCGTTACTCGACATGAAGACTCCTAGGAGTATCAAGGATGTTCAGAGACTCACTGGAAGGGTGGCGGCCCTTAACAGGTTTGTTTCTAGAGCCACAGACAAGTGTCTTCCGTTCTTTAAAGTTCTGAGAAAGGCCTTCCAGTGGGACGAAGAATGTGAAAAGGCCTTTGATCAACTTAAGTCCTACTTGGGGTCTCCCTTGCTGCTGTCCCGGCCCATCGCGGGAGAGAGGTTGTTTGTGTACTTGGCAGTTTCTGAGTTAGCCATTAGCGCGCCATCATACGAGAAGAGGATGGGGTTCAGAGACCCGTGTACTTCAATAGTAAGGCCCTTCAAGGCTCTGGGCAAAACTATCCCCGGATGGAGAAGTTGGCTTATGCACTGATACATGACTCAAGGAAGATGAAGCCTTACTTTCAAGCTCACTCTATGATAGTCCTCACCGACTCACCACTACGGCAGGTTCTGCACAAGCCTGAAAAGTCCAGAAGATTGATGACCTGGGCCATCGAGCTAGGAGAGTATGATCTTACCTACCAGCCCAGGATAGCCATCAAGGGGCAGGCCCTCGCAGACTTTATCGCAGAGTTCACCTGGGAAGAGGCAGATAGAGGTTCGGAAGAGGCCGAGGTAGAGAAAGGATTGGATGACGGTGAAGAGACAAACTGTGGTGTCTTCCGAAATTCGAAAGAGGCGGCACCAAACGTCTTCCAAGATCGAGAAGAGGTAGTACCAGGAAAAACCCGGAGCAGAGTAGAAGAGAACGAAGAAGATCGGTACCTCTTCAAGAAGGGGGCTATGAGTGAAGGGGTCTTCTCATCCGATGCGGACGTGTGGAGCCTCTTCGTTGATGGCTCTTCTTGTGACCATGGAAGCGGCGCGGGGCTAGTACTCTCGGCTCCAGATGGTGCCAACATTGAGTACGCCTTGAGATTCAACTTTAAGGCCTCCAATAACGAGTCTGAGTATGAGGCCATGATAGCAGGTCTCTTGTTGGCAACAGCTCTTCGAGTAAAGCGGCTCCTACTCCATAGCGACTCGAGGTTGGTTATCAATCAAGTGCTGGGGGCATACGAGGCCAAGGATGAAAGGATGGCCAAGTACCTAAAGAAAGTAAGAGGGTTGCTAGAGTACTTTGAAGAGGCCAAATTGAAGAGAGTGCCTAGACTGAGCAATAATCACGCTGATGCATTGGCAAGACTGGCCTCAGCAATGAAGACAGACTTGGGAAGAACCATCCCAATCGAAGTCTTAAGAAAGGTAAGTATCGAGGAGGACGAGGTATGTAACCCTTATCACAATGTAAACCTGGGAGACTCGTGGATTGACCCGATTGTCAGATACCTAAGAGGGGGGAGCTACCTGAGTCTAAGATGGAAAGGAAAAAGTTGAGATACAGAGCTGCAAACTTCTCATTGGTAGGACACGTCTTGTATAAAAAGGGGTTTATCTTGCCCCTCCTCAGATGTGTGCATCCTGAGGAGGTACCTCAGATCTTACAGGAGGTTCATGAAGGTTCCTGCTCGAGCCACATAGGAGGAAGACCCTTAGCCAAGAGTATCATCACTCAGGGATACTGGTGGCCCACCTTGTCTAGGGACGCTGCCGACTATGTGAAGAGGTGTGACAAATGTCAGAGGTTTGCCACTATCCATCACCAACCCCATCAGCCTATGACGTTGATTTCTTCTCCATGGCCATTTGCGGTATGGGGGATTGACTTAGTAGGAACTTTGCCAAGAGCTGTCAACAACTATAGATTCTTGATAGTTGCCATTGACTACTTTTCAAAATTGGTAGAGGCCGAACCAATGATAATAATTACGGAGCAGAAGACCTTTCAGTTCATCTGGAAGAACATCATATGTAGGTATGGCCTCCCAAACACGCTTATCTCGGATAATGGGACCCAGTTCAAGAACTCCTCCTTGGAGAAGTATTGCCAAAGTGTGGGGATTAAGCAGTCTTCTCATCTCCTGGTCGACCTCAGGCAAATGGCCAGACCGAGGTCACAAATAGGACTATCTTGGATGGAATCAAGAAGAGGTTAGAAGATGCGAAGGGGAGATGGATAGAAGAAGTCTACGCTGTGCTATGGGCTTACAGAACTACGACAAGGACACCCATAGGGGAAACCCCATTCATGCTGGCACATGGCTCCGAGGCAGTCATACCAACGTAGGTAGGACTCCCGACTCATCAGATTCAGACTTACGACCCTGACATCAATGAGGAGAAGAGAAGGCTAGACCTGGATCTCATTGAAGAGAGAAGAGAAGACGCAGAGGTCAGGAAAGCAGCCTATCAGCAGAGGGCAGCAAGATTCTACAATCAAAGGGTGAAGTCAAGACCCATTGCGGTGGGAGACCTAGTGCTTAAGAAGACCCTACAGAAGACAAACAAGCTACACCCGAACTGGCATGGCCCCTACAAAGTAACGGAAGAGGTTGTGCCTGGCACATATAGACTTGAGAACTTAGAGGGAGAACCTTTCACCAACCCGTGGAATGCTGACCATCTGAAGAGATATTTTATATGATGTTGCATAGGATTTGTAATTTGTAAATGTATCGTCTTAACGAGAAGAGGTTGTTAATAAAGATAAGTTTCCATGGCAAATTCTTATTCTATTCTTAGAGCAAAGATATTATAGGGAAATAACATCATTAAGTTGGTGACACTTATTATGAGGCTAACCTCTTAGGTGATGACCTCAGACCCTCATAACATCACTCTGTGGTGACGGGGTCTGAGCTCAGACACCTTGGTTAGATGACCTCAGACCTTTAACATCATTTAGTTGGTGACACTCATTATGAGGCTAACCTCTTAGGTGATGACCTCAGACCCTCATAACATCACTCAGTGGTGACGAGGTCTGAGCTCAGACACCTGGGTCAGATTACCCCAAACCCTTAACATCATTAAGTTGGTGATATTTATTATGAGGCTAACCTCTTAGGTGATGACCTCAGACCCTCATAACATCACTCGGTGGTGACGAGGTCTGAGCTCAGACACCTGGGTTAGATTACCTCAGACCCTTAACATCATTAAGTTGGTGATATTTACTATGAGGTTAACCTCTTAGGTGATGACCTCAGACCCTCATAACATCACTCGGTGGTGACGAGGTCTGAGCTCAGACACCTGGGTTAGAGGACCTCAAACTCTTAACATCATTGATTTGGTGATATTTACTATGAGGCTAACCTCTTAGGTGATGACCTCAGACCCTCTAAACATCACTCGGTGGTGACGAGGTCTGAGCTCAGACACCTTGGTTAAAGGACATCAGACTCTTAACATCATTGATTTGGTGATATTTATTATGAGGCTAACCTCTTAGGTGATGACCTCAGACCCTCATAACATCACTCGGTGGTGACAAGGTCTGAGCTCAGACACGTGGGTTAGATTACCTCAGACCCCTAACATCATTAAGTTGGTGATATTTATTATGAGGCTAACCTCTTAGGTGATGACCTCAGACCCTCATAACATCACTTGGTGGTGACGAGGTCTGAGCTCAGACACCTTGGTTAGAGGACCTCAGACCCTTAAGTAATGGGTGAAAACATCATATTAAGTAATGACTTCAGAGATTGCATAGCATTCAAATACATTCAGAGATCAAAGATGAAGGAAGACACTGGCATTCAATAAAAGGAATAAACTACAACATTTAAGTGTCTGATAAATTACAAGCAAAGAGTTACAAATCAAAAAATACAAAATACAAGGCCAAGTTAAGCATCTGAGGGAGGAGCATTCAATGTCTCGTCCGGGTTGGCATTGGACACCTCAGCCACTTCTTCTGCAGGGTCAGCCCCTCTAAGATCAGTCCCTTCCAGAGTTACAGTTTGACCAGGGGCAGCAGCCTCGTCCTCTATCTCTTGCAAGGCCTGGGCAAACTGAGGGTCGGCGAGGCCGAGGCCCACAAAGTCGGAGGCCTTTATATTGCCAACCTCGGCTTCCCTGACCTCGGCCCATTTGGTGGTGGCTTTGATACCTCTTTCAAGGTATTCAAGACCAAAACCTACGAACTCCCCAGAGACCTTGTAATCAGCAATTATTTTCTCTGATGCATCGGCAAGAGAGGCCTTCACAGCAGCATTGACCTTCCTCTGCAGGGCATCGTCCTTGTCCTTTAGGGATTGGGCGTGGCTTTGGACAAGTACAGAGATATCTTTTTTTAGACCCTGGGCCTTGGTCTCAGCATTCTGTAACTCTGACCTCAGACGGTCAACCTCGGCCTTCAAGGTGCTCTCAACCTTCTTAGCCTCTTGCCCCTTCTGAATCAGAGGCAATTTCCTCAGAGCCCAGTTAGAGAGCTGGTACATGGCGGTCACCCCCTGCACAGACAATAAAGAGGTTAGAGGGAATAAATTCAGACGTTGCACTTGCAAAATTATTAGCAAAAAGAACAAGCCATACCTGGACGGCTCTGTGGAGGCCGAACTCAACCATCATATGAGTGTCCATAGCCCTGTAAAAACGCTTATCGGCATCAGTCATCACATTGGAAAGGGCATCCATGGCCTGCCTGCTGTTGTCGACCATGCTTTCGGTAAGCTTTAGCTGATCCAGACGAGCTGATAATGTGTCGGCTGTGATGGGGATCGCAGCGTCTGAAGTCTTCCTTTGCCTAGAGGTCAGCCTCTGATCCTCTAAGGCATGGACCTTAGGGGCCCTCTTCCTGGATTTGGATGTTGAGGGAGCAGGTGGAGGAGCACTCAAACCAGTCTTCTTGACGAGCCTAGCCAAACTTGGAGCTGCCATCTCCCACAACTCGTCTGAAACGCCTGGTGGTCTCTCTGCAAAAGTGAAAAGATAAGAGTTAAGAATCAAATATGAATGATCAGAGGTTAGACTTGTGAACTAAAAAGAAAAATCCTTACCAAAGTCAACTAGGGGACTTCTACCTAAGCTCGTCCCCGAGAGATACTGGGGGGTCAGCAGATGCTCGAACTTGATAAACAGTCCATGAGCCCCTTGGTCTTGTAGGGCCTTCACCTTTTTGCTGTTTTGAACACTTAGTCCAGGATCGACCCTTGCAGACATGGTGACTTTACCCCATCTGAGGGGTATTCTCGGCTCAAAAATGGAAGAGGAAATAGATGAGCCGAATTCCCATGGCCCCGAGGCGAAAAAATACCGAGGTTTCCAATTGTGGTTCGAGGTCTGAGTGACCAAGAGCATCTTTTTCTCAGGCCTCCGAGCCACGAAGTGATAGTAGCTCGGATGATTCTTGGCCGAGGTGGGAACGTAACACCCAGCAAAGACTTGAACTGGGAGGTCAGAGTGGTGGACTTCCCTCCACAAGATGATGGCCCCTATAATAACTCTCCAAGCATTGGGAGAGAGCTGCGAGGGGGCCAACTTGATGAAGGAAAGAATGGACCTAATGACAGGGTGAAAGGGAAGACGTAAACCTAGTTTGAACATCTGCTCGTACAAGCTGACTTCTCCATCTTGACCATGGTAGGCCCTCTCTTCCCTCAGAGGTCTCCATAATTGGATTGAGGGACTGATGGAGTATAGGTATCTGAAGTGCAATAGATCCACCTCAGTGACCGTGCTCTCGTACTCATCCGCCTCAGAGGTATCAACTTCACTTTCGGCGTCCTCGTCATCGTCAGGCTCAACGTCGGCCGGAGCAGACGTAGATGGGTTACCAGGGAACCTATGAGCAAACTCGGCCCCGGTAACGACCGTTAAAGGGATAGCATCTAGAATGGGTGTCACAGCCACACTTGGCCCAACAAGTTCAACCTCGGAAGAACCTGAGGTACCTGTGCCATTTTGAGACGAGGCGCGGCTAGAGACCTCGGCCTGGTCAGGGTTCTGACCAGTCTGAGGAGTAAAATCCATGGCCTCTTGGAAAGAGTCCACAGACATTGGGTCGGAGGTGGAAGGCTCAGACTCAGACATCGGCAAGTTGTTGGCAGAGACGTCTGTCTGATAAAAATTCTCAGGTGGACGAGGGTATACCACCTTGAGAGGTGGAGGAAAGAGGGGTCTGACAGGGAACTCCTATGACCTACGAGCTTCTTCCTGAGCTCTCTCTATTTGCCTAATTTTCTCTAAGGGTCCGTTTGGTTGCAAGTGGGCAAAAGAGTGCGCATGGCAAAATTTGCCTAGGCAAATTTTACCTAGGCAAATTCAGATGACGCTATCAAACAACATTAGGCGAAATTAAAGTCAATCCAATTAATTTATATAAAAACAATTTTTAAATTATATTCAAAAATGTTAAAAATAGTTTTTGCAATATTTTTATATTACAGTTTTTAAAAAAAATTGTAAAACGTTTTCTTAACAATTTTTTTTAATACAAAACAATTTTTAAATATTCACAACAGTTTTTTTTAACTATTTAAAATATTTTTTAATTTTGTTTTTAAACTTTAAAACTGTTTTTATATTATATTCAAAACATTTTTAAAAATTGTTAAAAACTATTTTTACAATATTTTCATATTACGTTTTTTCAAAAAATTTGTAAAACATTCTCTTAACAATTTTTTATAATATCAAAAACAGTTTTTAAAATATTACAAAACAAATTTTAAACATTCACAACAGTTTTTTTAAACTATTTAAAACAGTTTTACAAAATATTTTTTTAAACTTTAAAACAGTTTTTATAATATATCCAAAACAGTTTTTAAAAATGTTAAAAACTGTTTTACAATATTTTTATATTACGTTTTTTCAAAAAATTTGTAAAACATTCTCTTAACAATTTTTTGTAATATTAAAAGCAGTTTTCAAAACATTACAAAACAGTTTTTAAATATAGTTTTTTTAAATATTTAAAACCGTCTTTAAAATTATTTTTTAAAACTTTAAACTGTTTTTATAATATATTCACAACAGTTTTTACAATATTTTGTTAATACGATTTTTTAAAAAAATTGTAAACATTTTCTTAACAATTTTTTATAATATTAAAAACAGTTTTTGAAACATTATAAAACAATTTTTAAATATTCATAACAGTTTTTTAATTATTTAAAACAGTTTTTAAATTATTTTTTAAAATATTAAAACCGTTTAAGAAGTTGGCAAATTTGTGGGCAAATATTTCCCACTCAAATAGGTAAGCAAAATTTGCCCACAGATTGTGCATAGGAGGTGTTGTACATTGGCAAATAATGCCTAGGCAAAATTATGCAACTAAACAGCCAAAATGTGAGCAAATTTTCATATTTGCCAACTTTTTGGCATTTGCCTAGGCAAATTATGCCAATCAAACGGACCCTAAGGTCTTTTCTCTAAGAGATGGGAATGTTTCGAGAAGTTGGTACAGGGGTCTGAGCATCAGGGGACGACCCAAAACTTTGACAGACCCTAAACTTGAGGCAAACTCCTAAAAACTACAAACAAGTTTGGCTTGAAAAATTAAGGAGCCCAAAGATCAAACCAAGGAATTTTTGCAGAAAACCTAGTTCACCGGAAAACTCAAGTCCTCGCTGGAAAACTCATATAACCACCGGAAAACTCAAAACCTCACCGGAAAATTCAAATGAAAATGCCAAAATGAAGGAGATGGAGAGGGAGAGGTACCTGGAGATGAGTTGATGGATGAAAAAGAGGAAATCGCTCAAGAAACTAGGCAATCCCCTTGCAGAAAGAGCGTTGGGACGAAGGAACTTCGGAGAGAGAAATTGCAGAAAGCAGCGCGCGAAAGAGAGAAATGAGGAAAAAGAAAGGGTTCAACCCTTAAATGCTTAAGCACGATTCCCAAGGCTCATCATTGCCTTGGGAAGCCCAAGGGACAACTGGCAGCTCACGCAAACCAAGTGGGCACGCCTTAGCTCAGGACAGGTGTCACGCAGGTGTTGGCCTTGGGGTGAACAGGCCTCAGAGGTAAGAATCCCCTAGCCACCTGCTCTCGCAAATGACTAAGGGTTGGGGGGTGATTGATATGCCCAAGTATAACCTCGGCCCAGGGATACCTACCTCGGCCGAGATAATGGCCGAGACCTTGATCGGCCCAATGAGGGGTAAGGGCCCACAATATCATCCATCGGCCAGGACTACCTCGGCCCCGGCCGACACTACTACATTGACCTCCCCAAGGACACTATGCACGTCGCAGACATCAACAGCATCCTAAAGCACCCGGGAATAGAAACCTCGGCCATCAGTAGGCCGAGAGGACAAGAAGCCCCTTTCAACACGGCTCCTACCTCGGCTTGGGCCGAGGCTACCAGAGGTATTAATAATCATCAGCATGCTGCAAGCCCAACCTCGGCTCTGGCCGACCCAAGCATATGTCTCGGCTGACATCAGGCCGAGACTCCTCGTGACACTTCGCGGATTGAGCGGACATCCAACCTTTACAGCTCGGCCTCTCTTGGGCCGAGGTCATTCACCAACATGACTGTCGAGTTTCTGTTGGCATTTGGATAAGGACACCTGGACACAAATCAGTTGTAACAAGATTATTCTCCACATGGGGGAGAATATTTCATCATCATTACCTACATGTGACCATGACAGGTGGCACACCCCCATTGGTGAGGATACCACACACATGCACATTACATGCATAGGGGGTACATTACACCCCCTAGGCACTATATAAAGGGATCATCCCCTACCTTTCAAAAGGATCCAGATATTAAAACCCTGGCTAAAACTCTGTCAAAATATACTGTAGAGAGAGAGAGAGCTGAAGGGAATTGTATCCATGGTCATTAGTACCATCTTTCAGTGATATTACTCACACACTCACTGTGGACATAGGCCAAACCGGCTGAACCACCTATATTCCGGTGTTGATCTCCTCCTATCCTCACCTCCTTCTCTTACCTATTTTTATAGTTGTGCTGCCATTGTTATATACATATTGAGCTTGGAAACACCTTACCTGGTGGTGCTGAAACCCTGCATCATCTGAAACCCAGCATCATCAGACTCATCTCTTCATTAAGTCGTCATTTTAGTTGAGAAGCCAAAGCAAGAAGCAATGCAGTCATTTTTTGCCCTAGCCAACTTTGTCATATCCATGTAAGCAGTCCTATTGTTGAAGAATGGAAACAACAAAGGTCATGTCCAAACAATAATAAGGTGAAACTCTTTCAAAGCTCTACATAGATAGTTACATTCTCTATTTGGCTGTTTAATTACAGCTTTACATAGCCACCAACAAGTAATTAAACATGGAGGATCTCTCTCTCTCTCTCTCTCTCTCTCTCTCTCTATATATATATATATATATATATATATATATATATATATATATATCCGCTTTTTATTTTTTATTTATTTTTTCTGAAAATCATATTTTTAAAAAAATAGTTTTTTTGTTAAAAAAATAGATCTCCTTTTTTATTTTTTTTTATTTATATCTTGGGAAAACCATCTTTTTATTTATTGAAACCATTTTTTGTTTCTTAAAAATAGTTTTTAATTACTTAAAATCTTTTTCTTATTACTGAAAATTATTCTCTTATTGTTGAAAATCATTTTTTATTTGCTTAAAATAATTTTTTATTGCTAGAAAAATAATTATTGCTAGAAAAAAAATTATAATGGGAAAACCATTTTTTGTATTCATGGAGAATTTTTTTTGTATTTTGGTATTTTAGTGTATTTTCCAATAAATATTAGTTTTTTCTGTATTTCTTCCAAAATAAATCCTGTTTGTTTATATTTTTTTTTGCGATTTTTAGAATTTTAATTGTTTACAAATTTCTATATTTTTGTTGTTGTGAAAACAGATTTTTTTTTCTGGAATCTTTTTATTGGATTTTTAATTTTAGAAATTGTTTTTTTTTTCTGTTTTTAGTTTTTTTTATTATTCGGAATTTATTTTTGTTAAATGCTTTTTGTATTGTTTCCCGATTTTTTTTTCAGAATTTGAACTAATGTCTTTAAACGTTTATTTCATTGTATTTTTCAGTAATTATTAGTATTTTTAAATATATTTTGAATTTTTCAGTGTTTAAATATATATATTTGTAATTTCCAAATGTTTTAAAAAAATTGTAAATTTTTTGGAATATTTAAATGTTTAATATTTTTAAATTTTAATAGGATTTTTGATGTTTTCAAAATATTTTTTGGTATTTTTTAGCATTTTTAAATATATATTCATCTTTTAGAAAATTTTCCAATATTTTAATTTTTTTTGTGTTTTTTTCTTAATTTTTAAACTTTTTTTTCTTCTGTTTTTTAATGATTTTTTCAAAAATAATTACATGTGGACAAAAATGCCCTTACTTAAGGTCATGTTCCACGCAAATGACTAACGGCTTTTGCCAAAAATTAATGGAGTTAGACGACAGAGGGTTGTTTGTAGCGGTTTTCAAAGTATGAGGTGCTATTTGAAAAAATTGAAAGAGAGAGAGAAATTGCAAATTGGGGCAACATTGAGGGGCCCAAATGTAATTAACCCTAAATTTTATAGTGTCTACTGAAAAAACACTTAAATAATGTTCAAGACATAAATAATTTAACATCGCATTTGTGTTTAGCGCTTTGGATCAAATCAAATTAGTATTGTCCTAATATTTAAAGAGTAGTGCTATGAGTTCCAAACAACTCCCCCAAAACTCCCCCAAAAAACAATTAATATGGTGCTCTGGCGGAACTCCATAACACATGGCAATACTTAATAGGCAAGTGAGAGAGCAAGTGGAATTCACATCAGATTTTGGGGGAGATTTTTGTACTCATATCATTATTCATATTTAAAACCGCCCGCGCATCGCGCGGGATTCGAACCTAGTTTGGTATATATTGTAGTCTTATTATTGTTAGGTATTTAAAGTAGGGTTTCTATGTATAAAATGATAAAATGAAAATACAACTTTTTATGGGAGATAAAAATATAAGAATTTATTATTTGTGTAGTTTGTCTAATGAAACCAAAAATATACATTTTTATGGACAATAAAAATGTAGGAAATTACTATTTGAGATATGGGACATTTTTATGAAATAAAAATGCCAGAAAGTGTTATTTAAGTGTATTTATAGTAAAAGAAATATTGGACATTTTTATAGGATAAAATGTAAAAAATGTTAGTTCAATATATTTTAGTGTGTTTCCTAGTAATCTGAAAATAGACATTTTTATAAAATAAAAATGCTAGGAATTGTTATTATTCCATGTGTCCTATTAAATTTTAAAATAAATATTTTTATGGAATAAAAATATAGGAAATGTCATTTTGACTTATTTTAGTAAAAAAATAAATAATAAATATTTTTATGAAATAAAAATATCGAAAAATGATATTTTGTTGAAAAATAAATAATAAATAAATAATTCAAGATTTTGGAATATTGAAAGATGATGTATTTTGTGAAAATGAGCATTTTAGAAATAATGGTGTTTGTTGATACCAAATTTAGTCTGCTGACATGGCTCAATTAAGTGGAGACACGTGTCAATCTACATGGCACTAACAAACATTTCTGAACAATATCTTGACTTCGAGGAACTCAATTTCCCCGACCAACTAAGATACTCCGAACAGTAGGTGCTCATCGAGGAACTTTAATGCACCGAGCAACTCATGGATACAGAGATACTTAGGCGGTCTGAGTTGCACCTCGATCAGAGCATTTATTCTCAGGCAATTAAGAGGATTAAATGCGCATTAAATGCTGATTATTATCATAGGGATGTATACGCTTATTGAACAGCTATGTATTACCCATTCACATGTACAACCTCATGGTTATAAATACATTGTATCATCCTCATTGCAAGGGGACCGAAATTTCTGGAGAATAATCCTACTTCGAGAATTCCTAAACAGTCAATAATAACATAAACAGTGGACGTAGGTCATTCGTTCAAAGCTGAACCACTTTAAAATCTCTTGTCTTATTTGTTTTTATCTGTTATTAAACAAATTAGAGATAGTCTAATTTTTTACATCAACAGATTGGCGCCGTCTGTGGAAAACAACTGTAATTTTCGTTTTTCACCAAAAACAATTCATCACCAATGGCTGACAATCCAGCAATCGAAACACTGGAAACCCCCCAAATCCATCCGCTCCTCCAAATATCCAAGATCTGGCTGAAATCATGGCCAGTTTAGCTCAAGGTCAGACAGTCATGCAAGAAACAATGCGACAACTCATGCAAACTATCCAGGATGGAGCATCAACCTATTCAGGACAACGAAGTGTTCAAAGAAATACTCATTTACTTTCTTCACGCATTAGACAAAGCGATTCATATCGCACTGAGAAATCTGAATATTTTTCTTATCAACTGGGTCAAACTTCGTCAGTACGAGCCACAAATACTGAACAACACGTCACTCTCTTTCCAGAAAGGACCAGTGTACTGGAAAGATTAAGTAGGGTCTCTCCTTTTGATCGATTGGGCCCTAGGGAGAGTAAAAGTCCTCCTAAGGCTGTGTCGAGAAACTTTCGACGACCATTTGATCTAAGAGAGGGTTCTGCCCAATCACAACTAGTTGCTCGACAAGATAGATCCCAGGAAGCGACTTCAACACGATCAATTGCTTGAACCAATAGGCCCGAGGAGGGAAATGATGCATGGAAAGGTTCTATTTAGAGGTTAGAAGATAGATTAGGGGAAATGGCTAAGGCCAAGAATCCTCTACAAAGAACTTTTGTCCAAGGGACACCTTTTGTCCAAGCAATTGTGGACTTTCCCACACCATCAAAGTTCAAAGCACCTGTTGTGACTCCTAAATACGATGGAAAAACCGACCTCCTCCTTCATATAGAGAAATATTAAGTTGTTGTCGACATTTATGCTGTGCTAGATGAGATGAGATGCAGAGCATTCTCGGAAACTCTTACAGGATCTGCTCAAATATGGTACAATAATCTTCCTCGGGGTAAGATTTCCACTTTCTTTCAACTAGCCGAGCTCTTCATTGGAAACTTCTGTTTTGGAGCAAAACCTGTTAAACGAGTAGCACACTTGTTAAGTGTTAGACAAAAGGCAGGTGAGAAAACCAGGGATTATATAACTCATTTCAATAACGAGAAACTCGAAGTTATTGATTATGAGGAAAAACAGTGATTACTGCTCTGATGAGTGGGTTGTTGCCCAACAAGTTGTACTACACTTTGGCTAAAGATCCACCCAGAACCCTGTCAGAACTGATGGCAAAAGCGGCCAAGATCATGAACGCCGAGGAGGCTATGGCTGTAAAGAAGAATATGGATACCAAAGAGACCAAGGTGGAGGTTGATAAGGCCAAAAAGAAAGAGCATAAGAACAATGGTGGTGACAAGCACTCAAAGACAAAGCCATCACGGGAGGTATTAAAGAAATTTGAAAATTATACTCCTTTGAAGGTAGATATCAACCATGTTCTAAAAGAAATCAAGAACAGCGAGGAGTTAAACTGGCCAGAGAAAATGAAGTCAGATCCTGACAAGAGGAATAAGGCCAAATATTGTGAGTTCCACAAGGATCATGGCCACACGACCAAAAATTGCATAGCTCTTCAGAAAGAGATCGAAGCACTCATTAGACGAGGAAAAATGGCAAAGTATGTTGATCGTAGAAATGAAAGAAGAAACATCGACCGAGCAAGAGAGAGGTCTAGATCTCCTCGTCGAGCAGAGGAGAACAAGAAAAGGGACCATGAAGATGATCCAGAAGACGACCCCGATCTTCCCAAAAGACTAAGGCATCCAGAACGTGAGGTATTTTCAATACGTTTTGGATCATTTGATTGTAATGTTATTACAGGTGGAGATGCAGGAGGTGGAGACCTTACTGCAGAAAGAAAAGCTTACCTCAATGAGGCTCAAACCTGTTCATATATTCAATGAATAAATTTGGCTGAAGATGATCCCCCGAGGAAGGTCAACAAATAAAAACTGGTCATCGGTTTCTCAAAGAACGACCTCGCAGGTGTACTGTATCCTCATGATGACCCATTGATGATCAAAATGAGAATGAAGGAAGTGATGATCTCGAGAGTACTGGTTGATAATGGTAGCTCGGCTGATATTATGTTCTACTCGTGCTTCGACAGCTTAAATCTAAAGTTGTCTCAGTTGGAACCTTATCATAGGCCCCTCCTCGATTTTGCTGGCGAGAAAGTTTTTCCACTTAGGACGATCAAGTTAGATATGTTCATTGGTACATGGCTTGCTTGTAGAACAGAAAGAGTACGCTTCTTCGTGATGGATAAGAATGTCCAGTCAGCCTACAATATCATCATGGGAAGAGTAGGATTGAAGAAATTCAAAGCAGTACCATCTACGCTACATCAATGCCTAAAATTTCCAACCAAATTTTTGGAGTAGGAGTTGTGAAGGGTGATCAAAAAGTAGCTCGGGAATGCTACTATTCATCTGCCGAGCAGGAGGAACTGGAGGAATCTAGGAAAAAGACTACTACCTATCAGGTGGATGAGGGTGCAGAAATTGAAACATTGGATCCTAGAGATGAGTCGCAACTCGTGAAAGGTCAGGTGGTGGAAGCTACCGAAAACATCATTCTGGATGACGAGCACCCTGAACGAACAACTCAGATAGGTTCGTCGTTAGATGCCTCACTAAAACAGGAATTGATAAGTTTCTTAAAAAGCAGAAAACAAACTTTTGCTTGCAGTCATGAGGATATGCTCGGAATAGATCGAAATTTCTTATGTCACGAGCTCAATGTGAATAAGGAAATCAAGCCAGTGAAGCAAAGAAGAAGAGTGTTCAGCCCCGAGAAGAACCAAGCTATACAGGAGGAGGTCGAGAAGCTCCAGAAAGCTGGCTTTATTGAAGATGTTAAATATCCAGGCTGGCTAGCAAATGTAGTGATGGTGAAAAAGAAGAACAACAAATGGAGGATGTGTGTAGACTTCACCGACCTCAACAAGGCATGTCAAAAGGATCATTTTCCCTTGCCCCGAATTGATCAATTAGTGGATGTTAACTCGGGACACGAGATGCTAATCTTCATGGATGCTTATTCTGGATATAACCAGATTAAAATGAAACCTGAAGATAGAGAGAGTACCTCTTTCATTACCCCTAGGGGAACTTATTGTTATAATATTATGCCTTTTGGTTTAAAAAATGCAGGTGCAACATATCAGCGGTTGATGAACAAGGTGTTTGCAGAGCAGATCAGTTGCAATATGGAAGTTTATATTGATGATATGCTGACAAAGAGCAAGAGAGCTGCTGACCATCTAGTTGACTTAGGCCAGACCTTTGATCAATTAGATAAATATCAAATGAAGCTGAACCCGAACAAGTGCATATTTGGAGTACGAGAAGGCATGTTTCTCGGGTATATTGTCAATCAACGAGGCATTGAAGAAAACCCTGAAAAAATCAAAGTTCTATTGGGACTACGATCTCCAACGACGAAGAAAGAAGTGCAAAGTCTTATAGGGAGAGTAGCAGCAGTTAACAGATTTGTATTGCGAGCAACTGATAGATGCCTCCAATTCTTCAAAACGCTTCGAAAGACTTTTGAATGGAATGAAGAATGCGAGAAAGCTTTTCAAGAATTGAAGAAATATTTGGGAGCACCTCCACTATTGTCCAGGCCAGTGATGGGAGAAAGGTTGTACTTGTATCTGGCAGTTTCAGAAAATCCAGTTATCTCGGCGTTAATAAGAGTAGAGGATGGAGTACAAAAACCAATTTATTACACTAGTAAGGCCTTCCGAGGAGCAGAGGTCAGATATCCAAAACTGGAAAAGTTGGCATTGGCACTGATCGAAGCGAGTAGAAGAATGAAGCCAAATTTTTAGGCTCATACCATAGTCGTATATACCGATATGCCGTTGAGGCAAGCTCTTCATAAACCAGAAAAATCAGGGAGATTGATGTATTGGGCAATAGAACTCGGTGAATATGATATAATTTATGAGCCTAGATTGTCACTAAAAGGGCAAGCAGTAGTGGATTTTATAGCAGAGTTCACTTATCCTGATACCCCCGAGGAGCAAAAGCTGAACACCGACCAACCTGTGGATATTACAGGATCATAAAATTTAAACCCCGATCAACTTAAGTTGGTCGAAGATCCAGAGGAGAAGTTCGACGAGCAGCGAGGTGTGGTAAAAATGGAGATAAAGGAGCAACAAATATTCCATTGAGGAACTTTGTCCAATAAGAAGTTTGAGGACGAAATACCTGTATGGAACCTATATGTGGATGGCTCATCATGCACCTCAGGTAGTGGAGCTGGGATTGTATTGAAAAGTTCAGACGAGGTCGATATAGAATATGCTCTACGCTTTCAATTTCAAGCTTCTAATAATGAGGCCGAATATGAAGCGATGATTGTAGGTCTTAGTCTGGCAAAAACCATGAAGGCAGAGCAGGTAATCGTATGAAGTGACTCACAGTTGATTGTAAACCAAATGCTTGGTGTATATACAGCAAAAGGAGAGTTGATGATTAAGTACCATGCAAAGGCAATGGAATTGGTATCGAAATTTATTACTGTTCAACTGGTCAGAATACCAAGAATGGAGAATGTAAGAGCGGACGCTTTAACTCGATTAGCATCAGCTACTCGTACTGAGCTACGAAGAACAATCCCAATTGAAATTCTAGCTGGTCAGAGCATAGATGAAGATCTGACGATGAATTTTATTGCCTTTGATTTAGGGCCATCTTGGATGGATCCCATCAGGGCATATATTGAGGAGGGAGAATTACCGATTGACAAACTCACAGCCAAGAAATTGAAGTTTAAAGCTGCTCGTTATGTATTAACTAATGTTATTCTATACAGACGGGGAATTATAGCAGGTTTGCAAAGATGTGTACATCCCTCCGAGGTAAAAGACTTGGTTGAAGAGGTCCATGAAGGGTCATGTGGAGCCCATATAGCAGGTCGGACGCTTTTGCAAAGATTGATGACGCAAGGATACTACTGGCCAACTATGAGGGCTGATTGTATAGCCTATGCCAAGAAATATGACAAGTTTCAACGCTTCTCCACTATTCGAAGAACTCCCCAAGCATTGTTGACACCCATTACTTCCCCTTGACCATTTGCCATGTGGGGTATTGACTTGGTCGGGCCACTTTCAACGACCAGGGGAAGATTTAAATATCTTGTCGTCACAGTGGATTACTTTACTAAGTGGGTTGAAGCTGAGCCTCTTGTCGACATGACGTATGAAAAGGTGTACCAATTTATTTGTAAAAATATCATTTGTAGATATGGTCTTCCCCATGCATTCATCACCGACCATGGAACATAATTTGACAACGAGGTGTTTGCTGCCTACTGTCATCAGTCAAATATCCTGAAAACCCACTCGGTACCAGGCCATCCCCAAAGCAATGGACAAACTGAAGTGACAAACAGAACGCTGCTAAATGGCTTGAAGAAAAGACTAAATGATGCGAAAGCAAACTGGATCAACGAGCTACATTCAGTACTATGGGCTTATCGTACTACACCCCGAGCAGCAACTGGAGAATCTCCATATATGCTGGCATATGGAAGTGAAGCTATTATACCTGCCGAGTTGGGTCTCCCAACACACAGAGTACTGAATTTCAATTTCTCTATCAGCAATTTAATGAGAAGGTTAGATTTGGACATGCTCGAGGAAGTTAGAGAAGAAGCAGCCATCAGAAATGCTGCTTACCAGCAACGAACAACTTTGTTCTACAATAAGAGGATGAAGAAGTGCGACCCGAAAGAAGGAGACTATGTGCTAAAGAAAGTGATTCAAAATCACAACAAACTGGAAGCGAACTGGCATGGACCTTACCGAGTTACAGAAGTTGTTCGACCAGGAACCTACCGAATAGAAACTCTAGAAGGGGAGGAATTTAAGAATGCATGGAATGCGGAGCACCTGTGCAAATATTATCAGTAATGTAAACCATCATGTAATGCAGTTTCATTAGTATGAATAAAATGTGAATATTCTATCCAATTCTCTCTTTTTGTTGAAATTTTTTTCGCGGAATACTAGTGTTGCACACTACTCAGCAAAATCCACCAACTCCGGTTGGTCGAGAATAAAAAATATTTCCCAGAAATACCAACTCCGGTTGGTTGGGAAGAAAATCCACCAACTCCGGTTGGTTCGGAATAAAAAATATTTCCCAGAAATATCAACTCCGGTTGGTTGGGAAGAAAATCCACCAACTCCGGTTGATCGGGATAAAAAAAATATTTTCCAGAAATACCAACTCCAGTTGGTTGGGAAGAAAATCCACCAACTCCGGTTGGTCGGGAAGAAAAATATTTCCAAGAAATACCAACTCCGGTTGGTTGGGAAAAAAATCCACCAACTCCGGTTGGTCGGAAAGAAAAATATTTCACAGAAATACCAACTCTGGTTGGTTGGGAAGAAGATCCACCAACTCCGGTTGGTCGGGAAGAAAAATATTTCCCAGAAATACCAACTCCGGTTGGTTGGGAAGAAAATCCACCAACTCCGGTTGGTCGGGAAGAAAAATATTTCCCAGAAATACCAAGTATGGTTGGTTGGGAAGAAGATCCACCAACTCTGATTGGTCGGGAAGAAAAATATTTCCCAGAAATACCAACTCCGGTTGGTTCGGAAGAAAATCCACCAACTCCGGTTAATCGGGAAGAAAAATATTTCCTAGAAATACCAACTCTGGTTGGTTGGGAAGAAAAATATTTCCCAGAAATACCAACTCTGGTTGGTTAGGAAGAAGATTCACCCACTATAGTTGGTCAGGAATAAAAAAAAATTATCAACTAAGGTTGGTCGAAAATTAAAAACACCAACTCTCTTTGGTCGGAAATAGTTGGTTAAATAAATAATGGCTTAGAATTAAAAAGTGATCAAGCAAAATTTTAATACTTGAAACATTTCACCAAGTTGGTCGAGAAACAAAATATCATCAAATCTGGTTGGTCGACAAATGATTATCATCAATAAGTTTCACCGACTTTAGCTGATCGACAAATAACACAATGTTGTTATCTTTTTAACAGATATACATGCACATTCATTAGTAAATAGGTAAAGTGTTTTACAAAATACCTACAAGACAATGAGAATCAATATTTCAAAGAAAAATAGAAGTTTTTCATTAAATCCAAAACAAAGTACATTAAGAATAAAATACATAAAAAATTATTACATCAGGAATCCTATTCTATAGGTTTTTTCCCTTCTGCCTTTGAAACAGGTTCTTCACCAGCAGGAGGATCGTCTAAGGCATAGTGGGAGTTTATGAAGTTCAAATCTTTAAGCATCCTAATGTTCATAACTGATGGCCGATCAAGAAGGTTCTCTGGGCGAGATATCTCAAAGTTGGAGTGAAGACTGTAGTCACCGAGATACTTGGAAATTAGGCATTGTGGAATGGCCTGAGCAGGAATCCAGCTTATGTCAAGTTTGAAAGGAGGCACTGGTAGGTCGAGCAACCCAGGATTGTGGTAATCCCACAAGTAATGACCTTGTTCCAATTTCATCACGCCCAGAGCATTTAACCATCCTTGCTTATAACCTACATTATTTGCATTCTGAATCTGATCATCTAAATGGTAGAGGGCTTCATTATAACCAGCCATCCAGAACTCCCTAGGATGTTTGTGGAACTGGTAGGTTAATCTTTCTAACTGATCGTGGAGATTATTTACTAAATTCGTTTTATTCTCCAAAGCAGACTTTTGAGCAGAGAGCTGCTCGTCCAAATTCATGATTTTCTTAGACATCTCGGCCAATGCCTGGCTCTTTGCCATCAATTGGAAGTCTTGGTTCTCCAGAGCCGATTGAGTTCTTTGTTCCTCGACAGTAATCTGAGCAGCTCTTGCTCGTCCCCGAGCAGAGGTAGAAGGCCCAATCTTCTTCAAGGTTTCTAATTCATCTCTCAGATTGGCATTTTCGACCTCCAAGAAAGAGAATCCCTCGTCGTTTACAGGGACCAAAGCGTTTGAGGTAGAGGCAGCAGATCTCAGCTGGGATACTTCTGTAATACCCTGTATTTTTATGCTATATTTAATTTGGGGATTTATTAAATTTAATGTGACTGTTATTTAATAAAAATCCAGAAATTAATTATGTTATAATTATTAACGTGACTAGAGTTAGTAATTATGGGAAACTTGTTGAATATTACTAATGAGCATAGTAATATATTATATTGGTTATATTGAATGTCATAAGTGAATTAAATGACTATTTTGGAAATTTAAGTCGGGACGTGCCCGTGTCACGTCGGGACTAATTGTGTTAAATAAAAAGTGAATATTTTATAAGTTGTCCGTATGGTCGTTTTGAGTGCGCCGACGCGTCCGGAAGGGTTGAGATAGTCAGAAAAGTGTACCCGGGGGTTTGGTTCGGGTCTCGGGGTGTTTTTAGGCGTAATTAGTGACCCGGGAGGGCATTTTGGTCTTTTTCCAAAATAGGGTAATTAAACCCACGAATTTTAGCAGCCTTTATCAACTGGTTAGGTTAGCCATTTAGGTTTAGAACATAAAGAACCCTAGGACGGCCATTGGAGAAGAGAGGAGAGACCTTTATAGGAGATTCAAGGCCAAAACACCTCCGTTTGCACCGCCGTCACCACCAACGCGTAGATCGCGAGGAGGAGAACGCAACCACACCATAATCCACAGGAAATCAGACTTCTGAAAATCCCAGGCAAGTGTTTAACTTGCGTATTTCGTTAGTGCAATGTTCATATTAGTTTAGGATTAATTAGGAATGTAATCCATGTAAGAAAACCCCAAATTTTAATAGGAAATTGCATGTAGAGAAGATTAAAACCTTATGCTGGAAACTCTTGATGTTATAGATGTATTACCCACGAATTTTGATGTTATATGAGGAAGAAATTCTGGAGAAAAACTGAATTGGATAATAGTTATGAAAACTTTAGGGTTCTTGATGTTTAGATGAGATTTTGGATTGTTTAACCATGATTAATGATGTATACACGCATGCTGAACGTTAAAAACATCTGGAATTATGTTAGAATGTTAGTAGTAGACTTTTTGGGTCGATTAGTGTTGGAAAATATGGATATTGATGAAGAACTTTGATGAATCCCGTAACTGCAATTCTGCAGAACTTTTACCCAGACCTGCTTGATCGATCGATCGAACATAGAGCATCGATCGATCGAAGGTTCGATCGATCGAGCCCCAAACTTCGATCTATCGACCCCTCCTGGAAGACTCCTATTTCCCTTGTTTAATTAGTTAACGTAAGTTATCGTGAAATTATCTTTGGGCATTCTAAATAAAATGAATTGGGAGACATTGAGGACCAGTAGGGTATATGGATAAATGTTAGAACCTTTAATCTTCAACAAAAATGGTATTTAGGGGATATTTACTTTAGGTTGGTAGATTTATGAATTTAAAGGGTGAGGTACGTAAGAGAGTTACGTTGGAATCTAATAAAGTCACTTACTGAATTTCAGAATTTTGAGGATGTAATCCATGAGTGTTAGGTAATAAGTGAGAAAACCCTTCGAGTTAAGGTTAGGAATAAAACCTTATATGTAATTCCATAACTGTGTAATTAAGGATAAAGGTTAAAATTACGGGTGATGATAAGAACCTATATTAATCTGATAAAGTGGTATGTTTATATGATTGTGTGTACATATATTATATGCATGTGAAAATCATACCCACGCTACTTGCTATCCCTGAGGTTTCCGCGCTGGGACAAGTCTTATCTCGATGGGACCTTTATGGGGGATATTGACTTGTACCCTAGAAGATAGATGTCCTTGGTACAGGCTATCGATGTGATAGTTCAGACGGTCCTAAGAGACGCCGGTATGTGCCACCCTCTTAGAGACTTGGAATCTATGCTTCGCCTCAATATTGTTTATGTATTTATGTTAATACAATTCGAGAGTGATTCCGAATGTATTCCCCTTAAAATGAGTGATATGGGGATTTGGATAGTGGAAGTATGCACGCACCATAGTTTTATTCGGGGTGCTGTTATATATATATATTATACGAGTAGTTAATATATATCTATATGAGATTATGATATTTGAAACTGTCTACTGAGATTTGATAAGTAGAACATGGTTGTTGACTCAAATTATTAAATACTTATTTTGAGAAAGTATAAAATGTCACGGGAACTTTATTATTTTTTATGAAGTTAAAAATAGAGAATTTTGGGCTACTTGTTGGAACATCTTTTAAAGTGGATATCGTGTATTATAAATCTTACGAGTAATTTAAGTTAAAGCTGTTAGAAAGACTAGTATGTTAGATGCTAAAACAAACCGTTGGGAAGGTTAGTGCGATAGGTGTGCACATTAGAAGAGAGGTGAGTATTTCTCAAGAGAGAGACGCACTAATATGTTGTTGCATTGGCCTGTATCAATTTAAATACTTGCTTAACGTACTTTAAAATCAAACACACTTTCGGGCTCTGACCCGTTTCTTTTTCTCTCTCTCTCTTGTATATATATATATATATATTCAGGTGCCCATCCACAGGGGCGTCTTGCTTAGGATCTCTTGAGAAGAACGAGCTGCAGCTTAGGTGGGAGTTGCAGGTCACTTGAGTAGACGGCTTCTGTTATTGACTCCACTCTTAGTACTCTCATTTATTGGGCACGTGTCGCCCTTTTTATCATCTCATTTGTTGTTGGGACATTTATATTTCAGTCATTTCCAGTATTGTTCTTTGGGATTTATTTCAGTATGGACTTGTGATTTTAGTTTTATTATGTTGACATTCGATTGACGAATGTATGTTATTATTTAGTTCATCGTGGTGTGATTCTTAATTGTAGAAATGTTGTTTTAAATAAATAAATCTTTTCTTTAATTAAAATTTGGAAAGTTTGTATGAAAAATGTTTTTGGCACTTAGCTTAATTATTTAGGGTGTTAAATTGGAAAATTTATTTTTATCGACAGTGATGCTGAGAATGATCCAACTGTTAACCTTGATTTAATTTAATAAAGGAGTGATCGCCCGGTATTTAATTAGGCGGGGTGTCACAACTTCTCCTCGCAAGTTATTATTTTCCTGCTCCAGCAACTTGGCTATCTGCATGTGCTCCTCGACCTCGGTTTTCAAAGTTCTCTCCCTCACTTCATAAGCAGCAAATAATTTATCTTATCCCTTATCAGCATTCAGTTGCTGATACTTCTTCTCATATCCTTAGTGCAAGAGGGATGAAGATTCCTTGTATTGTTGTTGAAGCTCCTCGAGAGTACTCTGGAGGTCTTCAATCATGTCATAATATGCCACATTATTAGCCACTGCCCGGTCGAGAAGACACTTTAATTATTGGTAGGCTTCAATTGCTTGCTCTGAAGCATTTGGACCGAGGATATCAACAATCTGAGCATCAGTCATATCTGTATGACCAGCTCTGAAGTACTCATTGCATTGTCTTAACAATTTTGTATCATGAGCAGATAATAATTCCATCATAGCCATAAACTAGCGAAAAGAAGAGATAGCAAGAATCAATAAGAAGAGAATCAACAGTATGAATAGTAAAAACTTCAAATTTTATTATATCGTAAAAGAGAAGTACATAGTTCAAAGATACAATTGGCAAAAATAAATAGAGAGAAAAATCCGAACAACTCTACACCTTCTCCTTGTCTCCCAAAACTTTCTCAGGAGGCTGGGACGACGAGGTTGGTTGCTCGGATGGCACAGATGGCTGCTCGGCGAATGCTGGGAGCTGCTCGATTGAAATAATGGATGGTTGAAGTTGCTCGCAGGAGGACTGGACAACTTGTGGGTGAGAAATTTGATCTCCCATCACCATAGAGGATTCCTCAGAGGCAGCTTCGTCCTCTTCTTCTTCTTCAGGAGTTGGAGGGGGGCCAGGGATGTGTTGTTGAAACAGGTCAGAATTTTCATCAACATTCATCTCTTTCAGAGCAGCGACCCAGCCATCCCTAAAGTACTTAAGGCTACCATAATCCACCTGCGACATCATGGCAGCCAGACCCTTATTCCATCCTTTATCCCAGCCAGCGCTGAAGGAATTCTTAATAGCCATTTCCTTTTCACTTTCTCTGAGGAAATCTTTTTAGTCATGAGTTCCTCGGCAGCTTTCAATTTCTTTTCTGCCTCGTCCTTCTGGCGATCCACCTCACGAAGTTTGCCCAACTCTTCCTCAGCAGCCTTGAACTTACCTTCAAGCTCCCCAGCATTTTGGAGCTTCCCCTCGAGCTCTTTATTCTTACTTTCCAATTCTTTTATTTTCTTCTCCAATCCCTTGGAGACCTCAACAGCTTGATCCCTCTCCTGCTCGGTCGAATTGAGTTGCTTCTCCCAGGCATCTTTATCATCCACATACTTTTGACAAGAATCCTTCAGAGACTGCGTCAGACCCACCAAAGCTTCCTCTACACCTGACGAGGAACTTGAAGCTTTAATAGCTTCATCTTTCTTCAAAATTGTATTGAAACAGGTCACCAACTGGGAAAAGAAAACAATAGCAAGTGAGCGCAAAGATATAACAGTGGAAAAATGAAAGTTTAGGACAATAATTCTTACAGAAGCAATATGACGAGCAGCCAATGTGGTAACCATATCCCGAGAAATATTTTCTTCCATACCTTGGATCTCGGGGATGATCCAAGATTTCACCGAGCTCATGGCAAAGCTCGGAGCAATGAAAGTGGGAACACCACTTCCAGTAGTTGGAGGCTGAGATATGGATTCAGCCAAATTGACCGAGGAGCTCTTCTTCAACCTTCTCAGAGGAGCATCAACGGTCTCGACCAAGGATGTAGTCTTAGTCGAGGATATGACTATAACCTCGCTTGAAGCAGCGACCTTTCTCGGAGCCACTAAGGTCTTCTCGGCAATCTTCACAATAGCAGCCGGAGAAGGTGCATCGATTTTTTTTGTCCCTTCTTCTGGGACATCATACTTGCTTTTCTTTGCCTCTCCATCAATAGAGGCAGATTTCTCGAAGAGGGAAGAAGCTCTTATTTTCTTCATTCTTTCACTCAGAGGAATATGTGACTCAGGTGAAGAACTTGCAGAAGCTGGTACTGGTTCTACGTCACTTATCACCAGACGAGCAGTAAAAGACGAGGTGTAACTCTTATACTGCAGCAAATATGAAGCTGGTATGATATGCTCATCGGCAACAGTCTGATGTAAACCCCATATAAGTTTCAGATGTTTTAAGTTAACTTCTGTCTCTTTTAGAGACTTTCTCTTACTGTCAACTACAAATAAATTAAAATTAAAATATCAATGACACATTTTGTCAAACACAAAGGAAGCATAATTTCAAAAATAAAATAAAATAAAATAAATAAAATAAAAATAACCTATCCCATTGCCATAGGGAGGGCATCTAGGACCCTGGTACACATCATTTACAGTTAGTGGAGGGTGTGGCCAATTTTTCATAACAACACCGTGCTCGAAGTAATCCCTATTGGCATCTGGGAGATTGACCACTAAAGCCCTATTTAAAAACCTAGTTTTTAAATAAAAAGTATTGTCACCAACATCCCATCTATAATAAAACATAATTTCTGGAATTCCTATACGGGTTCCATGAATCTGATTTAATCTATGAACTCCATTAACTATTCTCCATGTGTTGAGGGCTATTTTTGCAGGGACCGCGTCAAAATATTGACAGAATTCCAGACACAAAGGGTTTGGGGAAAAAAAAAAGCCACATTCAGCTACAAAGAGACTGGGGAACCAAGGTCCCTCAGCCAAACGAAAATAGTCAGAAGGTTCAAAAAGTTCTTCCAAAATAACCCATGAAGGAATAGAGAAATTGGAACAAAACTTATCAAGCGACTCAACAAGGTAAACCATGATGAATAAAGAAAATAAAAGAGAAGGAAGAAGATCTTACAGAAAAAGGATGGATCTGTTGACAACGAACGATGAAAAGGATGAACGCATAAGAGAGAAAGAAAATGGAAAACTCAGAGATACAGATTTGAAAAAGTAAAAGACAAAATGATTTTCTGCAACGCTTAAATACCTTACCTTGGGAAAAGGTAAAAATAATGATTACAAATGGAGACGTTTACACTACCGGCTGCTAAAAGGGAAAAAAGGGCGCGGAGATCGAAGCAGTTAGAAAAATTTGAAAAGTCTGATTCTATGAATTCGAAAAGAAAAATAAATGTAAAGAAGACGCTCCTAAAATTTAGGATGACCATTTAATCCCACCATATTTCGAGAAGAATGTTCCACACTCCTCAGTCTCAAACTATGAAACATTGGGGGCTTCTGTTGACACCAAATTTAGTCTGCTGACATGGCTCAATTAAGTGGAGACACGTGTCAATCTACATGTCACTAACAAACATTTCTGAACAATATCTTGACTTCGAGGAACTCAATTTCCCCGACCAACTCAGATACTCCGAACAGTAGGTGCTCACCGAGGAACTTTATTGCACCGAGCAACTCATGGATACCGAGATACTTAGGCGGTCCGAGCAGCTGAGGCGGTCTGAGCTGCACCTCGATCAGAGCATTTATTCTGAGGCAATTAAGAGGATTAAATGCACATTAAATGTTGATTATTATCATAAGGATGTATACGCTTATTGAAAAGCTATGTATTACCCATTCACATGTACAGCCTCATGGCTATAAATACATTGTATCATCCTCATTGCAAGGGGACCGGAATTTCTGGAGAATAATCCTACTTCGAGAATTCCTAAATAGTCAATAATAACACAAACAGTGGACGTAGGCCATTCGTTCAAGGCTGAACCACTTTAAAATATCTTGTCTTATTTATTTTCATCTGTGATTAAACAAATTATAGATAGTATAATTTTTTACATCAACAATGTTAAACATTTTTATGAAATAAAATGTTTGGAAATAAACCTTATTTAAATGGAAAATATGTTTAAGCCATGTAGTATGATTTTTGGGTTTAAAATCCACCTTCTCTTGTATATAATAAACTTATAGTGTTTTGACATAGAATGTATAAACAAGTGTAGAGAATATTTTGTTGGGTTTAAACAAGAGATAATCAAAGTTGAAATTTTAGTCTTCAAAGTATGCGTAATTGGGACTAAAGGGCATAATGGGTATAAATTTAAAAAAACTACGTATGAATGAAAGAAAGGGTATTTTCTTATAAAAATAGTCTTAAGCACAAATGTATTTCTTGAACGAATGAGTAAAGAAATATGAATGTTGGCAAGAAGTATTAGTTAAGTGTTAATGGCCAACATGAAATGGTTAGTGGGCGTAAATTACTAATAAGGTGAACATTAATACTTACGAAATTATAAAAGGATTAAAGGTGTAAAGGTGTTTCCAATCAATATGAATGTACTCTAAGTTCAACAAAGTATTAAAGGAGTTAAAACACTTAAAGAGTTGATGCGTATAACTTAATAGTATTTTGGGTGAAATTAACACTTGCGAAAAGGAGTAAAAGTGTGATTTGGAAACAAATGGGTAAAAGGGTAATTTTACTTAAAGCGGAACATTTTTATCAAATTAAAATGTCTGAAAGGGTGTTACACGAGATGGTCCTAAATGAATATGATTTTTGGAGTAAAAACAAGGTTAAAATGTAAAGGACATGAAATAATAAATTTTCAAAGTGTAACACAATATGGGGAGGTAAAGTCTCAGATTTTGGCTTCGGTCGGGTAAAAAGGAAAGTGGATTAATGTGAATATTGAAATAATGTTGATGTGACACCCCGCTTAAAATAATAATGGGTGGCCAGCCCTATACTAATTTAAATAAGGAATCTCAAGTGGATCATTCTCAACATCAACTGTCGATACTAAATAAACATAGCTAACTACCCAATACTATAATAAGCAGATGCCGAAAATTTATAACCATGCAATGAATATCATGCCAATAATATAGTAACTACTAAAACTGATAATGTATACACACATACTACAATAAAAGGAACTGCTCGATTAAAACATAATAAGTTCAATAAAAGAAATGTACCCGAATATGCTGTCGGGTAACAAATGATACAACATCCTAAGAGAAATATAAAAGTGATATCTATAACTCATGGGTATAAACCCTATATAAAAAAATAATCCTATCTAGATGTACAAAATATAGGAAACGGCTATAACAAAATCCTGCAACAGTCCGCACCTGCTACAGCTCCACGAACACTGGATAGAAATGCATCATTGGAGTCCTTGCATAGGAACACCTATAATATATATATATATATATATATATATATAAAGAGATAAATATAAACGGGTCAGAGCCCGAGGCTTGAAAATATTTTTTGTAAGTGCATTAAAATGCATAATAATTATAAATGCAAAATTTCATGAGTAAAGTGGAGTCGCAATCTCGTAGAACTCAAACTCACCCCTCAACTAAAGAGAGCACCAAAGCGTATGCACATGAACCTTAATTAAGCTACCCGACACATTCCAAGGGAAAATCCAATCTGAACCTACGCCTAATCTATACTTACATAGCCCATCATCTAAAACATAGCCATAACCTTATTATTCTCACATATTCCAAGTGTGCACCCGAACTTAAGTTAACATATACAAGTATATATATATATATATATATATATATATATATATCTTACTAGAATTCAACGGATTCTAGTTATTAACTTTGACAAGTTATTAGCATCAAAACAGTTTCACATTATCTTTATATTCTTATAAAGCATTGTCTCGCTATAACACATAAATCCGAGTACTAAGGACTAAAGTTCTCCCCACTCCCAACATTGCGCTACGTTTCGTGCGTGGGACATCTCGCAAAGAGAAATCCAAACAAGCAACCCCCCCCCCCCCCCCCGATACACTACTCCTTGACATTGTTGATCGTTGAGATCCATTATGCCCTCGGTACACAACACATAACATCAACTACTTATTATGACTAACTATCTCTAATTACACAAATAAGATATTGCATCGAGCCATTAGGGTTAATATAAAATTATTCTAGTTATATAAAACACGATCCTTCAACCCTAACAAGCACGTACACATAACACACATAATGTACATTTACACTATCCAAAACATCTTTATTTAGGATATAAATATACTTCACGTTGCTATCATCTTCCAGTAATTACTCACTTTATCCTGGGTTTCCAACCACCGGACTATTATCACACCGCCCTGGTAATCAAATAAACATAAGGTATGGGAAGCGGTCATAGTTCCGAACCTGAAGTGAGAACGAATCAAACCCAAGACTTCTCACCCAGAATAAAAAGTACGCAATAAATGATGGACGACTATGACGTGGGAACTATACGCACCCTGCTCCTCAAGTCAAAGGCCTCACCCACATCGCGCAACTTCCCATGATAGCATGTGCTAGGTATACATACATACTATCTCCCGTCCATATATATATAAAGGAAATGAATTCGGTTATAAGTAAATAACTCTTATTATAGTAACCGACACTATAACTCATACCCTCCCAGTTCATTTCCTTATACGATCTCTCACTTGAAACTTAATCATCCATAGGCACATAGCTATACGATAATTATCCCGACTAAAAGTATAAACGCAGATTATTAGTCGGTGATACATTAAATCCTTATAAATTCAGATTACGGTTCAGTTACTCATATGAACCTTTAATATTACCGCATTTGTGATTTAATCCTAAAGTCCAACTTCCCTAAGCGTACCCTACCTCTCTCTTATTGATCCATAATTATCTTAAAATGGATATCCCCATGCTAATAGGACTCCCCACTAAGTTAATGCGATAACTTCAATTTATACTCTCTCGAAATAACCCGATACGACCCCAATATTTCTTCACATATGAAACTCCCAAAAATCTCCAAAAACATACTTCTCATATCATATTAGGATGTTCCTAATCGATAAACCCAACCGAAATGAACCGAAACTCACTCTAAAAAAACCTCGTAAAACAGCCTTGTTTCCGAATTGATTCGGCCCTGCCCGAATCGATTCGGTCCTAATAGCGAATCGATTTGCCCCTTATGTGAATTGATTCTGTCCAAGGAACCTATAATTCTGTCATAAGAAGAATCGATTCGGTTTTGGGTCCGAATCAATTCGATTACTCAAACCTGTAAGTCTGCAACATTCCAAATCGATTCGGAAAGGGGCCGAATTGATTCGGCCTGTTCAGCAAGCTATGAAATGGTTTATTTTCTACAAAACCCAAATTTTCAAAACCTAAATATATCATCTTCTAGCCATTAATTTTCAATCGAAACATGTTCCTAACATCAAAACTCATTATATATATCAACCCAACTAATTATACAACCTCAAATCCATATAAAAATATCAAATGCAAGATTTAACCTAAAAATCTAGGTTTTAACCTACTAACTCAAAATTCATATTTTTATCCACAAATCATGAAATAAAGGACACTCATAAATTATTTATCAAGTTTAATCACTTGCCTCAAAGTCGTAGAGTTTGAATCGTCCTCGAAATCACGTAATGGCCGGGATCCCTAAGCTTTTCTTCTCTTTCTCTTCTTCCTTTCATATTCTCTCTCTCTCTCTAGGGATTTCTCAATCTCAAGAATGATATGTAACAACCCTCGCTTCTGAGAACCTATTTTATATAAATTTACTATGTGAAGTAATTATATAAAATGTTGGACTATGGAGTAAATATTAATTGAATGAGATAAAAGTTAATATTTACTTAATTGTTGCAAATTTACCTTATGTGTGTGTAAATATCATCATGTTGTATTTTATAGTGTCATGTGCGTTAAATGACATTTATGGTTTAAAGTGAAATCGGAAGTTGAAATGAGTTATATAATTTCCAAATGATAATTTGGGGGGCGTAGTTAGTTCCTGAACGTGCGAGATAGTCAAAATGTGTGCCATATTGCATTTTTATGTTCCGGGCACTTTTGACCGGTTTTGACTCAAATGTGTAGTTGCGAGTCATTTTAATGTGGTATTAACCATTTAAATTGGGAATTTAGACTAAAGGCACGATTTATGTCTTGTTAAGTCTTTTATTTCCCTTAAGTGTATTCCTAAACCTAGAGTGATAGAGAGAGGAAGAGAATTGAGGAGAAAAGAGAAGAGAAAGATTGGTGAGTGTTGCTAGCAAAGGAAAATCTAAACTTGCAAGCTTGAGGCAAGTTTTCTACTTGCTATAATGTGATCTAAGTTGAATAATTAGTATTGATAATTGTGTATTAATCATGGTTTAACTATGTTAGGGTTTTTATGAATTTATGAGTTTTGGACCCTTGAAAGTGGATTTGTATGTTTATTGGGGTCATTAATTGTTGCAAGGTGCATTTATGAATAGTTGATTGTATTTATTGATCTTGGTTTGGTGGGATTTCAGTTGGGAGAATTTAGGAGTTCAAGACTCCATAGCCAAACTTGGCAAATTCGCAGGGCCGAATCGATTCGGCCTATCTGAATCGATTCGCCCAAGGGACAGTTTTTAGGTCTGTTTGGACCGAATCGATTCGGCCTGTCCGAATCGATTCGACATTTATGTAGAAACCCAGATTTCCTGAAAAAATCGATTTGGATGGTCCGAATCGATTCGCTTTTCTGACCGAATCGATTCGGAAATCCTGCACTTTTAGGTGATTTTTCTTAGTTAAATTTCAACCCTTTCTTTTAGACTTAGGCCCTAGGAACCTTCTTAAATGAAGTAAGCTTAGAGTCCTAGAGTTCTAGATGAGTTAATTGACTACCCTACATTAGAAATGGGCTATGTGGGGGTTATTTCGGGGGTATGTAAATTGAGGTAAGTGCGTTTCTTTCCTTTACTAAATTAGTAGGAGTCTAGGGGATTATAAAGTCATGTTTGGAGACTTTAGAGGCTCAATCGAAGTACGATAGTCTTTGTGGATTATTATAACCCTAGAAAGGTTGGAAGAATATATGGGAGTTTATTTATTCATTGAGGTTATTATGATGATGTGAACTATGTCTAGCTCCGGATAACTATAATGCATTTGATAAAATGGAAATGGAATTAGAAATGAATAGAGTAAATGATAATTTACTTAGTCATGATTAATGTAAATGTTATTTTACTTAAACACACCCTCTCTAAATGACATCATAAGGGAACTTTGCACGTGAGGTGAAGCCTCCTGGCTAGTGAATGCAGGGTGGATATAGTCCTAGGACATTTGAGCGCTTGTTGTATATGTTTATATGATGGTTAGGTAATTCTGGGTGTGGTTATGACTAGCCCGCAGGCATATGGACGCTTCCCGACGTCTTACGTTGTAGGTGCCCAAGTATCGTAATTGATAGGCCCTAGAAGATGATGGTCATTTAGGGGCGCGCTCAGCGGGGAAACCCGGACGGGCGGTCTTAGAATCGTTATATATATATGATTATAACTATTCTTAATCAAGTGGGACTTGATGGATTATAAATGCCATAAAGAGCATAATGAAATGCCATAAAGAGCATACAATTGAGATAAATGCCACAAAGAGCATATGGTACAAACTATATTCCTGATAAGGAATGGAAAGATGAAATGAAAAGGTGAAAATGATAAAGGATTTTGATTAATGATGATTACTCATATTCTCTTGTATAACTGAATTGAATTTAAAATCATTTAAATTGTCTTAGTTTAAAATATGATGTTACCATGCTAGACTATCATCTTCATCATTCATGATTAACTCTTCATAACCGTCATGCTTCTTATTCATCTAATGATCACATAAAACCGGGCCATGCCCCGTTCATTTTCCTTATTGTGCATGAATTTATATCCGCTCAAGTGATCCACCGCAAGGGCGCCCGTTCTGATCTTTCCTATTCAGTTGCTTTTGAGGAGCCGTAAGAATTTGCGGATATTACGGGATACTTTGAATAGACGCTTACCTTTTTGCACTCTAGTTATGATCGGGTCTTTTATTTGGGCGTGTGGCCCAAAATTTTTGAACTGACTAATTGATGTAATATGTACCTAATGAACTTGTTAAATACATTGTATATACCTGTTGATCGACAGCATATTCGGTCCCCATATTGTATACTTGTTGTTATTGTAATACATGTTCTTGGGGTTTCCACTTTTTTTCAATCATGGGTTGTTTAAAATGCTTTCTTTAAATTATAAAACAAAATTTTTGGCAACCCATTTTTTTTAAATATAGAGTGGTTATCCCGTATACTTCTTATCTTATTGTGATGATAAGGATGATCCATCGATGATTCCTGTTTTATTTAAGTATAGGACTAGCCACCCCTTATTTTGGTGAGAGGGTTGTCACATATGGTATCAGAGCATCAGGTTCTAGAGTCTTTAGGATCTATGCGGACTTGTTACGTTCTACCATAGTGTTCTTTGATATAGAGCTTAATGATAGGACTGATTTGTTGCCTATGTTTGCGATCTTCTACAAGATAGATTATTTTATGTAGTATTCTAACTCTATTTGTTTCTTCATCTCAGATGTCGCCTAAGAGAGGTTACCCAGCGAGACGTAATAGAGTTGTAGAAGAGGAGGTTGGTCCTCCACCGCCGCCACAAGGAACAATTAATGTTGCCGATATAGCAAACATAGTGGCCCAAGCGATTAACGCAGAGATGACAGTCGTGGTGCAACAAATGCCACAAGCTCAACAATGAGCGCAGGATGTACAAGATCCTACGGAACCTTCTCCGTGGGAGAGAGTTAGAGAGTCCTTTTTAAAGGTCCATCCCACGGAATTCGATGGAGGCTCTGATGTCATTAGAGCAAATCAGTGGAAGAAGGATATGCAACGCCATCTTCGAATGGTGGAATGTAGTGAGAAGAAGAAGCAAGTCCTTGCTACCTTTAAGCTTGTCGGATCTGTGTTACATTGGTGGGAGTCAATGACTACACCCGAGTAGAGGGATACCATGAAAATCACTGATTTTTGGGTTTTATTTGACCGAAAGTACTTCCCTGTCGCAGTTCAGAGAGAAATGATAAGGAAGCTTCAGGATGTGGTGCAAGGTGAGAGGTCAGCTGCAGAATATGAAGAGGAGTTCACCCGGTTAGCAAGTTTTGTACTGGATGAGGTAACTCCGGAATAGAGGAAGGTTTCCAATTTTATAGGAGGTTTGAACTGGAGGATCCGACAACATTTGTTGGATAATCCAGCTTTACAAACCTTTGGGGATGTGATGAATGCCGCATTGCTTCATTGCCAAGAACATAAATTATTTGTACAAAATAGCAAAAAGGCTACAGTAATGGGGCAAGAGGTAAAACCTGGAGGAAATGGGATCGAAGGAGGAGCATCTCCTTCATCCCAATCTTTGGGAAATAAGTAGAAGGAAAGGGATTCCCAGCAAGGGGATTTGTCTAAACAGCAACGTTTTGGTGGGTTTAATGCAGGTGGCAACAACAATAGGCAGGGTCAAGGTGGACTGCAACAGTAACAAGCTTGTAGAGGTGGAAATGGAGGTAGAGTCCATCAGGGTTGAGGTTTCGGGTAGTCTCAAAATAATCAAGGGCGAAACCAATAAAATGCGACGAACCGATGCTTTCAATGCGGAGAGCTGAGTCACTACAAGAGGTTGTGTCCTCATTTGATTGGGGGACAGCTTCTTAGGGCTCCACAGTAGCCATATGTTCAGTTTTTGCCTCAGGTACCTAACCTGGTTGTTCCTCCACAGCAGGGACAGCTACAATATGGACGGGTTTATCATATTCAGGATGTTATGCCTCCTCCAGCCCCTCCGGCGTCGCCAGCGATTGAGGGTAAGTTTCTCATTCAAGGGCATATGGGTCGGGTATTATTTGATACAGGTACCACACATTCATTCATTTTTAGAAGTTTCGCTCATACTACAGAGTTGATAAAATCGACAGAGAGCACCTTCACTAGCGTTGAGTCTTCCATGGGTGATGGTTCACTCATTTTCCTTGTTTGTAAACAAATAGGAATTACTCTTGGTAATTTGTTCTTTGAGGCCGATTTGCTCGTCCTTGACATGGTCGGGTATGATGTGATTTTGGTTATGGATTGGCTAGTGAAGTATCATGCGATAGTAAATTACTATGGGAAGAGTATAGTATTTGCCATTCCAGGGCAGGAAATGTTTTTGGTGGTTATGCCTCGCTTAGAAGGAGGTACTAGCACTTATTTATATTGCATTGCGGAGGAGACTTCTCGGGATGTAGTTGTGTCCCTAGATTCTATTCCGGTTGTTAGAGACTTTGAAGATGTTTTTTGAGAAATACTGGGTTTGCCTCCTAGTAGGGAGATTGAGTTTATGATTGACTTAGCGTCGGGAACTCGATCGATCGTGAGAGATCCTTATCATATGGCTCCTGTTGAAATAAGGGAGCTGAGAGACCAAATTCAACAGTTGTTGGAGAAGGGATTCATTCGGCATAGCACGTCACCGTGGGGTGCTCCGGTGTTGTTTATAAAGAAAAGGGACGGTTCTCTCCGATTATGTGTTGACACAGAGAGTTGAATAAGGTCACCATCCAGAACAAATACCCTTTGCCTCGTATCAAAGATTTATTTGATCAACTTAGGGGAGTGTCGTACTTCTCTAAGATCAATTTGAGGACGGGGTATCACCAGTTGAGGATATGGGAGCAGGATGTATCCAAGACCGCTTTTCTAACGAGGTACGGGTCCTATGAATTTTTGGTTATGCCTTTCGGACTAACCAACGCCCCCGTCGTATTTATGGACCTCATGAATAGGGTATTTCAGGACTTCCTGGACTAGTTTGTTATTGTATCCATCGATGACATCCTGGTGTATTCTCAGACAGAATCTGACCATGCTACTCATTTGAGGTTGGTCATGCAAAGATTAAGGGATCACCAATTGTATGCTAAGTTCGAGAAGTGTGGCTTTTGGTTGCAGGAAGTTTAGTTTTGGGGCCATATTGTGTCATCCCAGGGTATTTCGATAGACCCAAGCAAGGTAGTTGCGGCGAGGGAGTGGGGTCAGCCCACGACACCGATCGAGATTCGCAGTTTTCTGGGTTTGGCAGGTTATTACCGTCGGTTTATCAAGGATTTCTCCAAAATTTCTAGTCCTCTGATAAACTTAACCCGAAAAGGGGTGTGGTTTGTATGGGATAATTCTTGTCAGTCTGCTTCTGTTGAGCTGAAGGAGAGATTGACTTCTGCTCCAGTCCTTACATTACCAAAGTCGGGATTGGAATATTTAGTCTTTACCGATGCATCTCTACAAGGTTTGGAAGGTGTACTCCAACAAGAGCGACAAGCCATTGCTTATACCTCTCGCAAGTTGAAGCCTCACGAGAGGAATTATTCGGTACACGATTTGGAACTTGTCGCGGTTATTTTTTCCTTAAAGATTTGGAGGCATTATCTCCTAGGGGAGAAATTCAGTCTTTTCACGAACCATAAATCATTGCAATCTTTATTTTCACAAAAAGATTTAAATATGCGATAAAGCCGATTGTTGGAGTTTCTGAAGGACTACTAATTTTATATCCACTACCACCCGGGTAAGGTGAACGTGGTGGCAGATGCTTTGAGCATAAAGCCCAAAGGGGAGTTAGCGAAAGTATGGAAAGCTAAGTGGAAAGAGCTCATTCAAGAGGATGCGGTTGCTAGGGCGTTCATGTATGTGATGACCGTTAGACCTACCATTATGGCAAGGGTTGTAGAATCACAAGGAAGGGATAAAGGTTGTCATGACCATATACGCAAATTACTATTTGAGGGAGCGAAATCCCACTCAATAAGTTCAGAGGGTGGATTACGTTTTTACGGGAGACTCGTCGTCCCTGATGAAGGGGATTAGAGAAAGGCTGTGATGGCAGAATCTCATGGGTCAAAAATTTTGATGCATCCTGGTGGGGACAAGATGTATCAAGACATGCGACGTCAGTGGTGACAAGGCATGAAGCGAGATATTTCGGAGTTTGTATCCCAATGCACTACTTGTCAATTGGTCAAGTTAGATCATCAGCGACCGACGGGTTGGTTCCAACCGTTGGAGATTCCGGAGTGGAAGTGGGGAGTATATCAATGGACTTTATTACGGGATTACCGAGGTCATAGAGTGTCCATGATTCTATCTAGGTGATTATCAACCGCTTGACTAAGTTGGCACACTTCCTACCCGTGTGTACGGATTTTGATACTGCTCGCTATGCCCAGTTGTTCATCGCGGAGATTTTTAGACTCCATGGGGTGCCTTTGAATATAGTTGCTGACCGAGATAAGATTTTTGTTTCTCACTTTTGGCGAAGTTTTTAAGAGGCCATGGGAACCGAATTGAAGTTAAACACTTCTTATCATCCACAAATAGATGGGCAGACTGAAAGAGTAAACCAAATGTTGGAGGATATGCTCCGTATGTGTATGCTTGATTTCAAAGGAGGTTGGGAATAATATCTCCCTTTGGTCGAATTCGCATATAATAATTCGTACCAATTTACTATTGGAATGGCGCCCTATGAAGCACTTTATGGTCGGCCTTACAGGTCACCCACGTGTTGGTTGGAGGTGGGAGATAATAAATTCCTTGGACCGGAAATGATCTAGGATACTTCATCCAAAATTGAACTCATCTGGAATCGTATTCGAATAGCTCAAGATCGACAAAAGAGCTATGCCGATGCGGGTAGAAGGCATGTTGAGATGGAGGTTATGGATCAAGTCTTGGTGCGGGTGTCCCCAATGAAAGTCATAAAATGTTTCGGGAAGAAAGGAAAGCTTGCGCCGCATTACGTTGGACCTTTTCCCGCTATTTATAAGGTGGATCCAGTGGTGTATCAACTTGCCTTACCGGAGCCTTTACAAAAAATTCATGATGAATTCCATGTTTCCTCTTTGAAGAGGTATAAGAGATGTGAAGGTGCCCTTTGGCATATACCTTTCGAGGATATCGATTTGCAACCTGACATTTCATATGAAGAATAACCGATTGCTATTTTAGAGCATGGGGAGCGTAGGTTGAGGTCTCGAGTGGTGCCTTTGGTGCGAGTCCAATGGAGTCATCACAACGCTAAGGAATAAACATGGGAACGTTAGGATGATATACGGGAAAAGTATCCGCATCTCTTTTTGCAAGGTACGCTTGAATTTTGGGGGCAAAATTCCCTCATAAAGGGGGGAGTATATAACAACCCTCGCTTCTAAGAACCTATTTTATATAAATTTACTATGTGAGGTAATTATATAAAATGTTGGACTATGGAGTAAATATTAATTGAATGAGATAAAAGTTAATATTTACTTAATTGTTGCATATTTACCGTATGTGTGTGTAAATATCATTATGTTGTATTTTATAGTGTCATGTACGTTAAATGACATTTATGGTTTAAAATGAAACCGGAAGTTGAAATGAGTTATAAAATTTCCAAATGATAATTTGGGGGGCGTAGTTAGTTCCTGAACGTGCGAGATAGTCAAAATGTGTGCCATATTGCATTTTTATGTTCCGAGAACTTTTGACCGGTTTTGACTCAAATGTGTAGTTGCGAGTCATTTTAATGTGGTATTAACCACTTAAATTGGGAATTTAGACTAAAGGCACGATTTATGTCTTGTTAAGTCTTTTATTTCCTTTAAGTGTATTCCTAAACCTAGAGTGATAGAGAGAGGAAGAGAATTGAGGAGAAAAGAGAAGAGAAAGATTGGAGAGTGTTTCTATCAAAGGAAAATATGAATTTGCAAGCTTGAGGAAAGTTTTTTACTTACTATAATGTGATTTAAGATGAATAATTAGTATTGATAATTGTGTATTAATCATGGTTTAACTATGTTAGGGTTTTTATGGATTTATGAGTTTTGGACCCTTGAAAGTGGATTTGTATGTTTATTGGGGTTATTTATTGTTGCAAGGTGCATTTATGAATAGTGGATTGTATTTATTGATCTTGGTATGGTGGGATTTCAGTTTGGAGAATTTAGGAGTCCAAGACTCCATATCCAAACTTGGCAAATTCGCAGGGCCGAATCGATTCGGCCTGTCCGAATCGATTCGCCCAAGAGACAGTTTCAAGGTCTGTTTGGACCGAATCGATTCGGCCTATCCGAATCGATTCGGCATTTATGGAGAATCCCAGATTTCCTGACAGAATCGATTCGAATGGTCCGAATCGATTTGTTTTTCTGACCGAATCGATTCGGCCAGGCCGAATCGATTCGGAAATCCTGCACTTTTAGGTGATTTTTCTTAGTTAAATTTCAACCCTTTCTTTTAGACTTAGGCCCTAGGAACCTTCTTAAATGAAGTAATCTTAGAGTCCTAGAGTTCTAGATGAGTTAATTGACTACCCTACATTAGAAATGGGCTATGTGGGGGTTATTTCGGGGGTATGTAAATTGAGGTAAGTGCGTTTCTTTCCTTTACTAAATTAGTAGGAGTCTAGGGGATTATAAAGTCACGTTTGGAGACTTTAGAGGATCAATCGAAGTACGATAGTCTTTGTGGATTATTATAACCCTAGAAAGGTTGGAAGAATATATTGGGAGTTTATTTATTCATTGAGGTTATTATGATGATGTGAACTATGTCTAGCTCCGGATAACTATAATGCATTTGATAAAATGGAAATGGAATTAGAAATGAATAGAGTAAATGATAATTTACTTAGTCATGATTAATGTAAATGTTATTTTACTTAAACACACCCTCTCTAAATGACATCATAAGGGAACTTTGCGCGTGAGGTGAAGCCTCCTGGCTAGTGAATGCAGGGTGGATATAGTCCTAGGACATTTGAGCGCTTGTTGTTTATGTTTATATGATGGTTAGGTAATTCTGGGTGTGGTTATGACTAGCCCGCAGGCATATGGACGCTTCCCGACGTCTTTCGTTGTAGGTGCCCAAGTATCGTAATTGATAGGCCCTAGAAGATGATGGTCATTTAGGGGCGCGCTCAGCGGGGAAACCCGGACGGGCGGTCTTAGAATCGTTATATATATATGATTATAACTATTCTTAATCAAGTGGGACTTGATGGATTATAAATACCATAAAAAGCATAATGAAATGCCATAAAGAGCATACAATTGAGATAAATGCCACAAAGAGCATATGGTACAAACTATATTCCTGATAAGGAATGGAAAGATGAAATGAAAAGGTGAAAATGATAAAGGCTTTTGATTAATGATGATTACTCATATTCTCTTGTATAACTGAATTGAATTTAAAATCATTTAAATTGTCTTAGTTTAAAATATGATGTTACCATGCTAGACTATAATCTTCATCATTCATGATTAACTGTTCATATGGTGATCACATAAAACCGGGCCCTGACCCATTCATTTTCCATATTGTGCATGAATTTACATCTGCTCAGGTGATCCGCCGCAAGGGCGCCCGTTCTGATCTGTCGTATTCAATTTCTTTTGAGGAGCCGTAAGAATTTGCGAATATTACGGGATACTTTGGATAGACGCTTACCTTTTTGTACTCTAGTTATGATCGGGTCTTTTATTTGGACGTGTGGCCCAAACTTTTGTAACTGACTATTGGATGTAATATGTACCTAATGAACTTGTTAAATACATTGTATATACGTGTTGACCGACAGCATATTCGGTCCCCATATTGTATACGTGTTGTTATTGTAATACATGTTCTTGGGGTTTCCACTTTTTTTTCAATCATGGGTTGTTTAAAATGCTTTCTTTAAATTATAAAACAAAATTTTTGGCAACCCATTTTTCTAAAATAAAGAGTGGTTATCCCGTATACTTCTTATCTTATTGTGATGCTAAGGATGATCCATCGATGATTCCTATTTTATTTAAGTATAGGACTAGCCACCCCTTATTTTGGTGAGTGGGTTATCACATGAGATTGTTATCTCACGGAGGCTTAATAAGACTTATCTCCCAAATACCCGACTTTAAATGATAATACATACTTTAAATGACTCAGTTACTCCAATTCGAGCCAAACTAACTTACAATATTCAGGAACCCAAATAAGACCCAAGGACAGTCATTTCGACTATCTCGACCCATCCTGGATCAACCATACACTCAAAATCATCATTCGAAATACTTTCTAACATTCTTAAATTTTGACCTCATTTACTAAATTAAAATTCTCCTATTTAAATAAATATTATTTCTCCCCAAAATAATTAAATTCTCAGTCCTAAAAATCACGGGGTATTACAGACTTCCCCCCTTACAAGAATTTCATCCTCGAAATTAAGTTAAGCCTAGGACTCCGGACCTCAACTAGTTCTTATGACACCTACCCTCAAGATCACCATACTTATCTATCCCATTTCTAATCGCGAATCATTTTAGTTGAAAATCAAATTAGTTAACCAGGGCGCCCATACACCCTGTACCCGAGCTCAACTGTAAAAACATTACTCATCTCCACTTAACCTCAAATCGTGATATAATTCACAACAATTTAATCTATAATAACGTACTAAATATATAACCGAAGAGAATTTAATGTCTGAAGATTTAACTTTTCTCAATTCTTGACATTCGCCGCTTTCATGCGGGGGAGGTCTCACAAGCGAAATCCAAACAAGGAACCCTCCCAATACACTACTATGCAGCTCGGTCGGGGATTAAGATCAGTTAAATTAGGACTAAAGTTTTGTAAATGATTTTTTTTAATCATAAAGATATTGCCCGAAGGCCTATAGAATAGCGTAATAATAATAAAATAGTCTTATGTCTTTCGACACACAAATCGAATACCTTATTCCCAATACACAAGGCATCAACAAATTCAATTACTCTTACCACATCTAATTCTCAACACGCACACAACCATGAGCTAAAATCCCTTTCTCAACAACGAACCCGTTAGGCTCTGAATCTATTCAGTAATAAAATCCTCTATATCATAACAAAACATTTCAATAAAATGGACCCTCCCACAACTGGAACATTACAAATACAAGCATTTAGCTCTAACTATAAAACTAGATAGCTTTACCGTTACCGCTCAACAAACTTCAACGGTTCCTACGTTTAAAACAAAGTCGTAACTCTCCACTAGCACCTCACAAAACAATCTATTCTCTCGAAAGATTCCATCCTAGTGCCACTCTTGCTCACTCCTACCTTCCAGGTAATTCTATAAATAACATGGTTATAATGACTAACCTCTCACTAAAATCTCACATGCGACGCTCTTAACACCACTCGAAGTATGACCTAAGCATATAGGAAAATAATTTACATAATACCTCCATAGTCCAACTGCATCGCTTCATCGATGGGTTCCTGTTCGAAGTTCTCTTGCCTAAACTAGCCTATGATTTATTGCAGGGGATGTACACCCAAAAGGTCCTCAAAAAGTTTCCATTTACCTCTTTCACGACAATCCCTCTTCATATGGCCTATTTCTCTACAAAAGAAACACCTCCCAGAAAATCCTTCTTGTTCATCCTGAGGGACAAAACGCCATTGCGGTCCTTGATAATCCTGCCAATACCTTCTTACTCCACTGGCATCAATTTCTCTATACCTACTTGACGAACTCGAGTCCCCAAATATATTGCCACCTTTTAAATGAAAATGATACTCCTGAGCCTGTATCAATACCGCATTCATCACGTCGATAAAAGTCAGTAATGTCGGGTTCCCTAACAAATGCTGTCAAATTTGCCAGTTTAAACCTCCCAAGAACTTCACTATTCGCTTATCATCTTTATTTACCTCATTGGGCACAAAATTCGCCAATCGAGTAAATTCTTCTTCGTACTCAGCCACCGTTCGATCACCTTGAGTCACATCCAGAAATATTTCCCTCATTTCCTTTTAAATTGCATAAGGAAAATACTTCCGATCAAATCATACCCAAAAATATGTAATGGGCATTACATCTCTTTGCTCCGATGTGGTGACTGACTCCCACCATTGGAGAGCTGCACCCTTTAATCTAAAGGTGGCGGGTATTTTCTTCTGCACCTCACTGCATTCAACCATTCGAAGGTGCCTTTGCATGCCTTGCTTCCACTGACTTGCAACTAGCGCATCAACTCGCCCTGAAAATTCTGAAGGATGTACTTTTCGAAAGGCCTCCCGTACCCTTTCCCATGTAGATGGTCGTGGGCAGGCTTGAGCTACTAGAGCTGCAGGTTGATGTTCCATCGCAGCAATGGCAGCATTTACTGCTTGTGCCACAATATTGGAAACTTTGACTGCATTCACGGTCCCTTGAGGCATTTGGGGTTCCATATTCTCAGCCCCTCTGTTTGCCCTGCCTGGACGACTTATCTTCAGTGGCATCTGAAACAAGAACAACTGTATCAGAACACCGTTCAAGAAATTTCGCATCCCAAAAGAAAATAGGCGTAATGAACACAATAGTCCTAATAGTAGGGCTATACATCAAGAATGCTTACAGAAGAACGCAGAAAACTCTCACAGATCCTAAAGACACTAGAACCTGATGCTCAGATACTACCTGTGACACCCCGCTTAAAATAATAATGGGTGGTCAACCCTATAATAATTTAAATCAGGAATCTCAAGTGGATCATTCTCAGCATCAACTGTCGATACTAAATAAACATAGCTAACCACCCAATACTATAATAAGCGGATGCCGAAAATTTAAAACCATGCAATGAATATCATGCCAATAATATAGTAACTACAAAAGCTGATAATTTATACACACGTACAACAATAAAAGAAAGTGCTCAATTAAAACATAATAACTACAACAAAAGAAATGTACCCAAATATGTTGTCGGGTTATAGACAATACAACATCCTGAGAGAAATATAAAAGTGCTATCTATAACTCATGGCTAGAAACCCTACATACAAAATGAATCCTATCTACATGTACAAAATATGGGAAGCGATTATAATAAAATCCTGCAACAGTCCGCACCTGCTATAACTTCACGAACACTGGATAGAAAAGCATCATTGGCGTCCTTGCGGAGGAACACCTATAATATATTACAATATAAATAGCAAGAGAAGAATATAAACGAGTCAGAGCCCGAGGTTTGAAAATATTTTTAGCAAGTGCATTTAAATTCATAATAATTATAAATAAAAAAATTCATGAGTAAGGTGGAGTCGCACTCTCGTGGAACTCAAACTCACCCCTCAACTAAAGCGCGCACCTAAGAATATGCACATGAACCTTAATTAAGCTACCCGACACATTCTAAGGGAAAATCCAATCTGACCCTACGCCTAATCTATACTCGCATAGCCCATCATCTAAAACATAGCCATAACCTTCTTATTCTCACATATCCCAAGTGTGCACCCAAACTTATGTTAACACACATATATATATATATATATATATATATATATATATATATATATATATATATATATACACACACACATATATATCTTACTGTAATTCATCGGATTCTAATAATTAACTTTGACAAGCTATTAGCATCAAAATAGTTTCACATTATCTTTATATTCTTAGAAAGCATTGTGTCGCTATAACACATAAATCCGATTACTAAGGAATAAAGTTCTCCCCACTCCCAACATTGCGCTACGTTTTTTGCGTGGGACATCTTGTAAATCGAAATCCAAATAAGGAACCCCCCTCCCTCGATACACTACTCCTTGACAATGTTGATCGTTGAGATCCAGTATGCCCTCGGTACACAACACATAACATCAGCTACTTTTTATGACTAACTATCTCTAATTACACAAATATGATATTGCATCGATCCATTAGGGTTAATATAAAATTATTCTAGTTATATAAAACACGATCCTTCAACCCTAACAAGCACGTACACATAACACACATAACGTACATTTACACTATCCAAAACATATTTATTTAGGATATAAATATACTCCAAGTTGCTGTCATCTTCCAAGAATTACTCACTTTATCCCGGGTTACCAGCCACCGGACTATTATCACACAGCACTCGTAATCAAACAAACATAACGTATGGGAAGTGGTCATAGTTCCGAACCTGAAGTGAGAACGAATCATACCCAAGAATTCTCACCTAGAATAAAAATCACGCAATAAATAATGGACGACTATGACCTGGGGACTATAGGCACCCTGCTCCTCAAGCCAGAGGCCTCATCCACATCGCACAACTTCCCATGATAGCATGTGATAGGTATGCTACACAATAAGTATATATATATATATATATACACATGCGATCACATCATATATATACAAACCATCACAGAAGGTATATACGTTCACGCCATATAAACATACACATATATACATATATACATACGTACCATCTCCCGTCCGTATATATATAAAGGAAATGAATTCGGCTATAAGTATATAACTCTTATTATACTAACCGACACTATAATGCATACCCTCCCAATTCATTTCCTTATATAATCCCTCACTTGAAACTTAATCATCCATAGGCACATAGCTATACGATAACTATCCCGGCTAAAAGTACGTACGTAAATTATTAGTCGGTGATACATTAAATCCTTCTAAATTCAAATTACGGCTCAGTTACTCATATGGACCTTTAATATTACCGCATTTGTGATTTAATCCTAAAGCCCAGTGTCCCTAAGCGTACCCTACCTCTCTCTTATTGAGCCATAATTATCTTCAAATGGATATCCCCATGCTAATAGGACTCCCCACTAAGTTAATACGATAACTTCAATTTATACTCTCTCGAAATAACCCGATACGACCCAATATTTCTTCACATATGAAACTCCCTTTAAATATACAAAAACATACTTCTCATATCATATTAGGATGTTCCTAATCGATAAACCCAGCCGAAATGGAGCGATATTCACTCTAGAAAAACCTCGCAAAATAGTCGTGTTTTCGAATCGATTCGACCCAGTCCGAATCGATTCGGTCCTAACAGCGAATCGATTCGCCCCTTATGCGAATCGATTCGATCCAAGGAACCTTTAATTCTGTCATAAGCCAAATCGATTTTGTTTTGGGTTCGAATCAATTCGGTCACTCAGACCTATAAGTCTGCAACATTCTGAATCGATTCAAAAAGGGGCCGAATCGATTCGGCCTATTCAGCAAGCTACGAAATGGTTTGTTTTCTATAAAACCCAAAATTTCAAAACCCAAATATATCATATTATAACCATCAATCTTCAACCCAATCATGTTCCTAAAATCAAAACTTATTACATATATCAACCCAACTAATTATACTACCTCAAATCCATATATAAACATCAAATGCAAGATTTAACCCAAAAATCTAGGTTTTAACCTATTAACTCAAAATCCATATTTTTATCCACAAATCATGAAATAAATGACACACATAAATTATTTAGCAAGTTTAATCACTTGCCTCAAAGTCGTAGAGGTTGAATCTTCCTCGAAATCGCGAAATGGACGGGATTCCCAAGCTTTTCTTCTCTTCCTCTTCTTTTTTTCCTCTTCTCTCTCTCTTTCTAGGGCTTTATCAATCTCAAGAATGAGATTGTTATCTCACAGAGGCTTAATAAGACATATCTCCAAAATACCCGACTTTAAATGAAAATACACACTTTAAATGGCTCGTTTACTCCAATTCGAGCCAAACTAACTTAAAATATTCCAAAACCCAAATAAGACCCAAGGACAGCCATTCAACTATCTCGACCCATTCCGGATCAACCGTACACTCGAAATCATCATTCGAAATATTTTCTAACATTCTCAAATTTTGACCTCATTTGCCAAATTAAAATTCTCCAATTTAAATAAATATTATTTCTCTCAAAAATAATTAAATTCTCAGTCCTGAAAATCACAGGGTATTACAGTTGAGAACCTTGAAAAGATAATGGGATATTCAGATGATTCCAGAGAAATAATTAAGTAGGGCATGACGTCCCTAATGGTGAAAGACCTCAAAGTAACTACAATAGCATATGGGGGTGGAGATCGATGGTGAGAGGCCACAAATTCCGTGATTGTTGGCTAAATCCCAAAGATAATAATGTAATCGAAACATGATAAGAGATGGGTTATAAGATAAAAATAACCTAACGTGTGTGAGTGATTAAAGTTTCGATTAACGAATGTGGACAAGTAAATTGAGAATAATGACAAATGTACATAAGGAAAGTGAGTTGGTTAACCAAAGTGACATAATAGGTAATCAAATTACCTAATAGGGTTTAAACCCATAATAACACAAGTGTGCGTGTTATACAAGGCTTTCATTGTAAATGAACACTCCTTAACACGATATTCACGTATGTTGAAAGAAAGTATTAAGTAAAGATTAAACAACTCTGGTGTGAGTTAATGTACGTTAAGTAATAAACGTTTGAAATGGAATGAAAGTTTTTTCCAACAACTGCAAAATTATTTAACTACGTGAGTTGATGAGAAGAATATGCTAGTTTTAAGGATAATTTACTAAATGATTATTTTGCAAAGACAAGGAGAACAAACGGTATCGAATAGCGTTTTCGAAATAAAACGGTTTAATACATTGGAACATGTATTTTCCAATAGTAATTAAAATTACAACATAGGAATTAAAATTAATGGGTTGTTAAGTGTTTTTTGTTAAGGTTCGTTATATATATATATATATATATATATATATATATATATATATATATATATATATTGCATGTACAATTCACAATAAAATTATATACATACATGAATTGATAATATTTTTTAATACATATGCATTATATATATTTTTTATATTATTTCATACATTAATAACACATGTATAAAACTATATATAAGTATCATTTATCTATCGGTAATATTATTTAAATGAATCTTAATATATTATATAATTTAATAATATAAATATACGTAATTTTGTATATATGTACATATGTATTTTTTATTTATAAGAATTACACACATATCTATGTATTATGTAAGTATATTATATATTAAGGTAGAAATGCATTAAAATAGTAAGAATGAATAATTATAAGTTGAAAAATAAAAAACAGAAGTTATAAAACACCATTTTGGTGTTTTATGAAAAACTTGATTATAACACATAAATATTATAATTCAGTGTTTAAAAATAGAAGTGTCTGACACAAATTTTTATCAAAATTATATTTAAACACAAAAACAAAATAATAATTACAAATCAAACAAACCCTTAAAATAGGCTCAAAATTAATATCCCTAACTTAAACTTACACTCTCTCTCATCCCCACCCAAAAGTCAACATCGGCTCACTCCCTCTTTTTTTCATTCTAATAGTCTACTCTCTCTCTCTCTCTCTCTCTCTCAACTTTGAAGAAGAAAAAATGGAATTCATTGTTATATTTGTGACTACGATTTCAATCACAAAACCTAGGGTTTTGCAACTTTCAAACAAATCTAAAATCAAGTATTTGGGAGCTTGTCAATCTATATTTTATTTTATTTTTTTATTTTATATATATATTTTATTTTTAAGTAAAATCAATTGTTCCCTATACAAATGATTTGATCAAATTTGGGGTATTTAGATGAATAAATAAAAGAAATGTTATTTTTTTGGATTGTTCGCAAATGTGTGTGAAACTTTGTTGCAAATCACATTTTATTGTTTTTGGTTGATTACTCTAATAATTTCTTGTGTGACTTTTTTTCTTGTTCAATATATCTACTAGAAAGTATCATTGTGGTCATGAAAAAGAGAAAAAACAAAGACGAATTGAAGAAGAGGCATAAAAATGTGTAGGGTCACTTAATAAGTATTTTAATAGACTTTAAAATATAGAAAATGTGGAAGATTTAGTTGATAAATAAGATAAAAATATAAATTATTAATTACAAAGACAAAATTTAAAATGATCGGAGTGATAACAAAAAAGAAAAAAAAATTGAGTGAGACTGATAATGAAGACCATCCATATTTTTATTAATTATCAATACTTTCCTTTAAATATTTATGGTCATCGAAATTTGAACAATGTTGACATAAATTTATTAGAAATGTTAATAAAATGAGGTACCAATATGAATTTTTTTTAATGATTTTTTAATTGTAATATGATGGTGCATTTTTATTTTTATTTTTTGGACGTGAAGAAATCACAATAAAATTATAGAGCCAACAATGCAATGGAGTTAATATGTGAGATCGTTAGCCCCTATTTCAACATTAAACATATGAGAATGCCTAATCACAAAACTATAAAAAAAAAATTTAGAGCCAACAATGCAATGGAATTAATATGATGGTGCATTTTATTTGTATGTTTGTTCACGATATTAGAATAAAATTTGGGTTAATTTTCTTTTTTGAATATGTATGGGGGCCCTCTTAGGAGTTCCTCTAAGGCCTCCAAAATGTTAGGGTTTACCCTATGGTGTAATACCTAGTAATTTTGAGTATTGGAATTAATTAATGAGTGAAAATAATGGATTAAAATATTATTGGAGGTTGGAATTTGAATTAAATAAAGGAAAATATTTAATTCAGTTGATTTTTTTTTTAATTATGGGATTAAGTGGTATTTTAGTGTTTGAGTGGAAACCCTAGGGACTTTGTAGTCAATTAAACGTATTGGACTCCAAGTTAGGTCTTTAAGAAAAGTTTATAATGAATTAAAAAAAATTGTGTAAGAGTTAGGAATAAGATGAAAACTCAATGCACGGCATTAAATAAAAACTCTAAATAAAGTAAAATATAAGAGTTATTCGTTTCTTGAACCCGCGACCGCGGGATATTAGGTGTGACAACCCGCCTACTAAAATACTAGGTGGCCAGCCCAATACTCTAATAATCACAGGAATCATAGATGGTCCATTCTCAGCATCACTGTCGATTAAAATATTCATACGAGAAAACCACCAATCATTTTAGAAAACGGACTCTCGAATTTAAAATTTGAAAGTAAAAGAAAAACACTTAGACAATCCAATTTGCAAAAATGGTGGATACAAAAAATCAACGAGTAAAGAAAGAACAACATAATAAATAATAACCGAATAAGCTATCAGTTAACAGACACATACAATAGTTACACCAAGTATTACAATTTAAATACCACATTATTATAAATGAATACAAAGCATGGACAACACGCCCGAATAATAAACTGAACATAACTAGAGTAGAAAGATAGAGGCGTCTAATACAAATATCCTACAACATCCACAATATGTTATAGCTCAACGACAACTGGAATGGAAAGTCAATACGGGTGTCCTTGCGGTAGAGCACCTGAACGGACAAAGAGTTGTATGCAAAACAAAGAGATATCGACGGGTCAGGGCCCGGTTTGATATGATACCATGTGACTAAAATGCATGGCAGTTATGTAAATCTAATTACCATCATGAACTTACTTCTCTCCCAATTTAGACTTAAAGGTTCTCACCTCTCGATCTAAAAGCACACCTATCACATCCTAACAAATACTCTAGTTAACCAAAATACTAAGGGCTAAACTTCTACCCAGTCTCAACACTATGCCAAGTTCGTGCGTGGGGTGTCTTGCGAAGCGAAATCCAAATAAGTAACCCCCCCTATACACTACTACTTGGAAAGGTCGATCATCAAGATCCATTAGACCCTCAGCACATTACAGATGCATATATTCATCTAATTTAAATACACATAGCATATTCATAATTACTTTCGTACTCACTTTTATATACGTATCCTGTTACACTTCCGGATATATCTCCCAAAATGAGAATTCATTTACCATCTAAAGGATCAATTCTATTTTCTTTAGAAAATACATATATGGCAATTCATTTTATCAAATGTTTACAAATTCAATTCCATTTCAAAACTTTCTTTACCAATTTTATTTCCTTTCTTCCATCCAGGAAAAATACATATTTAAAAGCAAGTTTTATTAACATAAAAATGCTTTTCTTTATTTCATATCTTCCGTTTTCCTTCTTCCATCCGGAAAATGCATTTAACTTTTCAATTCCCTTCTTCCATCCAGAAAATGTATCTAAAGCCATTTTATTATCATAAAATGCTTTAATAACAATAATGTTCCACATTATTACGAGTAGCTATATTTATCATATCATATAATGTTCTCTAAGACCGCCCGTCTGGGTTTCCCCACTGTGCGCGCCCCTAAATGGTTATCATCTTCTAGGGACTATCATCAAGACAACCTGGGATCCTAACGAAATGTCAGGAAGCGGACATATGCCTGCAGGAGAGTCATAACCACACCTAGAATTACCTCACCAGTGCAGAAAACATACAATAAACGCTCATATGGCCTAGGGAGATTCCACCCTGCGTTCATTAGCCAGGGGGCTTCACCACACGCGCGCAACTTCCCTTATGATAGCGATTTAGAGAGGTGTGTATACATCAATTAGAATTTATGAAAATCATTACTTTTTTTCCATTTTGAAAACATTCACTTTTACATTCTCAAATACCATTTACTTAGCCATTAAGTGCCAAATTTTAGAATATTCATTTCTTATTCTTAGAGTCATATTATTTTAATAGCCTAAGACCCGAAGTGCCAATAGACTCACTCTAGTCTCCAAGGGCCCAATACAAAACCATAAATCATCAAAATGAGTTTCCCTCAATAATTGACTCCCAAAAGTCCCAGCTTTAACATTTTATCTCCTATAAAGTTTTAGGTTAACTTTCTATCTTGCTCGGACATTAACCTACACAATCTAACCTTTAGAATAATTCCCAAATAACACCATATTAGCCTAGGGTATTCGTCTACCCAAAATAACCCTCTATGACTCCTCATTACTTCCCAAAGGAAGGGTCCTAAACCTCGGACCTAAAAGAAAAGGACTCAAAACAAAAGTAGAAAAATCTCACAAAAACAAGGCATCCGAATCGATTCGCTCTAGGGCCGAATCGATTCGCCCCTGGTTGCAAATCGATTCGCCCAAAAGTGAATCGATTCGGTGAGTAAAACCAACATACTTCCTCTGAATGAATCGATTCGGCTACAACCCGAATCGATTCGGCTTCCAAGACCTGTAACCATCCCCATATCAGAATCGATTCGCCTCAAAGGCCGAATTGATTCGGCCCTGCAGAATTGCCCAATTTGGGCTACGGGTTTAAGAATCCTAATTTCTCCAAAACCCCAAATCTTCCATTTTTATCAACATCAACAATAACTACTTCTAGACAATAATCCCTACACATCAACTAACTTATTTTCTCAACTCAAATCAAATGAAACTACAAGATTAAGGGTTGAATCACTAAAAACCTACAAATCCCAAAAATGGTTTAAATCTCCAAATATATAAGTACTCATGCAATTTATCACATTAAATCAATATCTAGCAAGTAAGAAACTTGCCTCGGGTTTGTAGTCTCAGATTTTCCTCCGGTAGCAACGATTTCCAGCTCCAATCTTCCATTTTTCTCTCTTTTCTCCCATTTCTCCCAACTCTCTCTTCTCTCTCTCTCTCTCTCTCTCTCTCTCTTGGATTATAACACAAGAATGGGAAATAAGAGGGGTGGGGAGACTTAACCGGGTTCTAAACATAAATTCCCCTCTTTAAATGTCAATACACTATTAAAATGACTAGTAACTACATAATTGAGTCATAACATGCCAAAAGTGCTCGAAACTAAAAAATATAAATTGGCACTTATTCTGACTATCTCGACTATTCTAAAAACAACCGCACCCCCTAGTTTGGCATTCGGAGTAACGTGAACTATTTTTATGTTCCAACTTCATTTTAATTCATTAATTATACACCAATTTATATATGGGTCATAACCGTTGTTTTACATATAACGACGCAATAAAACACAACATAATGCTATTTACCTTCTCATAACGGTAAATAAACGAAACATAGTACATATTATCCCTTAATCTCACGGGAAACAATATTTACTCCAACTTCCCCTATTTTATAAAATTATCCCATCAGGCAAAATAATATAAAATAGTCGCTCAAACGCGTGGGTTGTTACATACTCCCTCCCTTAGAAGAGAATTTTGCCCTCAAAATTCAGGCATACCGTATAACCATATAAAAGTATACTATATTAAACTATCGTTCTATCATTATTAGCAAACCCCTTGGCAATACGGCGTCCCCTTTGGACTTGGATTAAGGTCATCATTTTCGATCTTAGTCCACATTCTTAGTGCTCTAACATAGCACCACATCATTCCTCATGAACCGTCGGTCTCAACTTTCTACAAAGGAAGATGATACCTATGTATCTCGGTACAAGTGGCCTTTCCTCCCGAAGCACATTATACCCTCCCCAGGGAATAACTACACTAACCTATAATCGCTTAACCCCAACACTACTTACTCCTATTCGCATTAGCGTAGTCCTTGAAAGTATGCGGCTCAATGAGCCTAATTACTTCGTTTAAGTCGAACATACCCATCCAAGGTATGCCTTCTAACATTATATTAAGTTTCTCCATTCATTTATCCAACTTCACTTTGGCTTCCAATACTACTGTCTTCCCACCAGTAGGTGAAAGTGTCATTTGCGGACATAAATGCGCTATCTAGGGCGTCCTCTTGGTTAAGCTCCTTATAATTGGATTTCCATGCCTTCACTAATCTCTCCGAAGGGTTTTCTACTTGGCGCATCAGCTACCCCATTCGCATTTCCTTAGAGAAGGGAATATCCAATTGATAGTCCTTTACGAACTCCAAACACCAACTCTGTTTCTCCAACAACATAAGGAAATAACTTTTCGCTCATGAAAAAACCAAATTTCCTGCCCAGGAAGTAGTGCCTCTGTCTCTTTTAAGGAAAATACTACCGCTACGGATTTTAAATTAAGCAGGGGATAACGCTTCTCACGAGGTTTAAGTCTGTGAGACGCATAAACAATGGGTCCATGCTCCAACATTAATACTTCCCGTTCCCGATAAAGACTCGTTCGTTAAATCCACTCTCGTTCTTAACAACAAGAGTACAGGAGTAAAAGTCAAATCATACTTCAATTCCTCGAAAACTAAGTTACCGACGTAACGTTATAACTAAGAGAGTCCCCACCTTCTATGGCCTAACATTCCGAATCACTCGAGATCCCACACTACGAACTCTGGGGACCTGATCCTACTTAGAGTTAACCCACAAACCTATTGTGGTCAACTCCCTACCACCTTCCAAAAATAGTTTCGCATTCCCTAAGGGCCTTACGTCCTAATATTCCTAAAGTCGATATATGTCCTAATCACGTCGTATAAGTACAATACTAATTATATCCCTAGTGCCCAAGACCTTTCTCAACTTCCGACACTCGCTTGGCTTAATGTGTGGGACGTCTCGCCAAGGTGAAATCCAAATAAGGAACCCTCCCTTTACACTACAACCTCATATCGTCAGTCGTCAAGATATAACAGTCTAAGACACATGATCGGGATCGATAAAATTCTAATTCGTAACCCTACTAATGTACTTCTACTTTTATGTTTTACCATATCAAATAATTGAAAATTTAACTAACCTGGTATTTAATTTCTGTAAGATGCCACAAATTCTTTATCCCAATATACATACATACATCTTTTTAAATGGCCTTGTCATTAAGGCATAACCATAAGTCTCAATTCGACTTTCTTATCCAAGTCTCCCCCACATCGATCAGAGGGAAGGACTATTACACTGCTCATATCTCGCACTTTAACTCAGCCCTAAATCACTCAATTACGTGATTCTCGGATAAACCTTCCAACCCAACACTCAACCAATAGAAAGAAAGAAAAGAAAGAAAAAGAAAGGAGTTACAGCATCTCTCCACTTCCAACGTCGTTAAGGTTCACGCGTGGAGCGTCTCACAAAAGAGAAATATAAACAAGGAACCCCTCCAATGCATTACTACTTAACTTTATTGGTCATGGAAATAAGGCAACATCATGCACAAACAAAGCAATCAAACAAAATAAATAATGAAAGCTACATACATAACGTAAACTATCTCCATAAAGTCTCAATCCTATACCTAGGCGAGATATTATAGAACAACTAGTTTCGCTCTAAAACTAGAAATAGGATAGCCTCGCAAGTTATTCTCTTGCTATCGCACCAACCAATCCAGGAATATTTAGACCCGTATAACACATATAATATGAGTAGCACCTACTACACATATACTTTTAAAATATCATCACTTGCCTTATAACGAGTGAGAGAAAGATATATAGAACCTCCCTACCACGGAAGACATATCAATACACCCTCTATAATAACACCGATAGTGCCACAAGCTCAATATACACACCCGAATCTAGGGTAAATACAATACTACTCCATCTCATCATAAGGAAGAATCCACCCTCAACTAAGGTGGAACTCCCCCCAACATTCTTGTTAATTTCTTTGGCCACTACCAATGGTTCCTAGACACATTATTATAGTCTTAACTGAACCAAACTACTTCCATAAATCCCCGACTAGGCACCCTATTCTTGCCCTTGTTCTCCAATCAACAAGGTCAAAATGCATGGTTCTACATTCCACGTCAAAACTGTTTATCCATCTCTAACTACTAAACGATTACCTGAGTAGTTCCCTTACCCTCCTCAACATAAGAGAACATGCTATCGGCCTCCCTAGCCTTAGTTCAATGAGTCTTCCCCGGGTGGATGTCCACCGATGGGGTTTCATGAACACTATTTATCCTGAAGTGTTATTAACACTTACTTATGAGCCTATCATTCTACTTAAGGGCTCTCTCTCTTCCTCGTACCAACCTTATTTCGGTGTACAGTTTCTTAATCGTAACACCCTTTATTCACTGTCGGCCTCTGACGGAACCTCGAGTGAATATTTGAGAATCTACTTTCTCATCATTCCTTATATCCTAGAGAAACTCGTTGTTGAAAATATCTAATGGGTTTCTCCATGAGCAAAACTTCCTGCTCTGCCAAAATATGGCGATTACCATTTCCGCCATTTCAGCATTGCTCCAACGAGTGAAGGATTTTCCTCCATTCTTCGCACCTGGGAACTTCTTTACCCCTCTCTAAACCAAAGCTCTCGGGCCTCATACTTCCACCGAACGAGATTACACTTCTTCTATCTGACTTAACTTCAATATGTAGCCTTTATCAAGGACTTTTCAACTTTCAATAATGGCATTGCTTGAAATCCCAATCTTAGCACCACCTTCCAATTCTAGCGGTACTTGGAAAACTAATATCTACTCTACTTAGTAGTCGCAGTAGCAATATAAGGTAATGCTATGAAGGGAGAGACCTCAAAAGAGGCCCTTACCCCCGACTACCGCTTATAATTCTTAGTAATCCCGTCTCACGATGCCTTCACAACGGCCTTCCTCTGAAGGCCTTCCTCATTCGTCTTACGAATCTCACACGAGCGCACAAAAGATTTTCGGGGTTCTCATATCATAGCAGGAGAACGAAATCTCACAAGAGAAATCAACGATCTTAGTCTTAAAGCTCTATATCAATTCAAAAGTAACGCTGAAAGTGTAATACATCCGCACAGATTCTTAAGGAATCTAGAAACTGATACTCTGATACCATCTGTGACAATCCGCCTACTAAAATACTAGGTGGCCAGCCCAATACTCTAATAATCACAGGAATCATAGATGGTCCATTCTCAGCATCACTGTCGATTAAAATATTCATACGAGATAACCACCAATCATTTTAGAAAATGGAATGTCAAATTTAAAATTTTAAAAGTAAAAGAAAAACACTTAGACAATCCAATTTGTAAAAATGGTGGATACAAAAAATCAACGAGTAAAGAAAGAACAACACAATAAATAATAATCGAATAAGCTGCCGGTTAACAGACACATATAAGAGTTACACCGAGTATTACAATTTAAATACCACATTATTATAAATGAAGACAAATCATGGACAACACGCTCGAATAATAAACTGAACATAACTAGACTACAATGATAGAGGCGTCTAATACAAATATCCTACAACATCCGCAATATGTTATAGCTCCACGACAACTCGAATGGAAAGTCAATACGGGTGTCCTTGGAGTAGAGCACCTGTACAGACAAAGAGTTGTATGCAAAACAAAGAGATATAGACGGGTCAGGACCCGGTTTGAAATGATTACCATGTGACTAAAATGCATGACAGTTATGTAAATATAATTACCATCATGAACTTACTTCTCTCGCAATTTAGACATAAAGGTTATCACCTCTCGATCTAAAACCACACCTATCATATCCTAAAAAATATTCTAGTTAACCCAAGTACTAAGGGCTAAACTTCTACCCGTCTCAACACTATGCCAAGTTCGTTTGTGGGGTGTCTCGCGAAGCGAAATCCAAACAACGAACCCCCCTATACACTACTACTTGGCAAGGTCTATCGTCGAGATCCATTAGACCCTCAGCACATTACTGATGTATATATTCATCTAATTTAAATACACATAGCATATTCATCATTAACTTTCGTACTCACTTGTATATACGTATCCTGTTACACTTTCGGATATATCTCCCAAAATGAGAATTCATTTACCATCTAAAGGCACAATTCAATTTTCTTTAGGAAATACATATATGGAAATTCATTTTATAAAATGTTTACCAATTCAATTCCATTTCAAAACTTTATTAACCAATTTTATTTCCTTTCTTCCATCCAGTAAAAATACATATTTAAAAGCAAGTTTCATTAACATAAAAATGCTTTTCTTTATTTCATATCTTCCATTTTCCTTCTTCCATCCGAAAAATGCATTTAACTTCTCATTTCTCTTCTTCCATCCAAGAAATGTATCTAAAGCCATTTTATTACCATAAAATGCTTTAATAACAATAATGTTCCACATTATTATGAGTAGCAATATTTATCATATCATATAACGTTCTCTAAGACCGCCCGTCCGGGTTTCCCCACTGTGCGCGCCCCTAAATGGCAGTGCCTATCATCAAGACAACCTGGGACCCTAACGAAACGTCGAGAAGCGGCCATATGCCTGCTGGAGACTCATAACCACGCCCAAAATTACCTCACCAGCGCAGCAAACATATAATAAACGCTCATATGGCCTAGGGATATTCCACCCTGCATTCATTAGCCAGGGGGTTTCACCACACACGCGCAACTTCCCTTATGATAGTGATTTAGAGAGGTATGTATACATCAATTAGCATTTGTGAAAATCATTACTTTTTTACCATTTTGAAAGCATGCACTTTCACATTCTCAAAAACCATTTACTTAGCCATTAAGTGCCAAATTTTAGAATATACATTTCTTATTCTTAGAGTCATATTATTTTAATGACCTAAGATCCGAAGTTCCAATAGACTCACTCTAGTCTCCAAGGGCCCAACACAAAACCATAAATCATCAAAATGAGTTTTCCTCAATAATTGGCTCCCAAAAGTCCCAGCTTTAACATTTTATCTCCTATAAAATTTTAGGTTGACTTCCTATCTTAATCGGACATTAACCTATACAATCTAACCTTTAGAATAATTCCCAAATAACACCATATTATCCTAGGATATTTGTCTACCCAAAATGACCCTCTAGGACTCCTCATTACTTCCCAAAGGATGGGTAATAAACCTCGGACCTAAAAGAAAAGGACTCAAAATAAAACTAGAAAAATCTCACAAAAACAGGGCATCTGAATTGATTCGTTCTAGGGCCGAATCGATTCGCCCGTGGTTGGGAATCGATTCGCCCAAAAGAGAATCGATTCGATGATTAAAACCAACAAACTACCTCTGACCGAATCGATTTGGATCCAACCCGAATCGATTCGGCTTCCCAGACTGCAAAATTGCCCAATTTGGGATCGGGTTTAAGAACCCTAATTTCTCCAAAACCCAAAATCTTCCATTTTTATCAACATCAACAACAACTACTTCTACCCAATCATCCCTATACATCAACAAACTCATTTTCTCAACTCAAATCAAATGAAACTACAATATTAAGGGTTGAATCACTAAAAACCTACAAATCCCAAAAATGGTTTAAATCTCCAAATATATAACTACACATGCAATTTATCACATTAAATCAATATTTAGCAAGTAAGAAACTTGCCTCGGGTTTTTAGTCTCAAATTCCCCTCCGCTAGCAACGATTTCTAGCTTCAATCTTCCGTTTTTCTCTCTTTTCTCCCATTATTCCCAACTCTCTCTTTCTCTCTTGGCTTATAACACAAGAATGGGAAATAAGAGGGGTGGGGAGACTTAACCGGGTTCTAAACATAAATTCCCCTCTTTAAATGTCAATACACCATTAAAATGACTCGTAGCTACATAATTGAGTTATAACACGCCAAAAGTGCCCGAAACTCAAAAATATAACTTGGCACTTATTCTGACTATCTCGACTATTCTAAAAACAACCGCACTCCCTATTTTGACATTCGGAGAAACGTGAACTATTTTTATGTTCCAACTTCGTTTTAATTCATTAATTATACGCTAATTTATATATGGGTCATAACCATTGTTTTACATATAACGACGCAATAAAACACAACATAATGCTATTTACCTTCTCATAACGATAAATAGACAAAACATAGTACATATTATCCCTTAATCTCACGGGAAATAATATTTACTCCAACTTTCCCTATTTTATAAAATTATCCCATCAAGCAAAATAATATAAAATAGTCGCTCAAACGCCTGGGTTGTTACATTAGGGCACACTCATGAAGTTAAAGTCCAAGACCACATCTAAAGTTGACATGATAGCGACCTTTGAGGCTCATGGATAGTCGTGAGTCTATTTTCCTTATTTTATTTAAAAAGACCTTTTGACAAAAAATTTCATACTTTCTCACTTTTCTCACAAATCCTAAGGCTTCACTATCCTATTTCTTCATATCTCAACATTCTAAACCTTAATTAAATACCTTTTACATTCCATCGAAACTTTCATTTTGTCACGGTCTATAACCGTGACAAGTTTTAAGGTGATAAAAAAACTTATAATGGTCATTTTATTCTCCACGGTAATGTTAAAAAAAGAGGATACCAAAGAACTTTTCACAGATATGGACTGTGACAATTAGGGACTATTTTCATAGTCCTATCATGGCTACGGACCGTGACAAGCTTTGACTAATGTGAAGGTTCATCTTGGTAGTGGATCGTAATCATTTGGGACTACTTTCAAGGTCTTGTCACGATCATGGACCATGACAAAGCCCAAGATCATTTATTATGAATCCTTACGCACGGTGCAAAATATCCCAGTGCGCACAAATCCATATAGAAGATTTTCTAATTGAACCACCGTGTGCATACCATATAAACAATACAAGTTTTAATAAACGCGCAAATAATACCATAACCACAATCAAATAGTACAATTAACTACAACAAAAAAATATAATCAACAACAACCAAATAATATTATCAATAATAACTAAATAAAATTACGAATAAGAAGACATTATATAAGCAAGCACAAGCATAAAATATATCCGCAAATGCAAATACATGTTCATTAATTGAAAAAAGTACAATAATTAAAAATTCTCTAAGAGAATTATCGGCATACAATATATCTACCAATTACGCCATCGATATGACGAACACGGGCTTGTTCGTTCAGCCAAAGTTCTTCATTCTCTTTCCCCAAAAGAAAATAAAGTTACACAAACCCATGACTTATAAGGTTTTAATGCGAGACTATGCCCCAAGAACCCTGGAAATGTAGTCAAACCTTGGCTCCTTTTTACAATCCTAGCCCCTTTCATATACGTCTAAAGACAGACCCTCCATTCGTTATGTCAATAAGATAGGTGGAGGGTAAAATGCATATCAAAGGGTGATGATGAGTCTGCTATCAAAGATATGTAACAACCCTCGATTTTGGGAGGCTCATTTTTATATTAATTTTACCGCATAAGGTGATTATATAAAATGTGGGGTCTGGGGTAAATATTAATTGAATGAATTGAAAGTTAATATTTACTAAATTGATGCATATTTACTGTATGTGGAAGTAAATATCATCAGGTTGCATGTTTATAGTGTTATGTATATAAATGACACGATAGTTCAAATGAAATTGGAACTCACAAAATAATTTATAAAATTTTTGGATGCCAGTTTAGAGGGTGTAGTTAGTCTCGGATGGTGCGAGACAGTCAAAATAAGTGTCCTATTGTATTTTTGCATTTCGAGCACTTTTACCTGGTTTTAGCTTATATGCGTATTTGGGAGTCATCTTAATGTGGTGTTAACCATTTAAGTTGGGAGTTTTAACTTAAGCCATGATTTAAGTCTTCTAAAATCCCTTATTTTTCCCCATTTTTATGTCTTGAACATAGAGAGAGAAAGAAAGAAAGAAAGAAAGAGGAAGAGAAAAGAGGAGATAGAAGAGAAAAATGAAGGTGGAAGATGGATTGTTGCTACTACTCAAGGAAATCTAAATTTGCAACCCTAAGGCAAGTTTTCTACTTGCAAATATGTGATTTAAGATGAATAATTTGTATGATAATTATGTATATTTATTTGGAGATCATAATGGAATTTATGGGAATTAAACCCTAATCTTTATTTTAATGAAATTGGTGGATTATAATGGTTATAAATCATGTAGGATAATCTTTGGGTAGATAAATATTGTTGGTTGAGTTCAAAACAAAAGAGGTTTAGGATTTGGGAAAAGTGAAATTTTCACTTGGGTTAAAATTTTGGAAGAAGGAAGAACCCTAGGTCTGCTACGACCGGTCGACCGCGGTCTTGTGACCGGTCGACCGGGCCTTCGTGGGAGGGCTTAATGATTTCCTACAAAGGCATAAATTTTTGAGCATGGTCGACCGCGATTCCTTTACCGGTCGACCGGCCCCTCTATTTTAAGCTTTCTGCTTTTCTCCGTAGGCAAAACCTTGAGACGCGGTCGACCGCGGTCTTGGGACCGGTCGACCGGTCCCCTGTTTTTCACCTTTAAAATCTTATTTTGTTTCCTAGATTTATTTTCTTCAATAGGGACGAGGATCCTTCTTGAATGAAGTAAATTTAGAGTTTTAGAGTCCTAGATGAATTAGCTATCCACCCTACTTTAGAAATAGGATAGGGGGGGACTTTTCTATGGTTATGCCAATTAATGTTAGGGCATTCTTTCTTCTAGTTGACTAAAATAAGACTAGGAGATGTAGTATTACGTTTGAGAGACCTTAGAAGCTCAATAGAGCTATGATTCCATCTTGATGGTTTATAATAACTTCACAAGTAAATCTTGGGAGAATAGATTGATATTTCAATTATTCATTGAGGTTGTAATACCGTTATGATATACGTATGGCTCCGGATAATAAGTTATATCATTTACAAATAAAGTAAATGGAAAAAGGTTTCGGATATAAATGAAACATGTACGTGGAAATGGTATTGATTTTAGTAAATGATAATTTACTTAATCATGAACTCGGTAAATGATAATTCATTTAATCATTAACATGATATATGGTAATTTGGTTAAACACACCTCTCTAAATGACATCATAAGGGAAGTTCGCACGCTTGGTGATGCCCCCTGGCTAATGAATGCAGGGTGGATATAGTCCTAGGCCATATGCGGGGTTTTTATATGTTTTTCTGCGCTGGTTAGGGGTTCCGGGTGTGGTCCTGACTTTCCCGCAGGCATATGGCCGCTTCCCGACGTTTGCGTTATGAGCCCAGGTTGTCTTGTATAGATAGGCCCTGGAAGATGATGGTCATTTAGGGGCGCGCCCAGTGGGGAAACTCGGAGGGGCGGTCTTAGAATCGTTGTATGCAATAAGAATATAACCATTCTAAATCAAGTGGGACTTGATGTATGATAAATGCCATAAAGAGCATTTAATGTTGATATTATATTCCTACTAAGGAATGGTAATACCAGGATGGGCATGTAATTAAAATAAAAGCCACAAAGAGCTTAAAATTGAGATAAGAGCCATAAAGAGCTTATAGTTATAGATTTATTTTCTTGTTGAGGAATAAACTATGACATGAATCGGGGTATATGATAGAAGTTTTATTTATGTTCATCTTTCCTTTTTCCTGCTTAGTTAAATTAAACTCATGCTTTTCTTTACTGTCTTAGCCTATGTTTTAGAACTGTGTAGATAGATTTTATTCTTCCTAGCATGATGATATTCATAACTGTCATACTCTTTATTCATCTGGTAATCATATAGAACCGGGCCCTGACTCGTTTACACTTCTTGTTGCATATGCATCTTGTCTCTGCTCAGGTACTCCTCCGCAGGGATGCCTGATTTGAATTCCTATTCCGATGTCCTCGGCGAGCCGTGATGCATTGCGTGTATTACGGGACACCATTGGTATAGACGTTTTCATTTTTGCATCCTAGTTAAGATCAAGTCCTTTATTCGGGCGAGGTGCCCAAGCTTTTGTAAATGTCTAATGTAATGTAATAAGTAACTTATTGAACTTGTGTATTATTGGAGTTTCAGTTGGTGACCGGTATCATATTCGGTCTTTTAATTGTATTCTTGTTGTATTATTTATATAAGTCTTGGGGTTTCCCTTATCTTTCAGGAATTGGGTTGTTTGTTTTCATTTATTTACTTTCAAATCAAAGTTTTTGGCAACCCGTTTTCTGAAATATTGGGTGGTTATCCTGGATACTCTATATTTTTATTGTGATGCTGAGAATGAGTCCATCTATGATTCCGTTATATTGGAGTATTGGGCTGGCCACCCCCTATTTTGGTGAGCGGGTTGTCACAAGATGGAGTAACATTCTCATCGCCAACATTTTCCTTTCCCTTAGCATCCTTTTCCCCTTCCACTTATACATTCTCCAACCATTTTACTTTGCTCCCCAACTACCCGCTTTAAATACTCAAACATAAAATTTAATGATTGTTATATATTATCAAGCTTCAAATGTATTTTTAACTCAATTGTGTCAATATGTATGGACATCATAAACTTTGACTTGGGCATGCGTTAGCTATCACCCTGTGTAAGACCATTTATATTTGGGCCGAACACTTGGCTAAGCACTTCCATACTCAAAGATATCTTCTCATCATCACTCTAATTTCAATGATCCTCCCTAAATATATCCTCAAACTTTATTAAATATGTCATTTACCTCAAAAAATGAATATTATACTCTAGTTTCCATTTTTTATAAAAAAAAATCGACACGTAATTTAACTTAAAATTCAGCGGGGTGTCAGTGATTGTAAGCTTAGGAACAGCTCCATGCTTGAGATGAACATGTACATTGAAATCGATTACTACAAGAAAAATACCCTTTTATGACACTTTAAAAAATAATTTTATTACAGTTTAAAAAAATTGTCCTCAAAAGTTCAATACTCTTATTTATATGACATATTAATTATAAATTGTCATTGTAAGAATATTAATGTTAATTTACTTGACAGTTTCAATATAACAGTCATATTAAATGGAAAATATTATGACTACTTCAAATAAAAATCCATTATGGATATGTGTAAGATAACTTATATGATGGGTATTTTTTGCTCCAAAAATTTTATACGCTTGAAGGAGCGGACACTTTCCCCCTATCTTACTTTCGAACACTTTTTCCCAAAGTAACCTACTCATCACTTTTCATCCAAATTCATCTTCAAACTACTCCTACTGTCCACGTTCATCTTCAAATTGATTATTGATTAAGACTCCTTCCCCTTCTAAACTATGAAAAATATCGAGAGGGCCCCGAAATCCCCCAAACAAAGAATGGAAATGCAAGCCTTTCAATTCACTCCCCGCACAGCACTCACATACGACTTTTCTCAACCTCGGGTATTCTCTCTCTAACACACACACACACACACACACACACACATATATACATACACACATAAACATAAACATATACTCACACATAGGCACGCAAATCTATGCACACATATGCACACACAATAATATGAAGCCCTCGCTATTCCATACACACTCGAGTATGCCAGTAAAAATTTCAATTTCAATTTTGTATGAAACCTCACCGGTTCATTCACACCAACATTTTTTTTTTTTTTTAAATCGATTCTTCTTTTTTAGATTTACTTTATATTTATCTTAAGCTTGATTATTTTGTTTGTCTTGAATAATAATAAAATGAGGGCTTTTAAAGCAGATTAGTATGTAAAAAAATAGTGCTCTTTAATTTTTAGTGGCTAGTTGGATTAATTTTTTTGAGACAGTTAGAGTTAATTCTTGTAAGTTGTCAATGGTTGTGAGGTTTCATGTGAATGTTAAAATTATCTAACCAAGTTTTTAACCATGGTTAAAGATTAGGATAAGCTTTCCGAACAAACTCTTTGAAGAAACTCCTTTTAATTAAGAATACAAGATGTGTAAACTTTATTTAAATTGTGAAAATTTTAAGATTCTTGGTAAAACTAGTTTTTAAGTAAACCTTACTAAGCCTTCACCCTAGACTGTTATACAAGAATTATGTAAGGATAAAAATTTCAATTGAGTTTGTTGTATATTTATTTGACTTATTCCTGGAACAAAACACGTTTGACTTATAGGTAGATTTTTTATTATCACGATACCACACAAACTATGGTGTATTGAATTTTATTAAAGACATTGCGACAAAGATTCAAAGATTTATCATGCTGGTTTATGGTGCAAATTTCGTCTTCAAGTCAAATTGCATTCCGAGATCACTCAGGTATGAATGCGTAATTTTAATGGGAATCGAAATTTATTTTAAAATGTTTAAGGATGTTATTTTATTAAAGAAATATTTTGAAAATGTTTTTAAAAGTGTTTGAAATGGTTTACTCTTCGTTTTATTCTGATAAGGATGGATTGTAGTGTTTTATTAGAACTTTAATTCGATGCGTCACTCAATTGACCTGACTAGTCATTCAAGCGAGATGGCATTGTCGTTCGAACGACATATCAATCTCGTTCGAGCAACAGGTCAAAGTCGCTTGATCCTCCGCCTCAAAAGAATTATAAGAGGCGTGTTTTCATCAGAATTTTGTAAGTGTGCATTCTGAAAAAAGCAGTATACATCCAGAATATTGTTTGCACATGTTTTCTAAGGTTTTCTAAAGCCAAAAACATCCTTAGAGTTTCAAAGATCTGAGTTTTCATTACTATATGCTATAGAGATCTTTGTTGGCACCAAGAAGAGTTTGTCCTACACTTGAACATTGGATTTTGCTGTGAAGAAGCGAAGGAGTTCATGTTCAACATCGTAGACGACACAAAGCCAAATTGATGGATACCGAGACATATGTGGACGTGTGTGTTATGGACGATCATCGTGGAAGAATGACTTTTTACGTGGGCATTGTGGAGGAGTGATTGAAGATCAGAAGAGCGTCAAGTCTCATGGGAATTGAGTCATTGAGTAAGACTTATGTATGTTCCTTGTAATTCCACATCATAATAATTGTTTGGATTGGTTCGTTCGAGGTTTTTTCCCATAGTGGTTTCCTTGTACTTTTGGCGTTATGAGTATTCTTTACTTTATTTTACTTGCTTTAATCACTAGATCAATGTTTAGGATTAATCATACGCCCTTTCCAATACGGCGTAGTTAGAACCATCAAAAACAATAAACCTTAAAAATGATAAATTTTCCATATTCAAACATAAATGGATCTAACACGACAATTTAGTGTTCCCACTCTAATACCAATTTGAAAATGCCTAATTATATGAATATGGGGTGATCATTCCAAATTTTCTAAATCTAAATATTTCTTTAAATTTAAATTTTCCCTTATTAAACACAACTTCAATTCAAATTCAAATTAACATAAACCAAGCTAAACATGAATTTTGCCAAATTAAACTTTTTCTTAAACTTACAGAACCCAAATTAATTAAGCATAAATTAAACCATTTTCATGGTTAAACCAATTTTATCTTGTTAAACCTAAGCATGCATCCAGGTGAGAATATTCAATATAAAATAAATAACAAAAACGTCGCGATGTATGAGAAAAACTCACAACGAAAAAAACCTAGGATGGACAATCACAAGTCCACTAAGTATGGACTTACTACAATGACATGACATAACACTTACTCAATGACTCGACGCCCTTACAAGCCTTAACGCTCTTCGATCCTTTAACCTTTGCCTAGTGACAACACAGGAGTCCACCTATATCTCAAAGTCCATCGATGGGGCACTGCTACCGTCATGCATACAGAGTCCACCGTATATACAACAACGAACATAAAATTCTTCACAAGAAATAATCCTCAATAATGTAGAAAATGATAACATCGGTGCCAAAACTTGATCTCAGACATATATCATGTGGAATCTTGGATCATGAAACAATTGGGTGTAAAACTTGTGTGTTGTTTGAAGGATTAAACCATGAATTAAGAATAAAACTTTCTTAGACTTTTCAAAAGGTTTCTCACACTTGGAAGATGGAAAAGTCTCTGAATAAACTTAACTCCCGCACTACACTAATGGTTAGAAAGAAGTTGTGGGAAGTTATGGAGAAAAACTGTTTCAAAATAAATTTTTGACCAAAACAGCTCCGATCGTTTGAAAAAAAACTAATCTCATTCTAATGACATAGTTATCTAGTTCAAATGATATTTCTAACAAAAAATTAGCATAAGCCAAAAGTGACCTAGTTAAATGATCGTTCGAACGAACATGGAATATCGTTCGAACGACGTGGGAAAGTCGTTCTAACGACCTGGGAATAATCACATCATTTTTCTTGAAAGAATATAAAGTCATTGTATAATATTTTTAGCAAAAATTCTAATAGCATCAATTAAATATCCAAGGCTCACATAAAATGTGCATTCATACCTGGGAGATCTATGAACTATTGATGACGAAAACGAGGCACGAAACATAGCATAGGATGTAATCTTTTTAACTTGGACGCTACGTCTTCAACAAAAAGATCATAGGCTTCAAAGGTCACAAAAATAACTTTTATCATATGACTCAAAGAGGTTTCTCCGGAATTAAGTCAATACATACAAATTGACTCAATTGGAAATTTGTCCTTACAAACTGTAAGTTCGAATCTTGCACATCCAGGACCATTGGAAAGGATATTCAGATCACTATAAGAATCTATAAAGTCACTTCCAGGTTCGAGAGGTAATCGAAGTCAAACAAGGCTCAGAAGCACCCCATGGTCTCTAGACGGGGGGGGGTTCTTGAAGTAAAAAAAATAAATATACGCAAATCGTGAGGCTGATTCGCTCACAATACGGACCGTTGGAAAGATGATTTAGAGTCTTATGAGATTTGATTAAAATTTGATAAGTTTGGACAGTTGATCGAGATCAAAAGAAGCCCAAAACTGCCCAGTGGAGTTTTAGAGTAAAAAAAGTACATTAGTGTGAACCATGAGGACGATTCTCTCATGGTATGGACTGGTGGAAAGGGGTTCAAAACCCTATAAAGTATCATTAAGATTAACTTAGTTTGTAGATTTGATCGAGGTCAAATAGGGCTCGAAAGCACCTAGTATCCTTTAAATTAGGTAAAAAGGTAAGCACACGAACTATGAGGTTGATTCGCTCATAGTATGGATTGTTGGAAATGGGTTTTAGAGACCTACGAGGTTTGATCGAGTTTCACTTTGGTTAGAGAGATGATCGAGGTCAAAGAGGGCACAAAAATGCTCAGTGACCTTTTGGGGTAAAAAAGTACGTTCGTGAGAACTATGAGGCTGATTCCTCGACAGTATGGGTAATTGGAAATTAGATTAAAATCCCAAAGAGGTTTTATTGAGCTTCACTCGGTTTGGAGAGTTGGCAAAGGAAACAAGGCACAGAAGTGCCCAGTGGCCTCTATATTAAGTCTTTGAGTAAAAAAGTATATATGCACAAATTGTGAGGCCGATTCGTGCACGGTATGGTACGATAGTTTATTGAAGTCAAAGTTTACTTGAATTTTCTCAGGTCTAAGAGTTTATCGGGATTAAATGGGGATCAAGAGCGCCTGGTGCCTCTGAATCAAGTCTCGGAGTAGATTCTAGTATTTTTAGGGTGAGTTTGGAAGTATTGGAGACCTAAGGAGGTATTTAGGGAGGGTACTAAGATGGGGGGTCTAGAAGTATCTACTTTAGGTTCCCATTCGATGGTGATTCTTGGAATCCTAAGGATACACCTCCTATAAACTCAAGGTATCTCTCCATGTGGTCGCCTTTAGCCCCATTTTGTTCATGATTCGATTGACTACTAATTGAGAGTCTCTAACTTATCGTGCCTTTAAATGTATGACTAAGACTAACCCTGATATAATGGATTCATATATTACCTCATTGTTAGAATATTTAAATTTTAAATGTATGTAGGGTGAAATTATTCCTCCTTAGAGGGTTATGAGGTGAATTCATTTTCCACTCCATAACTTGGTGGAATATTTGCCCACTTACAGTGCCCATTTGGGATGCAGGAGTTAGGGTCTTGATATAAGGGATTATTGGCTCCCTAATGACCTCTATATCATTACTTAGAGTTTTGGGTTCCCTTTTATCTTCACCCGAGTTATTGAACTCTATAATAAAATCAACTAAGACTTGAGCTGTGATGGAGACCTTTGGTTAATACTTACCAGTGAGTTCTTTTAATCTATACACATAATTTTACCATTTTTCCTAAGGTATCTTTTTATGTAGGTCCTACCTGAGGGGCTAGTCTATCACCACGTCGATGGTGTGGTCTTTAAACTAAGGCCTTAGAATTCATGATGATATGATTAGGCAGAATATAAGTTTCTCCATCTCTGGGTAACTTTTGTCTTCCCATTGGAGGGATCTATCAAAGTAGTATATAGGGTATCTAAATAAAAATCCTTCCCTCATTAAGGATGAACATACATTACTTTGAGATGTTTCAAGCTAGAGTAATAACATTTCAGTTATAATGATTGAATCCTATAATGCTATAAGTATGATTTATTAATTTCATTTCATTTTTTTATTTTGTCCTCAAAACAACTCGTAATCCAAAATTGTTTAAAAATGTATTCGTTACAATACAAGACGTTCAATTTATACCAAATTTCAATTTACTCTAATAATAATTAGTCCAATTTACAAACAAAATAAAATTACATGATAATTGAATCCAATTAATGTCATTATGGTGAATTTCAGAATATTCCCAATTAATTAATTATATCGAATTATGACATGTGTTGATATTAAATTAAATGATGGTTGAAATATTAAAAGCAAGTACACATAATGAATGTTGGTATTTAAAGTAGTAACCCTCGTTGGAAAAAAAACAATTGTGCCCCAACCCAATCAAGTCCACTAGTACTAATAACATTTACAAGTCTTACAGAGAACAAAAAGTAATTACATATAAGGAAATGATACAGTTTAAGAAATATCTCCTTTGCACTCTAATAGGATGCTTCTGCCCATACTAGTAATCAACTACTCACGATCGACGTAACTTGCACAACCAGCGGGTCTTGGTATCTCCCGATATCAACTAGGAACACGATATGCCCACGTGATCACTCGTGATGAGATATCTTATTTCTTTGAAATTGAACCACAAATTTAACCCCCTAGTGCATCAGTCTCTAACAAACTCAATCTTGGAATCCACTAAAGCCTCAAACAACAGCAAACTTAGTTGTATATGATTTTGACTTGTTCTTTTGTGTTCATTAATCATTGATTTGGAAATATATGTCATGAACATTCAAAGAAACTCAAGAACATTATTTCTAGGGTTTTGAAAGGATACATCAGTTATAGATGTTGTCTTGGATTGAAACTAGATCCCTATTTATAGTATTTATGTGAAAGGATGTCAAAAAACAGGTTTTGTTATATATTTTTCCCTCATTCGAACCATTTACTAGGGTCTGACTTGAATTTTTTTAAATCATCCTTGCTACCCCATTATCGGGGCTCTTATTTGAAACACCTTACAAATGAGCTTCGAACGAGGGCTTTAAACCTGTGCAGAAGCATCCTACGAGGGTCACTAGTTTGAGCATAACTTTTGACTTAAATGTCAGAATGACACATAGTTTTTTGCATTGTAAATATTACTCATAACTATAAAAATTTCTTATTAAGAGGAATATAATTTTTTTAACATTTAATTGTCCTAGAATACCATAGAAGTTTTCAAAAAACATTTTTATAACTTAGAAACTTTTTGAAACATAAAAAAAATATTTTTTCTCACCTTCAACGATTCATGCCAAACCAAATCAAGTAAAAATGGGGCACAAACCAAAATCACAACTTTCCACACTTACCAATACCTTAATATATATGCGTCAATGCAATGGTATTGTTTGATAATATGGTATAGGTAGGTATGCCATATCTTCAAGACACAAAGACACACCTAGACCTATGATTTTATCTTTTGTCAATCTGGAATGACACCAACCAAAGGAATGATATAAAATATGTCCTTACAATGGTTCGTGAGAAGCAGCGGCGGAGGCAGAATAGCCATGGGGGATGTACGTGCATCGCCGATGATTTAAAAAAAATGACCTAATTAACCACGTCCCAGCTTAGTAGCACAACACAAATACATACCCAAAAATTATAAAACTCGTCCCCGCTCAACAGTATAGACACTAAAGAAGAAATCTCGCCCCCGCTCTCTGGTCCAACTTTTGTATTAAAGAGAGAGGGTTGCTTGCTCCGGTGAATCAACTCCTTCCTCCGTTGCTGGGTAAACCCCCAGCTCTCTTGCACTGGTGAATTACCCCGTCCCCGCTATCCGCTCAGCATCACATCATTGATGATGGTGTGGAAATGGATTTATTTTCATACTGTATTGTTTGATGAAGTTAAATGGAGATGGAATGTGGGTATCTCTGTTTTGTGGGTATATTCAAGAAGAATCCAATTTTTATTTTTATTTAGTTAAAGAAATGGAAATGGATTTGTCGACTCCATAGTTTATTAGGAACTTCATGCATTTGTGCACTATAAATGGCACGACCCCTAACTTCTTGATTCCCACTCTTCACAATGTGATGTTATAAGATGATGGGAGATTTTTAACTAACATAAAGAAGTGAATTATTTATCTCCTACTTGTTGGCTACGTGTCGCCCAATACTTCCAGCTGATGGTTCCTAGTGGGTATACCTTTTCTCCAGCAAATTCGATAAAAGGTCAATGGTATGGTTCTAGCTTGCTGATCTTCAGCCCTAAACTTTCAAAGAAATTGTATGAAATTACATTAGTTGAACTCCCATTGTTAACCAATATCCTTCTAACTCTACCATGATGAACTCTGTATGTGATAACTAATGTATCGTCATGGGGATAAAAAATCCCACTCAGATTATTTTTGTAGAACCCAATGACCGAATTGTCTCTGTTAACTTTCCTCGAAAGACTATCACTAGATTCATCCATATCAATTTGTCTGATAGTTGGGCAGACTTTGAATTTATTCAGATAAGCTTTCCTTTCTACTATGGCATCTCCTCCTTTAGCATCACCACCTGCAATAAAATGGCATCCAAAGGATATTATGCTAACTTCCACTTCTGGTTCATCAGGCTTCTTCGACAAGTCAGGATCTTCATTAAAATCATCATTTCATGCTCTCTTATTATCATCATTTACCCGAGTTGGTTATTCTAACATCTTTTGATAATTTATGTTGCCATTGTGATCAACAAACTTTCTCAACTTTCCATACTTAATAAGATTTACAATCTCATTCTTTAGCGCAATACAAATGTTAGTGTTGTGCCCATGATATTTGTGGAAGTCACAGTACTTAGACTTATCCTTCTTGTTATAGGGAGTTTTTAGATTTTTAGACCAATGTAATCTCTATTCCCCTTGATTTCTTTCAGGATATGGTGAATACTTTTATTAAGTGGGGTATATTCATTATACTTCCTTATTCAATCCAGTTTTTTATATTTTTAATCCTTTTTTAAGGAATTGGAGTTATTTTTCGGACCTTTGCCTTTGGTCTCAGGAGCTTCCTTGGTTGCCATGGCTTCCTCGACTTTCATTATTTTCCCAGCTTTAGCCATTAGTTCTATCATTGTTTAGGAGGATTTTTTTGCCAAGGCATAGTAAAGATCTTTAGCAAGTATCCAACTTATAAGTGATGCTATGGTTGTTTTCTCCTCATAGTCTACTACCTCTAGCTTTTCATTATTAAAATGAGTAATATATTCTCTAGTGTTTTTTCCAGGCTTTTGTCGCACAATTAGGAGATGAGTGACACTCTTGATAGGCTTAGCCCCAAAATAAAAGTTATTAATGAATAGTTCAGTTAACTGGTGAAAACAAAAAATCTTACCTCTAGGGAGATTATTATACCAAATCTGAGTTGGCCAAGTGATAAAACTAGAGAAATCTCTACATCTCTTCTCATCAGGCACTGAACAAATGTCGGTAGCAGCTTAATATTACTCAATATGCAATACTATATCATTTTTCCCATCATACTTCGGAGTAACCACTGCTGGTTTGAACTTCAAAGGTGTTGGATATTGTAAAAACCTTATTTTTCTTGTAAATATAAGACAAACACGATGCGGAAGCGTAAGATGGTTCACAAAAACAGCAAAAGTCAAATTTTAATTTCTTTACACAAATTAAAATTACACCAAGTGAAGTAAAATTAATCAATTAATATATTCACTTAGACGAATTAATTAATCCAAGTCCTAGAATTTGCCTAAGTCATATTTATCGATATTAGCAAATTAGGCGAAACCAAATTTTAGCAAATGACATGAATTAAATAAACTTTACCCAATATTTAATTTAGTCCCAATTAAAGTGAGTGTGATGATTTAAACCAAATTTTATCTTGAATTATCCTAAGCATGCGTTCTAAATTATGATGCAAGATAAAATAAACAATATCACACTACGCCGCGATGTACGAGGAAAAACCCAAGACGGGAAAAAACCTCGGACGGCCCTAGCCACAAATTCACTAGATACAGAATTACAAGTACAAGACAGATAGACTTACAACGATTGACTCGATCCCTCTCAAGCCTCGACGCTTCTTCTTGTAGACACCTCTTCCTAGCGGATAACCTTGGAATACCACCGCGGTCTCGGAATCCACCGATAGGGCTTTCTATGGTCACCGTCACCCGAGCAAGGAGCCTTTCTGCAAGTGGGTAGAATCGTAACAAAATGTCTTCTTCTTTGATGGATGTAGAAGCAAACCAAAACTTCTCTTCTTGAATTCGGTAGAGAAAAACCGGTGCCAAACTCCAAGCAATTGATATGTATAAAAGAACTTGGAATAAACAATATTTGGGTGTAAACACTAGAGTGATATATGAATTTCTCTTTGAAAATTAGCACTCAAAACATGAACATTTTCCTAAACAATTTTTTCTCTCAAACTCTCTCTAAGAGATAAACTAGGATGGAAAAGTTATGGAAATGTTAAGTTGGAAAATGTCATTTCCGCACATATTAAAGTCTGTAAAAGTTGGTTTAAAACCAAGTGGGGAAGTGGGTGCAAAACTGCCAAAACATTGCCAATAACTGTTCCCGCCTGGCATCTCGTTCGAACGAGTCTTCTAACGACGCTCCAGTATGGACTCGTTAGAAGCTCGTTAGAAATCTCGTTAGAACGGCAATCTCGTTCAAACGACATTTCTAACGACGGACCAGTATGCTTTAGTGGGAACTCGTTGGCAAAACTCGTTCGAACGACATCTGGTTCGAACGAAAAAACTCGTTTGAACGACATATCTAACGAACGACCAGAAAGATTGAAAAATTCATTTTTAGCCCAGAAAACTTTATAAACTTTTATTTAAAGTTTTAATTAATTCTTTCTTAAAACAAAACGCAGTTTTTATAAAACCTAATCACCCAATAAACTTGTTCCAAGCTCCTATATATATATATAATTGCATTCATACCTTGGGAGGATGGAACTATGATTGATGACGTAGAAACGAGGCATGCAAACCGGCATATTTGATGATGCTTTATACTCTTTGTCGCTACGTCTTCAACAAAAACTTCATAGGCTTGAGAGTATTACAATTACATACTATCCTATGAATAAATGTTTTTGTCCGGAATTGAGCCAACAAAATACATGGACTCAATTGGAAATTTGTGTCCTTACAAATCTCCCCCTTTGGCTATTCCAGGACAAAACCCAAAAAAAAAATCCTAAAGGGCCGTCAAGCTCACTATACTCAATAACATAACCCACCCAAACTTGACTCAACCCAAGGAACAAACGCTTTGTCATTAAACAATGCCGCTTTAGTAGAAATCCTGCACACTTAAGCAAACTCATCAAATGCATAGGGAATATCAAAGTATTAAATGCAGCAATTTTAATTAATTACTCCTCCTAAATTAATTCTCCCCTTTATCAAACACATGACCTACTTAGAACGACGTCTCCCCCTAAGATAAATCTCCCCCAAACTAAGATACGATAATAATAGGATTAGATACCATTTCTCCCCCTATTATTTCTCCCCCTTTTTGTTCAGGAATAGGCAAAGGATAAAGAACTAATAAACACATTGAAGCTTAAAGTGTTAAGACAGTAAAGCATATGGGCAATAAAAGCAAGGCAAAGACAGACAAATATCATATATATATATATATATACACTATAAATATATCAATAAGTACTTGCATATATAGATAGATATAAACACACATATGACACAAAATACAATAAGTTTGCACACTCATATGGCAAAAATGTGTCATATGGAAATGTAAGTGTTGTGGTGTGAACTAGAAACAATTAAATATAGACCCAAACACTTAATAAACATTCACGGAGTTCTCATTTGATTGCAAACTTTATCACAATTAAATATAACCTCATGTGACAATATGAAGATTGAACTCAATGAACAAACATACACAATGCATACAAGCCTAGCATGATGATGATTCTACAAACCAAATAGAGTCATGACATTAAAGACAACTAGGATAAACGGACATTGTGCAAACCGTTGATATACCATCCAATTCTACCTCAATAAGCATATATATTCTTTTGCTTTTGAATGAATATATCAAACAAACATAGGCCTTGGCAATTATTTTCTATTTAATGCCAAATATTCTGTTTTTAGGCCTTTGTATCACGTATTTCTTTTAGATCCAATAAACGGTGGCTTACTATCGCAAATGATTTAATTCATCCTTTCGGATCCCTTCCCCGTACACATTTAGATATATAATTTTTTTATCTCACAAAGCTCACGTGCAACGGAATTTGACATGCACTAGTCCTCCTAGGTCATAGATATATAGATGACTAGATTGGTAGGAGAACACCTCAAAAAGCTCAAATATAACATGTCACATTAAGATTTCAAAAGAGCTCGTGCATGTGTGAAAAGAGGCATATAAAAATAGAATCCATTTAAACAATACAAAATCCCACTCTCCATATAAAACATGGTAAAGAACATTTTAAGGATTGAAAATCTAAACCAAAAGTTCTAGCCACGTGGGAGCCTGAAAGATGGGATTCAAACACAAATATATGCCACATAAAGTGTGTCAAACTAGAATACACAAAAAATAAAATCTTTTTGAGTTTTTAACATTTTTAATATTTACTCAAAAGGATAAACAAAAATCATTTGTATTTTTCATTAAGTTTAAAAATGTTAAAAAGCTTAAATGAGATGAATAAAACACAAATGATAAACAAAAATCTTTTTATATTTTTGAGTTAATTCAAACACAAAATATAATACAAAAAGATAAACAAGTCATAATTTCTAGCATGGGATATGAAATAAGGCTATGACTAGAAAATGACTAAACAAGCATACATTTAGCATGTGAATATAGCATGAAGTACAAATGCTAAAGTATGCAAACACTAACACATTCATCCTTTAGATTTAGCAAGGGAGGAAGCATGTGAAAGTAAATGAGAATCAAAAACCCTATTTTGCAAGGCAACCAAGTCGGATTTGCTGACCCAAATTAATGAAGAATGACTATCTTAGGGAGTAGGAACTTTAACTACCGTGGTTACTTTACTATGGGGCTTTCTAGGAATTCGTTTAAGATCAAAACAAAATTTCCTAAGATGACCTTGTCGACCATAATGTGTACAAGTGAGAACATGTCGAAAAGATTTACTTAAGGAGTGATCTTTAAATGTATTCCTAGTAGATTCTCCTAAAATATTGGTTTTGACTTTAGAGGTAAATTCATTACAATTATTGAAGCCTAAACCACAAGTGTCATTTTTAATTTGGACCGTTCCTAAGATTTTATCTAAATTTTCCGAACGACACTCCAAATCAAATTTGACATTACTAGAGTCTTTTAATTTATTTTGCAATTCTAAAATGTTTGACTCTAATAAAACATTGCGCTCTTCAAAAGCAAGAAGCTCCTTTTTCAAGGATTCCATTAAACCTCTAAGGTTATCTCTCTCGCCTTCTACATATTCAAGCTTCTCTTGAAGAGTCTTCACATGTGTCCTAAGGTCTTCTCTTAAATCATTGTCATCAACGACCTTGACACTCTCCCTTAAACTAGCTTCTAACTTCAAATTGGCTCTTTTACATTTAATAGATTCTTTATAAAGTTCTTGAAAAGCATTTTGAAGTTCACTCACATTAACCTCTTCTTCATTTTCACTCTCTCTTTCTTCTTCACTCTCACTATCATCAAAAACAAGAGAATCATGCACAATGACCTTCGAAGTGGCATGTGCTATCGTTTCATCAATCGATGAGTTCTCACTATCACTCACATGACTAGCCCTAAAAGCCACAAAATTTTTCTTAGTGGGGGAATCGAGCTTCTCTTCCTTATCACTATCACTAAGGGTCGCATTATATGAAATGGGTCGCTTACCCTCTTTCCTTAGTTTAGTGGGGCACTCATAAGCCCTATGGCCATAACCTTCACAACCAAAACACTTATTAGACTCGTCCCTATCTAAATTTTCATTACTAGGTTTAGGGATCTTCTTGGCTTTAGGAATCTTCTCGGCTCTAGAAATATTTTTGCCTTTGTCATGCTTAAAAGATTCAAATTTCTTAAAATCATTTTTAAATTTATCTTTGTTTATTTTAAGAAATTTTCTAAATTTGCGAGCAAATAAAGCCATGTCTTCCGAGTCACTATCACTATCGCTCTCTACTACTTGTTTGACCTCTTTTCGGGCTTTTAAAGCAACGCCCCTTTTAATTTTCTTTTCAGTTTTAGAGGGAAACATATCCAGTTCATAGGTTTGTAAATCACCTACAAGCTCTTCTAATTTTGTAGAGGCTAAAGTGGGTAAAGAATTTAAAACGGTCACTTTTGGAATAAATCTATCGGGTAGGGACCTTAAAATTTTCTTTACAACACGGTCGTCAGGTATTTTCTCTCCCAAGTTAAAAGATGAATTAATAATATCAGAAAGTCTAGCATAAAATTCATCAAAAGTCTCTTTTTTATTCATTTTGATAGTTTCAAATTGAGTGGTGAGGTTTTGGAGTTTTGAAGCTTTAACGACACTAGTTCCTTCATGAGTTAATTGTAAAATATCCCAAGCTTCTTTAGCGGTCTCACACGTCATAATACGTCGGAATACATCCGGTGTGACAGCGCTAAACAAGGCATTTTAACCACGGAAATTGAAATTAGCAAGTTTAAACTCATTTTCAGTCCATCTATCGGCGGGTTTGATAACACGTTCATTTTCAACTAAATAAGTTGGTGGGGACCACCCGTTAACAACAGACATCCAAACTCTTTCGTCGATAGATTTTAGTGTCGATCTCATACGCGCTTTCCAATACGCGTAGTTTGAACCATCGAAAATAGGAAATTTTGAAAATGGGGAAAAATCCACTTTAGCCAAAAATTATTTAAAAGATCGTTTAACGAAATAACTTATCGCTTTTGGCTCTGATACCAATTTGTAAAAACCTTATTTTGCTTGTAAATATAAGACAAACACGATGCGGAAGCGTAAGATGGTTCACAAAAACAGCAAAAGTGAAATTTTAATTTCTTTACACAAATTAAAATTACACTAAGTGAAGTAAAATTAATCAATTAATATATTCACTTAAACGAATTAAATAATCCAAGTCCTAGAATTTGACTAAGTCATATTTATCGATATTAGCAAATTAGGCGAAACCAAATTTTAGCAAATGACATGAATTAAATAAACTTTACCCAATATTTAATTTAGTCCCAATTTAAGTGAGTGTGATGATTTAAACCAAATTTTATCTTGAATTATCCTGAGCATGCGTTCTAAATTATGATGCAAGATAAAATAAACAATATCACACTACGCCGCGATGTACGAGGAAAAACCCAAGACGGGAAAAAACCTCGGACGGCCCTAGCCACAAATTCACTAGATACGGAATTACAAGTACAAGACAGATAGACTTACAACGACTGACTCGATCCCTCTCAAGCCTCGACGCTTCTTCTTGTAGACACCTCTTCCTAGCGGATAACCTTGGAATACCACCGCGGTCTCGGAATCCACCGATAGGGCTATCTATGGTCACCGTCACCCGAGCAAGGAGCCTTTCTGCAAGTGGGTAGAATCGCAACAAAATGTCTTCTTCTTTGATGGATGTAGAAGCAAACCAAAACTTCTCTTCTTGAATTCGGTAGAGAAAAACCGGTGCCAAACTCCAAGCAATTGATATGTATAAAAGAACTTGGAATAATAAATATTTGGGTGTAAACACTAGAGTGATATATGAATTTCTCTTTGAAAATTAGCACTCAAAACATGAACATTTTCCTAAACAATTTTTGCTCTCAAACTCTCTCTAAGAGATAAACTAGGATGGAAAAGTTATGGAAATGTTAAGTTGGAAAATGTCATTCCCGCACATATTAAAGTCTGTAAAAGTTGGTTAAAAACCAAGTGGGGAAGTGGGTGCAAAACTACCAAAAAATTGCCAATAACTGTTCCCGCCTGGCATCTCGTTCGAACGAGTCTTCTAACGACGCTCCAGTATGGACTCGTTAGAAACTCGTTGGAAATCTCATTAGAACGACAATCTCGTTCGAACGACATTTCTAACGACGGACCAGTATGCTTTAGTGGGAACTCGTTGGCAAAACTCGTTCGAACGACATCTGGTTCGAACGAAAAAACTCGTTCGAACGACATATCTAACGAACGACCAGAAAGATTGAAAAATTCATTTTTAGCCCAGAAAACATTATAAACTTTTATTTAAAGTTTTAATTAATTCTTTCTTAAAACAAAACGCAGTTTTTATAAAACCTAATCACCCAATAAACTTGTTCCAAGCTCCTATATATATATAATTGCATTCATACCTTGGGAGGATGGAACTATGATTGATGACGTAGAAACGAGGCATGCAAACCGGCATATTTGATGATGCTTTATACTCTTTGTCGCTACGTCTTCAACAAAAACTTCATAGGCTTGAGAGTATTACAATTACATACTATCCTATGAATAAATGTTTTTGTCCGGAATTGAGCCAACAAAATACATGGACTCAATTGGAAATTTGTGTCCTTACAAATCTCCCCCTTTGGCTATTCCGGGACAAAACCCAAAACAAAAATCCTAAAGGGCCGTCAAGCTCACTAGACTCAATAACATAACCCACCCAAACTTGACTCAACCCAAGGAACAAATGCTTTGCCATTAAACAATGCCGCTTTAGTAGAAATCCTGCACACTTAAGCAAACTCATCAAATGCATAGGGAATATCAAAGTATTAAATGCAGCAATTTTAACTAATTACTCCCCCTAAATTAATTCTCCCCTTTATCAAACACATGACCTACTTAGAACGACGTCTCCCCCTAAGATAAATCTCCCCCAAACTAAGATACGATAATAATAGGATTAGATACCATTTCTCCCCCTATCATTTCTCCCCCTTTTTGTTCAGGAATAGGCAAAGGATAAAGAACTAATAAACACGTTGAAGCTTAAAGTGTTAAGACAGTAAAGCATATGGGCAATAAAAGCAAGGCAAAGACAAACAAATATCATATATATATATATATATATATATATATACACTATAAATATATCAATAAGTACTTGCATATATAGATAGATATAAACACACACATGACACAAAATACAATAAGTTTGCACACTCATGGCAAAAATGTGTCATATGGAAACGTAAGTGTTGGGGTGTGAACTAGCAATAATTAAATTTAGACCCAAACACTTAATAAACATTCACGGAGTTCTCATCTGATTGCAAACTTTATCACATTTAAATATAACCTCATGTGACAATATGAAGATTGAACTCAATGAACAAACATACACAATGCATATAAGCCTAGCATGATGATTCTACAAACCAAATAGAGTCATGACATTAAAGACAACTAGGATAAACGGACATTGTGCAAATCGTTGATATACTATCCAATTCTCCCTCAATAAGCATATATATTCTTTTGCTTTTGAATGAATATATCAAACAAACATAGGCCTGTAAAACCCCGTACTTTTAAAGATATATTTAAATTACAAAGGTGGGCGTAATTTGGTAAATTGAGGAATTACTGTGAATAGTAATTATGGAATTTATGAGTGAAATTGAATAAATTCAGAATATAAAGTAAATAGTAAATATTAGTTTGTAAGTGCCAGATTAATATTTACATGGATTATTTTTAATTACATGTCGCTAGTTGGGTAAAGCGACAAAGAAAATATTTTAAATTGGAAAATACGCATATTGAACATGTTGGGGCAAAATTAATGAATTTTAGTTAAGTACCTCGGATGGAGATTTCGACTGCGCCATTAGGTTCGGAATGGCCGAGATAGTCAAAATAGACTACCCGGGGGTAGTAATTTGGGTTCCGGACATTTTTGGACTAGTAGGGGCTCGTAAACGGGTACACGAGTCATTTAACAATTGGGCATTTACCCAATTTCGGGTTTAAAGACTTAAGCATCCCCCTTTCCCTTTCAGTTCTTCCCTAAGAGAGAGAAGAGAGTAGAGAGAAGGAAGAGAAGAAGAAGAAGAAGAAAGAAAAGAAGAAGAAGAGAAGGAAAATCCGACCAAATTCGCGGGATTCGACTCGAGAACGTCGGATTTATTCCACAAGGCAAGTGTTTAACTTGCATATTGATTTAGTGTGTTAATTTATCATATTGTAGTTGGTATAAAACTAAAGATTTTTGGGTTGAAATTTCGTGGATCAAAGGGGTTTTCGAAAGATTAAAACGGATATAACTCTATTAATACCCAATTTGAGAAACTTGAAATTAATTGAAATTAATTATTGGATCTGGGTTCTAGGATGATTGGAACCCTTTGAATGTGTGTATTTATGGTTATTTGAGATTTAATGATGATGAGAGAGGAGATAAAAAGCTTGGATGTGTTTTAATGGAGGTTTGGATTTTTGGAGAAGAAGGTGAATAGTGACCAGCCCACTTCCGGGTGGTTTCGGACAGGAAAACAACCGATTCAGCTCTCGGTCAAAACACAAAAGTTGTATATAATTTCGATACGGTCGTGTGGGCACTGACCGCGTATTTTTCTGATTTTTCGTCGAATTGTTATGATTTTTACAAGATGGCAGTTCCGGGGTGAAATCACCAACTCATAAATGCACTCGAAAATTGGAAAAATAAAGGCTAGAATTATTTGGAGATAAATATTTGGGGTTCCTAAAAATAGTGTGGGGACTTCTAAATATTTTTTAGTAAGGCGCGTACCTTGGGTTAGTTGAAAGTAAAATCCAAGATTTACCCAAATAGGGGTGTTCGTGAGGAAAAATACTTAAAGGGGTATTTAAGTGTGATTTGAATGTTAAATAAGAGAACATGTATTGGGGTAGTGTTTTAATTGTGTGACGGCTTGTATTATTGTGAATGAGAATATTCAAGGTTATTGGCTATCGTTACGAGAGTTTGGAGATTATAGCCATAAAAGATTGAGAATAGATAAATAATATATATATCGGTGTCGTTGGTGTTGTCATCGTGCGGTGAGAAAATATCGGAAATGATGTATTGAGGATTAGTTAAAATTGATTAATGCGTAGGATATTCGAGAGATAATTATACTACATGGGAAATTTATTATACGGGTTGTGCGTATGCTCGAATGTTATTATATACATGGGTTAAATAATTACCTATGGGGAATTATTTATAGGTGAGAGAAATACCTATAATTATAATATGGTTGTGTGAATACCAAATTGATAATATATGTATATAGGTGGAATGTGTACCTATATGATTTTTTTTATTATGTGTATGACATACCTACCATACTTGCTATCACGGGAGGTTGACGTTCGAAAGAGGACAATCTTATCCTGTGTTGCCTTCGGGGGGATTTTAGATTTGGTACCTCAAGAACATAGGGCTGTGAAAGGCTTATTTGTGAGTTGATAAGTCCGCTGCTTATGGGAGCGTAGGTATGTGCGTGACCCGTAGGTACGTGAACTATGTTCGCCTCCAATACGTGTGATTTGTATTGTTACAGTTCCTGAGTGATGTGGAACGGGTAATCCTTTTTGTACGAGATGTACTTGGATTAGATAGCAGAGTATGAGTGCACCGCAGCTGAGGCTAGGGGTGCTATATATCTATATATGTATTTCGATTAACATATATGTGTACTTGAGATAATTCACGGATGCTTAGTAAATGAGAATGACTAAGCCACTTATATTATAGTTCGGTGGATGATTAATATACTTGTTGCGTATAGTATACTGTTGATATATATGAGATGAGATATCATATAACCTAACCTTGTATAAAGTGAAAAGAATGAATAAAGTGTGATATTACTTCCTGTAGATTTATATCCAGATTTATATGAATGCGAATAATAGGTTCTAATGAGAACTATTAATAAATACGAGATGGTATAAATATGTTATGTACTGAAGGCCTAATGGATCCCGGTGATCAACATTGTCACGTAGTAGTGTATCGGGGGGGTTCCTTGTTTGGATTTCGCTTCGCGAGACACCCCACGCACGAACGTAACGTAATGTTGGGAATGGGGAGAAGTTTAGTCCTTAGTACCCGAATCGATGAGGTTTATTAGAAGATGGGTAATTACATTAGTTAGGTAGGGTAGCTTAACTAGGTTGTCTAAAATGGTATGCGCTAGTTGTGCACTGTTAGAAGAGGGGTGAGGTGTATCTCATGTGAGAGCGATACCAGTTTAAAATACGAGAAATAACATATTTTAAAATATGGATTTTATGCACTTGCTAAAATATTTTCAACAATCGGGCTCTGACCCATTTTCTCTACTTCTCCCCTCTCTTGCTATATATATATATATATATATATATATATATATATATATATATATATATATATATATATATATATATATATATAGGTGTCCAGACACAGGGACGCCTGGATAATAATTCATTCGAGTCAGACGTTTGCTGCAGCAGCTGTGGATGCAATCAGGTTTATTGTAGACGCTTCCATCATTGAGATCTAGATAGGAGGTATTGTAGTCATATTCGGGCTAATGGCCCAACTGTACTCATTTATTCATTTACCGCCTTTTGTGTGGAATTCGATTTGGTTGTATTATTTGGACCGAGTGATCGGTTATTTTACTTTATTTTATTTCAGTTGTTGCATATAAACTGTTGTCCTTATTTTATTTGGATGGTTTGGTTAAAAAGATTAGTTCATTTAAAATTTTGACGTCGGCCTAATAGGATATAAGTAATTAATTGGTTTTCGACAGTGATGTTAAAAATAAACCACATGAGACTCCTGTTTTAATTTGATATAGGAGTGATCGCCCGGTATTTTATTAGGCGGGGTGTCACAGGTGGTATCAGAGCATCAGGTTCTAGTGTCCTTAGGAATCTATGCGGACGTACTACGCTTTCAGCGTTGCTTTTGATTTGATATAAAGCATTATGATTAGGATTGTTTATATCCTCTTGTGAGATTTCGTTCTCCTGCCATTATGGAAGATTATAGTAAATCTTTTGCGCGCTCATTCGGGATTCGTGCACTGATTGACGAAGGGCGACCATGGATGTCCATTGTGAGGGCAGGAGGGGACGGGGCTTAGTTAGAGCTATAAGTTGATGTTGGAAATGAGGATCGCGGTAAAGGTCATTTTCCTTGTAGCATTGTCATTGATTGCTGCAATGACTACTATAGGATAGTAGTTATAATTATCTATGCACCACTATAGTAGAGAATGGTGCTAAACTTGAATTTCCCAGTGAAGTTAGATGGGGAAAAAGCTTAAGAGGTCTTTGATGAGGATCGTGCATTGAAGTTGAGCTAGGCGAAAATAGTGTAACTTCACTTCTAGGAAGTTGAAGGATCGAAAGCTTGGGCCTAGAGTTGGGTATGGAAATACCCATATGTGAAAATTTGAGGAAAATTTTTTCACTCGTTGGAGCAATGTGAAATAGTGGGAATGATGGTCACCATATATAGAGGAGCATAATATTTTGCTCATAAATTAATCTTACAGACGGTTTTAAAATGAAAATTCCCGTGATTTAGAATGAAGTGAATGAAGTTTCTAGGTTATTCACATAAGAATCGGTCAGAGACCAACGGTGAATAAAGAGTGACATGGATAAGTGAAGTTAGTACCGGAATAAGGTAGGTACAAGGGAGGAAGAGGCTTCTCCAGTGGAATGATAGACTCACTAGTAATTGGACTTATGTAGAGTGAGTTATAGTTATTTTGGGTGAGGCCCCTGGCTTGAGGAGCAGGGAGCGTATAGTCTCCAGGCCATAATGTCCATTTTATATTGTGTGATTTTTATCAGGAATGAGACGTGGTGGGTATGCTTCGTTCTCATTTCCTCGGAGGAATTATGATTACTTCCCATTCATTGTGATTTGGTTTTTACCAAGTCGGTGCGATAGTCCGATCGCTGGTACCCAGGATGATGTGTGAGCAATTCCCTGGAAGATGATAGCATTGAGAAACTGCATCCATTGAGTTATAGCTCTGAGGGATGGTTATTTATACTTATATAGTGTGTGATATATAAGTATGGATATACTTGATGTGTATAGTATAATGTATATATATTTATTTAAGATGTGAAACATATATATACGGACATAATAACGCATGGAATGCGAGATAAATGCTCGATGAGCTCGCCTTGATTACTTGTTTAGATGAAAATTTGATGAGGAGATGTTTCATTACCATGATTTGAATGCATGGGGACCTTATAGATAAAATTTAAGGGATTCAGGCTTTATTATTGAGCTGTGAGTTTAAGCTCATTGTTGTTTGGGCTAAGGACTTAGTGTTAGTACAAGCGCTTGGTGGTGTGGCTCCTGAAAAGAATTAAGAGTTTTGACCACGTTTTGTCGATAGGAGAGATGGGATTATCCGAGTGGCATATTTGAACTAGCGAACCTCCACGACCGACAAAGTTAAGTAATAGTGTATAGGAGGGGTTCCTTGTTTGGATTTCGCTTGCGAGACGCTCCACGCATGAACCTTAATGACGTCGGGAGTGGAGAGATGTTATATAATGCAAGGATGCTAGTTTTGACGATAAGTCACCTAGTGTAGAGCAAACACTATCGAGTGAGATCCGTTTGATGACGGTATAATCATATAGAGTTATAAGTGCTACGGAGAAGCACTGAAAATTATTCTCTCATCGCAAGTATGTGGGTGAGTTAAGGTGAAGGAAATCGATTTGAGACGTTTATTCAGGCCTTGAATAGAAGGAAAATTCAGAGGAAACACATTTTGGGTATAATGTTCATAGCGCTTTTGCAGAGAGTAGGTGCCCAATTAGTTAGATTTTGCATTTCACTAAGATGGAAGGATATAGTGGTAGAAGTACGCTGGTAGGTTAACGAGGTAAAATTTAGAGCATCCCGTTGGTGTCCCTTGGACCTTTATATCTCGATGACCGACGATGCGAGGGAGTAGTGTAATGGGAGGGTTCCTTGTTTGGATTTCACTTTGCGAGACGTCCCACGCATGAAACCGAGCAAATGTCGGAAGTTGAGAGAGGCCTTGGGCACTAGGGAAATATTTAGAATAGTACTCATATTGCGTGTGTTAGAGACACCTTAATCTTAAGACTACCACGAAGTAAGGGCAATAAGGCACTGATATACGAAGACTATTGTAAGATAACCACAAGAGGATCGATGGGATAATCTTAAGAAGGATTGAATTTCCAAGTATCGGGTGAATTAAATTTCGAATTATTCGGGTTAAAGGATACCCATGTGTTAGTACCAGGCCAATAAAATGAGTCCCGTTATTTAGAGTGAGTGTGATGTATCAAAACGTTTGCAATGGTGGTACATATATGCACGGATGATAGGGGGTATGGGTACTCTGATTAGTAAATCCAAAAAATGTCCGAGATTGAAAGATGTGAAAATATATATGTATAATATATGCCTGAAGGGCGGCTATAAACAAGGTTAAACGGTATAGCGTATTGAATGTCATGCGAGAATGATGATAATGCAAACATTTATGTGCAACGAGAGCTAACACACCCGAGATGGGATTGAAAGGTTGTGGAAAGTCATTTAAAAAAGTACCTCTTAATGAAAAGGTTACCCAATTTATTGTGAGAAAGTGGAGCGGGGTCTTACTCAAGCGAGTATTGAAGAGTGGCTTGCGCGTGACTGTATGGTTAGTATACTCCAAGTAAAGAAGGAGTGTATGTAGTAACAAATTCTGGAAAAGTATATGATAGTTAATACTTTAATTATTCGGCATAGGGAATATACCTTGTAGATTACAAGAGAGATAGTAATCTGAATATTTATATAATACGTAGCGATGAGAATAAAACACATATGAGAAGTGTACAATTAGGATGGGAATATGCCTATGAATCTTAATAGGATGTGTGTATGCCTATTATGTGATATTATTATTAAGATCACTAATGGGTGATAACCCCGGGGGTGCAAAAACATTATTGATTAAGTGCGCTAATGGGTGTTAACCCGGGGAGCAGGATTAATATATATATGTATAGGGATGATGTGACTATATGTGTATATATATGGATTTACGAATATTTCTACTGTGTGAGACTAGTAGATATGGTATTAATAATAAATACTTTACGCTAAGTGGTCTTAACAAAAAGGGTGCAAGATTAGGGAAAATATATAGAAATCATGAGACTATATATATGAGCATACGCCTTGAGATGGGTGGAATACAGTGAGAGACCATTGTGTTAGGCTATATCTAAATTTGGTTAAGCTAGGACGTAATGTATATACCGATCCTAGAGTAGTGGTACAGGCTATATCTGAATTTCGAGGACAAAATTCTATTGTAAGGGGGGAAGTATGTAATACCCCGTACTTTTAAAGATATTTAAATTACAAAGGTGGGCGTAATTTGGTAAATTGAGGAATTACTGTGAATAGTAATTATGGAATTTATGAGTGAAATTGAATAAATTCAGAATATAAAGTAAATAGTAAATATTAGTTTGTAAGTGCCAGATTAATATTTACATGGATTATTTTTAATTACATGTCGCAAGTTGGGTAAAGCGACAAAGAAAATATTTTAAATTGGAAAATACGCATATTGAACATGTTGGGGCAAAATTAATGAATTTTAGGTAAGTACCTCGGATGGAGATATCGACTGCACCATTAGGTTCGGAATGGCCGAGATAATCAAAATAGACTACCCGGGGGTAGTAATTTGGGTTCCGGACATTTTTGGACTAGTAGGGGCTCGTAAATGGGTACACGAGTCATTTAACAATTGGACATTTACCCAATTTCGGGTTTAAAGACTTAAGCATCCCCCTTTCCCTTTCATTTCTGCCCTAAGAGAGAGAAGAGAGTAGAGAGAAGGAAGAGAAGAAGAAGAAGAAGAAGAAGAAGAAAGAAAAGAAGAAGAAGAGAAGGAAAATCTGACCAAATTCGCGGGATTCGACTCGAGAACGTCGGATTTATTCCACAAGGCAAGTGTTTAACTTGCATATTGATTTACTGTGTTAATTTCTCATATTGTAGTTGGTATAAAACTAAAGATTTTTGGGTTGAAATTTCGTGGATCAAAGGGGTTTTCGAAAGATTAAAACGGATATAACTCGATTAATACCCAATTTGAGAAACTTGAAATTAATTGAAATTAATTGTTGGATCTGGGTTCTACGATGATTGGAACCCTTTGAATGTGTGTATTTATGGTTATTTGAGGTTTAATGATGATGAGAGAGGAGATAAAAAGCTTGGATGTGTTTTAATGGAGGTTTGGATTTTTGGAGAAGAAGGTGAATAGTGACCAGCCCACTTCCGGGTGGTTTCGGACAGGAAGACAACCGATTCAGCTCTCGGTCAAAACACGAAAGTTGTAGCTAATTTCGATACGGTCACGTGGGCGCTGACCACGTATTTTTCTGATTTTTCTTCGAATTGTTATGATTTTTACAAGATGGCAGTTCCGGGGTGAAATCACCAACTCGGAAATGCACTCGGAAATTGGAAAAATAAAGGCTAGAATTATTTGGAGATAAATATTTTGGGTTCCTAAAAATAGTGTGGGGACTTCTAAATATTTTTTAGTAAGGCGTGTACCTTGGGTTAGTTGAAAGTAAAATCCAAGATTTACCCAAATAGGGGTGTTCGTGAGGAAAAATACTTAAAGGTGTATTTAAGTGTGATTTGAATGTTAAATAAGGGAACATGTATTGGGGTAGTGTTTTAATTGTGTGACGGCTTGTATTATTGTGAATGAGAATATTCAAGGTTATTGGCTATCGTTACGAGAGTTTGGAGATTATAGCCATAAAAGATTGAGAATAGATAAATAATATATATATCGGTGTCGTTGGTATTGTCATCGTGCGGTGAGAAAATATCGGAAATGATGTATTGAGGATTAGTTAAAATTGATTAATGCGTAGGATATTCGAGAGATAAATATACTACGTGGGAAATTTATTATACGGGTTGTGCGTATGCTCGAATGTTATTATATACATGGGTTAAATAATTACCTATGGGGAATTATGTATAGGTGAGAGAAATACCTATAATTATAATATGGTTGTGTGAATACCAAATTGATAATATATGTATATAGGTGGAATGTGTACCTATATGATTTTTTTTATTATGTGTATGACATACCTACCATACTTGCTATCACGGGAGGTTGACGTTCGAAAGAGGACAATCTTATCCTGTGTTGCCTTCGGGGGGATTTTAGATTTGGTACCTCAAGAACATAGGGCTGTGAAAGGCTTATTTGTGAGTTGATAAGTCCGCTGCTTATGGGAGCGTAGGTATGTACGTGACCCGTAGGTACGTGAACTATGTTCGCCTCCAATACGTGTGATTTGTATTGTTACAGTTCCTGAGTGATGTGGAACGGGTAATCCTTTTTGTACGAGATGTACTTGGATTGGATAGCAGAGTATGAGTGCACCGCAGCTGAGGCTAGGGGTGCTATATATCTATATATGTATTTCGATTAACATATATGTGTACTTGAGATAATTCACGGATGCTTAGTAAATGAGAATGACTAAGCCACTTATATTATAGTTCGGTGGATGATTAATATACTTGTTGCGTATAGTATACTGTTGATATATATGAGATGAGATATCATATAACCTAACCTTGTATAAAGTGAAAAGAATGAATAAAGTGTGATATTACTTTCGCTAGATTTATATCTGGATTTATATGAATGTGAATAATAGGTTCTAATGAGAACTATTAATAAATACGAGATGGTATAAATATGTTATGTACTGAAGGCCTAATGGATCCCGGTGATCAACATTGTCACGTAGTAGTGTATCGGGGGGGTTCCTTGTTTGGATTTCGCTTCGCGAGACACCCCACGCACGAACGTAACGTAATGTTGGGAATGGGGAGAAGTTTAGTCCTTAGTACCCGAATCGATGAGGTTTATTAGAAGATGGGTAATTACATTAGTTAGGTAGGGTAGCTTAACTAGGTTGTCTAAAATGGTATGCGCTAGTTGTGCACTGTTAGAAGAGGGGTGAGGTGTATCTCATGTGAGAGCGATACCAGTTTAAAATATGAGAAATAACATATTTTAAAATATGGATTTTATGCACTTGCTAAAATATTTTCAACAATCGGGCTCTGGCCCATTTTCTCTACTTCTCCCCTCTCTTGCTATATATAGATATATAGGTGTCCAGACATAGGGACGCCTGGATAATAATTCATTCGAGTCAGACCTTTGCTGCAGCAGCTGTGGATGCAAGCAGGTTTATTGTAGACGCTTCCATCATTGAGATCTAGATAGGAGGTATTGTAGTCATATTCGGGCTAATGGCCCAACTGTACTCATTTATTCATTTACCGCCTTTTGTGTGGAATTCGATTTGGTTGTATTATTTGGACCGAGTGTTCAGTTATTTTACTTTATTTTATTTCAGTTGTTGCATATAAACTGTTGTCCTTATTTTATTTGGATGGTTTGGTTAAAAAGATTAGTTAATTTAAAATTTTGACGTCGGCCTAATAGGATATTAGTAATTAATTGGTTTTCAACAGTGATGTTAAGAATGAACCACAAGAGACTCCTGTTTTAATTTGATATAGGAGTGATCGCCCGGTATTTTATTTGGCGGGGTGTCACAAGGCCTTGGCAATTGTTTTCTATTTAATGCCAAATATTCTGTTTTTAGGCCTTTGGATCATGTATTTCTTTTAGATCCAATAAACGGTGGCTTACTATCGCAAAGGATTTAATTCATCCTTTCGGAGCCCTTCCCCGTACACATTTAGATATATAATTTTTTTATCTCACAAAGCTCACGTGCAACGGATTTTGGCATGCACTAGTCCTCCTAGGTCATAGATATGTAGATGACTAGATTGGTAGGAGAACACCTCAAAAATCTCAAATATAACATGTGACATTAAGATTTCAAAAGAGCTCCTGCATGTGTGAAAAGAGGCATATAAAAATAGAATCCATTTAAATAATAAAAAATCCAACTACTCCATATAAAACATGGTAAAGAACATTTTAAGGATTGAAAATCTAAACCAAAAGTTCTAGCCACGTGGGAGCGTAAAAGATGGGATTCAAACACAAATATATGCCACATAAAGTGTGTCAAACTAGAATACACACAAAATAAAATCTTTTTGAGTTTTTAACATTTTTAATATTTACTCAAAAGGATAAACAAAAATCATTTGTATTTTTCATTAAGCTTAAAAATGTTAAAAAGCTTAAATGAGATGAATAAAACACAAATGATAAACAAAAATCTTTTTATATTTTTGAGTTAATTCAAACACAAAATATAATACAAAAAGATAAACAAGTCATAATTTCTAGCATGGGATATGAAATAAGGCTATGACTAGAAAATGACTAAACAAGCATACATTTAGCATGTGAATATAGCATGAAGTACAAACGCTAAAGTATGCAAACACTAACACATTCATCCTTTAGATTTAGCAAGGGAGGAAGCATGTGAAAGTAAATGAGAATCAAAAACCCTATTTTGCAAGGCAACCTAGTCGGATTTGCTGACCCAAATTAATGAAGAATGACTATCTTGGGGAGTAGGAACTTTAACTACCGTGGTTACTTTACTATGGGGCTTTCTAGGAATTCGTTTAAGATCATAACAAAATTTCTTAAGATGACCTTGTCGACCACAATGTGTACAAGTGAGAACATATCGAAAAGATTTACTTAAGGAGTGATCTTTAAATGTATTCCTAGTAGATTCTCCTAAAATATTGGTTTTGACTTTAGAGGTAAATTCATTACAATTATTGAAGCCTAAACCACAAGTGTCATTTTTAATTTGGACCGTTCCTAAGATTTTATCTAATTTTTCCGAACGACACTCCAAATCAAATTTGACATTACTAGAGTCTTTTAATTTATTTTGCAGTTCTAAAATGTTTGACTCTAATAAAACATTGCTCTCTTCAAAAGCAAGAAGCTCCTTTTTCAAGGATTCCACTAAACCTCTAAGGTTATCTCTCTCGCCTTCTACATATTCAAGCTTCTCTTGAAGAGTCTTCACATGTGTCCTAAGGTCTTCTATTAAATCATTGTCATCGACGACCTTGACACTCTCTCTTAAACTAGCTTCTAACTACAAATTGGATCCTTTCAATTTAATAGATTCTTTATAAAGTTCTTGAAAAGCATTTTGAAGTTCACTCACATTAACCTCTTCTTCATTTTCACTCTCTCTTTCTTCTTCACTCTCACTATCATCAAAAACAAGAGAATCGTGTAAAATGACCTTGGAAGTGGCATGTGCTATCGTTTCATGAATCGATGAGTTCTCACTATCACTCACATGACTAGCCATAAAAGCCACAAAATTTTTCTTAGTGGGGGAATCGAGCGTCTCTTTCTTATCACTATCACTAAGGGTCGCATTATATGAAATGGGTCGCTTACCCTCTTTCCTTAGTTTAGTGGGGCACTCATAAGCTCTATGGCTATAACCTTCACAACCAAAACACTTATTAGACTCGTCCCTATCTAAATTTTCATTACTAGGTTTAGGGATCTTCTTTGCTTTAGGAATCTTCTCGTCTTTAGAAATCTTTTCGCCTTTGTCATGCTTAGAAGATTCAAATTTCTTAAAATCATTTTTAAATTTATCTCTGTTAATTTTAAGAAATTTTCTAAATTTGCGAGCAAATAAAGCCATGTCTTCCGAGTCACTATCACTATCGCTCTCTACTACTTGTTTGACCTCTTTTTGGGCTTTTAAAGCAACTCCCTTTTCGATTTTCTTTTCAGTTTTAGAGGGAAACATATCCAGTTCATAGGTTTGTAAATCACCTACAAGCTCTTCTAATTTCGTAAAGGCTAAAGTGGGTAAAGAATTTAAAACGGTCACTTTTGGAATAAATCTATCGGGTAGGGACTTTAAAATTTTCTTTACAACACGGTCGTCAGGTATTTTCTCTCCCAAGTTAAAAGATGAATTAACAATATCAGAAAGTCTAGCATAAAATTCATCAAAAGTCGCTTTTTTATTCATTTTGATAGTTTCAAATTGAGTGGTGAGGTTTTGGAGTTTTGAAGCTTTAACGACACTATTTCCTTCATGAGTTAATTGTAAAATATCCCAAGCTTCTTTAGCGGTCTCACACGTCCTAATACGTCGGAATTCATCCGGTGTGACAGCGCTAAACAAGGCATTTTAACCACGGGAATTGAAATTAGCAAGTTTAAACTCATTTTCAGTCCATCTATCGGCGGGTTTGATAACACGTTCATTTTCAACTAAATAAGTTGGTGGGGACCACCCGTTAACAACAGCCATTCAAACTCTTTCGTCGATAGATTTTAGTGCCGATCTCATACGTGCTTTCCAATACGCGTAGTTTGAACCATCGAAAATAGGAAATTTTGAAAATGGGGAAAAATCCATTTTAGCCAAAAATTATTTAAAAGATCGTTTAACGAAATAATTTATCTCTTTTGGCTCTGATACCAATTTGTAAAAACCTTATTTTGCTTGTAAATATAAGACAAACACGATGCAGAAGCGTAAGATGGTTCACAAAAACAGCAAAAGTCAAATTTTAATTTCTTTACACAAATAAAATTACACCAAGTGAAGTAAAATTAATCAATTAATATATTCACTTAAACGAATTAATTAATCCAAGTCCTAGAATTTGCCTAAGTCATATTTATCGATATTAGCAAATTAGGCGAAACCAAATTTTAGCAAATGACATGAATTAAATAAACTTTACCCAATATTTAATTTAGTCCCAATTAAAGTGAGTGTGATGATTTAAACCAAATTTTATCTTGAATTATCCTAAGCATGCGTTCTAAATTATGATGCAAGATAAAATAAACAATATCACACTACGCCGCGATGTACGAGGAAAAACCCAAGACGGGAAAAAACCTCGGACGGCCCTAGCCACAAATTCACTAGATACGAAATTATAAATACAAGACAGATAGACTTACAACGACTGACTCGATCCCTCTCAAGCCTCGACGCTTCTTCTTGTAGACACCTCTTCCTAGAGGATAACCTTGGAATACCACCGCGGTCTCGGAATCCACCGATAGGGCTTTCTATGGTCACCGTCACCCGAGCAAGGAGCCTTTCTCCAAGTGGGTAGAATCGCAACAAAATGTCTTCTTCTTTGATGGATGTAGAAGCAAACCAAAACTTCTCTTCTTGAATTCGGTAGAGAAAAACCGGGGCCAAACTCCAAGCAATTGATATGTATAAAATAACTTGGAATAAACAATATTTGGGTGTAAACACTAGAGTGATATATGAATTTCTCTCTGAAAATTAGCACTCAAAACATGAACATTTTCCTAAACAATTTTTGCTCTCAAACTCTCTCTAAGAGATAAACTAGGATGGAAAAGTTATGGAAATGTTAAGTTGGAAAATGTCATTCCCGCACATATTAAAGTCTGTAAAAGTTGGTTAAAAACCAAGTGGGGAAGTGGGTGCAAAACTGCCAAAAAATTGCCAATAAATGTTCCCGCCTGGCATCTCGTTCGAACGAGTCTTCTAACGACACTCCAGTATGGACTCGTTAGAAGCTCGTTGGAAATCTCGTTAGAACGACAATCCCGTTCGAACGACATTTCTAACGACGGACCAGTATGCTTTAGTGGGAACTCGTTGGCAAAACTCGTTCGAACGACATCTGGTTCGAACGAAAAAACTAGTTCGAACGACATATCTAACGAACGACCAGAAAGATTGAAAAATTCATTTTTAGCCCAGAAAACTTTATAAACTTTTATTTAAAGTTTTAATTAATTCTTTCTTAAAACAAAACGCAGTTTTTATAAAACCTAATCACCCAATAAACTTGTTCCAAGCTCCTATATATATATATATATAATTGCATTCATACCTTGGGAGGATGGAACTATGATTGATGACGTAGAAACGAGGCACGCAAACCGGCATATTTGATGATGCTTTATACTCTTTGTCGCTACGTCTTCAACAAACACTTCATAGGCTTGAGAGTATTACAATTACATACTATCCTATGAATAAATGTTTTTGTCCGGAATTGAGCCAACACAATACATGGACTCAATTGGAAATTTGTGTCCTTACCTTTGGCTATTCCGGGACAAAACCCAAAACAAAAATCCTAAAGGGCCGTCAAGCTCACTAGACTCAATAACATAACCCACCCAAACTTGACTCAACCCAAGGAACAAACGCTTTGCCATTAAACAATGCCGCTTTAGTAGAAATCCTGCACACTTAAGCAAACTCATCAAATGCATAGGGAATATCAAAGTATTAAATGCAGCAATTTTAATTAATTACTCCCCCTAAATTAATTCTCCCCTTTATCAAACACATGACCTACTTAGAACGACGTCTCCCCCTAAGATAAATCTCCCCCAAACTAAGATACGATAATAATAGGATTAGATACCATTTCTCCCCCTATCATTTCTCCCCCTTTTTGTTCAGGAATAGGCAAAGGATAAAGAACTAATAAACACGTTGAAGCTTAAAGTGTTAAGACAGTAAAGCATATGGGCAATAAAAGCAAGGCAAAGACAAACAAATATCATATATATATATATATATATATATATATATATACACTATAAATATATCAATAACTACTTTCATATATAGATAGATATAAACACACACATGACACAAAATACAATAAGTTTGCACACTCATCTGGCAAAAATGTGTCATATGGAAACGTAAGTGTTAGGGTGTGAACTAGCAACAATTAAATTTAGACCCAAACACTTAATAAACATTCACGGAGTTCTCATTTGATTGCAAACTTTATCACATTTAAATATAACCTCATGTGATAATATGAAAATTGAACTCAATGAACAAACATACACAATGCATACAAGCCTAGCATGATGAAGATTCTACAAACCAAATAGAGTCATGACATTAAAGACAACTAGGATAAACGGACATTGTGCAAACCGTTGATATACCATCAACTTCTCCCTCAATAAGTATATATATTCTTTTGCTTTTGAATGAATATATCAAACAAACATAGGCTTTGGTAATTGTTTTCTATTTAATGCCAAATATTCTGTTTTTAGGCCTATGGATCACGTATTTCTTTTATATCCAATAAACGGTGGCTTACTATCGCAAATGATTTAATTCATCCTTTCGGAGCCCTTCCCCGTACACATTTAGATATATAATTTTTTTTATCTCACAAAGCTCACGTGCAACGGATTTTGACATGCACTAGTCCTCCTAGGTCATAGATATATAGATGACTAGATTGGTAGGAGAACACCTCAAAAAGCTCAAATATAACATGTGACATTAAGATTTCAAAAGAGCTCGTGCATGTGTGAAAAGAGGCATATAAAAATAGAATCCATTTAAACAATACAAAATCCAACTACTCCATATAAAACATGGTAAAGAACATTTTAAGGATTGAAAATCTAAACCAAAATTTCTAGCCACGTGGGAGCGTGAAAGATGGGATTCAAACACAAATATATGCCACATAAAGTGTGTCAAACTAGAATACGGAAAAAATAAAATCTTTTTGAGTTTTTAACATTTTTAATATTTACTCAAAAGGATAAACAAAAATCATTTGTATTTTTCATTAAGCTTAAAAATGTTAAAAAGCTTAAATGAGATGAATAAAACACAAATGATAAACAAAAATCTTTTTATATTTTTGAGTTAATTCAAACACAAAATATAATACAAAAAGATAAACAAGTCATAATTTCTAGCATGGGATATGAAATAAGGCTATGACTAGAAAATGACTAAACAAGCATACATTTAGCATGTGAATATAGCATGAAGTACAAACGCTAAAGTATGCAAACACTAACACATTCATCCTTTAGATTTAGCAAGGGAGGAAGCATGTGAAAGTAAATGAGAATCAAAAACCCTATTTTGCAAGGCAACCAAGTCGGATTTGCTGACCCAAATTAATGAAGAATGACTATCTTGGGGTGTAGGAACTTTAACTACCGTGGTTACTTTATTATGGGGCTTTCTAGGAATTCGTTTAAGATCAAAACAAAATTTCCTAAGATGACCTTGTCGACCACAATGTGTACAAGTGAGAACATGTCGAAAAGATTTACTTAAGGAGTGATCTTTAAATGTATTCCTAGTAGATTCTCCTAAAATATTGGTTTTGACTTTAGAGGTAAATTCATTACAATTATTGAAGCCTAAACCACAAGTGTCATTTTTAATTTGGACCGTTCCTAAGATTTTATCTAATTTTTCCGAACGACACTCCAAATCAAATTTGACATTACTAGAGTCTTTTAATTTATTTTGCAATTCTAAAATGTTTGACTCTAATAAAACATTGCGCTCTTCAAAAGCAAGAAGCTCCTTTTTCAAGGATTCCATTAAACCTCTAAGGCTATCTCTCTCGCCTTCTACATATTCAAGCTTCTCTTGAAGAGTCTTCACATGTGTCCTAAGGTCTTCTATTAAATCATTGTCATCAACGACCTTGACACTCTCTCTTAAACTAGCTTCTAACTTCAAATTGGCTCTTTTCAATTTAATAGATTCTTTATAAAGTTCTTGAAAAGCATTTTGAAGTTCACTCACATTAACCTCTTCTTCATTTTCACTCTCTCTTTCTTCTTCACTCTCACTATCATCAAAAACAAGAGAATCATGTACAATGACCTTGGAAGTGGCATGTGCTATTGTTTCATCAATCGATGAGTTCTCACTATCACTCACATGACTAGCCCTAAAAGCCACAAAATTTTTCTTAGTGCGGGAATCGAGCTTCTCGTCCTTATCACTATCACTAAGGGTCGCATTATATGAAATGGGTCGCTTACCCTCTTTCCTTAGTTTAGTGGGGAACTCATAAGCCCTATGGCCATAACCTTCACAACCAAAACACTTATTAGACTCGTCCCTATCTAAATTTTCATTACTAGGTTTAGGGATCTTCTTGGCTTTAGGAATCTTCTCGGCTCTAGAAATATTTTTGCCTTTCTCATGCTTAGAAGATTCAAATTTCTTAAAATCATTTTTAAATTTATCTTTGTTTATTTTAAGAAATTTTCTAAATTTGCGAGCAAATAAAGCCATGTCTTCCGAGTCACTATCACTATCGCTCTCTACTACTTGTTTGACCTCTTTTCGGGCTTTTAAAGCAATGCCCTTTTCAATTTTCTTTTCAGTTTTAGAGGGAAACATATCCAGTTCATAGGTTTGTAAATCACCTACAAGCTCTTCTAATTTCGTAGAGGCTAAAGTGGGTAAAGAATTTAAAACGGTCACTTTTTGAATAAATCTATCGGGTAGGGACCTTAAAATTTTCTTTACAACACGGTCGTCAGGTATTTTCTCTCCCAAGTTAAAAGATGAATTAATAATATCAGAAAGTCTAGCATAAAATTCATCAAAAGTCTCTTTTTTTATTCATTTTGATAGTTTCAAATTGAGTGGTTAGGTTTTGGAGTTTTGAAGCTTTAACGACACTAGTTCCTTCATGAGTTAATTGTAAAATATCCCAAGCTTCTTTAGCGGTCTCACACGTCATAATACGTCGGAATTCATCCGGTGTGACAGCGCTAAACAAGGCATTTTAACCACGGAATTTGAAATTAGCAAGTTTAAACTCATTTTCAGTCCATCTATCGGCGGGTTTGATAACACGTTCATTTTCAACTAAATAAGTTGGTGGGGACCACCCGTTAACAACAGACATCCAAACTCTTTCGTTGATAGATTTTAGTGCCGATCTCATACGCGCTTTCCAATACGCGTAGTTTGAACCATCGAAAATAGGAAATTTTGAAAATGGGGAAAAATCCACTTTAGCCAAAAATTATTTAAAAGATCGTTTAACGAAATAATTTATCGCTTTTGGCTCTGATGCCAATTTGTAAAAACCTTATTTTGCTTGTAAATATAAGACAAACACGATGCGGAAGCGTAAGATGGTTCACAAAAACAGCAAAAGTCAAATTTTAATTTCTTTACACAAATTAAAATTACACCAAATGAAGTAAAATTAATCAATTAATATATTCACTTAAACGAACTAATTAATCCAAGTCCTAGAATTTCCCTAAGTCATATTTATCGATATTAGCAAATTAGGCGAGACCAAATTTTAGCAAATGCATGAATTAAATAAACTTTACCTAATATTTAATTTAGTCCCAATTAAAGTGAGTGTGATGATTTAAACCAAATTTTATCTTGAATTATCCTAAGCATGCGTTCTAAATTATGATGCAAGATAAAATAAACAATATCACACTACGCCGCGATGTACGAGGAAAAACCCAAGACGGGAAAAAACCTCGGATGGCCCTAGCCACAAATTCACTAGATACGGAATTACAAGTACAAGACAGATAGACTTACAACGACTGACTCGATCCCTCTCAAGCCTCGACGCTTCTTCTTGTAGACACCTCTTCCTAGCGGATAACCTTGGAATACCACCGCGGTCTCGGAATCCACTGATATGGCTTTCTATGGTCACCGTCACCCGAGCAAGGAGCCTTTCTGCAAGTGGGTAGAATCGTAACAAAATGTCTTCTTCTTTGATGGATGTAGAAGCAAACCAAAACTTCTCTACTTGAATTCGGTAGAGAAAAACCGGGGCCAAACTCCAAGCAATTGATATGTATAAAAGAACTTGGAATAAACAATATTTTGGTGTAAACACTAGAGTGATATATGAATTTCTCTTTGAAAATTAGCACTCAAAACATGAACATTTTCCTAAACAATTTTTGCTCTCAAACTCTCTCTAAGAGATAAACTAGGATGGAAAAGTTATGGAAATGTTAAGTTGGAAAATGTCATTCCCGCACATATTAAAGTCTGTAAAAGTTGGTTAAAAACCAAGTGGGGAAGTGGGTGCAAAACTACCAAAAAATTGCCAATAACTGTTCTCGCCTGGCATCTCGTTCGAACGAGTCTTCTAACGACGCTCCAGTATGGACTCGTTAGAAGCTCATTGGAAATCTCGTTAGAACGACAATCTCGTTCGAACGACATTTCTAACGACGGACCAGTATGCTTTAGTGGGAACTCGTTGGCAAAACTCGTTCGAACGACATCTGGTTCGAACGAAAAAACTCGTTCGAACGACATATCTAACGAACGACCAGAAAGATTGAAAAATTCATTTTTAGCCCAGAAAACTTTATAAACTTTTATTTAAAGTTTTAATTAATTCTTTCTTAAAACAAAACGCAGTTTTTATAAAACCTAATCACCCAATAAACTTGTTCCAAGCTCCTATATATATATAATTGCATTCATACCTTGGGAGGATGGAACTATGATTGATGACGTAGAAATGAGGCACGCAAACCGGCATATTTGATGATGCTTTATACTCTTTGTCGCTACGTCTTCAACAAAAACTTCATAGGCTTGAGAGTATTACAATTACATACTATCCTATGAATAAATGTTTTTGTTCGGAATTGAGCCAACAAAATACATGGACTCAATTGGAAATTTGTGTCCTTACAAATCTCCCCCTTTGGCTATTCCGGGACAAAACCCAAAACAAAAATCCTAAAGGGCCGTCAAGCTCATTAGACTCAATAACATAACCCACCCAAACTTGACTCCACCCAAGGAACAAATGCTTTGCCATTAAACAATGCCGCTTTAGTAGAAATCCTGCACACTTAAGCAAACTCATCAAATGCATAGGGAATATCAAAGTATTAAATGCAGAAATTTTAACTAATTACTCCCCCTAAATTAATTCTCCCCTTTATCAAACACATGACCTACTTAGAACGACGTCTCCCCCTAAGATAAATCTCCCCCAAACTAAGATACCATAATAATAGGATTAGATACCATTTCTCCCCCTATCATTTCTCCCCCTTTTTGTTCAGGAATAGGCAAAGGATAAAGAACTAATAAACACGTTGAAGCTTAAAGTGTTAAGACAGTAAAGCATATGGGCAATAAAAGCAAGGCAAAGACAAACACATATCTTATATATATATATATATATATATATATATATATATATATATATATATGCACTATAAATATATCAATAAGTACTTGCATATATAGATAGATATAAACACACACATGACACAAAATACAATAAGTTTGCACACTCATATGGCAAAAATGTGTCATATGGAAACGTAAGTGTTGGGGTGTGAACTAGCAACAATTAAATTTAGACCCAAACACTTAATAAACATTCACGGAGTTCTCATTTGATTGCAAACTTTATCACATTTAAATATAACCTCATGTGACAATATGAAGATTGAACTCAATGAACAAACATACACAATGCATATAAGCCTAGCATGATGATGATTCTACAAACCAAATAGAGTCATGACATTAAAGACAACTAGGATAAACGGACATTGTGCAAACCGTTGATATACCATCCAATTCTCCCTCAATAAGCATATATATTCTTTTGCTTTTGAATGAATATATCAAACAAACATAGGCCTGTAATACCCCGTACTTTTAAAGATATATTTAAATTACAAAGGTGGGCGTAATTTGGTAAATTGAGGAATTACTGTGAATAGTAATTATGGAATTTATGAGTGAAATTGAATAAATTCAGAATATAAAGTAAATAGTAAATATTAGTTTGTAAGTGCCAGATTAATATTTACATGGATTATTTTTAATTACATGTCGCTAGTTGGGTAAAGCGACAAAGAAAATATTTTAAATTGGAAAATACGCATATTGAACATGTTGGGGCAAAATTAATGAATTTTAGTTAAGTACCTCGGATGGAGATTTCGACTGCGCCATTAGGTTCGGAATGGCCGAGATAGTCAAAATAGACTACCCGGGGGTAGTAATTTGGGTTCCGGACATTTTTGGACTAGTAGGGGCTCGTAAACGGGTACACGAGTCATTTAACGATTGGGCATTTACCCAATTTTGGGTTTAAAGACTTAAGCATCCCCCTTTCCCTTTCATTTCTTCCCTAAGAGAGAGAAGAGAGTAGAGAGAAGGAAGAGAAGAAGAAGAAGAAGAGAAGGAAAATCCGACCAAATTCGCGGGATTCGACTCGAGAACGTCGGATTTATTCCACAAGGCAAGTGTTTAACTTGCATATTGATTTAGTGTGTTAATTTCTCATATTGTAGTTGGTATAAAACTAAAGATTTTTGGGTTGAAATTTCGTGGATCAAAGGGGTTTTCGACAGATTAAAACGGATATAACTCGATTAATACCCAATTTGAGAAACTTGAAATTAATTGAAATTAATTATTGGATCTGGGTTCGAGGATGATTGGAACCCTTTGAATGTGTGTATTTATGGTTATTTGAGGTTTAATGATGACGAGAGAGGAGATAAAAAGCTTGGATGTGTTTTAATGGAGGTTTGGATTTTTGGAGAAGAAGGTGAATAGTGACCAGCCCACTTCCGGGTGGTTTCGGACAGGAAGACAACCGATATAGTTCTCGATCAAAACACAAAAATTGTATATAATTTCGATAAGGTCACGTGGCCGCTGATCGCGTATTTTTCTGATTTTTATTCGAATTGTTATGATTTTTACAAGATGGCAGTTCCGGGGTGAAATCACCAACTCGGAAATGCACTCGGAATTTGGAAAAATAAAGGCTAGAATTATTTGGAGATAAATATTTGGGGTTCCTAAAAATAGTGTGGGGACTTCTAAATATTTTTTAGTAAGGCGTGTACCTTGAGTTAGTTGAAAGTAAAATCCAAGATTTACCCAAATAGGGGTGTTCGTGAAGAAAAATACTTAAAGGGGTATTTAAGTGTGATTTGAATGTTAAATAAGGGAACATGTATTGGGGTAGTGTTTTAATTGTGTGATGGCTTGTATTATTGTGAATGAGAATATTCAAGGTTATTGGCTATCGTTACGAGAGTTTGGAGATTATAGCCATAAAAGATTGAGAATAGATAAATAATATATATATCGGTGTCATTGGTATTGTCATCGTGCGGTGAGAAAATATCGGAAATGATGTATTGAGGATTAGTTAAAATTGATTAATGCGTATGATATTCGAGAGATAAATATACTACATGGGAAATTTATTATACGGGTTGTGCGTATGCTCGAATGTTATTATATACATGGGTTAAATAATTACCTATGGGGAATTATGTATAGGTGAGAGAAATACCTATAATTATAATATGGTTGTGTGAATACCAAATTGATAATATATATATATAGGTGGAATGTGTACCTATATGATTTTTTTATTATGTGTATGACATACCTACCATACTTGCTATCACGGGAGGTTGACGTTCGAAAGAAGACAATCTTATCCTGTGTTGCCTTCGGGGGGATTTTAGATTTGGTACCTCAAGAACATAGGGCTGTGAAAGGATTATTTGTGAGTTGATAAGTCCGCTGCTTATGGGAGCGTAGGTATGTGCGTGACCCGTAGGTACGTGAACTATGTTCGCCTCCAATACGTGTGATTTGTATTGTTACAGTTCCTGAGTGATGTGGAACGGGTAATCCTTTTTGTACGAGATGTACTTGGATTGGATAGCAGAGTATGAGTGCACCGCAGTTGAGGCTAGGGGTGCTATATATCTATATATGTATTGTGATTAACATATATGTGTACTTGAGATAATTCACGGATGCTTAGTAAATGAGAATGACTAAGCCACTTATATTATAGTTCGGTGGATGATTAATATACTTGTTGCGTATAGTATACTGTTGATATATATGAGATGAGATATCATATAACCTAACCTTGTATAAAGTGAAAAGAATGAATAAAGTGTGATATTACTTCCGGTAGATTTATATCCGGATTTATATGAATGCGAATAATAGGTTCTAATGAGAACTATTAATAAATACGAGATGGTATAAATATGTTATGTACTGAAGGCCTAATGGATCCCGGTGATCAACATTGTCATGTAGTAGTGTATCGGGGGGTTCCTTGTTTGGATTTTGCTTCGCGATACACCCCACGCACGAACGTAACGTAATGTTGGGAATGGGGAGAAGTTTAGTCCTTAGTACCCGAATCGATGAGGTTTATTAGAAGATGGGTAATTACATTAGTTAGGTAGGGTAGCTTAACTAGGTTGTCTAAAATGGTATGCGCTAGTTGTGCACTATTAGAAGAGGGGTGAGGTGTATCTCATGTGAGAGCGATACCAGTTTAAAATATGAGAAATAACATATTTTAAAATATGGATTTTATGCACTTGCTAAAATATTTTCAACAATCGGACTCTGACCCATTTTCTCTACTTCTCCCCTCTCTTGCTATATATATATATATATATATATTTATAGGTGTCCAGACACAGGGACGCCTGGATAATAATTCATTCGAGTCAGACGTTTGCTGCAGCAGCTGTGGATGCAAGCAGGTTTATTGTAGACGCTTCCATCATTGAGATCTAGATAGGAGGTATTGTAGTCATATTCGGGCTAATGGCCCAACTGTACTCATTTATTCATTTACCGCCTTTTGTGTGGAATTCGATTTGGTTGTATTATTTGGACCGAGTGTTCGGTTATTTTACTTTATTTTATTTCAGTTGTTGCATATAAACTGTTGTCCTTATTTTATTTGGATGGTTTGGTTAAAAAGATTAGTTAATTTAAAATTTTGACGTCGGCCTAATAGGATATAAGTAATTAATTGGTTTTCGACAGTGATGTTAAAAATGAACCACATGAGACTCCTGTTTTAATTTGATACAGGAGTGATCGCCCGGTATTTTATTAGGCGGGGTGTCACAGGTGGTATCAGAGCATCAGGTTCTGATTGACGAAGGGCGACTATGGAAGTCCATTGTGAGGGCAGGAGGAGACGGGGTTTAGTTAGAGCTATAAGTTGATGTTGGAAATGAGGATCGCGGTAAAGGTCATTTTCCTTGTAGCATTGTCATTGATTGCTGCAATGACTACTATAGGATAGTAGTTATAATTATCTATGCACCACTATAGTAGAGAATGGTGTTAAACTTGAATTTCCCAGTGAAGTTAGATGGGGAAAAAGCTTAAGAGGTCTTTGATGAGGATCGTGCATTGAAGTTGAGCTAGGCGAAAATAGTGTAACTTCACTTCTAGGAAGTTGAAGGATCGAAAGCTTGGGCCTAGAGTTGGGTATGGAAATACCCATATGTGAAAATTTGAGGAAAAATTTTTCACTCGTTGGAGCAATGTGAAATAGTGGGAATGATGGTCACCATATATAGAGGAGCATAATATTTTGCTCATAAATTAATCTTACAGACGGTTTTAAAATGAAAATTCCCGTGATTTAGAATGAAGTGAATGAAGTTTCTAGGTTATTCACATAAGAATCGGTCAGAGACCAACGGTGAATAAAGAGTGACATGGATAAGTGAAGTTAGTACCGGAGTAAGGTAGGTACAAGGGAGGAAGAGGCTTCTCCAGTGGAATGATAGACTCACTAGTAATTGGACTTATGTAGAGTGAGTTATAGTTATTTTGGGTGAGGCCCTGGCTTGAGGAGCAGGGAGCGTATCGTCTCCAGGCCATAATGTCCATTTTATATTGTGTGATTTTTATCAGGAATGAGACGTGGTGGGTATGCTTCGTTCTCATTTCCTCGGAGGAACTATGATTACTTTCCATTCATTGTGATTTGGTTTTTACCAAGTCGGTGCGATAGTCCGATCGCTGGTACCCAGGATGATGTGTGAGCAATTCCCTGGAAGATGATAGCATTGAGAGACTGCATCCATTGAGTTATAGCTCTGAGGGATGGTTATTTATACTTATATAGTGTGTGATATATAAGTATGGATATACTTAATGTGTATAGTATAATGTATATATATTTATTTAAGATGTGAAACATATATATACGGACATAATAACGCATGGAATGCGAGATAAATGCTCGATGAGCTCGCCTTGATTACTTGTTTAGATGAAAATTTGATGAGGAGATGTTTCATTACCATGATTTGAATGCATGGGGACCTTATAGATACAATTTAAGGTATTCAGGCTTTATTATTGAGCTGTGAGTTTAAGCTCATTGTTGTTTGGGCTAAGGACTTAGTGTTAGTACAAGCGCTTGGTGGTGTGGCTCCTGAAAAGAATTAAGAGTTTTGACCACGTTTTGTCGATAGGAGAGATGGGATTATCCGAGTTGCATATTTGAACTAGCGAACCTCCACGGCCGACAAAGTTAAGTAATAGTGTATAGGAGGGGTTCCTTGTTTGCATTTCGCTTGCGAGACGCTCCACGCATGAACCTTAATGACGTCGGGAGTGGAGAGATGTTATATAATGCAAGGATGCTAGTTTTGACGATAAGTCACCTAGTGTAGAGCAAACACTATCGAGTGAGATCCGTTTGATGACGGTATAATCATATAGAGTTATAAGTGCTACGGAGAAGCACTGAAAATTATTCTCTCATCGCAAGTATGTGGGTGAGTTAAGGTGAAGGAAATCGATTTGAGACGTTTATTCAGGCCTCGAATAGAAGGAAAATTCAGAGGAAATACATTTTGGGTATAATGTTCATAGCGCTTTTGCAGAGAGTAGGTGCCCAATTAGTTAGATTTTGCATTTCACTAAGATGGAAGGATATAGTGGTAGAAGTACGCTGGTAGGTTAACGAGGTAAAATTTAGAACATCCCGTTGGTGTCCCTTGGACCTTTATATCTCGATGACCGACGATGCGAGGGAGTAGTGTAACGGGAGGGTTCCTTGTTTCGATTTCGCTTTGCGAGACGTCCCACGCATGAAACCGAGCAAATGTCGGAAGTTGAGAGAGGTCTTGGGCACTAGGGAAATATTTAGAATAGTACTCATATTACGTGTCTTAGAGACACCTTAATCTTAAGACTACCACGAAGTAAGGGCAATAAAGCACTGATATACGAAGACTATTGTAAGATAACCACAAGAAGATCGATGGGATAATCTTAAGAAGGATTGAATTTCCAAGTATCGGGTGAATTAAATTTCGAATTATTCGGGTTAAGGGATACCCATGTGTTAGTACCAGGCCAATGAAATGAGTCCCATTATTTAGAGTGAGTGTGATGTATCAAAACGTTTGCAATGGTGGTGCATATATGCACGGATGATAGGGGGTATGGGTACCCTGATTAGTAAATCAAAAAAATGTCCGAGATTAAAAGATGTGAAAATATATATGTATAATATATGCCTGAAGGGCGGCTATAAACAAGGTTAAACGGTATAGCGTATTGAATGTCGTGCGAGAATGATGATAATGCAAACATTTATGTGCAACGAGAGCTAACACACCCGAGATGGGATTGAAAGGTTGTGGAAAGTCATTTAAAAAAGTACCTCTTAATGAAAAGGTTACCCAATTTATTGTGAGAAAGTGGAGCGGGGTCTTACTCAAGCGAGTATTGAAGAGTAGCTTGCGCGTGACTGTATGGTTAGCATACTCCAAGTAAAGAAGGAGTGTATGTAGTACCAAATTCCGGAAAAGTATATGATAGTTAATACTTTAATTATTCGGCATAGGGAATATACCTTGTAGATTACAAGAGAGATAGTAATCTGAATATTTATATAATACGTAGCGATGAGAATAAAACACATATGAGAAGTGTACAATTAGGATGGGAATATGCCTATGAATCTTAATAGGATGTGTGTATGCCTATTATGTGATATTATTATTAAGAGCACTAATGGGTGATAACCCCGGGGGTGCAAGAACATTATTGATTAAGTGCGCTAATGGGTGTTAACCCGGGGTGCAGGATTAATATATATATGTATAGGGATGATGTGACTATATGTGTATATATATGGATTTACGAATATTTCTACTATGTGAGACTAGTAGATATGGTATTAATAATAAATACTTTACGCTAAGTGGTCTTAACAAAAAGGGTGCAAGATTAGGGAAAATATATAGAGATGATGAGACTATATATATGAGCATACGCCTTGAGATGGGTGGAATACAGTGAGAGACCATTGTGTTAGGCTATATCTAAATTTGGTTAAGCTAGGACGTAATGTATATACCGATCCTAGAGTAGTGGTACAGGCTATATCTGAATTTCGAGGACGAAATTCTATTGTAAGGGGAGAAGTATGTAATACCCCGTACTTTTAAAGATATTTAAATTACAAAGGTGGGCGTAATTTGGTAAATTGAGGAATTACTGTGAATAGTAATTATGGAATTTATGAGTGAAATTGAATAAATTCAGAATATAAAGTAAATAGTAAATATTAGTTTGTAAGTGCCAGATTAATATTTACATGGATTATTTTTAATTACATGTCGCAAGTTGGGTAAAGCGACAAAGAAAATATTTCAAATTGGAAAATACGCATATTGAACATGTTGGGGCAAAATTAATGAATTTTAGTTAAGTACCTTGGATGGAGATTTCGACTGCGCCATTAGGTTCGGAATGGCGAGATAGTCAAAATAGACTACCCGGGGGTAGTATTTGGGTTCCGTACATTTTTGGACTAGTAGGGGCTCGTAAACGGGTACACGAGTCATTTAACAATTGGGCATTTACCCAATTTCGGGTTTAAAGACTTAAGCATCCCCCTTTCCCTTTCATTTCTGCCCTAAGAGAGAGAAGAGAGTAGAGAGAAGGAAGAGAAGAAGAAGAAGAAGAAGAAGAAGAAGAAGAAGAAGAAGAAGAAGAAGAAGAAGAAAGAAAAGAAGAAGAAGAGAAGGAAAATCCGACCAAATTCGCGGGATTCGACTTGAGAACTTCGGATTTATTCCACAAGGCAAGTGTTTAACTTGCATATTGATTTAGTGTGTTAATTTCTCATATTGTAGTTGGTATAAAACTAAATATTTTTGGGTTGAAATTATGTGGATCAAAGGGGTTTTCCAAAGAATAAACGGATATAACTCGATTAATACCCAATTTGAGAAACTTGAAATTAATTGAAATTAATTGTTGGATCTGGGTTCTAGGATGATTGGAACCCTTTGAATGTGTGTATGTATGGTTATTTGAGGTTTAATGATGATGAGAGAGGAGATAAAAAGCTTGGATGTGTTTTAATGGAGGTTTGAATTTTTGGAAAAGAAGGTGAATAGTGACCAGCCCACTTCCGGGGTGTTTCGGACAGGAAGACAACCGATTCAGCTCTCGGTCAAAACACGAAAGTTGTAGATAATTTCGATACGGTCGCGTGGGCGCCGACCGCGTATTTTTCTAATTTTTCTTCGAATTGTTATGATTTTTACAAGATGGCAGTTCCGGGGTGAAATCACCAACTCGGAAATGCACTCTCAAATTGGAAAAATAAAGGCTAGAATTATTTGGAGATAAATATTTGGGGTTCCTAAAAATAGTGTGGGGACTTTAGTAAGGCGTGTAACTTGGGTTAGTTGAAAGTAAAATCCAAGATTTACCCAAATAGGGGTGTTCGTGTGGAAAAATACTTAAAGGAGTATTTAAGTGTTATTTGAATGTTAAATAATGGAACATGTATTGGGGTAGTGTTTTAATTGTGTGACGGCTTGTATTATTGTGAATGAGAATATTCAAGGTTATTGGCTATCGTTACGAGAGTTTGGAGATTATAGCCATAAAAGATTGAGAATAGATAAATAATATATATATCGGTGTCGTTGGTATTGTCATCATGCGCTGAGAAAATATCGGAAATGATGTATTGAGGATTAGTTAAAATTGATTAATGCGTAGGATATTCGAGAGATAAATATAATATGTGGGAAATTTATTATACGGGTTGTGCGTATGCTCGAATGTTATTATATACATGGGTTAAATAATTACCTATGGGGAATTATGTATAGGTGAGAGAAATACCTATAATTATAATATGGTTGTGTGAATACCAAATTGATAATATATGTATATAGGTGGAATGTGTACCTATATGATTTTTTTTATTATGTGTATGACATACCTACCATACTTGCTATCACGGGAGGTTGACGTTCGAAAGCGGACAATCTTATCCTGTGTTGCCTTCGGGGGGATTTTAGATTTGGTACCTCAAGAACATAGGGTTGTGAAAGGCTTGTTTGTGAGTTGATAAGTCCGCTGCTTATGGGAGCGTAGGTATGTGCGTGACCCGTAGGTACGTGAACTATGTTCACCTCCAATACGTGTGATTTGTATTGTTACAGTTCCTGAGTGATGTGGAACGGGTAATCCTTTTTGTACGAGATGTACTTGGATTGGATAGAAGAGTATGAGTGCACCGCAGCTGAGGCTAGGGGTGCTATATATCTATATTTGTATTGCGATTAACATATATGTGTACTTGAGATAATTCACGGATGCTTAGTAAATGAGAATGACTAAGCCACTTATATTATAGTTCGGTGGATGATTAATATACTTGTTGCGTATAGTATACTGTTGATATATATGAGATGAGATATCATATAACCTAACCTTGTATAAAGTGAAAAGAATGAATAAAGTGTGATATTACTTCCGGTAGATTTATATCTGGATTTATATGAATGCGAATAATAGGTTCTAATGAAAACTATTAATAAATACGAGATGGTATAAATATGTTATGTACTGAAGGCCTAATGGATCCCGGTGATCAACATTGTCACGTAGTAGTGTATCGGATGGGGTTCCTTGTTTGGATTTCGCTTCGCGAGACACCCCACGCACGAACGTAACGTAATGTTGGGAATGGGGAGAAGTTTAGTCCTTAGTACCCGAATCGATGAGGTTTATTAGAAGATGGATAATTACATTATTTTGGTAGGGTAGCTTAACTAGGTTGTCTAAAATGGTATGCGCTAGTTGTGCACTGTTAGAAGAGGGGTGAGGTGTATCTCATGTGAGAGCGATACCAGTTTAAAATATGAGAAATAACATATTTTAAAATATGGATTTTATGCACTTGCTAAAATATTATCAACAATCGGGCTCTGACCCATTTTCTCTACTTCTCCCCTCTCTTGCTATATATATATATATATATATATATATATATATATATATATAGGTGTCCAGACACAGGGACGCCTGGATAATAATTCATTCGAGTCAGACGTTTGCTGCAGCAACTGTGGATGCAAGCAGGTTTATTGTAGACTCATCCATCATTGAGATCTAGATAGGAGGTATTGTAGTCATATTCGGGCTAATGGCCCAACTGTACTCATTTATTCATTTACCGCCTTTTGTGTGGAATTCGATTTGGTTGTATTATTTGGACCGAGTGTTCGGTTATTTTACATTATTTTATTTCAGTTGTTGCATATAAACTGTTGTCCTTATTTTATTTGGATGGTTTGGTTAAAAAGATTAGTTAATTTAAAATTTTGACGTCGGCCTAATAGGATATTAGTAATTAATTTGTTTTCGACAGTGATGTTAAGAATGAACCACATGAGACTCCTGTTTTAATTTGATATAGGAGTGATCGCCCGGTATTTTATTAGGCGGGGTGTCACAAGGCCTTGGCAATTGTTTTCTATTTAATGCCAAATATTCTGTTTTTAGGCCTTTGGATCCCGTTTTCTTTTAGATCCAATAAACGGTGGCTTACTATCGCAAAGGATTTAATTCATCCTTTCGGAGCCCTTCCCCGTACACATTTAGATATATAATTTTTTTATCTCACAAAGCTCACGTGCAACGGATTTTGACATGCACTAGTCCTCCTAGGTCATAGATATGTAGATGACTAGATTGGTAGGAGAACACCTCAAAAATCTCAAATATAACATGTGACATTAAGATTTCAAAAGAGCTCCTGCATGTGTGAAAAGAGGCATATAAAAATAGAATCCATTTAAACCATAAAAAATCCAACTACTCCATATAAAACATGGTAAAGAACATTTTAAGGATTGAAAATCTAAACCAAAAGTTCTAGCCACGTGGGAGCGTAAAAGATGGGATTCAAACACAAATATATGCCACATAAAGTGTGTCAAACTAGAATACACACAAAATAAAATCTTTTTGAGTTTTTAACATTTTTAATATTTACTCAAAAGGATAAACAAAAATCATTTGTATTTTTCATTAAGCTTAAAAATGTTAAAAAGCTTAAATGAGATGAATAAAACACAAATGATAAACAAAAATCTTTTTATATTTTTGAGTTAATTCAAACACAAAATATAATACAAAAAGATAAACAAGTCATAATTTCTAGCATGGGATATGAAATAAGGCTATGACTAGAAAATGACTAAACAAGCATACATTTAGCATGTGAATATAGCATGAAGTACAAACGCTAAAGTATGCAAACACTAACACATTCATCCTTTAGATTTAGCAAGGGAGGAAGCATGTGAAAGTAAATGAGAATCAAAAACCTTATTTTGCAAGGCAACCAAGTCGGATTTGCTGACCCAAATTAATGAAGAATGACTATCTTGGGGTGTAGGAACTTTAACTACCGTGGTTACTTTACTATGGGGCTTTCTAGGAATTCGTTTAAGATCAAAACAAAATTTTCTAAGATGACCTTGTCGACCACAATGTGTACAAGTGAGAACATGTCGAAAAGATTTACTTAAGGAGTGATCTTTAAATGTATTCCTAGTAGATTCTCCTAAAATATTGGTTTTGACTTTAGAGGTAAATTCATTACAATTATTGAAGCCTAAACCACAAGTGTCATTTTTAATTTGGACCGTTCCTAAGATTTTATCTAATTTTTCCGAACGAAACTCCAAATCAAATTTGACATTACTAGAGTCTTTTAATTTATTTTGCAATTCTAAAATGTTTGACTCTAATAAAACATTGCGCTCTTCAAAAGCAAGAAGCTCATTTTTCAAGGATTCCATTAAACCTCTAAGGTTATCTCTCTCGCCTTCTACATATTCAAGCTTCTCTTGAAGAGTCTTCACATGTGTCCTAAGGTCTTCTATTAAATCATTGTCATCGACGACCTTGACACTCTCTCTTAAACTAGCTTCTAACTTCAAATTGGCTCTTTTCAATTTAATAGATTCTTTATAAAGTTCTTGAAAAGCATTTTGAAGTTCACTCACATTAACCTCTTCTTCATTTTCACTCTCTCTTTCTTCTTCACTCTCACTATCATCAAAAACAAGAGAATCGTGTACAATGACCTTGGAAGTGGCATGTGCTATCGTTTCATCAATCGATGAGTTCTCACTATCACTCACATGACTAGCCATAAAAGCCACAAAAATTTTCTTAGTGGGGGAATCGAGCTTCTCTTCCTTATCACTATCACTAAGGGTCGCATTATATGAAATGGGTCGCTTACCCTCTTTCCTTAGTTTAGTGGGGCACTCATAAGCCCTATGGCCATAACCTTCACAACCAAAACACTTATTAGACTCGTCCCTATCTAAATTTTCATTACTAGGTTTAGGGATCTTCTTTGCTTTAGGAATCTTCTCGGCTTTAGAAATCTTTTCGCCTTTGTCATGCTTAGAAGATTCAAATTTCTTAAAATCATTTTTTAATTTATCTTTGTTAATTTTAAGAAATTTTCTAAATTTGCGAGCAAATAAAGCCATGTCTTCCGAGTCACTATCACTATCGCTCTCTACTACTTGTTTGACCTCTTTTTGGGCTTTTAAAGCAACGCCCTTTTCGATTTTCTTTTCAGTTTTAGAGGGAAACATATCCAGTTCATAGGTTTGTAAATCACCTACAAGCTCTTCTAATTTCGTAGAGGCTAAAGTGGGTAAAGAATTTAAAACGGTCACTTTTGGAATAAATCTATCGGGTAGGGACCTTAAAATTTTCTTTACAACACGGTCGTCAGGTATTTTCTCTCCCAAGTTAAAAGATGAATTAACAATATCAGAAAGTCTAGCATAAAATTCATCAAAAGTCTCTTTTTTATTCATTTTGATAGTTTCAAATTGAGTGGTGAGGTTTTGGAGTTTTGAAAATTTAACGACACTAGTTCCTTCATGAGTTAATTGTAAAATATCCCAAGCTTCTTTAGCGGTCTCACACATCATAATACGTCGGAATTCATCCGGTGCGACAGCGCTAAACAAGGCATTTTAACCACGGGAATTGAAATTAGCAAGTTTAAACTCATTTTCAGTCCATCTATCGGCGGGTTTGATAACACGTTCATTTTCAACTAAATAAGTTGGTGGGGACCACCCATTAACAACAGCCATCCAAACTCTTTCGTCGATAGATTTTAGTTCCGATCTCATACGCGCTTTCCAATACACGTAGTTTGAACCATCGAAAATAGGAAATTTTGAAAATGGGGAAAAATCCATTTTAGCCAAAAATTATTTAAAAGATCGTTTAACGAAATAATTTATCGCTTTTGGCTCTGATACCAATTTGTAAAAACCTTATTTTGCTTGTAAATATAAGACAAACACGATGCGGAAGCGTAAGATGGTTCACAAAAACAGCAAAAGCCAAATTTTAATTTCTTTACACAAATTAAAATTACACCAAGTGAAGTAAAATTAATCAATTAATATATTCACTTAAACGAATTAATTAATCCAAGTCCTAGAATTTGCCTAAGTCATATTTATCAATATTAGCAAATTAGGCGAAACCAAATTTTAGCAAATGACATGAATTAAATAAACTTTACCCAATATTTAATTTAGTCCCAATTAAAGTGAGTGTGATGATTTAAACCAAATTTTATCTTGAATTATCCTAAGCATGCGTTCTAAATTATGATGCAAGATAAAATAAACAATATCACACTACGCCGCGATGTACAAGGAAAAACCCAAGACGGGAAAAAACCTCGGACGGCCCTAGCCACAAATTCACTAGATATGGAATTACAAGTACAAGACAGATAGACTTACAACGACTAACTCGATCCCTCTCAAGCCTCGACGCTTCTTCTTGTAGACACCTCTTCCTAGCGAATAACCTTGGAATACCACCGCGGTCTCGGAATCCACCGGTAGGGCTTTCTATGGTCACCGTCACCCGAGCAAGGAGCCTTTATCCAAGTGGGTAGAATCGCAACAAAATGTCTTCTTCTTTGATGGATGTAGAAGAAAACCAAAACTTCTCTTCTTGAATTCGGTAGAGAAAAACCGGTGCCAAACTCCAAGCAATTGATATGTATAAAAGAACTTGGAATAAACAATATTTGGGTGTAAACACATATATGAATTTCTCTTTGAAAATTAGCACTCAAAACATGAACATTTTCCTAAACAATTTTTGCTCTCAAACTCTCTCTAAGAGATAAACTAGGATGGAAAAGTTATGGAAATGTTAAGTTGGAAAATGTCATTCCCGCACATATTAAAGTCTGTAAAAGTTGGTTAAAAACCAAGTGGGGAAGTGGGTGCAAAACTGCCAAAAAACTGCCAATAACTGTTCCCGCCTGGTATCTCGTTCGAACGAGTCTTCTAACGACGCTCCAGTATGGACTCGTTAGAAGCTCGTTGGAAATCTCGTTAGAACGACAATCTCGTTCGAACGACATTTCTAACGATGGACCAGTATGCTTTAGTGGGAACTCGTTGGCAAAACTCGTTCGAACGACATCTGGTTCGAACGAAAAAACTCGTTCGAACGACATATCTAACGAACGACCAGAAAGATTGAAAAATTCATTTTTAGGCCAGAAAACTTTATAAACTTTTATTTAAAGTTTTAATTAATTCTTTCTTAAAACAAAACGCAGTTTTTATAAAACCTAATCACCCAATAAACTTGTTCCAAGCTCCTATATATATATAATTGCATTCATACCTTGGGAGGATGGAACTATGATTGATGACGTAGAAACGAGGCACACAAATCGGCATATTTGATGATGCTTTATACTCTTTGTCGCTACGTCTTCAACAAACACTTCATAGGCTTGAGAGTATTACAATTACATACTATCCTATGAATAAATGTTTTTGTCCGGAATTGAGCCAACACAATACATGGACTCAACTGGAAATTTGTGTCCTTACAGATATTCCACAATTGCTTGAATAAAATGTGATCCTTTGATGAAACTCCTTTGGAATGAATTCTTTGCCTTGGCCATCTCTCCTAACATATCTTCCAACCGTTACATGGATCCCTTTCACAAATTCTCTTCTGATTTAGACTTGTCCGAGGTAGATTTAGCAGCTTTATTGTGATTATGTGATAAACTCTCCCCTTGAGAGGTCTGCTCGTCACCCACAGAGCCCCTTATACTGGCCCTTGATCTTGTGGAACCTTCTCTATGCTCACGGTGATGATCTTACTCCCTATGATGCCCTTTGGTTACTCGGGGACCTAGTTAATCAAAGGTAAACTCCTTATTGATCCTTTTCAAGACACATGGTCTTTCTTTAGAAAAAGATTAACCATCATAATAATTAGTTGACCGGAATAAAGAAATTATGCCAGGACGATATGACCTATTGTGCAAAGAACGAGAATGATAACTTATTTCATGCCTAACTGGCGGTGGTGGTGTCATTTCCCTTCTGGAATTAGAGGACTTAGATTACATAATGCGAGCCAACTTCTTAATAGTATCCTGCATAGCTTCTTGACCTTTAGCAAGGTTGAGAATAATGTTTGGTAAATCTACCGCACTAGGAGTAGCTGATGGAATGATGGTGTTGCCTTCATTTCGAGCACTATTTTCAGGATCAATCATTTCTTTAAAGATAAAGTAAAAAATCAAATGGTAGATTACGATGATGGACAAAATCTCCCACTAACGGAGCCAATACATTGATGTCTAAAAATGGACTAACTCCAATTTTATAATCACTAGAAAAAATAATAAAAATAACTCAAATCATACACACAAGAGATAAAGATTTTAGAGTAATTCAGCTGTAAAATAGCCTATGACCATTGTTGTTATTATTCAATACGTTTTATAATAGCTCAGTATGGTGTGCATATGAGTGATTCAAGTTGTCCCATGAGCTAAAGGATTAGTTTGTGTTTACAGGGGTGCAAAACCCTAAAGATGTAATGCCTTTATATTTCCAGGCATTTACATATGCATAAAATAAGTAAAACTCTTAAAATTCAGAGCTGGTTGGCATCCCATCCGAATAAGTATTGATACTCCTGTTGGTTGGCCTTCTGGTGTTGGTCGGCCTTCTATCCGACTAAGTGTCTCTGAACCCGATCAAGTAGGCTGGTCGGCCACATTGAATGACATGTGTGCATTCATCATTAATCCACACGGGAGTATAATTTTTACACACAATAATCATGTTCCGATGTTACCCCACTTGGCGTCATCACTCTAAGTCTCGAATGTATCTCTCAGTGTACCCTGAAACCGGTTATCACCACACCCATACGAGTCATTCCATGACATTCGAGCATCACTCCTCTAATGGTATTATTGTCCTACCTTAGGGATTGCACCACCCATCTATGCCAATTGGAATGCCATACCCGGCACGCATACTACATAACCAATAATCTGGGATAATCATTCAAACCTCAAATCAATCATTACTGTAATGCTACTGCCTCTTTTACCGGACTTAATTGGTCTCCTAAGAACATCAAATACATTTCATGTAAAAGTCCCAAATCCGACAAGATTTCATCGTCTATATCTTTATCATCATAGGTTCACTCCAGAAACTTTTCGATACCCACAACGATACTACTTGGTGATCGCAAAGATACTAGTTTAAAAGCTTCTAACTATAATGCACCTTAATCGTCAAACGCCTCAAGGCATCAAAACATTTATATTTATCCTCAAGAATGCCACACATAATTTGTCCTATGGGCACCTCACATGTCTATAAACCACTCTTACACTAGGACTACCTCACACCTAGCCATTACCTCGGCACCTAAAATGAGTCTCTACACCTAGATAATTACTTGATCTATCTTCCAAGTGATTGTGACTACCATCCACGTACAAACCTTAACCAACGATACTATGGGTTATAGCAGGATACAGGATGTCGCTTGCAACGTATAAACCTCAAGGTCTGCCTCCCCCAATCCTCAATAGTTGTTCAACTATGGCAAGTAAATTTCCTTACTATGTGAATATCACACCATATGTCAATTTATGAGTTAACACGACTATATAAGTCTTGGAAGGATACGGACGTCGGTTTTCGCTTATAAATACCAGGGTCCCCAACATGGACGCCGCTCGAGATCCTATTCCTTAATATCACATCATAATCAAGGTACACCCAACCTAAGTACTCAACTAAAGGAACTAATACGTTCTCACAACAAAATCAATATTTATGAGTGTTATTCAGTTATCTAGTCTCCATACATGTGATATAAAACCTTTACAACTAGATTGTAGAGAACACTACTCATTGTTTCCACTAACAAGGCTATTCTCATCACCAAGGTCATTTCACACCACATCTCACACAAGGTTTAACGGCATTACCACTACCATTGTACACAACTTCATGTGCTCTTATAATTACGATGAATTGCAATATCACTCCAAGGATTAATTTTGCCTAATTACATCACCGGAATTAACTACCCATAAGTGTCGCACCTAAGGGTTATATATACCTCTTAATCACTAATCATTAGTGTCTAGTCTAGACACCCTAACTATCAACTTATATTGTCGATTATATGCAACTCGTGCCACTTGCCCAATAGGCGTCATTCCATTCTATCGACATCTCAAATGATTTTATGTCACTAAGAATTTAACATAAGAACCTCACACTAACAACCACGGTGTCATCACTATAGGTTAACATGGACACCCATAAATTACTATAATTCTAATGAGAAGTGCGAAAGCGATTAATAACTATCAACTTGATTGCGTGCCACTTAGCACTAACTTTAGTTGTCGTCCTAACCTCTTTGACCTTACCGTCGAGGACACGAACTAAACCGTCATCAAACTAGCATGACCAGCCCAAACCACACCGATGTCGAAAGATCCAATACCAACCTCACCATGTCACTACTGAAAGGAACCTAAAACCTAGATCTCTGATACCATTTGTAACACCCCAACCCAGATTTATGGGTTACTTGTGAGTCAACCCGATCCCAACCGAGCATTAGGTGTGAAGTGCAATGGAACAACCTACATAATATTGCTAGTCCATTTTTATTTTAGTTAACATTTCACTTGTTAGCATGTGATTCCAGTTTAAAAATAAACTACGTGAGGGACCCATGAGGAGCACCCCAAAGTCCAAGTAAATAGAGCTATTAATGTAAAATAGATAAAGTATACTTACTTGTATAACGCTCTCAAAATACGAAACCACCCCCAACCTAATGTAACCATGCGAGGGTGTGAGACAATGCCTAGTGGGGTTATACAAATACAGAATAGAAACAAATAACAAATATAATACTCACACGCTTCAACCACATGCATGCGAAAATATGTATGTATCTACACATGTATACCTTCGAAAAATACATGTTCTAATGCATTAACAGTTTTACTTCTGAAAACCTTACTTGCCTTAATTAATTTACCTTAATATTGTAAAATACTTCTTTTACACATTCTTAACATTTTTATCTCTATTTAACACACCCTTTTCAACACGTGAAGCCACTACACTTGATTTATCCAAACACATCCCTTTTTCGGAATCGCCCTTTTATTTATTTCAATACACTTTAGTATTTTTGTTGAAACTCACCCTTTCAACACACACGAACACCGTGTTAGAAAATACTTTTTTAATCTTTGAAAACCTTTTTACAACACATTCTTGCTTTAATTGTGAGTTTAACCTCTTAGATTTCTTGATCACCCATTTACCCACTTACTTTACCATTTTTCCTTCTTTTATGGACAATAATATATTTACGCATTTACTTGTCCATTTTAACCTTTACCGGAACATATATTTGTTCATACAAGTTAGGTTTTATTAACACATTTACCATACAACCCATTTCTTCTCATGTTCCAAATTTTCATTTATCTTTTCTCGGAATCTTCCAATATCGCATACTTCCACGGGCTCCACACCGCCAGCTATGCATATCGTATGTTCTGGCTAGTGTTTTAGGGTTTTTCACCCAAGGGCTCATGTGCCTTCTTGCTTTATTCCGGTGTCATCCAAGTTTCTTTTATGAGTTTTAACATTTTACAAATGTCCAAATTATTCCACTTTTCCTTTTTACACGGCCAAAGCCAAAACCCAGGACTTTACCACCCCAACTTATGTTACACTTTGAAATTTTACCATTTCATGTCCTTTACACTTTAACCTTGATTTTATTTCAAAAATCATATTCGTTTAGGACCACTTTGTGTAACACCTATTTCAATATTTTTATTTCATAAAAATATTCCACTTTAAGTAAAATTATCATTTTACCCATTTATTTCCAAAATCATCTTTTACTCTATTTTCACAAGTGTTAATTTTTCCAAAGACACTATTTAGTTATTCATACCAATTTCTTAAGTGTTTTGACACTTAACACTTTTTTATTCTTCTTAATTAGGAACATTTTTATAATTTTAATCCCTTTTTAATTCCATAATTGTTAATCCTTTATAACATTATTAAGTTACACACTAACTTTTCCATATTTATCAATTAACACTTAATGAATACTTTTATTAACTTTTTTAACCCCTTTTTTTATACACTTTAAAAACAGGACTTAGTAGTTTTCTCTTTCATGTTTGAACCTAACAAAACATTCTCTAAACTTTTTTATACATTTAATATCAAAATACTGCAAGTTTATATGGATGAGAAAATGGATTTAGAACCCAAAAATCCTACTACATTGTTTAAACATATATTTTATCATGAAAAATCATTATACTTGCAAAAATACATTTTTAAGGCACAAAAGACATTTTGATTTGTTCAACCTCAACAAATGTCTATATTTCATAAAATCCCCACTTTTGCAAGAAACTTTAAAACATTATTTCATCAATGTTTACCAACATAAATTATTATTTTCAAACATTTTATTTCATAAAATGTTTAACATCAATCTTTTTAGAAAACATACCAAAATAACAACTTGTGATATTTCAAAACCTTGAAATATTTATTCATTTTTTATTTTTCAACAAAATATCAGTTTTCCAACATTTTTATTCCATAAAAATGTTTATTATCTTCTACACATTATTTACACCATTTAACTAAATACACCATACTCATATATTCTAACTATAAGACTACAAATGAAAAAATAACATCTTACACTAAGAGTAAGGTTTTTCCCACCTCCAATGGCTCAAATGGTGGTGGAAGTATTGGTATAGGAGGAGAAACCCCCCACCGCCAAAGGTGGCCTTAAGGGGTTACCAAATGTATCCTTCAAAAGCTCTAAATTTTTCTTCTTCCAAGCTTGTAAGAAAGACCCACTTCAACTCCATTAAAACCCACCTTCATCTTCTCCAAAAATCACCCAAATATACCATCCAAAATTCGTATATCTTCTTTATCAATGGAATAAATCGGTGTTATAGGCTTTAACATGGTAGGATATCATCTAAAATGTTGTTGGAGTGGTGGTTTAGTGGTGGGTGGAGGTGGAATACCATCCACCAGTCTCTCTCTCTCTCTCTCTCTCTCTCTGTCTCTTTCATTTCTCCCAACACAAATAACCTAAATACACCAAACAAACCCTTATAAAACCTCCCTACCTCTTCTGGGCTAATCTGAGCTCTAGATCTTAAAGATCAAATGCTTCGAATTGTGACAGCGCATAAGGGAAACTGAGATTAAAAATCTCAACCAACATCGTTTGAAAGAATTCCATTATGTCATTCGAATGACTTCTACTATGTCTTTCCTTGCCTGGATCACCCGACGACCCTTCGCGCGACCTACTATTATAAGTCGGTAGCACATCGTTAGAATCCCTGTATCTCGCGACCTTCACACTTTCGTTCGAAAGACAAACCCTTGTCATTTGAACAACCCTTTTTATTCTCTTCTTTTTATTTTTCTCCAATTTTATCCATAATTCTTCGATAATTATAATTAACTCCAATCATAATCCATATATAGTTTTAATTCAATTTTTGGGGAAGAGTATTACAACTTCCACTTGAGGAGAAAAGTACAGTGTTCCACCTCGTTAGAGAAAGGAGATAGAGTATTTCACAAATATAATTCAATAGAATTACTTATGTTATCTGGTAAGTGATTAAGAAAGTTACATAATCGATCTTGCATTTTTTTATCTCATCATTTGAAGTCTTGACCACCCTAAAACCATTGTGGGGGTGATCGTAATGAAGGGTAAATGTTTCCATTTCATAAATGGGGACCCGTAACTTCAAGGGCCATAGGATATCCTCTTGTTTATCCTTTGAAAAAAAAAAATTATTCTTTTTCCTTGACATATATTCTTAGATATCCTCATTAGTGGATAGAAGGCGGTTAGAGCAGGTACAAGAGGCAATAGCCTTTTAGTACAAAAACTAGTTATTCTTGAAGATATTACTAGTGAGCCTCCATTAGATTTATGATATTATCTTGTAAGAGAGTAGTCTAATTTTGGGGAAATACTCGATTTTAGCACGTGTTTGACTTGAGCAACTTCGGTTGCGCCTACGTATCCGTTATGCTCGGAATCAAAGTCAGCGTAGTTCGTGGGTTCGTACTATTCGACGGAAAACTCATTGTGGTGGTTTTTCGGAGAGATGGGAGGTGTTGCCACTCTTCTCAAAGAACTCATCTCAAAACTCTCTTCTAAAACCTCATAAGATAAGAAAATCACCCTCCTCTTCCAAGAAGATCTCCTTCAAATGTATGGGGGTAGGGCTTATTTATAGCAAAACCCACCCAAGTGGGTCGCCACATGTCAATTAACCCGTGGTGACACATGTCCTATTTTAAGTGGCATGTGTCCCATAACATATGTCAAAACTCTCAATACTAGAATATTGTCTAGTTAATACGTAAATAATACACAAATACGCGTGATATGTCCGACGCACATAATAATACCTCAGTCGCATAAACACATGGACTTTTGTCAATATTAATCATCTCTAATCTCATTTAATAGTTTAATGAGAGGCTTATCATTAAGTCACTCCTACATTTGCCCCCTCGTACATATAGTTGATATATTGATACATGTCTGAAATATATCGACTGTATGTACGAAATAACTTTAGTCAGTTTTCATATGTTCGATCGACCTGTGGATCGTGGGTAATAATCTCATATCTCATTTCATCTTGATGATGTACTTTTACCTCATATATCACATTTTATGATATAATGCAATCTCATATTTTATATCTCAGTTATATGATATACATCAATTTTATATCTCTTATCTTAAATCCTATTTTGCAGCTTTTGATCTCATAGGTTATCCCGAAGGACCTCTTTTATCATTATTTTCATACAAATGATATACACCGAGTGTTGCCCCCATTCCTATTTAAATGATCATGCATCCACATTTTTATTGCGATTGTTTGTAACTCTGCTTTAGTAAAGAGTATTATCATGAACACATAATAACTACCTCAGCATTCTCTTTTCGCATTCTCAACTACACTTAGTGAAAGTATTATTATGGTTTACATAATAACTACTTCAGTTTTCTCGATTAATCTTTTAGTGCATGCACATGTTTTTGATTTATTTCATTCTCGATGAGGTTTCTTGTGCGTGTACATAATATTTGACTTGCTCAAATTACCACTTTTTAATGTATTTCGCAAACTCACACCTACGAGGTGACTTAATGGTGAGAACACTTTTGTCAAGGTTTTTCACAAACTCCACCGTTAGAGGTGACTTAACAATGAAAACACACTTGTTAAGGTTTTTCGCAAACTCCACCGTTAGAGGTGACTTAACAATGAAAACATACTTGTTAAGGTTTTTCGCAAACTCCACCGTTAGAGGTGACTTAACAATGAAAACACACTTGTTAAGGTTTTTCGCAAACTCCACCGTTAGAGGTGACTTAACAATGAAAACATACTTGTTAAGGTTTTTCGCAAACTCCACCGTTAGAGGTGACTTAACAATGAAAACACACTTGTTAAGGTTTTTCGCAAACTCCACCGTTAGAGGTGACTTAACAATGAAAACATACTTGTTAAGGTTTTTCGCAAACTCCACCGTTAGAGGTGACTTAACAATGAAAACACACTTGTTAAGGTTTTTCGCAAACTCCACCGTTAGAGGTGACTTAACAATGAAAACACACTTGTTAAGGTTTTTCGCAAACTCCACCGTTAGAGGTGACTTAACAATGAAAACAAACTTGTTAAGGTTTTTCGCAAACTCCACCGTTAGAGGTGACTTAACAATGAAAACATACTTGTTAAGGTTTTTGTAAAACTTCACCAATAACGGCGACACCTATAACGGTGACTTAACAACGAAACACTTGTTAAGATTTTTCGTAAACTCCACCTTATAACGGTGACTTAGCAACGAAAACGTTTGTTAAGATTTTTGTAAAACTTCACCGATAACGGCACACATATGACGGTGACTTAACAATGAAAACATACTTGTTAAGATTTTTCATAAACTCCACCTATAACGGTGACTTAACAACGAAACACTTGTTAAGATTTTTCGTAAACTCCACCTTATAATGGTGACTTAACAACGAAAACGCTTGTTAAGATTTTTGTAAAACTTCACCAATAACGGCGACACCTATAACGGTGACTTAACAACGAAAACACTTGTTAAGATTTTTCGTAAACTCCACCTATAACGGTGACTTAACAATGAAAACACTTGTTAAGATTTTTGTAAAACTTCACCAATAACGGCGACACCTATAACGGTGACTTAACAATGAAAACACTTGTTAAGATTTTTCATAAACTCCACCTATAACGGTGACTTAACAATGAAAACACTTGTTAAGATTTTTGTAAAACTTCACCAATAACGGCGGCACCTATAACGGTGACTTAACAACGAAAACACTTGTTAAGATTTTTCGTAAACTCCACCTTATAACGGTGACTTAACAACGAAAACGCTTGTTAAGATTTTTGTAAAACTTCACCGATAACGGCACACCTATGACGGTGACTTAACAACGAAAACACTTGTTAAGATTTTTCATAAACTCCACCTATAATGGTGACTTAACAACGAAAACGCTTGTTAAGATTTTTATATATATAGTCTCCACCTTATAACGGTGACTTAACAACGAAAACGCTTGTTAAGATTTTTATATAGTCTCCACCTTATAACGGTGACTTAACAACGAAAACGCTTGTTAAGATTTTTATATAATCTCCACCTTATAACGGTGACTTAACAACGAAAACGCTTGTTAAGATTTTTATGTATAGTCTCCACCTTATAACGGTGACTTAACAACGAAAACGCTTGTTAAGATTTTTATATAATCTCCACCTTATAACGGTGACTTAACAACGAAAACGCTTGTTAAGATTTTTATATATAGTCTCCACCTTATAACGGTGACTTAACAACGAAAACGCTTGTTAAGATTTTTATATAATCTCCACCTTATAACGGTGACTTAACAACGAAAACGCTTGTTAAGATTTTTATATAATCTCCACCTTATAACGGTGACTTAACAACGAAAACGCTTGTTAAGATTTTTATATATAATCTTCACTTTATAACGGTGACTTAACAATGAAAACGCTTGTTAAGATTTTTATATATAGTCTCCACCTTATAACGGTGACTTAACAACGAAAACGCTTGTTAAGATTTTTATATAAACTCATTCTTCTGTATCTCTTTTCAGGACAGGATCCCGTACCTGAAAAACTGAGCGTGGTCCTTCGTCTGTTTGCTTCCATGACCAACTTCTTCGGACGAGTTAAGTCATAACGATCGTGGTTCAACTACCGACCAATTTGATAAAGTTTTTTGGAATATAATACACCTCTGTAGAAGACTTATCTCAACACTCGCAAAGTTCTCATAATATGATGTCATATCTGAAGGATGACTGACTTTGTCAATTTCTGAGTGATAACTAATTAACCCGTTTGAACTCTTTGCGAAAGAAACTGAAGAAGCTTTTGTAATGGCCTGCTTGGATGTTACTATACTCTGAAGGTTCATCAATCTAACCTTGGCGTGGATGATGTCGAAGAAGCTTTAGACTACAAGCTACGTTACATCATAATATCCATTTGCCCCCTTTATTTTATTTTATCTTAAGATAAAATAAAATAAAATAAATTACATATATCCTTTACAATTCCCACCCGAAAAAGAAATGAAAGCAACCTAATTATTACATTTCATGGGGTGTATCTCAAACTGTCGAATCTTTGAACAATGATTTGATATTTGTGTTGCTCAATATCTACTCGTTCAGAAGCCTCTGCAAAATAATATCTTTCTGACACAATAATATAATATTGCAAAGGGTTAGTAAAACTCAGGAAATATCCAAGTACAATTCTCATCATGCCCCCTTTTTTTTTATTTTTTTTTATTTTATTTGATATAATAAAATTTAAATAAATTCCGGGGATATTTGTGTAATGAATCATAACCACCCATATTCGTAGGTGTATCGTACACAATTTAATGTCTTTTAAGCACACGTCCTATCGAACCCAAGAATGTGTAAAATGTCAAGGTGGATTCTGAATTATGAAACATACTCAAATTGTTTCGTAATATATTAATCATGTTCAACATGGTCTCAAGCTATAAAATAACATTAACAAAATGTTTTATGAAAAACTCAATATTTAAATGAAGGTTCATTACGCTCCCTCTAACTCATTTTAGCGTTATGTTATAACATAGCGTATAGATATATCATGCGATAAATCGTACACAAAAACCACAAAGTCGTATCTCATAGAAACCCCAATAGTCGTATCTAATACCAAATAACAATAGTCGTATCTCATAGCAAACAATAATAATTGTATCTCAAGTGACGTGGTTCATCGTGTACACATGCTCTAAGTGTATCGTAAATAAATTCAAGAACGATGCGCCATGTTCAATATATTCTAAACTTATAGAATATTTTTGCCAATATTTATGAGATGCCAAAAAATATTCGAATATACCCCTTGGTTGTATTTTATCATTTATAAAATAAAATAAATTCAAAATAATAAAATTTATTGTCTCCAATCTTAAAAAGTAAATATGTAGCTAATGAGTATTGAACTATTCATTTTAATGGTCAGTTCCAAAGCTACATAACTCATTTGATATCTCTAACTAATAGAAAATCACTTAAGATTCACCCAATAGAAAATCACGTAAGGTGCATATACTCTTTCATGTACAGTCAAATCGCATATCAAAGTATCAAAATATATCTTAGCATTTGAGATACAATTAGATACTATTTGCTTTTGGCATTTGACAGTAAAAATATAAAAAGATAGTTTGTATGTATCATTTTGTCTTTCCAACCTTGCAAGCATTAATGATAATATATCATCACCCATCACTCAATCAGCAAAACATCTCCATTTCAAGAGCCACGCGACTCTCTATAGGTTAGCTATACTGTTGCTTTTTCCCAAGTTGTCTATAGCTATCCAAGTTGTCTACAACTATCCTATTCACAACGTCAAAATATATCACTATATCTATTTTTTCTTTTAGCTCATCAGACACTACCCAACATGCATAAGTGTAATGTCAAATTCCCTCGAAAACTGTGTTCGCCGGAGTTGTACCGCGAGGGGGAGAGATTTTATATCCGTGGTTGAGCTCCATCTTTCACAAACTAGGTTTATATATCAGAAATGGTGAATCGCCCACCACCGGCATGATGGAGGCCAATGGGGAACATGGTGCGGGATTACCAGAAAAGCAAAACAATGAAAAAAAACAAAAAATTTCCAACAATCTAGTTTGAAAAACCAGAGTAGCCACCTAGCCAAACCAATCTAAATACACACCATTACATCTCACCACGCACATCAAAACAAACCACAACACGCTATAACCCAATGCCGAAGACGATTAGCTCCATAGATCTGTCACGAGGAACCCAGAAAAAGATGGCCGACTCAGAGGGTTTGGTGAAGTTACCATTTGAGGTGATTCCACTTTTAATTATGGCTTATCGAATTGGACACATATAATCTCAATCGATTTCATACCTCAGTGGTGGTCAATTTGTAAACTGTATGGTGAGTTGATTGATGATGACTCAATTTGTTCCCAGTTAAATCTGAGGTGTGTAGCTCATATGGTGAATTGGGTTTTGATTTTCTTGGAGAGATTTTCTTCCTACAGGTGCTATGGTTCAATCCGAGTTTCATTGGAGCAAAGCTCGATCGATTTTTGCCAACGCGAGGTTGAACGATTAGTTGATCATACTTTCTGACCCTAATACGTATAAAGAAACAGGGAAAACAATAAAACATTTATCTAATCATCTTGGGGGCATGATGGAATTTCGACAATAGAGAGGTGACCGTGGTTGTCTGCCGGAATAAGGTCGGAAGAATAAATACAGGTGGCCCTGTCTCTAAAATTACTTTGTAGGCAGGCATATCTGCTTTTGAGCCTATTGTTTGCTTTGGGTAATGTAAAACAGTCTGCGTATTGTCCTTACCTGATAGCCTAAAGTCATAATATATTTTTATTTGTACAACTACTACCATGTGGACACATGAGCTGTCCTTGTAAAATGTGTAAACGCTTCTTTACTCCTATAAATTCATGGGTGCGTCTCTATAGGTCCAACTCAGACCTAATTTGTAAGCTTTTGTCTTTTCACTAATATTTAAATAGCAAGTGACATGGTAGGTATACGTTTGTGCGAGGTTATATTTTTTAGTAGTACAGTCAAACTACTGCCTAGTGATATGTTAGATGTACCTTATTCACTTATACCTTTGTCTATGAAGTGCCCTCATAAATGCTAACGTACACAAAAAATCGTAAGATAATATTTTGCAGAAAAAATCACATCTTTATATTATTGTCTTCTTCCAAACGTTTCAGTCCAATCAGCAATTGTTATTAAGTTATATCTTTTCACAGTAACAACTATAACTTCAACTCAGCATATCAAACTCTTCCTTTATTTTATTTTTATTTTTAAAATAATAATAGTCATTTAAATAAGCACAATCAAATCATTTTGCTTAACAATTGGTGTAATGATTTTTTTTATAATCAAAGTAATCAATGCTCATATTTTGATATACGGGTGTGTATGAAAATGTCAGCTAACATATGAATATAAATATACCACACACGATTCCTCTATATAAAGCATATAAGATCATAAAACACAAATTAGATTTCTTATCTGAAATGGGGTTTAGCTTCTCTCATAAATGTTGAAGAAGAAAGTTGCTCTTGTTAACCTCTTTTCTCCGACTCCCTCCTACTTTTCCGATTACGAATGAGGCGTTACATGATAAAAATCGTGAAAAATCGTGAATACCTCCCCAGCAGAGTCGCCAAATGTAAGAGAGTAGTCTAATTTTGGGGAAATACTCGATTTTAGCACGTGTTTGACTTGAGCAACTTCAGTTGCGCCTACGTATCCGTTATGCTCGGAATCAAAGTCAGCGTAGTTCGTGGGTTCGTACTATTCGCCGAAAAACTCATTGTGGTGGTTTTTCGGAGAGATGGGAGGTGTTGCCACTCTTCTCAAAGAACTCATCTCAAAACTCTCTTCTAAAACCTCATAAGATAAGAAAATCACCCTCCTCTTCCAAGAAGATCTCCTTCAAATGTATGGGGGTAGGGCTTATTTATAGCAAAACCCACCCAAGTGGGTTGCCACATGTCAATTAACCCGTGGTGACACATGTCCTATTTTAAGTGGCATGTGTCCCATAACATATGTCAAAACTCTCAATACTAGAATATTGTCTAGTTAATACGTAAATAATACACAAATACGCGTGATATGTCCGACGCACATAATAATACCTCAGTCGCATAAACACATGGACTTTTGTCAATATTAATCATCTCTAATCTCATTTAATAGTTTAATGAGAGGCTTATCATTAAGCCCCTCCTACATATCTAATTGAGTATTTTTGAATTAAAGTTAAAAGTAGAACAAAGAGAATTTGTGAATTTAAATGACTTTTGAGAACAATTGTTCCCACAGATGGAACCAAACTGATGGAATTAAAGTTAATTTTAACCTCAACCTCGCCAAATGATTTTTATAGGGATATGAGGAGATGTTTTTATAGTAAGAGTAATAATGACACAAGATATAAGTGGTTCGGTGCCTTTACTAAGTGTTTACACCATATTTAACCATTTTTGTCTCTTCATATTTTTCAAACACATGCTAAAATTTAGGAGACGCTAAAGCTATATGGTACTTATTATAGTAATTCAAATAGACGTTAATGGTGGTTCGAGGTAATCATAATTTGAATTCAAACTTTTGGAGGAAAATATAGGTAGTTATTGCAGAGAATTAATTAGAATTCAAATTAGAAGTTACTTGGAGGATAAAAGAGTTAGTTACTACAGATAATTAAATCAAATTCAAATTAAAAGTAATTAGAATACAAAAATAGTTAGTTATTGAAGATAATTAATTAGAATTCAGGTTAAAAGTTACTTTGAGGCAAAAAGAAGTAGTTATACTAGAAAATTAATTCAAATATAAATTGGAAGTTACTTGGAGCCAAAATAAGAGTTGATTATTACAGAAAACTATAAATTTAACACTTGAGTATGAAGAGGAGAGGAAGCCAAATCAAACAAAACCATGTCTTTACAGTCGATCATATATTATATGTATTTTCTTTAGTTTCCATCATGACACTTACTTTCCTTTAATTCAATGCATGTTCATTTACATTTCAACATTTACTTTATTTCTAATTTAAATACCCTTTATCTAATTTTGCCATCTAAAAAAAGTCCTTTTACTATTAGGCATGCCTATAAACACGACATTATGTTTCATAGATAACCTAGTGTCCTTTTACGGATGAAAATTCCAGCAATTATTATATAATGATAAATGTTTCTCTCTTGTAAAGACATCCACAAGGAAGATGTTTATCTCTTGTATATCATATATAATTATAAATATTTCAAAGGTTCCTAGCCTTAGGCTTTGTCTAAGGTGAAAATATGTAATCTAAGGTCTTTTTAATGACTAAAAATCCCTACTAAAGTAATTGAATGAATTATATTGGTCCTTTCGATCACTTAGAACTCATAAGACTAAAATATCTCAAAGGAGATTAAGTGTGATGCCTAGAATATTAAGAAAGGAAGTGGAATTTTCCTTTTACAAATATGAAATAAATATATGATTTTTTTCTATCTATTGTGCCTCAATTAAGGGTAGCAATTCGAGTTAGTCGTGTCATTTTCAAGTTGCATTGCTTTTGACTTGAGTATAAGTTTTGAGTACTCTTAAATCTATACAAGCTAATCATGTCATGTTCCGATCATTTTGACTCATTACCGTAAATGGGTCATCATGCAAAAAAATCCTAGCCCTAGCCTCAATATCACTTGTATTATATCAATGCTACCTTCCCTAAAGTGTATAATATATATATATATATATATATATATATATATATATATATATATATATATATATATGAAGTTTCTTGGACTAGTCCAATATGATGTTTAGAGGATGGGAAACCATGCTCTAAGCTATGCAACTACATTAGATATTTGGAGTGTTGGTGGAAGGACTTTCATGTCAGTAGTAGTGGTTTTTAGAAGCATTAAACTGAATCTAATGTTATGGGAAAAGCTGCATAGAGTAAGTGGGGGTTGGTGAAATAATGAGATTACATTCTCACCAACTCGTTAGAATGGATGAGGGAACTTAGTCTAGTTATTTGCAAGTACTCTTGACCCTTGTTTTTGTAAAATGAGGTGTTCACGATGTCTCAATTATGTGCCAGTGGGCCCATTACCAGCTAAAGTTTAAGAAGAGTTCCCATTGTTGGTGTCTACTTGATTTATCTTATCTCAACATCTATTAGAGTACTTTTGAGATATGTATCAATTACTAGACATGTGGGGAAGCCTGGTGATCCTTTCCTAACCTCTGAATGGTTTGGTGAACCTCCTTATAAAGGGATTTAGGTCTTTAATGTTTGATTTGGACCACATCACTAGTTACTTAGATTTGATGGACCATTATGCCTCTAGTGAGGCATGTTATGGACTCCCAAGGTCAATATATATTGGTTGAGTCTCCTTCCTTATCGATGTGGTATGGAGAATTGCAGTGGAAGGTTTTAGACCCTTCTTCTGACCTCGACCTGGAATGTGGAGCGCATCTTGAGGGTTATGAAGTTGGATATCTTATTATGTATCATTATTTAACATACTCACCACAACTATTAATCAAATATTTTTCCACCAAAAAGATTATATGAAATATTAACCAGGTCTTTAATACTTTTTTGGTTAGATATGCATGATATATTGATCCATATTAGATTAAGACTTGTAAAAACTATTATAATTATCTTAATCACCCAAGTCATGACTATATAGGATTTTTCCAATATGCTTGATCTCTTCTCTGCATTGCCTTCCCTTCAAACACGACCATGAAACTTCATGGTTCAAACGTCAATGAGGTTTACTTGTTAAAGAGTGATTTAACTACTCTTTTTGAAAAATTTAAAACTCTTTTGTCTAATATTAAAAATATTTTAAAATTTTAATATGTTAAATGTAGTTCTAATGATTTGAGTAAGAATGTCAAGACCGAGCCTGAGGAAAAATCTATATGGTCCAAAAAAGAAAGAAATAACATGTAATGGCATTCACATAAATTTAGTTGAACATAATGCCTCATAATGGTATTTTGAAAGTGGGTTATATAGGCATATGACTAAGGGTTTTCATGGTACAATACGGGTTGGGGTATTTTTTGGATCAGCTGAATTATTCGGTCTCAAAATTTTCACCAAGATCAAAACGGACTGACTGGTGGTTTCGATCCAATTTGATTTCGATTAAATTCGGGTTGGTCCTGGGTTTTTAATCAAGGTTTAGTATAAAAAAAGAGTCGGTTGAAAAAAAACCTTCGCTCATCAAAATACAACCAACATACAGACCAAGTTAAACAATAATCATTTCGTTAAACTCAAATTATATGAAATTGAATAGATTCAAATCCCCATAATAATACACAATATCTCCAAGCAACATACACCAAAAATCAAGCCATTTGTAAATAACTATCCCCCTCCTTTCTCCCTTTTTTTCAACTCGTCAATCTATTCTAATATATATATATATATATATATATATATATATATATATATATATATATATATATATATATATATATATATATATATATATATATATATATATATATAATGTGTGTGAAAAAGAGAGAGAGGCAGGCTCCCGCACATACCACTTGTGCGAACCTATCTTGTAAAATAGTTAAAATAATATCTTTGAGTTGATTTTTTGTGAGGTATTTAAATATTTTAGGGAAACCACACAACAAAAATCAGGTCAAAATAATTTTTATTTGCTATTTTAAAAAATTATTCAAAATATGCCAGAAAATGCATTGTCGTCAAAAGAGACCCTTTCATTTTCAAAGAAGAATGTTCTTTTTCACATTTCTTAATTTTAATGGAAGTTTTCAACAATATTTTCTTAAGTGTAGCATTTTTAGATTTTTTTTATCATAAGCATATTGAAGGTTACTGTGGTGACAATTATTGTGCAACATAAATAAATAAAGGAAAGGCAAGCTCCAAATAAGAATAAGGGAATGTAAAATGACAATCACACAACAAAGGATGTACGTGGTTCAGCAAAGATATGCCTAGCTCCACGGTGGTGCAGTCGGTGTTATTTCTATATACTTCGAAGAGTGATTACAGAGAATATAACTTGTCCTTTTGCCCCGGACCTAGGGTTTAATATATACATGTATGTTTAGGTAAGTGGGGGTCTTGTATTACCCCACGTCTTCCATCTCTCCCTATAACCTCCCTTAATGGGAATATGGGAAGAGACCGGATCATAATCAAAGTAAGAGGTGGGGGGCCTGGACTTTGGGCCGCCATAATTGCGCTACTCGTCCAGGCCCATGACCTTAGTTTTGGGTACCCACAATTGCCCCTAAGTTTGTTGGTCTATGTGTTGGGATCAATAAATTTAAATGATTAGTCATAATGGCTTTTTGTACACCGTGAAACTCTTCGAAGGTTGTGAAGCTGATTTTGGCGGCATCCGCTTCGTATTTGGTTCACTATGATTAGCAAAATTTAAAGATTTTTCTGGAATAGACACTTTTCTACCGTCGTTTCAATCTTTTCAGCACTCTTCCATCCCCTGTGAGCTCTAGCACTTCGTACCTTCTTCTCTCAATCTCCATTCTCATTGCTCTCTAATTGTTTGGACCTGTGCTTCTTCATCATTCGAATCGATCTTCTATTTTGTAAGTTTCTTGTACCTTTTCTTTGCACTTTCTCTTTGAGTTTGTAGTTTTTTAGGGTTTTCCAATGGCGAAGATTGGGAATAGGTCGGTCTCTAAGTTTAGGAAGTTTTACAACATCCCTGAGTGGGTAGATATTGAGTGTTGCGCTTTCCCTCCTAGAAACATTAGAGAGATAGATGACGCCCACTGGATTCATATTTTGTTGCTTTCCCACGGGGGACTCACTTTTCCTCCCAACGATTTGTTCTGGCATTTTTTTGGCTATTTTAATATTGTTCCTGCACAATGCTCGCCCAATGTGTGGAAAATAGTTAATGGTGTACATAGAATAAATCAGTTGTATGGTACTAGGTTAGGGCTCGCAGAGGTCTGTTTTTGCTATTCCTTTTCTCGAACTAGCTCTGGTATCCTCTATCTCAAAGCTAGGAGCCCTGACAGGGTATTGGTAGTAAATCTACCTGATTCCCATAAGGACTACTGGCAAGAAGGTTTCCTCATTAGAAACTGGCAGTTTTCTCCCAAATTTGAAGGGTTCAGGTCCGAGAGGTTCTATGTTCCCTTTTATGGGGAAGAATACATAGGTAGACATTGCTCTGTTGTTTCGACTTTTATTGATTTGTGATCTTTCTAATTCTTCTTTGCTTTTTCTTCCACAATGAGGTCAAAGAACTTGGAACCTGCTCTCAGCGAGGTTCGTCTCTCGAAATTGGTCAAGGCTTGGAATATCAGGGAGCCTTTGGGTGACGGCGAGCATCCCAGGTCTCCTGCCTTTCTGCTAGAGTACAAGAACGTTGGCTCCAGCTTCATAGCAAGGCCTGTGGACAGTATCCCAGAGTTTGACTCCTCCAAAGAGACTATTGCGGATCCTATCCAGTTGGACAAGGAGGAGAGCATCTCTGAAAGTGACATTGTAGGATCCTTAAGTTTGGGTAGAGGGAGCTCTAATAGTAGCAGTTCCTCTAATCATAGGGAGGTCTCTGAAGCACGAGAGTCATCGATTATGTCTAGTAGTTCGAGCGAGGAGATGGCTCCTCCAAGGAAGAACTTAATCCGGGATGATGATAATGAAGACCACATACTTCTCGCACAGAGGTCGAAGAAGCAAAAATCTAGCTCTGGGGCTGTGGCTACTGGTTCCCGATCCTCTGCTTAGGAGCAGGAGAAAAAGAGGAAGGAAGAAGAGAAGGTAAGGGAGAGAGAGAGAGAGAAAAAAGGAAGAATAAGAAGATGGAGGAGAAGAGGAGGGTAGAGGAGAGTAAGAAGAAAGAGAATGAGAGAGAGGAGGAGAAGAGGAGGGTGAAAGCAAGGACCAAGGCTAGGCAGGCCTTAGTCCCGGTGTTCGCGCTGCCCGAGGGGGCTTCTGTTGCAATTCCCTCCCAGTTGGCCCCCACTCTGCTCGAGAGAGTTGTCCTCCCGGCTGATCGCCAAAGGGCGGTAGTGTCCGAGTAATTGACCCTTCAGGCTAGTCAAAGGCTATCTTTTGGTAAGATTTTTCCCTTTTAGCTCATGTTTTTACGTATTCCATCATTTCCCTCTGTTAATATTTTCTTCTTCTTATAGTTTGTGACTGACTTCGTCGTGCTATATCGTTCACGCGATGAGCTGGTGAAGAAAAATAGCGAGCTGGAGAAAGAGAGCGCTGCCCTAAAGCTGAAGGGTAAAGAGCTCGAGGCTAGTTTTAAATCCATTGACGCTGCTCGAATTTCATCCGACCTGGCTCTTACTACAACTAACCGGGAGAGGGACACAGCAGTTAAAGATCTGAAGGATCTGCGATAAGCCTACGACTTGGTTTGCTCGAGCAAGCTGGCAGTTGTGGAAGAGAACAGGGTGCTTTCTGAGGAGATAAAGAAGGAGTCTAAGGCTATCACTACCAAGGAAGACTCATACAATTCTGGTTGGACTGCAGCATACGAGGATGCTAAGGTTCAGATAGGCTATATTAGTCGTTTGAACTTCAAAAAGGGCTGAAACAAGTCCCTTATGGCTGCTGGTGTCGATATCGACTCTCCCCTGTTTGACGAGCATGACCCGGGTCCGAAGCTAACCATGGATGAAGTCCCTGCCCCAGCTGTTGAAGGTGCTGACCCTGTCCCCCAGATGACCCCTGTTGATGCCTCCCTTATTGTGGCGACTGAGATTACTCCTCCCGAGGGCGGTGCTCCTGCTGATGCCGACAAGGGGAAAGGGCCATAGAACTCTGGGCAACCTGAGGTTTCTAACTAGTTACCTGCTAGGATTACTTTGTATTTTCGCTTTTTTCTGTCTGTAAACTTTCTTTTTACTGTTCGATGTAATTTCAACCTTTATTAATGAAAAGGCTTCTATTTCTCAGTGCACTGATTTATCTCTTTCTCTCCCTTATCCTTTTATTGATTATAGTTGATTGATGTTGATGATTACATTCCTAATACTTCCCAATTGGGAAGGATGTTGGGGCCCAATGTGAGCTCCGAAGTTCGTCACACTTTTGTGAGAATCTGCAAGTCTCTGCGACTGAGGAACAAGCGCTTCATAGAGCAAACTGAGCTCGTCGCCAAGCAGAAGGACAGGCTTCAAGAGATGGAGGACATTGGTGCCTCAGTCTAAGAGGAGGTCAACACGCTGAAGATAAAGCTATTAGAGGCCTCTGAGATCAATCAAGTTGGGGAATTTCTTCGGTAGGAGAATGAGGCTCTGAGGAGATAGGTCTCACGACTTACGAAGCATGCGCCGAGCACTGCCCTAGCAGTATTACAGGGTTCCTCATTATCGCGAGCTAGAGCTATTCAGAGTGATGTGCCTCCTGCATTGTAGGGTCCTTCTCTTCCGATCGTCCCGCGAGCTCGCAGGAACACCAGGGTTCATCAAGAGAAATGGAGGAGCTCCATGATGATGTTCAACGGGCGTATGTGATTGCAGCTGGGCTATAGAGGGATGTCACTCGGTTGCGGCACTTGTTTAAGAAAGTTCCTCGGTAAGTGTGGGCTGACGGCTATGACCAGGGTTGGTCAGATGCTCCAACAAGGTTGTTAGAGTTCGAAGAGCTTTCTTTTATCAGGGGGTGGCTGAGTGCCTTGAAGGAGCTGCAAGTCCCAAGGAATTCGATTCTCTGGTATCGCCATGAGATTTCTCCCTCTACCTTGATGCCTAAGCCCTTCCGGAGGGATGATCGATGGATCCCCATCGATGCCATCCCTCGGCAATTATTGGAGTCAGATGCGAATGAGGTTGAGGAAGAGTTATCTCCTGCTCTCGATGACGGACGAAGAGCTCGAGTGGCTGACTATCTCGCTCAGAGGCCTCACCCCCATTAAGATTTTTCCAGTTGTTACTTTTTGTATTTTTGATAGTGTAAATGCTTTGGGCGAGCTCGCCGACTAAACATGTATCACCATTATTGTAAATATGATGAATTAATGAAAAGTTTGTGTTTTGGGTAAATTTATCGACTAAACAAGTGTATCATATTCTTGTTGCTTTATGATCTTCTAAATTTGTGTTGTCATGCAAGTGTCCTCCCAGTCCAGCATAATATCGAGATACCATTGTGCACCATTTTACCTTTTAGGTTGTGTCGTCACACTCCCTTAGGCCTAAGTGGGGCAATTGGCGAGGACACACCTCATGTTGGATGATTTATCCGATCAGGATTTTATTCAACCGAAGAAGGTTTGATGACCAGTATAAAATTTGGTCATATTGCCTAAGGATCCCCTGTAGGGATTCATATATTGCCAGGGGCAATGCTAAGAGGTCCTTCGTGTTTCATAACGATGACCTGAGGAGGGATACTCCTCTGCTATAGTGTAGTGATTAATGTGCATGTTATTTGGAAAAGATGTGCTATAAATCTCATGCAGCTGTTACCTATCAGAATGTAACCATTTAAATAACTTTCATTAATGACAAGGGAAATGAACTTCTAGTTCCATAACAAAAGAATAAAAGAAAGATCTAAAAATAGAATCTCTTGAGATTGGCTGCGTTCCATGCTCGTGGTATTTCTCTGCCTTCCATCGTTTCCAAGTGATAGGTGCCCTGCATATCGTCTCTGGTTATATTAAAGGGTCCTTCCCAGTTTGGGCCTAGCTTTTTGTCTGATGGTTTTACTGCGCTGCCTGGGACCTTCCTTAGAACGTAATCCCCAACTAGAAATGTCCTTGGGTTAACCCTTTTATTGTAAAGCCTCGCGAGCTATTGCTGATAGCTCGCTAGTTTTACTAGGGCTAGCTCTCGGCGCTCGTCTACTAGGTCGAGCTCAGCGAGCAATGCTACATCATTATGGCCCTGGTCGACAAGGTTGGACCTCATTGTTGGCAAACCTGCTTCTAGTGGGATGACTGCTTCCATGCCATATGTCAGTGAAAATGGGGTTTCTCCTGTTGCTCACCGAGGAGTGGTTCAGTATGCCCATAGGATATGATGTAGTTCATTTACCCATGTGCCTTTGGCTCGCTCCAATAGCTTCTTTAAGCCATCGATCACAATTTTGTTGGAAGCCTCAGCTTGGCCATTGCTCTGAGGGTAGGCCACCGAACTGAAGTTGTGTCTGACACCGTGTTCATTACAGAAATTCTGAAAGGAGCCACTTTCGAACTGTGTTCCATTGTCGGTGATGATGGTTTTGGGGATGCCAAAGCGAGTGATTATATTACTCTATATGAACCTTATCATATCAGCATCTCGGATGTTTGCCAGGGGTTCTGCCTCGATCCATTTGGTGAAGTAGTCAGTCACAACCAACAGATATTTGTGATTACCGGTGGCGGTAGGCAGTGATCCCACGATGTCAATTCCCCTTTGGGTGAACGGCCATGGGCTGGACAGTGACATTAGGTTGCTAGCAGGCTGGTGGACCATAGGAGCGTGAAGTTGGCACTTAAGGCACTTGTGGACATACATCGCAGAGTCCCTTTGCATATATAGCCACTAATAGCCCTCCTTCATTGCTCGAAAAGTTAGAGACCTTCCTCCGATATGGCTTCCACAGACTCCTTCGTGAAGCTCATGTAGCACTTGCTCGACATCTCCTGGGTGAACGCATTGGAGGTAGGGACCGGAGAAGGATCTCTTATATAGGTTGCCCTCCGGGGATAAGTGAAAGCGAGCAGCTTTGACTCTTATCTGGTGGGCAGTCTTTTTGTCATTCGGGAGCGTGCCATCCTTCAAATAGTCGCTTAAGGGGTCTATCCAGCTTGGAGCTGATCCCACCTGGAGTACATGTTTTGTCGACTGGTATCCTGCTATCGTGTATGCTCGGGTGAGTGAAAAAATCGACGGGGATGGTTCTTTTTAGGTCAGAGTCGACTGCCGAGCTCAAGGATGCTAAGGCATTAGCATGGTTGTTTTTCCCTCTGGGAAACTGCTGGACATTGATCTCTTCAAAGCTCGCCATTAATTTTTTAACTAAGTCAAGGTAAGCTGCCATTCTTTCATCTTTTGCATTGTAATCTCCACTTATCTGATTAGAGACTAATTGGGAATCATCGAACAACTGCAAATGCTTTTCTCCCAAAGTGTGTGCCTTCTGAAGGCCGACTATTATGGCTTCGTATTCTTCTTTGTTGTTGGAGGCTATAAATCCCAAGCCTGATTCCTTGTTCAAGGATTGTATTCTCTGTAGTAATAAGGACAATGCCTACCCCTACCCCCTTTGAGTTGGAGGCTCCATCAACAAACAGTTTCTAGGTTTCCTCTGTTGCTTGGTTCTCCTTTTGCCTTATTGGTTGAGGTTGGTCGGAGGGTTCCTCGCCCGTGAATTCGGCTATGAAATCAGCAAGGATCTGACCCTTGATAGCTGTCCTTAGTTGAAATTGGATGTAAAATCGCCCAAGCTCTAGTGACCATTTAGACAGTCTGCTCGACAAATCCGCTTTCCTCAGGATTGCCTTAAGGGGATGAAACGTAAAGACGATGATAGTGTGTGCTTAGAAATAATGCTTCAGCTTCCTCGGGGCTACTACTAGTGCAAAGGCGAGCTTCTCCAATGGTAGGTACCTCTGCTCGACGTCCAGTAAGGTCTTGCTCGCGTAATAAACGGGGTGCTGGACTCCTGTAACCTCGCATATTAATGCAGAGCTGACAGTATGATTGGAAACGGAGAGGTATAGGTACAAAGAATTTGTTTTCTGTGGTATAACGAGCAGTGATGGAGAGCTTAAGTAAGACTTGAGCTCGACCAATGCTTGCGAGCAATCTAGGCTCCACTCTACCGTTTTTCTCCCCTTTAGAAGCTGGAAAAAAGGCTTGCACTTCTCGGAGGATTTAGAGATGGAGTGATTTAAGGCAGCGAGCATACCAGTGAGCTTTTGTATGTCCCGGATTGTGCGAGGAGGTTTCACCCTGTTGATTGCATCGATCTGGTCTGGGTTAGCCTCTATGCCTCTCTTACTGACCAAGTACCCAAGAAATTTTCCTGACTGGACACCGAAAGAACACTTGCTCGCGTTAAGTTTCATTCGGTACTTCTTGAGGATTTTGAAGGTGTTTGACAGGTCTGAAAGGTGATTTTCCTTCTTCTTACTTTTAACGAGCATGTCATCGATGTAAACCTCCATGGTGTCTCCCATCTGATCCTTGAACATTTTGGTGACCAGCCGCTGATAGCTTACCCCTGCATTCTTGAGCCCAAAGGGCATGACCTTGTAGCAGTATAACCCAACTGTCGTGATGAACGTCGTTTTATCCTGGTCTGGGGCATATAAGGGGATCTGGTGATACCCTGAGTATGCGTCCAGGAAACTCATTCGCTCGTGAGCTGTAGTGGCATCTACTAGTTGGTCTATTTTTAGGAGGGGGAAACTATCTTTAGGGCACGCTTTATTGAGGTCAGTGAAGCCGATGCAAACTCTCCACTTCCCGTTGCTCTTCGAAACTACTACTGGGTTGGATAACCACTTGTGGAATTGTACTTCCCATATGAATCCTGCATCCAGTAATTTTTTAACTTCTTTTTCTATCGCTTTAGCCTTATCGGGTGCAGTTCGTCGTGCCTTCTGTGTGATTGGATTGAAGGTGGGGTCGACGTGCAGCTGATGACAGACCATACTAGGATCGATTCCAGGCACCTCGTATGGTTCCCACACGAAAACATCTACGTTGCCCCTCAACAAGGTTGTCAATTCCTTATGTTCCTAGTCGGTGAGAGATGCTCCAATCAAGAAGACTCTATTACTGTCGCCATCTCCATCCGTAACTTCTACCAGGTCCTCGACGACCCGCTCGGAGGGGAGGAGCCTGGTCTCCTCTACTCTAAGTCTTTCGTACTTTCATTGCTATTTAGAAGGTGTCAGACCTTCTTCAACTTTCTCGTTGGGCTGCTCAGCCTTCTTCTCTGGCTTTGGTCGGATGGATGTTGTGAAGCACCTTCTAACCATTGACTGATCACCGTGGATCTCCATTACTCCTCGCTCGGTTACATACTTATGTTTCTGATGGTAGGTCGAGGAGACTACCTTCATCGCATAAAGCCATCCCCTGCCGAGGATGGCTTGGTATGGCGAGTCGATGTTAACTACCAAAAACTCGATCATCCTGGAGACGTTTCCAGCACGCACCGGTAGTACGATCTTTCCCAAAGGCATAGTTATTTTTCCAGCGAAGCCAACTAAAGGTATAGTAGCCTCCTTTAGGTCGGAGACGCTTAACTTCAATTTTCTGAATAGGTCGAGATACATTACTTCGGACGAGCTTCCTTGGTCGACGAGCAACTTGTCAACGTCAAAGTTAGATATCCTGAGGGTAATGATCAGAGCATCGTGATGCGGGGTCTTCACTCCCACCAGATCTTCATCTGTGAAAATAATATACTTGTTATAGTTGACGTCATCTGCTCATCGGCGCTTTCCTGACTATGACTTTGCTGGATCGATCTGAAAAGCCATCATTACCGCTGTAAGTTTCTTCATCTCCATTCGAGCTGTGTTTCCTTGTATCTTCTTGGCATCAGATGCCCTATGAATTATCGTGAACTCATGTCCAGCGTCATCTTCGAGCACGTTATCAGGTCTCGCCTCCCTATTGGCAGCCACTTTTTCTACCCTTTTCTCCACAAACTCGTTCAAATGCCTAGACTGGGTCAGCTCCTCGAGGTGAGACTTAAGAGCTTTGCAATGATCAGTCTTATGTCCTCCCTCTTTGTGAAAAGAGCATCTTAGCACATTGTTCCTCTTCGAGGGATCTCCCTCATCTTCCTGGTCCACTTGATGAATGGCTCATCTTTGATCTTCGCGAGAATTTTATAAATTGGTTCTCTGAAGACGGTGTTGACCGCCTGGAATGCTTTCGACGCATCATTGTTCCCTCCATTCTTGGAGCCATTTTTTCCCCCGTTCTTTCCTCCTTTCTTTTGGTTCTCAGCTTTGTCACTGCCCTTGGTAGTTAGTTTAGCTCGATCGTTTTCTCCTGTACTAAGTCGGGTGACATCTTCCACCTTAGCGTACTTCTCGATGCGAGACATTAGGTCGTCAACAGTCATAGCCTCCTACTTTGTCAGGGACTGGTATAGAAGGGAAGAACTGGGTAGCCCAATTTTGAAAGAAGCCACTACCACTTTCTTCGAACAATCCTCGAACTCATTGAATAATTCCAGTACCTTTTCGCGTAGTCCCGGAGGGTCTCTTGAGGCATTTTCTTCATTGTTAGCAAATCATCCATCCTTTTGGGATGGGAGCTACTAGTAATGAATCGGGCCGTAAAGAGCTCGACCAGGGACTTGAAACTCCTGATGGACCGGAAGCCTTTTGAACCACTTCTGCGCTACGTCAGGAAGTATCAAGGGAAAAATTCGACACATTAGCACATCCCGATGGTTCCAGATGGTCATGGCATGTCAGTACTGCCTGACCTGATCGATGGGATCAGTCTTACCATTATAAATCTTGAACCTCGGAATGGAAAATTTCTTGGGGGCCTCTTCTTCTTCAATTTCCCTCGTAAAAGGTGACTTCATCTAGGTTTTGAGAGCTCGTCTAGCGAGTTCTCTGGTTGATCTGGTACTGCGGTGGGCAGGATGTTGGTCTATCTCCCTGCTGACCAAATTTCATATGTTCTCATTGCTGCGAGTAGGGCTCTGGTAACGGCGAGCTCTTCACAACTGCTCGCGGAGGTCGTCGTATGATTCGCCTCCCGCAACCTTTTGAGATTCTCGCCTAGGGCTCCTTCCTCGGCTGCGAGACTTTCTCGCTTGAGGGCTAAGAGTGCGGTATAGACGTCTCATGTTATCATGATGAAGCTCTCTCTCCAGTCTCTCCAGTCTTCTTTTTAAGCGAGCGTTCTCTGCCTCGTGCCTGCGAGAAGACTCTCTCTGCTCGTGGAGCCTTGACTCGTATGCATCAATCATCCTGGATATCTGCGTGCACCTCGCTGGTCCTTGGCTTTCTTCTGAGGCAGGCCTTTCTAAGTGAGCCCTCTGATCTGAACGTCGAACTTCAGACCTAATCCTACGAGGAGAATGTGGTTCTTGAATATCCCCTGCCTGGGGGGCATTGCTGCTGTGACCAGGCATTTTAAACTCCTTTTTTGGTGTGGGCTTTTCTCAGGGAAGATAAACGTTTCCCACAAACGGCGCCAATTGTGATGACAATTATTGTGCAACACAAATAAATAAGGGAAAGGCAAGCACCAAATAAGAATAAGGGAATGTAAAATAAAAATAACACAACAAAGGATGTACGTGGTTCAGCAAAGATGTGCCTACATCCACGGAGGTGCAGTCGGTGTTATTTCTATATACTCCAAAGAGTGATTACAGAGAATACAACTTGTCATTTTGCCCCGAACCTAGGGTTCAATATATACATGTATGTTTAGGTGAGTGGGGGTGTTGGATTCCCCCACGTCTTTCATCTGTCCCTATAACCTCCCTTAATGGGAATGTGGGAAAAGACTGGATCATAATCAAAGTAAGAGGTGGGGGCCTGGACTTTGGGCCGCCAGAATTTGGCTACTCGTCCAGGCCCATGACCTTAGTTTTGGGTACCCACAGCTGCCATCTTCATCACAAGTAGAACCATCACTAGAATAATCGCAAGCATACAAAGTATCCATGTTTGTTGAACATTCGTCGTCAATAGATGAATATTGACACGACCGTTTATCATTTGATGCAACACCATTAAAAGAGCCAATAATATTGGTAAGCTAAACAATATCCTCAAATATTAGTACCACTGTTCTCTATATTAACATAAATAAGCAATCTTCCTCTAGGTCTTTCAACCTTAGCAATAAGAGGGAAAAGCTTTGATTCCAGTTGAGAGTGCGTATTGTGTACCAAAATCGAGACCCACTAAAAATTATTTTAGCAAACTTGAAAGTCTATATTACCATATTCACGAAAGCGTTATCAAGGAAATCAAATTTTATTCTCTTTTAAGACTGTGGGTGATAAATATGTGAAAAAAGTGGATAGAAACATAACATCGGATATAGGAGGAGAAAAACCCACATATGGGAAAAGACCCCAGCTAACTAAAAACTTGGAAAAAACTTTTCAAAGAGACTTACGACTAACATTCATGTTGGCACGAAAATTATCCCAAGAAGGGTGGTGAATTAGGATAATGACATTTTGTCAAGATTTTGCAAATTAACAATTTTCTATTTCTTTTCATTGTCGTTTTAAAACATTGCAACATAGTAAAAACCATTTCTTGGTTTTTTGATAAAATGACATCTATTTTTGTCTTGAACACGCACACATTCATATTCATATTCAAGAATATAAGTATTAAGCACATTAAAGAAACCATGAACTTAAATATAGTAAGGGATGAGAGACAGTTTAAAGTAACTTTACAAATTGAGATTTTAACGGGATTCGGCCGTACCTACATCCACGCTAGAGATGGTACCCAATAACTTTGCTATAATCGGTTCATTTATAGTGGAATTAAAACCTCACAGGTAATAATAACTTGAAAATTCGTTGTAGACAGCCCATACTAGTTAACCCCCCACCCCCCAACAATACTTCCTTAGGTTCCTAACACATCTCCTCCCTCCATAGACCCTAGATTCGGCTTCGAGACCTGATCTGGAGGCCACAAGGAATTTTCAATCCCCATTTGACCTCAATAAACTCTCCAACTTGAGTGAAGCTCATTGAAATCTTATAGGTAACTACATCCCCTATCCAAAGGTCCATGTTGTGCATGAATCGGCCTAACAGTTAGCATGAACGACCTTTTTTACTTTAAGATATGATCTAGAGGCCACTGGATGATCCCGAGCCACATTTGAATTTGTTTAAGGGGAATGAATCTCAATGAAATCTCAAAGGTCACTGAATCCCCTTTCCATAGGTCCATACCATGCGCGAATTGGCCTCACAATTAGCAGAATGTGCCTTTTTACTCCAAACGACCATTGGGCGCTTCCCAGCTCCGTTTAACCTCGATCAACTTCTGACCAAAGTTAAGCTTAAAAAAATCTTATGGGGATCTGAATTTCTTTTCTAAAAGTCCGTACCAAGCGCGAATCGGCCTCGCGGTTCGCAAAAATGACCCATTATATCTAAAAGCCCTCCGTCGAGAGACCATCAGGTAATTTTGAGCCCCCGTTTGACTTTCGTCAACTCTTGAACCCAGGAGTGGATCAATGGATTATTGTAGGGCTCTAAATACCCTTTCCAACAGTCCTGGTCATGCATGATTCAAACTTATAGTTTGCATTTTATGCCCATTTTTCTAGAAAAAGTCCGTTTTGAACTGCCCATAGGCACCCCAGACCCCCTGCCTATCAGCATAGTGTACTTTCCTTGGCCAGCAAGGCAAAGGTTATGCCGATAGGTGGGTTAGGGGCCATGATGATCAACACCCCCCTAAAACCCTAATTTTTTTCTATTTAAGGAGGCCATCAACTCATTCTCAAGGACCCCATTTTCAGCAATTAGAAACATTCCCTCGAAATCAGTGCATCATCATTCCCAAAAATTCTAATTTTCCAGCATTCCTTCCATCTCTCTTACCTCACTTGCATACCACCTTTGGTGACTTATCTCACCCTTACTTCATCATCATTACACCACCATAAAATCAGCCAACTCTCGTCCAAAAATCAATAGAAAAGTCTTCAAGGAGGTCTATTCTTACTCTTTTCTAACTTATCTATTTGGTATTGTTTACTCACTTTATTTCCATTTTGATATCTTTTAGTCTTAATTCATTATCTCACACCAACTAATATACTTCTTTATAATTAGTATTACACAATGTATCTTGATAAAATCCAAAAGACAAAAAAGAGGGTTTACTTCTAAACTCCAAATGTAGGATTTCCTCACCTTTTCTACATTTCTACACATGAGCACGCTTTCTTTGAAAATAATTAAAGAGGATTTTTATATTTGGGTTTATGGGTTAAGCCCCACCCTTATGACATGTCTAACTACATGAACTTTATTGCCCTTTAGGCTACATAGGCTTCTTGGGCCAATCCTGGGATTCGAGTCCTATTTCCCTATTTTACGCTTCCTTGTATTTATTAGTATTAGTGAGCCATGAATTCCTAGATATTTGTGTTTCGCTCAACATACACATTAACTTATTCATAGTGACTTGTGATTTGATAGACACTCACATTATATTTATTTTAATATCATTTCTTCATTATACTCCGTAGGATTATTCCGATCCGTCTTTCCCATGACGTGAGTCGGATGATTTATTTCTCCCGTTATTAACACAGCACACATATACACACATATTACACTTAAGATAAAAGGAGACTATTATCATAGCCCTTGAGAGATCGAAAAGGTGGGATGGATGCCTAACACCTTCCCATTTCATAACTTAGTCCTCGGAATCTTGATTAATTTGGTTTCATATGCATTAGTATGCCTTTGATGTCGTTCTCTCGAGATATGGCTACATTTATTTTGCCTATTATGAGTCAAATATGTTGGCGACTCCATTTATTCATGTTTATCCCTTTTTTATTATAGCCGATTTAAATTTGAGGTATCCCGCGAAGATATTAACGCGAGTGGTGAAAAAAGGACTCCCATTTCCTCGAATCACCTGCATGCACAGGAGAGAGGGATTTCTTCGATTTTTCCTCATGTTCTAATTTTAGGGGTTGACCCATGCCAGAAGAATTCGACCCGAATGGCCACAGTGAGAACTCCGATGGGGACTTTTTAGAGGACTAGACTCTATTTTCACATGGGTGTTATTTTTTCTCTCCTACTTTTCTAAATGTGTACATATGCTCCCACTATTATGTTCTCGTTACTCTTATACTTACATATTGTATACATGTCTCATTCTTATCATGATGTTATTTCTCCTTTCTCACCACATGTATATATCACCTTCTTATCACATGTTTCACCCTCTACTTACTTGTATATGTTTACCATGTTTACCTGTATATATTCACTTCACAAACTCGCAGTCGTATATAGTCTCACTCTTACTCACATGATTCACGCACCACTTTCAAATTATCCATGGTTATCTTCACTACCACACACTCTCACATTCTCCTTACTTGAATATATTTACGTGCTCACTTACACATGTTTCACACATCACTTGTAGATTATCCTTGATTAGTTTCACTAGCACAGACTTCCACATTTCTTTCACTTGTATATATTCACATGATTTCTTCACTCACACTTTTCCCATGTCACTCTCTCACGTTACACATATTCTTAATTCACTTGTATATTGGCATGCCTCACACTTTGTACCTATCACCATGCATTGTATAGTCTCCCTAATCCATGTATAAACTTGCTAGTTTTGATCTCCATGATTGTCCCCTTTTATCCCATGTTACTTGTATATTCTTCCTCATAGTGGTTGTATTTTACCTTATTTAGCATACATAAAACTCTTCATGAGATACTAATTAAAAATCATGCATTCTTGTAGACTACATCACTTGAGCATGGTAATATTAACCAATGTTTTGTCATGATAATGACAACATCGGTCATATTGATCATGTTTAGTAGTATAGGCAGGCTATGAATTTATGGAGTTATAAACGTGACGATGTGTTGCATTTTTTTCTCCATCCTAGGCGATGTTACCCAAAAATAATTCGAGAAGCTCCCTCACAGGTTCATTAAAAGTTTCAAGATGCCCAACGAATCCTTCACTGCACATTTCATCACCAGCAGTCCTCATCCTAAAATAAGGGATTCACTGCTTACGATGAAAAAGACTCCACAGGGATCCCTACGTGAGTATGCCAAATGATATTGGGAAGTATTGAATAAGGTAGAGTATTACTCAGAGCAAGTTGTCATAGCATCCTTCAAGATAGGTCTCCTACCCTAGTCATTGATGTTGTATTAATCCCTCACCAAGAAGGAAGCTGAACTATTGACGACCCCATGTCACGCATCGAGAAATATGCTAAGGTGGAGGAAGTGGTCCACATTATTCAAGCTAAGACTAGTCGCGCCAAGGAAAATAAAGGGGGAGACAAGGAAAGAACCCATTAAAAAGGGGAATAAGAAGAAGAATGACGCCAAGAACGGGGGCCGAACTGACTCCTCTAAGGTTTTCTAGCCATCAATATAGTTTTTAAGGATCCTATCTACAAGATCCTAGAAAAAATCAAAGATCGGAAATTCATCAAGTGTCCCAAGAAGATGGATGGTGACCTAACCAAGAGAAACAACGTACTTCGATGCACCTTCCACAAGGAACGCTGCTATAAGACTGAAAACTATAAGGCACTTAAGGCTCACCTAGAGGAATTAGCCCAATGTAGGAAACTTAATGAATTTATTGAGAAGAATTTTAACCAGGCCATAGCCAATGGAAACCAGACAATATTCATGATGATGACATGGTACATGAGTTCATTGTCATACACGGAGCATCCGATCTTAAGCAGACCCAAGGGAACGCTATTCGGATGGAACTCAAGAAAGTTACAGCCGTAATGAAAACTTTTCAGATTGATCCTGTAAAAATCCAGGCTAGCAAACACCGACGATAAGAGGACGTCGATTATAACATTCGGTTGGGGTACGAACCCCACTCCACGATGCACTGGTTATCATTCTCAAAATCTCGAACTGGGATGTGGACAAGTTACTAGTAGACTGGGGGAGCTCTTTTAAGGTTATGTACCTAAAGCTCTTCCACAAACTTAAGCTTCAGATGTCAGACCTCAAGGAAGCGACTGGTCCTCTGATCGACTTCACCGGGAAGATAACAATGCCATTAGGAAAGGTAGTCCTTCCAGTAAGGACAGGAAATATTTCAAAACTCATAAAAATATTAGTGGTCAACACTGAGTCATCTTACCACGCCATTTTGGGAAGAGGATGTCTTCACGCAATGATGGTTGTGTCTTTTACTTACCACAAGAAGCACAAGTGCATCACTTATATAGGGATAATGATGATCAAAGGTGATTAAACAGTTGCTCGAAAGTACTTTATCGCTTCCATTAGGCCCAAGCATAAGAGGATGACGGAGAAAGAAGTTGCTCCAAAGCATCCCATGATGAGGCCACTCCCTCCAAATAAGAACTACGGAATAGACGATGAGGGGTGGAAGAGACCATTCACCCTACTGATAGGGGCATCTAAGACCTGGAGGAGGTTACCTATAATAAAGCCAAGCTAGAGAGAGTTTCGGATCGAGATAAACATGACTGACCTCGAAAGGAAGGAGTTGATCGCCTTCCTAAAATAAAGCTTGGATGTTTTCATATGAGAACCATACGATATGCTTAGGATTGACCTTGTAGTTGCCTACAATCAAATCCATATGAATCCAACATTCAAGAGGATCGTACAAAAGGCTCATTGAACTTCCCCAGATAAGGCAAAGGCAGCGAAAAAGAAAGTAAGGAAATTTTGGAGGCAAGGTCCATTCAAGAATTTCAATTCCCAAAATGGCTCTCAAATATGGTTGTGGTTCGTAAGAGCAATAGGAGATGAAGAGTCTGCATAGATTTCACTAAGCTCAAAAGGGCATATTCCAAGGACAATTTTCCCTACCAAAGATAGACTAGTTTGTCGACGCCACAGCAGCTCCTGAGCGAATGAGTTTTCTAAATGTCTATTCAGGGTATCATTAGATTCCTATGTTCAACCCCGACCAAGATAAGACTTCATTCATAATTCCAATTGGTCTGTAATACTACAAGGTCATGCTGTTTGGCCTCAAGAATGCAGGAGCCACGTATCAGAGGTTAGTCACCAAGATGTTCTAACACCAAATGGGGGAGACCATAGAGGTGTACATTGAAGACATGCTCGTCAAGAGTAGGAATAAAAGCGACCATATTCAGGATCTGGATAACACCTTTAAAATCCTCAGGCCCTACCAAATGAAACTTAACGCCAATAAATGTTTATTTGGGGTCCAATTAAGTAAATCACTACAAGAAAAAGTCTTTTCCATGACACCTAATATGTGTCGTGAAACTATTTTCATGACACATTGTATGTAGTCATTGAAGAGGGGTGTTGTAGAAAGTTACCTTCTATATCAACACATTTGTGGTGTCGTAAAAATATTTCATGACACCTACCAAGTGTCGTTTAAACAAATATCCAAGACACCTAGTTACTAGTCGTAAATAGCCACAACACCTTTGTGATGTCGTAAAACTATTTCACGACACCTGCCAATTGTCGTTGAAATAAATATCCACAACACCTAGTTACTAGTCATAAATAGCCACGACACCTTTATGGTGTCGTAAAACTATTTCACGACACCTGCCAATTGTTGTTGAAACAAATATCCACGACACCTAGTTACTAGTCGCAAAAGTCATTACCCAAAAAAAACCTTCCACGACTACTTATTATGTGTCGTGAATGTTATTTTAGGACTGAACGTACGTGTCGTTAATATTGTACACGAATAAATATAAGCGTCGTTATTATCATTTTATGATGTATAAAATATGTCGTTAAAAGTGTATATTTTTTTTATTTATAAAAATCAGCTTCTCAAATGCATGTTGCTTATACTAACATTAACATATCCACCACATATATGATAGCATCACAATTAGAAATTCCACAATTCCTGAAATTTAAACCAAACTTATATAATTAAGAGGAACTCATAATATGTACTTCATAACCATAATATCAAAGTCTTGCCCAAAACAGTAGAATGAATAAGTATTTGGGTGTTACAAGCCACATAAAAACATGGGATTATAATGAAACGAACATTAGCCTAACAAGTTAAAATGCAATCTTCCTTCAAAAAATAACTAATAGCATTCTTCAAAGACATTCCTCCCAAGATGCCTTCAACATCTTCCAAAAATAGGTACCTGTTTAGAAAACAATTTTATTAAATAGTCTCGTAAATTAACAACACACTTGTAATAAAAAAATACAAAATCAAAGTATACCTTCAATCCAAAAAGCAACGAAGAAACACCATACCCACTTGATTTCTTATGTTTTTCTGAAATCGATATGAGCGAATGTCAAAGAAAAATTCTTAGAATAAAATCAAAGAATTATAACTATTCCGCTCATATTATTGGTCAAAACGAATGTATCGATGTGGCCATTCTATGGTACTTCCTTTTGCATCATCAAGTATGGAAAATTCATTCGAGTATCGAAAAATTGGCACTTTGGGGATTAAAATTTTAACAACCCGTACTTTATAACAATCAGGACCAAGGATTTAGTGGTGCACTAGTGACTTCGGGTCTGTAGAATCAAGTTCTGCACTTGCCACTCTTCTACGGTCCCCAACCAATGTAAAAATTTGCAAGGAGAAATTCTTTGTAGAGAACTTTGTGCGCATGAACTTTCTCGATTACACTAATAAATAGTATAAAGAAAACAATTAAAAAATAATTAGTAATGAAATTAGTAAAACAATTTAAACTTAGATAATTCATTAACAATAACCTATAGAGTATGTGCGTGATTATGCATGTCATCCCCACCACCCTCATGTTGACCCTATAAAAAAATGCAAGTGAAGTATATAAAAACAAAACAAGGGAAAAATTATATGTATTGAATCATATTTAATTTTTAAAAAATACCACATTTCGTTCATTTCCTTGTGTCATTCGACTTTTCATGTGCATCTTCCATTCCAAAAGTTGTTGAATTTGAGTTTCAAGAGTCGTTAACCTTGAATTACTATGTAACGACGCATCTTCCTTCGTAGGCATCACCCCAAATCCAAGACCTCGGACATGACCCGGACGTTCAGGACCAAGCCCCTTTACTACTGCATCATCTCTCAACGATGTTGAATCATGAGATGGAATTTTTTCCATCTTTTCCTAAAATAAATACAAGAATTCAACATATTAAAAAAAATATAATAAACACATTGTAGCTTTTAAAAAAATTGTAAAGTATTCTGTAAGTGTTTAAGTCGTTACTATCGCTTCACCAACAACTTGATTAATCGGATTGCCATTTTCTCTCCTATGTCCCCTTATCCAAACATCAACACGGCGTATAGTTTTATTTGGGTCTTCGGCTTTCTACAAAATTTTAAAAGATAGAATTATGAAATAATGTAAGCTATTTATGAAGTATACAACTTTAATGGGGAAACATACCATGTTTTCCTTAAGTCTTGCATAGCCTCTACGACTAGTTGTGTGTGAATGGATTTGCTTTGCTCTAGCCTCCTTGTGCTTTTCATTTGTATCCTATTAAAATAAAAGAAATCATATATAATTGTGAGAAATACAAGAATACTAAAAGTGGACTTTAGTTTATTATTAACAATACAAAATAAATAATCAAATTCACTTGCATCAAATGCAGGTGACAAACGAGATTTAACAAATGCATCCCATTCATTTGACTTCATTCCAGGGGGCTTGAGTAATGTAAGATGGCGAGTGGAATTTGTTCCTTTAGCTTCTTATCATATCTGTGTTGATAATTTTGACTTATAATCTTTTCAAGCTCTGCCCGTCTAACCCAAAATAATGGCCTTTCGACATTCTTCAAGGTTATATTTTTGTTGCATCATACAGAACAAATACACTATACTAGTTACAATTCAATATGTACAGAGTTACATTCAAAATATTACCTAATTGTGCAAAGGGTAGAGAAATAAAATACTCACAGTAACAAACTCCCATATTTGATCCTTTATGTCACTTGTCACCTTATCCCAACCTTTATGTGTTACTGGTACGCATTCTCATGATAAAATCCCAATCGTAGAACTAAGCTAGATGTAATTGAGTCTAATTGGTTGCCCAAACTCATTGAATTTTACCTATTTACGGTCTTTTATCCCATTTGAAATTACATTCAATTTTGATGGCCCTCGCTCTTTTTTTTGCCCCTATCAACGGAATCAATGTTGGGTACTTCATCCGCATAAATTTCTTCCGCCGCATGTGAGTTAGATATTTCGCATGATATTCTTGCACCCTCATTCTCATTGCATGTAGTTCGTCTCGATCTCTTACCCCTAATAACCTGTTTTGGATACACACAATATATATGGAATATAGTGTAAATTATATGGACTTCAATAGCACTTATTAAAAAGTTTAAATTGAAGACATAAGGGACTCATAACTCACCTCTTTAAACATATCCGCCATATTTTCAAAAAGTAGATTTTTTTTCTATTCACTCCACTTGACAAGCAAACAATTAGAAAAGTTAGTACAACTCAGTACAAACAGAGTAACATTACTAGTAAGATATACATTAATTTGTAATGTACGCTTATAATATTATATTGTATACATATTTTTTTAATATACATGTGTGATTTAGCAACACATTATAAGTGTTCTATTCATAACACGTTATAAGAGCAACTTAAAAGTGGCGCCAATCATTCCATGAGTTAGCAACACATTATAAGTGTTATGTTCATAATTTCAGCACTATTATGGCGCAAATCACTGATTGCGTGAAATAGATAGTTTACTTGACAAAATAAACAAGTAAAGCCTTTGAGAATATCTAGAAAAAATTAACAATACATTTTTACAACCTTAAAGTTATCTTACAGATGCCTTAAAAGGGGAAGAATACCTCAATGAGTACTTAGAATCGATAATGATGCTGCTCTTTTTTATGTTGATGTTTTGCGCAGAAATAGAGGGATACCTATTAAGGAATTACATCCGATTTCTTAAGCTTCTCTTATCCCCTATAGAAAAAATAATAATATCGTAAGAAAATGATAACTGAGAAATATTAAGTCTTACACTAGGTAAATACTATGGTTTGACTATGCTAGTACTCATCAACTTGTCTAAACCTCTAGTGAGAAACTAGAGGTTTAGACAAGACCTTCGCAATAATTTTGTATGAACAGTTAGATAGACTGATTTGTCTACAAGCTCAAGACATTTTAAGATGTTTAGATTCAGGAATTAACACAATTTTAGTACTTAATCGACTCTAAGGAAGTTTATATTCTGCAAAAGAGATAGTAATAGCATTTAAAAGATCGCATTTAATGATGTTCCATCATGATTTATAAAATGATCCACCATATCCATCAGGGCTAGGGGTTGCATCTTCACTAAGGTCAGATAATTCTTGATACACTTCTTCAATTGCAAAATCCTCTAACAAAGCATTTAATTCTTTAGTAATCACAAGGGGATAAAGTCATAAATGTCAGCATAAGGAACATTCTGATCTTCCAGAAATAGGTGTTTGAAGTATTCAATGATTTTCTTCACCCTATAATTTTCTTTTAAAGGGGTCAACCTTGATCCAAGTATTTGAACTCTCAAGTTGGAAACCTAGATTTAATTTTGTTGATCAACGTGCTACTTCAGCCCCAGTCTGGGTTAGATCTTTTGGTTTAGTAATTGAATATTAGAGGCCACATATTCTTTTGGAGATTGCAAGATGCTTAGGAGATTTAATTAAAATTGATAAACCAACTCTTGATAAATATTTTGGCCACTTTCCTATAATCTTAATTGACATGGAAATCCAAGACTTAATGTCAACCCAAATTCTTATCAGTTCTTTGAGAAACACAGAGAATATGAGAATATGACACCTAGATGTTCCCAATATATAATTTTTGGCCATTGGGTGATAAACTGTAAAGTTGTTAGAAGAATTTTGTTTAATGAGGTTGATTTGAAAAATCAAAAACAAAATCAAGATACTGAAATAAAGAGAGGCAGATTAAAATCCAAGAATAAAAAGGCAATGTAAAAGTCAATAAAGTGTATGTTTCGAAAGATATACCAGAGACTTCAGGAGTCAAAGACAACCATTAACAAGATCCCAAAAAGAAGATTGCAGTGCATAACGATAATGTCCTTAAAATATCAATCACCTGTAGCAGATAATGATCATGTGAACCAGAAAGCAGAGCCTAATATTCAATATAAGTTGTAAAAGAATATTTCAATGATGATGAATGCATCACTCAACCCCTTGTCATTATTCCATTTATTGAACCCATTCTAACCTCATAAAAGGATATGGATGTTTTGAGATCTTGAATCTACCTTTTCAAATAAGCAATAGGGAAAAAAGCTGCGGGCTCTACTTATGGATGAAGAATATGATAAGGAATTATCTCAGGATCATCATAGAGACTATAACCTTAGAGATTACAACCTTGAGAAAGAGGTATATTATGTCAGTAAATCCTATAATAAAAATCTACAGAGTTAGTTCACCAACTCAGTTACTGATGAGGAGGGCTATACTATTGTGCTTACAAATTTTCAAAAGATGAAATTAAAGACTAAAATTATGAGGAATGTACAAGCCCAATATGGATATAATATGAGGATGATTCTAGTAGTGCTGACAAAAAAAAGTATTTAGGACACTATTGGTTGAATAAGCCTCTATTAAACTTGGCCATAATGACCACATCTTCATCTCGATTGTTATACCAAGTAAACATATACCCCTTGTACCCTATGTACCTCAGACCACAATCATTAATAGATTGAACAAACTCCCCCACAACTTGCATATTTATATCATTACCCCTAAGTTTTTCTGATTAGGAAGTAACTGCATTGAAATCACCCATGACTAAGCGAGGCCTAACTGGACAACCATAAGAGATATCTGACACCTTAGTAGATATAAGGTTATTTTCCCTATTGTATTCAATAATTATTGAGAGTTTTAGTAGAGATTTTGTGCTTATATAGATTCATTACAGCTCAGATCTATTATTACCAATTTAATACACGACTCTGAATCATCGTGGCTGGCCAGATACATATTGGGGTGTGTGCTTTAGGATTATTATTTGTTTAGAAGTTTAGGAAATATTAAAGGAATCTTATTGGAATATTTTATTTCTATGCTCAATTTTTTAGTTTACTTTATTTAGTAATCTTGGGAGCAAGACCATTGCCCTACCCTTGGACCCCTTGCAAGTGGAGTATGATAATATGGTTTGAGAGATTATTTCTTTATTTCAGTTCTGAATGAGAAAATGGAGAAAATGGAAGCCCATAATCATGATGTGAAACTTCAAATCGATTTCATGGTGTAGTGGCCTTTATTAAAACTTCAAATCGGTTTTCTAGGAATTAGTGGAGTGATGGGTTTCCTAGATGGAAGTGACTTTATGTTTTCATGTTGATCAACTGAATACAATGCAATGTCTCTTTGAGATTACTTTAATAATGACTATGGAGGTGGATTTCGAAAAGGGTTATGTTGACTTTAACCCCTACTTTATGTCCGGTTTTGAGTTAAACCTCCCGTTTCAAAAATAATTTCCAATAGGCCCCCAAAAGTATTAACAAGTCAACAGTGTTCACTAAAAGTTACTAAAACCTTGATTGGGGGTTGTATTGCAAACTGTTTTATTATCGGGGGTGTAACTCAAAACCCGTAGTTTAACTCCAATGACTAGTTTTGAACTTAACAACTTATCATCTCATTTTAGTTTGTAGTTATTATGGTTTAATTAATTAAACTTGATTAATAAATCTATATGGATTTCTGATTGCAAGTGTTTGCTGATATGTTTCTTTTATTGTTAGCTTGAAGGATATGATTTGGAGGACTCTTGGCTCTTCAGCAGAAGATCCCCCTGATGCGAAGCTTAGACTTTCATTTAGATGAATCCTACACAGTATAAGGAGCTAAAAAATGTAATACCCCGTAATTTTAAGGATTTAATATTTAATTATTTTGGGGAGTTATAAAAATATTTAAATTAGAGAAACTTAAATTCATGAGTTGGAGAATTTAATTGAGTGAGCCGAATTATTTATAATTGGTGACTTTTAAGTTTAATGGTTCGAAATCTTGTGTGTCGCATTTTGAGGTCGAAATTTGGAAATGACAAAAAGTATTTCGGATGACAAACTCAAGTGCACGATTGCGTCCGGATGGGTTGAGATAGTCAGAAAAGAGTACCCGTGGATAGTAATTGGGTCTCGGAGTATTTTTGGGCATAGTCGAGCCCACACGGGATGAGTTAGTCCATTATAATTAGGCCCAGATGGCCAAAAACGGGATTAAGGGTTTTTAACCTAAATGGAGATGTGTTAAACGGCAGTAAACACAAATTCTAAGCCTAGGGCTTGAAAGGGAAAATGGGGGAAAGCAAATCGAGAGCCAATTTGGGAATTTTGGAGCCAAATTAAGGGACTACACCAACGGATCAGACTCTACGAACAATTCCAGGCAAGTGGTTAACTGTTGTGATTCCTAAATTGATGATAATCAATTCATATCATAGTGTGTGTATATGAAAATTCGTTTTAAGTGTGAACCAAAAATTAAATTTGGGTTTTTGGAAATTGATATACCTTAATGGGATTAAGGGTAAGATTTATTGTGTTTATGATTCTAGAATGTAGAGGATTAATAACAGAATTGGATTATATATTGATGAACGAATGTGGGTTGATTAGGTTCTTTAAATGAAAATCTGGAAACTAGGGTTCATATGAATTAATTTGGGGATTTTAAATAATTATGATGTTTAATGACGAATTAATGATCCTAGGATGTTGGGAATGAATTATAATCCATTAGGTGTTGATGGATATTGAAGATGAGGTGTTAAGTGTTGAATCTTCGAGGTTTTTAGGTCCAAAAATGATAGAAAACGCTGAAATTTGGTGAAGAAGACGAAACAGTTAGTCTCGCGCGAAGTCACGCGAAGTGGTTCAAACGAGATGGGGATCTCGCGCGAAGTGGTTCGAACGACATATGGAAGTGGTTCGAACAACATGTCATTCTGGTTTGAATGACATGTCATCTGGTTCAAGTGACAGAAGGAATTTTTGGGAATTTCCTTAGAGTCCAGTTTTGAGTTTACCGGTTTATTGGAGTGAGAGAAACTGCCAAATAGTAAATTTATATAAGACGCAATTTCGGGAAAGTATTAAACTAATTAATGGGAGATTAATTTAATTAGAGTCAGATTGTAGCCTCTGGTAGGTAATTAAATTAGTAGGTGTGTTAATTAATATAATTAGAGTCGGATTGTGGACTCGGGTAGGTAATTTAATTAATAGGTGTGTTAATTAATTTAATTAGAGTCGAATTGTAGACTCGGGTAGGTAATTAAACTAATACGTGTGTTAATTAATTTAATTAGATTCGGATTGTAGACTCGGGTAGTTAATTAAATTAATGGGTGTGTTAACTAATTTAATTAGATTCGGATTGTAGACTCGGGTAGGTAATTAAATTAATATGTGTGTTAATTAATTTAATTAGAGTCGCATTGTAGACTCGGGTAGGTATTAAATTTATAGGTGTGTTAATTAATTAAATTAGAGTCGGACCACAGACTCAGCTTAGTATTAATTAATTAATGTGTAAATTAATTAAATGAGAGTCGAATCATAGACTTGGGCAAATTTCATATAAATTAATGCGCATAGTATTTATATGAGAGTCGGATCATAGACTCGGAGAAAATGTTATATTAATTAAGGTGTGGATTTAATATATTAGAGTCGGACCACAAACTCGGGGTAATAACAATTTAATAAGTGAGAAAATTTATTTAATTGAGTCAGGCCAGAGACTAAGGAAATTTCAGGCTAGTGTTACGGGTTGTGAGTACACGGTAACGTCGGGATTTATCTTTCTATATATATACGGTGTAGCGATAGTATATATAAATGTGTATATATTGTGTGTGCTATTAAATATCAGTGATTAGATATTTATTTAATTTATATACTCTAGAGCTATCAATGGAGGTTGCGCGATGTGGGTGAATCCCCTAACTTGAGGAGTAGGGTGATTATATCCCCAGGTCATAGCTTTCGGTATATGTGTGAGGAGATTATCTCACTTTCAGGAAAGGAAGATGACCGCCTCCACTTCGTTCATGTTTTAGATCAGGTTGGTGAGCGATTCCAACTTGGGTAACTAGGTTATGTGAGCATACCTAGTGAGATGGCACTTTAGAGGGAATCATCCGGCGAGGGTATACTCGGAGGGATGGATATACGTATGATATATGTGTGGATATTTTAGTAAAGGTACGTATATAATGGTATTAAATATTATATGCGGGTAACAATGCAGTGTGTGATGTATTTACTTCATATAACTTGTGACACAGTTATGTATTATTATTTGAGAAGGAATTAATTAAGTTAATGGGTGAGAAAACTTATAATTCATGAATAATTATACTCGGGTTAGAGTAGTATGGAAAAGGAAGGTTATACCAGGACTAGTTGGACGGGGTAGTACAACTAGGTGGGAGTCAAGGTAACCCTTAAGTGTGCACATTAGTGGAGAGGTGAGAATGTCCGCAAGGGAGTGCAACACTAACTTAAATATGAAGCGGATTCATACAATTTCATATTACTGCAGTTAATTCACTTGCTAAATATTTTCAAAATATTTTGGGTTCTAAACCTTGCTATAAAACTATTTTCAAAACCTTTTAGGTGTCTAGCCACAGGTACGCCAGGATTAATATTCTATTCCAGGGACTTGGAGTTGCGGCATATGTGGATGCTAGCAGGAATTTGGATTTGACGCATTGTTCATTCATTCCTAGAGTAGGAATCGTGTATCAGTTTCAGTTTTAATTAGGGCTTGTCACCCAAACTTCTCAGTACGGACTTCAGTTGTATCTATTCAGGTGTTGGATGTTTGTTTTGGATTTCTTTTTGGTAGCTGATGGTTTATTCGGCAAATTGTTTAATTAATGATTCAGTTAAGTTTTATTTAGTTGTGTGAATGGTTTATATTTATTTCTGCATGTACTGTTTTGTTTAATTAACAATTTAAACTGGCACCATCTTTTGGAATACTAGGTGGTTAGTAAGTTTTAAAAAGTTTTCGACAGTGATGCTAAGGATGAACCAACTGGGATTCCTATTTTAATTTGGTATAGGACTGATCACCCGGTATTTTATTAGGCGGGGTATCACATATGGTATCAGAGCATCAGGTTCTAGTGTTCTTAGCATATGAGCATCTTTTCACGTTTCGGCTTAGCAATCTTTGATATAGAGCCCTGTTATAGGATTGTTGTATTCTCATACGTATGTGCATTTACGTTCTTCTGCCAAATTTATATTTAAGAGTGAACTCATACGATTCGATTCTCATTCCAACATGCCGACCAGGAGAGAGAGAGGAGTCAGGGCAGCAGGGGGAGTTAAGACTAGGGAGGCTCATGAGGAGCAAGAGTTACCGCAGCAACTGCCAGAGATAATTTCGACAGCGCAGGTAACTAAATTGGTGGCACAGGCAGCTGAAGCGACGATGATCACAATGGCAAGGTATTTTTCAATGGGATTAGCCACAAGTGTTAGTGGCACCAGATGTTCAGGCCCACCCGGGGCTGTGAGGATGGAAGCAAGTAGGACAAGTTTTTCAAAAAGGGCCTCCACCAGAGTTTTGAGGGGGTTCAGACATCATGCTAGCGTGTCAGTGGAAGAGTGATATCCAGCGTCACCTATGCATGGTAAATTACAGTGAGGTGAAAGAGCAAATGCTATCCACTTTTAGTTTAGTGGGAGCAGCACTACAGTGGTGGGAGTCGATTACCACAATTGAGGAAAGAGATACACTAGCTACTGTAGATATTTGGATGCGGTTCGACCGCAAGTATGTTTCCTCCTGCGGTTGAGACCGAAATGAGGAGAAAAATTTAGTGAGGTGATTCAGGGAGACCGTTCAGTGGCCGATTTCGAGGAAGAATTTACTCGGTTGGCAAATTTTGGTACCGGAAGAGTGAAAGAAAGTAAGATATGTGGATGAGTTAGTCTGGAGAATCAGATAACATTTAATTGGTAATCCCGCATTAGTAGCTTATATTGATGTCATTAACGCAACACTCCTACACTGCCAGGAATATCGCTTCCACGTGAAAGGAAGCAAGAGGGGAGTGAAAACCAGCCTGTCGGATAAAGCATGAGGGAATAGTACCAGTGAGGTATCCCAGCAGCAGACAGGGAGAAATCAGGGGCAGTGTTTCCGGCAGGGAAATCATGCCAAACAATTTGGAGCTGAAGGCTATCGGCAGGATGGCCAGGATTTCTAACAAGGTCGACATGGAAGGGACCAGTGGCAGGATGAATTTATTTTAGAAGGTGTTTCGTTTATGGGGAAATGGTACACATGAAGAGAGATTGTCTTAAGCAAGGCAGGGGTTAACTACAGGATGAGGTCCTGGATGTACAGCCACTACAACAAGTCATGGGCGCATTCGGGCAGGGAGAAGATGCTCCGAAACCCAAGGATTAGCCATTACAGTTGGAGTATGGGGGTAATTATTTTTACCCTATGGGTATGGAGTATATTTTTGAGTGACAAAGAGGATGTCACAATATAAGACTTATTTTTGTAGAGTTCATAGGTGAGTTGAAATTAGTGGGTGCGTTGGCGGTAGCAGCCATATTATGTGGATAAACTTTTCGTAGATTAAAGGAGTTCTTTGGTGTCACTGAGTGAAGGTTTCAATTATGCGAGGAGTTACTACTTTCGAGAATTATGGAAGTAGGGTAGAAAATTATTTTATCGGCTGGATAGCGATGAAATTGAACTATTGTGGATAATGGGGTTAAGTTTTGGTGTTTGCGACACCAGGGTATGATTGGTACTAGGTATTCTTGAAAGGGCGTCTAGCCTATATATATGTGTATATATATGTTGTCTAGCATGGTACGATAGACACAAAGTGAGGTCTTGTGTCTCACATTTTATCTCGGTAAGTAGGGGGTTTACTAAAGTGAATCAGGGTGGTTAGACTTATGTTCGAGCAAAGAGAGATAGCTCGGAGTTTATTTTGTGCAATGACTAGTGATAGTAGGGGCGCGGTATTTTATGTTGTCTTTGGTAGTATGAGGATAAGCGTATATACTTTTGTGTCAAGAGACAAGCATATTGTGGGGAAATGTTTGGACGTTAGTACATGGGTTGGGTACCCCGGGCAGTATATCTATGTGTGTGTGTGTGTGTGTGTGTGAGATATGACTACGGGTTCGAAGTTATATTACGGGTTACGACTAGCATAGTCAGGTAGCTTTCGTGTGGTAAAACACGGAGATAGGGTGTATGGGCACCCGGGTTAATTAAGGCAAATTTTGTGTGGTTAAGCACGGGCATAGGGTGTATGGGCACCCTAGTTAATTTAAATGCATACTTGTGTAACTTATGCTTAGAAGAGGATGGGATAGATATAGCAGGCTTAGTGGCACATGACTAGAGAGTGATATGCGAAGCTTGGAACATTACGCTCAACTTAATTTCGAGGACGAAATTCCTTTGTAGGGGGGGAGTATGTAATATCCCGTAATTTTGAGGATTTAATATTTAATTATTTTGGGGAGTTATAAAAATATTTAAATTAGAGAAACTTAAATTCATGAGTTGGAGAATTTAATTGAGTGAGCCGAATTATTTATAATTGGCGACTTTTAAGTTTAATGGTTCGAAATCTCGTGTGTCGCATTTTGAGGTCGAAATTTGGAAATGACAAAAAGTATTTCGAATAATAATTATGAGTGCGCGGTTGAGTCCGGATGGGTTGAGATAGTCAGAAAAGAGTACCCGGGGGTAGTAATTGGGTCTCGGGATATTTTTGGGCATAGTCGGGCCCACACGGGGTGAGTTGGGCCATTTTAATTAGGCCCAGATGGCCAAAAACGGGATTAAGGGTTTTTAACCTAAATGGAGAAGTGTTAAACGACAGTAAACACAAATTCTAAGCCTATGGATTGAGAGGGAAATTGGGGAAAAGCAAATCAAGAGCCAATTTGGGGATTTTGGAGCCAAATTAAGGGACTACACCAACGGATCAGACTCTACAAACAATTCCAGGCAACTGGTTAACTATTGTGATTCCTAAATTGATGATAATCAATTCATATCATAGTGTGTGTATATAAAAATTCATTTTGGGTGTGTAACCAAAAATTAAATTTGGATTTTTGGAAATTGATATACCTTAATGGGATTAAGGGTGAGATTTATTGTGTTTATGATTCTAGAATGTAGAGGATTAATCACGGGATTGGATTATATATTGATTAACGAATCTGGGTTGATTAGGTTCTTTAAATGAAAATTTGGAAACTAGGGTTCATATGAATTAATTTGGGGATTTTAAATAATTATGATGTTTAATGACGAATTAATGATCCTAGGATGTTGGGAATGATTTATAATCCATTAGGTGTTTATGGGTATTGATGATGAGTCGTTGGGTGTTGAATCTTCAAGGGTTTTAGGTCTAAAAATGGTAGAAAACGCTGAAATTTGGTGAAGAAGATGAAACAGTTAGTCCCGCGCGAAGTCACGCGAAGTGGTTCAAACGAGATGGGGATCTCGCGCGAAGTGGTTCGAACGACATATGGAAGTAGTTCGACCGACATGTCATTTTGGTTCGAACGACATGTCATTCTGGTTCGAACGACATGTCATCTGTTTCGAGCGACAGAAGGAATTTTTGGGAATTTCCTTAGAGTCCAATTTTGAGTTTACCGGTTTATTGGAGTGAGAGAAACTGTCAAATAGTAAATTTAAATAAGACGCAATTTCGGGAAAGTATTAAATTAATTAATGAGAGATTAATTTAATTAGAGTTGGATTGTAGACTCGGGTAGGTAATTAAATTAATAGGTGTGTTAATTAATTTAATTAGAGTCGGATTGTGAACTCGGGTAGGTAATTAAATTAATAGGTGTGTTAATTAATTTAATTAGAGTCGGATTGTAGACTCGGGTAGGTAATTAAATTAATAGGTGTGTTAATTAATTTAATTAGAGTCGGATTGTAGACTCGGGTAGGTAATTAAATTAATAGGTGTGTTAATTAATTTAATTAGAGTCGGATTGTAGACTCGGGTAGGTAATTAAATTAATACGTGTGTTAATTAATTTAATTAGAGTCGGATTGTAGACTCGGGTAGTTAATTAAATTAATATGTGTGTTAATTAATTTAATTAGAGTCGGATTGTAGACTCGGGTAGGTAATTAAATTAATAGGTGTGTTAATTAATTTAATTAGAGTCGGATTGTAGACTCGGGTAGGTATTAAATTTATAGGTGTGTTAATTAATTAAATTAGAGTCAGACCACAGACTCAACTTAGTATTAATTAATTAACGTGTAAATTAAATGAGAGTCGAATCATAGACTTAGGCAAATTTCATATAAATTAATGTGTAGAGTATTTATATGAGAGTCGGACCATAGACTCGGGAAAAATATTATATTAGTTAAGGTGTGAATTTAATATATTAGAGTCGGACCACAGACTCAGGGTAATGATAATTTAATAAGTGAGAAAATTTATTTAATTGAGTCAGGCCAGAGACTCGGGAAATTTCATGCTAGTGTTACGGGTTGTGAGTACACGATAAAGCCAAGGTTTATCATTATATATATATATATATATATGGTGTAGCGATAGTATATATATATGTGTGTCTGTGTGTGTGTGTGTGTGTGTATATTGTGTGTGCTATTAAATATCAGTGATTAGATATTTATTTAATTTATATACTCTAGAGCTATCAAGGGAGGTTGCGCGATGCGGGTGAATCCCCTAGATTGAGGAGTAGGGTGAGTATATCCCCAGGTCATAGCGTTCGGTATATGTGTGAGGAGATTATCTCACTTTCAGGAAAGGAAGATGACCGCCTCCACTTCGTTCATGTTTTAGATCAGGTTGGTGAGCGATTCCAACTTGGGCAACTAGGTTATGTGAGCACACTGAGTGAGATGGCACTTTAGAGGGAATCATCCGACGAGGGTATACTCGGAGGGATGGATATACGTATGATATATGTGTGGATATTTTTGTAAAGGTACGTATATAATGGTATTAAGTATTATATGCGGGTAATAATACAGTGTGTGATGTATTTATTTCATATAACTTGTGACACAGTTATATATTATTATTTGAGAAGGAATTAATTAAGTTAATGGGTGAGACAACTTATAATTCATGAATAATTATACTCGGGTTAGAGTAGTATGGCAAAGGAAGGTTATACCAGGACTAGTTGGACGGGGTATTACAACTAGGTGGGAGTCAAGGTAACCCTTAGGTGTGCACATTAGTGGAGGGGTGAGAATGTCCACAAGGGAGTGTGACACTAACTTAAATATGAAGCGCATTCATACAATTTCATATTACTGCGGTTAATTCACTTGTTAAATATTTTCAAAATATTTTGGGTTCTAACCCTTGCTATAAAACTATTTTCAAAACCTTTTAGGTGTCCAGTCACAGGGATGCCAGGATTGATATTCTATTCTAGGGACTTGGAGCTGCGGCATATGTGGATGCTAGCAGGAATTTGGATTAGACGCATCGTTCATTCATTCCTAGTGTAGGATTCATGTATCAGTTTCAGTTTTATTTAGGGCTTATCGCCCAGACTTCTCAGTACGGACTTCAGTTGTATCTATTCAGGTGTTGGATGTTTGTTTTGGATTTCTTTTTGGTAGCCGATGGTTTATTCGGAAAATTGTTTAATTAATGATTCAGTTGAGTTTTATTCAGTTGTGTGAATGGTTTATATTTATTTTCGCATGTACTATTTTGTTTAATTAAAAAGTTAAAATTGGCACCAGCTTTTGGAATACTAGGTGGTTAGTAAGTTTTAAAAAGTTTTCGACAGTGATGCTAAGGATGAACCAACTGGGATTCATGTTTTAATTTGGTATAGGACTGATCACTCGATATTTTACTATGCGGGGTGTCACAAAAAGACAAATGGATGAGTTATCAAAGAAGGGATTCATTCGAGAAGGCCTTAGTTCGTATGTAGCACCAGATTTACTGACATCAGAAAAGAACTAACCTGCTTCTGAATTAGGTGCCAGATGAATCCTATAGAGCTGGTTCCGGATTCATCTTTACTTAATTTACAAGCCTATCATATGAATCTTATACAGTATAAGTAGAAAAAAAGACAATTGGATGAGTTATCCAAGAAGGGCTTCATTCGAGAAGGCCTTAGTTCGTATGTAGAGCCAGATTTACTAACACTAGAAAAGGATGAAATGTGGAAAATGTGCGAGGATAGACAGTCTGTCAATACTATCAAATATCGATTCCTTACTAAATGATATATTGGATGTCATGACGGGAGCATGTATTTTCTCGAAGATTGATCTTCATAGTCAGTATCATCAAATCATAATTCAACCAAAAGACATATGGAATACAGCTATTCTAGCAGTAGATGGACTTTATGAATGGCTTGTGATCCCTTCCGGCCTAGAATATGCTCCAAATACATTCATGCACATCTTAACAAGGCATGTTTGAACCACGTGTTTCTTATGTTTTTAACCTGTTTTCTTTCTTTATTTATTTATTTATTTATTTCTTTTCTCTTCATCCTATTGTATGAGTGTGTGCGCACATGTGTGTGTGAGACAGAGACTAACATATTTACTTCTGAAATTGACAGGTAGAAACCATAAGAGGACACATTATCCGAACCCTTGGCTTATAATTTCCAAATGGTTTCCACATTCGAATCACTGAGAAAAATAAATAGAAATAAAATCCAAGTAGCCAACATACAAGGTGTTACGACTAGAGGCCCAATACCAACGAGTCAACGTTGCCTCCGACTGCACAAGATTTGTATCCTCAATCTGAAAAAAAAAAAGGATTGGTCAGGATTTCATACATAGTTTTGCATTTTTGCATTTAGTTTGTAACCGAAAATTGAAGAGACAAATATAGTTGATCTCTGTACATGAATTAAATTTATAAGGGGCATAGCTAAAATTATCAATAAGCACGGGCATACTGTTGGCGCACCGAGCGCTATAAGCATGGGAATCTACTACTATGGTTATTGACATAAAGTACACCTGTAGAGATTGTTCTGTTTGCAATAAATAGAAAGAACAGCTCATTCATCTAAGTTTACATCACCATTCACAAACTTTGGAAATAAAATGAATTTACCATTAGCATCCTAATGTATATATTCATCAAACAAATTTAATGTCTACATGCTAAAATAAATAACAATCACACAATAACACCCTCACAATCTATCCTCATAAGAGGCTCATCGTCATTTCTCTCGTTATTATCAAGTTTTGAAACATCAATCGGCAAATATGATGTGTAATAACTCTCATCATACGTCTCCAGCTCATGAAATCCATGTGGCGGTGCCTTGAGAACCACATACAAGTTTGATGTTCCATTTTCTCTCGAATAAAATACTTGTCTTGCTTGTGATGCTAGAACAAAAGGATCTTTTTTTAGCTGATTTTGTCCTTGGTGGAGGTTAAGAAAAGTCAATCCATCGTCAAATTTAACACCATTCGAAATGTTAGCCCAATCACATTGAAAGATAGGCATTCGAAATTTAAAATTCCAACAAAATTATATCCCATATAATGCCATAATATGAAACATTAGCAACAACGTGTGTGGTATCCCTTGCACTAGATCTACATATAGTCTCTGCCTCGAAAAAAACTCCACTATCTTGGGTGGACTTTTCAAACATTGATGTGTGAAATCGTTTGCCATTTATTATGTAGCCTGAATATGACATAGCATAACGGCGTGGCTCAACCGCTAGACACTTTAGGATTGTTGATACTTCAGTTGTGTTTGATTGAACCTTAATCTGTTTAAAAGATCATAAATGAAAATATATGAATTTTTATATACATAACAACATTAGACTTTTACAATGCACAATATAAAAATTGGCCTACCTTGTTCATAAACCACAAAGTGAATGTCTCGATATGTCTTTTTTGTAGCATAGTCTCATCTTGGGATAACCTTCGATTGGAATGCTTTAGCTTGCTCAAATGCATTCTAATATGAATGTAGAGTAATTTTAATAACAATATTAATGATAACATAAGTTATAAATTTTATATGACGAGCATCATTTTACTCACTCTATATATGGCTCAACTTCTGGATTGTTAAACAGCACATAACGGTGGACAATTTTTAACATGTCATCGGACAATGTTATTGGCTTCCCCTTAGAGATAGGTCGACCTCCCTGTATTGTCTCATCTTCGAACTCTTCATTTCGAGATTGCGGAACACCTATTTCTACTATTTTTTTAGATACATGCTACAAAACCTTACACACTCATCAGCCAAATAATTGTTTGCTATGCATCCTTCAGGTCGCGCACAGTTCCCAACATAACCCTTAAGAATAGGAATATAACATCTATTTACTACATATTTAACTTGTTAATAAAAAAAAAGTTAAATACATTCTAAATTACCTCTCATATGAGTACATCCATCAAAATTGCACGGGCCCACATAATCGAGCTTCTCGAGCTAAGTGAATTGGCAAGTGAATCATAATGTCAAAAAAAAAGGGAGGTAAGTACCTCTCCAACATGCATATGATCTCTACGATATCTTCCTCTAATTTTTCCATTCTCCTTTTATCGATCACTCTTTGACATAACTCTTTAAAAAATGAAGATAAGCGAAAAATCACTTGTCTTGGCCCCTTTGGTAGCAGTCTTCGTATAATAACTGACAATAATTGTTGCATTAAAACATGATAATCATGGGATTTCAATCCTAATAACTTACATTCTTCCACTGAAACACAATGACAGATGCTGGAGCTATAACCATCAGGTAACTTTAAATCATATAGTCTTTGACAAAAAACATTCTTTTCTTTCTTTGAGAGTGTGTAAGGTGCTGCCGACAGGTAAAATTTATTCCCTTTTGGTTAAGGATGCAATTCCTTTCTAATGCCCAATTCGTATAAATCTTCACAAGACTCGAGGCCATTTTTTAATTTTCCCTTTATATTTAATAATGTGGAAATGCAGCTATCACTTATATTCTTCTCGATGTGCATCACGTCCAAATTGTGACACAAATCTAATGCCTAGAGAAAAAAATAAGGGAGGATTAATATAAAAAATAAATGTCCTAAAACTTTTAGTAGAATTGCATTAAGTTAGTGACTTAGATTATGAGTTAAAATATACGTACATGCCAAAACGGTAAAATAAAAAAAATTGACTTCTTTTTCAAGAACACTTTCTTCCTCTTACGCTTTTTTCCTTTACCAAAATCATTTTCCATACCCTTCAAAGCATCTAAAATTTCTTCTGCATTCAAAGGTTTTGGCGGCCTCCTTAATTCTTCATATCCGTCAAACCAACTCTTTTTGGTAACCCTCCATGGATGGTTCATTGGAAGAATACGTCTATGGCCCATATGCACCGATTTCACTCTTTGATAACCGTAGTGAGGATGTGTTAGGACTACAAACTGGACATGAAAGTTCCCCATTTATAGTACATTCGGCTAAATTACCATATGCGGTAAAGTCATTTATTATCCACATCAAAATAACTTTCAAATTAAAATTATATTGGCTAGATGCATCGTACATCTCCACCCCATTATTCCATAACTCGATTAAGTCATCTATAAGTGGTTACAGATACACATCTACGTAATTTCCCAGTTGCTTTGGCCCTGGTATAAGGGAAGTCAACTTCAAATTTTCTTGTAGCATGCATAACCATGGGGGAAGATTGTACATAGTTAAAATTATGGGCCAACAACTATAGCTCGAGCTAAGATTATTAAAGGGATTAAATCCATCCGCTGCAAGTCCAAGACTAAGATTTCTTGGATCGAATACGAAATGAGCCAACTTTTTATTAATAGTGTCCCATGCTAATGAATCAACTGGATGTCGCATTTTGCCATCTTTGCTTATGTGAGTTGAGTGCCACTACAAATGCTCTGCTCTATCTGATGATAAAAAAATCCTTCGAAATCTTGGGATTATTGAAAAGTACCGCAATACTTTAACAGATACTCCCTTCTTAACCTTCTTTGTGCGTTCGTCGACTTTCCACCGCGAGGAGCCACATTTAGGGCATTTGTCCAAATGTTCATACTATTTTCTAAATAAACAACAATCATTAATGTATGCATCTATCTTTTCATATCCAAGATCAAATTCCTTTAGAAACTTCTTCGTTGCATACAAAGACTTAGGAAGAACGTTATCCCTAGGCAACATTTCATCTACAGACTCTAGAAGTTCATTAAATCCTTTATCAGATAGTTCATGTGTGTCTTATGCTTGTATAAAGATGTAATTACTGACATCTTTGTATACTTTGTACACCGGGATATAAAGGAGTCTCGGCATCTGTTAACTTTTATTTAAAACTTTCATCGCCGCTTTCAAAACTATCATCAGCAAAAATTGCATCTTGAACATAAGCATCTCTATAAATTCTATATAAATCTGACAATTCAATATCAATATCATTAGAGTATGAAGAAGTCGAATGTTCTCCGTGAAATACCCACTTCTTGTACGTAGGATCAAAGTCGTGAATGACTGGGTGTTTAAATAGTTCTTCCTGAACTGGTTGGCAAAGGTTTTTACATTTTCTACAGGGACATATTATCATATCAGTATTCCTCCTCGGTATGTCTACATATAATAAAAAAAGCTTGAAATCATAATCACATCTCAATTTTTGAACAGTGTTCATTCAGAAAAATACTTTAGGTTTTTTCTAATATATGTAAACGTATATGCATGCGTGTAATAATAATAATAAAAACCTTGAAAATCTCAACCAATCTTTTTCCATCTTGGGTTGCCCACTTGCTAGCTTCTAGTTTATTTACACCAGCAAACATTAATGTTGAAAAAGAGGTAAAATGTCAACAATTAACGGATAAAATGTCATGTTCTTTTCAAATATATTTACACTCTACATAATCTCAAATTTAGTCACATTCTACTAAAGAATGTTAGATTATTCACTATCTACGAAGGTAGATTGAAATAGATATTTAGTTAGATCATCGAGGATACAAATTAACACGAATGAACTATAGATATTTTTGTCTTATTCATGGTTTCCTTGAGCATAGAAGTAATAAAAACACCCACACTCAACAATACATATTCATAAACCTAAATGAAGTTGACTTATTGTAATATACATATGTTCAGAAATATCAATGTGGATATATTCACTTAATAATTTCAAAGTAGGAGATAAACAAATGAATCAAGATAAAGATACCTATATTGAATCTGATTTGTAGTGTATGATTACTACCCAAAACAATCACCTGCAAAATAGAACAATGATCAACAACAATAATTAAACCAATAACAATTAGATGCCTTATATATTAGCATCCAACCTTATTCTTGCGCGCATACGTTAGATGAATTTGTTTATTTGATCCCAAATAATCAAAACAACAATTAAACCAACAACAATTTAGTCCAAAGCAACAAAGAAATAAAATTACCCACCCCGAATAATCAACACTAACAAGTAAATTACCCATTCCCACCTAATTTTCTTTCACGCAAGCCCATCGCAAGCATTGATGTTCTCTAACCAAATTTGACAACCATCTCCCAAATATGGGTAGCAATGGGTAAATTAATATCCACGATTAGAAAATTTTATTTCCATAAAAGTGTGTTAAATTAATTATCCAGGATTAGAAAATTTACCCCTTAATTCTTTTAAAACTCCTAAATTGCAAATCCAACTCTAGCTTACTTGAAACACAGTTATTAATTTGGGATGACTACATAGGAAAAAATGACTATTAATTCGAAAAATATGATGATACTAACTTAAAAATAAATTATCTTTTCCCAAGCTTTTCAATTCTCCTAAGTTCTTTTTTATTGTTGCATAGCGTCTCTAATAATTTAATCAAATAAAGATTGTTGAAATTGACTGCATAATTAAAGAAGACACTTCCAGCGACAAAATTAAAAGTAATGAACAATTAACCAACAATTAAAATATTGAACTTATCTTCCCCTCCACTCTTTATCATCTTCATCTTAAATGTTAAAGGCTTTCAAACATTATGCGTGGGCTTAATGTTTTTAGTGATTCAAACAACCTAATAATAAAAGGGGAAAAAATCTGAAATTTATGGTTTTCAACTTTTAGCAACTTAGTAAATAAAGGATTAAAAATTGATGCTATCCTTTTTTTTGCATAAGCCATTAAAAATGCTTTATAGGCAATGTCTATCTAAATCGTTCTAATTACCGATTAAGTAAAATTTCATACACATCACCCATCTCCACACCCACCTCTTTAATGTAAATTAAAAATAATAGAAAGGGCACAAGCAGATTAAATGGAAGGAGATTTTTACTAGAGGATTACTAAGATCGGAAGAATTAAAAATAAATAGGATCTCTTAGATAAGATTGAGTTATCTAGATAAGGTGGTGTGATTAGTTTTATAATTTTATATATTGCTTTAACTTTGAGATAAACAATATAGTTAAATAAAATAATATCGCTCATATAAAATAATGAAAGAAAAAACACGCGTGTGTTGTAACTCTTGTTGAACTATATAAACCATTAAAATCGATACAAACACCTTCAAATGTAAAGTAATAACAATCAACTATAATACACCTCACAAGTTGTTTGATATTTAGTTCATACTATAATGAAAATAATTTTTTTTTACTTTAACACAGTATTAATCTTCAACTCGTCAAACACAACTTAACCCTAATTGACTTTCTGCCCCCAACCACTTTATTCTCTCCTTACAAGAGCATCTCTCTCTCTCTCTATATATATATATATATGTGTGTGTGTGTGTGTGTGTGTGTGTGTGTGTGTGTGGAGGTGAAACACTTTTCTTATAAAAGGGAAAACACTAATCAATAAGTGAAAAAATCATTTGCACATTTTTTTATTTTTAGAAAACACTAATCAATAAGTGAAAAAATCATTTGCAGATTTTTTATTTTTAGAAAGAGAGATTTGAAAATTACTTTTTGTTAGACTTGAAAACTGAACGTCGTAAAAGTAAATTTTGACCTTGATTTGAAAAGAAAAAAATCTACACAAGTTATTAAGGATTTTACTTGTCTCTTTCTTCATTGATTTGATAATTTGACAATAATATGGAATAAAACTACACACTTTCATTTAATTCCAAGTGAGTTCTTGGCAAGTAAAGCTTGCCAAAAAAAATTCTTTTAGAGAAACAGAGAACATTTTATGGTTTGAAAAAAGAAACGGGTTTACCCAGACCAAACTCGGTACGCCCATTACTTGACCTCCCTAAAATCCCTTATCCCCTGCTCCTGTCCCAAATCCAAAAGCCACACAACCTTGCAACACCCAACACATTCAGCACCTAAAAACCATAGCTACCCTCACCACACCACCCATCTATAAAAATACTCACGAACACAACCAGATTACTCCCTCCAAACCCAATACAAGACCACTTACCCTTTGCGACCCAAGAAGAGAGTTAGATTTGAAGAGAGTATAATGAATTTAAAAAGCTAAAAAGGAAAAATTGGTGAAATCTTGATTCATATAAACACTTAGATATTTTTCTTAAATATTTCTTGAAAGAGAAAAAAATTACCTTATATTAATGCACCTGGTGCAACTCTGTTTCAATGGAGGAGCGGTATGTCAATGGAGTTCATACGGATATTTCAATGGAGGATGGAATACAAACGGTAGTGGAGGTTTCGTATACGGGGTGGATGTGGAGAGTTTGTTGAATGGGATTAGGGGGAGTTTTTTAAGAAATCGTGCGAAGAGGTCGTTGAGATATTATCCCTAATTTTTTTTTTCATATGCAACTAAAACTTCTTTTTTCTTTCTAGTGTCAAACTATTTTTGTTTTCTTTTTTTTAATTGGAGGACTAAAATTTTTAGCACCAAAAGTGGCGGCAAAGAATATTTTTCTGACAATTACGACACGTCAATCACGATACGTCTCTGAAAAAGTTGTGGAAAGAAATTGACGACAACTAACAACGTGTCGTCTTTAAAATAGGACGACATATTTATTTTAGATGTCGTGATCTTTATTATAATTGAATTATTTACGACACTTTTCAAAACTATGTTGTCTTTATCTATTTTTCACGACACATTTTTATAAGGTGTCGTCTTTATCTACTTTTCACGAAACATGTTTACAAAGTGTCGTAAAACATATGTCGTGGAAAGTACTTTTTCTTATAGTGAATTTCTGGGTTATCTACTTAGCAAGAGGGGGATTAAGGCTAACCCAGATCAGATAGAATCAATAAGCAATGTCCAGCCACCAAAGACATTATGCAAGGTCCAAAATCTTATCGAAATGCTCACAGCACTCAACCACTTCATCTCGAAGTCATTTAAGCACTGATGACTATTTTTCTAGTTGCTAAAAAAGGAAAAAGGGCCTTACTTGGAACGACGAGTGCTTTAATGCCCTAGAGGAGATTAAATCATATCTCGATAAAACTCTGTTGTTGGCAATCCCCGATCAAAGGGGCCCTCTTTCTTTTTATCTCATGATATCAATCCATGTAGTTAGCTCGGGTTTGGTGTATGAGAAATAAGCAAAGAAATACCCTATCTATTACACTAGAGAGATGTTCCTGGATGCCGAGAAGCGCTATTTATCTCTAGAGAAACTGGTTTATGCATTGGTGATCGGTTCGCACAAGCCGAATCACCAATTTAAAGCCCATTCCATCATTGTGATCTCTTCCTTCCCCCTCAAACTTGTCATTTACATGGCGGACCTATCTAAACGAATGTCAAAGAAGTCAGTAGATATTGGGAGATTCAATATCCATTTCTATCAAAGGACAGCAATCAAAGGGTAGTTTTTGGCTGACTTCATAGCAAAATTAATTGTAGAAGGCCCCACTAACCAACAACTGACCGACCAACCAAAGTTGCATGAATAGGATCAAGGTGAGAGTTAGAATTTTTATGTTGATAGTGCCTCTAATTCAAAGGGGGTAGGCATAGGCATTGTCTTGTGACTATAGAGAACACCATGATCAATTAAGGAACCAGACTTGGGTTTGAAGCCTCTAACAATGAGGCTGAATATGAGGCACTCATAGCTGGACTTCGCAAAGCCCAGTTGTTTAGTGCAAGGAGAATTAACATTTTCTATGACAATAATTTAGTGTCTAACCAAGTTGTGAGGTATTTCAATGCTAAGGATGATAAGATGGCGGCCTATCTTATAGTTATATGCGAGCTGGTTATGAAATATAAAGAAGGCCATATTCAACAGTTCCCCTGGGGGCACAATAGTCATGCGGATGCCTTAGCTACTCTAAACTTAGTAACAGACTTAAATCTCAAGAGAAATATCGAAGTGGAGTTCCTCGCCAAACCCATAATTAATAAGATAACATCTCCTGAGCACGTCCTCTGTATAGACAAAAGGCCCCAGTTGAATGGACAACCCATTGCACATTTACAGAATGAGACACTGCCTCCCAATAAGAAGTTATCCCATTAGATCAGAGTCAAGGCCACATATTTTTACTTAAATCCTGGCGGTAATCTTTTTAAGCAATACTTCACGGGCCCCTACCTGCATTTCATGCACCCAAAGAACGTTGAGAAAGTTCTTTACAGAATTGATAATGAAATATGTGTAAGTCATGCAGGAGGGAGGTCCCTAGAATTTTGAGTAATTAAAAAGGATTGATGGTGGCCTTACATGTAGAAAGACGCAACCATTTATGTGCAAAAATACAAGAAGTGCCAGAAATTCTCTCCCCTATTTCATCGGCTGCCTAACGATATGAGACCGCTGACCAACCCATGGTCATTTGCATAATGGGGGTTGAACATCATGTGACCATTGTCTATTGCATCAGGAAATCGCAAGTACTTGTTGGTCGGCCCAAACTACTTCACCAAGTGGGTAGAGGTAGAAACATTCGTCAACATTAGAGACGCCAATATGATATAATTCATTTGGAAGAACATCATAATATGTTTTGGGGTACCAATAAAGATTATAATCGACATCGTCACTCAGTATGACTATGGTATCTTTCAGAACTTCTGTGACGAGCATGGAGTCAAGCACCACTTCATCTCAAGGGCATACCCACAAAGAAATGGTCAGGTAGAGGCTTCTAATAAAATGATGCTCGATCGACTTAAAAAGAGGTTAGAAAGGGAAAAGGGCGCTTAAGTGGACTAGCTATCTCATGTTCTTTGGATTTATCGTACCAATCCTAAGAGACCAATCGGGGAAACACCCTATACACCTAACAAGGATGGTCGACCGTGGACTAAATGAAGATGACCTTTGCTCTGAACTTGACCTTTGTAATGAACAAAGAGAGAAAGCCATGATTAAGCTCGCCTCATACCATCAGTAGTTGGCAAGGAAATACAATAAGGGGTCAATTTGCGAAAGTTAAAAGTAGGACATTACGTCATCAAAAAGTTCTTGGCAGTGCCATAAGGCCGTCTAATGGTAAGTTGGGTCCTAACTGAGAAAGACCATTTAAAGTGATTAGGGATAATCGTCAAGGAGCCTACCACTTAGAAATAATGGAGGGCAGAGAGATACCCATAGCATGGAATGCGGAAAACCTCAAGAAGTTTTACTTTTAGTCTTCTTTTTACTTTTCATAACTTAGTTTATGAAAATTTTCATTTCAAAACTAACGTCGCTCGCAAGTTGTGAAATCTGCTATGAATAAAGGCCCTTTTTCTGTATCTCAAGGCTCTTAAGTTATTTGATTACTTTACATTGTTTCCTAAGTAATAGGCTCATAATTAACTCTTAATCTGCAAAAGAATATCGACCAGGCTTTAACTTGATTATTATTGCAGTTTTTCTGAATACAACTACAACTAAAGTCCCCAGGTTTCGGTCATAATCAACACATAAGATAAAAACCCTATGGGGGATCCCTAGGCAATAAACCAACTTATCGTGGTCAACTAAAATCTTGAATGGGTGGATTTCCCATAAACCAAGTGCATTTTTTACATTATCTTTTCTAGGCCAAAGGGAGTGTGACGACACAATCTAAAAGGTAAAAAAGACAGAACAACACACGCAAGGCATAAGGAACTGTAAAAATGCATAAAGAAATGGTATTAACTTGATTCATTTAGTAGAGACCAATTATAAGCAATATAACCTACATGATAATTACAAAAAGCATAAAAATTAACAACAGTTTATGGTCGAAGAGCTAAAAATTAATCTATTTGCTTCCTCTAACCATCGTCAGGATCAGTCTTGTACCCGTCATCACTATCATCACCTTTCAGGTAGCTCTCAACAAGTTGAAAAGGAATGGCATCTAAGAATTCAGGTCTCATCACACTTAAATGGGGGTCGATTATACACAGGAAAATCAATTTGGTACATATACCATAGCTGAGAGTCCTGAGGTTCCTTAACAACCTTAAGGGCATTAAGCAATCCATGCTTGTAAGCGACATCTTAAGCTTCCTGCAACCTCATTTTGGCATCCTGCCAACCCTCATCATAGCCTGGCGCCCATGTTACTCAAAGACCCATCCTAAGTATGTAACGAAGCTTCTTGTTATCATGACTTAGACCTGCCTCCATGATTTTGCTCTCCCAAACTTATTTTTTGAACACAAAGAGTTTTTTATTCAAGCCGTCATTTTCTAATGGGTCCAAAGTGCTAACCATGCCCACATCCTTGGATTTCGCCAACTGGTCCTTCAGGTCATTGGTCTCCTTTTACATGGAGGCACTTACATCTTCTAAATTCTTGAGGTTATCCTTCAATTTGGCAACCAAAGTGGATTGATCCTTATAGGCATCGTTCCTTTTTTCATAGCTTTACAAGTGGTCAAAAATGCGTAGCAAGCTTGCACGCTAGCATCTCGCCCAATCACATTGTCTGAGTTATTAGAAGGAGGAATTTCCTTGGCATCAGTCTATAATAGCAAAATAGAACAAGGAAATAGATTATCATAGAAATATGCAAATTGGCAAACTCAAAATGTTATTTAATTAAAAAAATAAAGGATATACAAAGCCATTACAGTCTAAGGAAAGTAAAAAGAGTATATTAAGTGAGCAAAAGAATAAAAAAAACTAAGACTATAGGATTCACTTCTTCAACTGCTCTTTTATCGCAACCTTTTTCCCTTGGCCACCACCTCCTTCTCCTGGTCGGTAGGATGGCTGACAGAAGGTTCCTTATCAATAGTGGGAGGGAGACTTGTCCGGTGCCTCCTAAATATCTCAAACTCAGAGGAGACTCCATTTTCTGCCAAGGATTTGTCCCACCCTTTCTTAAATCTCACCTTCTAATCATAGGCAATCCAATTCCTAGCGTCATCATATGCCTCGTTCCAACCTTGCTCGAAGCTGACATCCTTAAGGGCATGGATCTTCTCCACCTCCTTAGTCAACATAGAGTTATCCACCTTCAAGAGGTTATTCTTATACTTCAAGGATGCCATATCTTTGATAATGGTGTTCTTATCCTTTTCATGGGCCTCCCAGTACTTACGCAAGGCCTCCTTTGACTTTCGAAGGGCCTCAGTAAATTCATTATTTTTCTTGAACTGGTCGGTGAGACTATCCAGAAGACTGGTAAACTCTACCACAAATTACAAAATGAGGAAAAGATCAAGTGTTAGAAGAAATAATAAATAACAGATAAATAGACCTAGTTCAAGAAATAAAAAGAAGATTCTTACTAGGGACAGAGTTTGGGATGGTCGAAGAGAGAGCTTATTAGGTCCTAGCATCTTTGACTACTCGTGATCTCCTACGAGAACTTTCGCCCTCAGAAGAACAGGGGAAATGGTTGGGTTCTGGACCACGTACTGGGTTTCTAAGACGTTGGGGAGAGAAGTGGTAATGCCATTCTTCTTTGTATAAGCAGAAAGAGCCTTTTTCCCCTGCCCCTTCTTTCTCTTTTCTTCCATCCTCTTCTTATCCTCTTCTTTCTCCTTAGAGACCAAGTTTGGGTCTCCAGACCTTGAGGAATCACCTTTTGCCTTATTTTAGGACTTAGTCCTGGAAGAAAGGAGAACATCATCATCATCATCATCATCATTAGATTCCAACATAACTCTCTTCCTAGTGGGAGCTATTAGGCCTTCTTCCTCCTCTAGCTGAATTGACCCAACGTCTAACGTCTCAAAAAAAGAAGCAGTCTCCTCATTCGACAGATGAATATCAGGTATATCGTCCACCGGACGATTAGTAAAGTTTCTTGTGGTGTTAGCATATTAAAAAAAAGGTCACTGATCGGGGATATTCACCGACGATCTCTTTTTTCTTATGACCTGTTCACGAGGTAAAAGAAAAGAAAAATCAGTAGTAGAATAAATAGCAAAGCAATCAGTAAATTAAAGAACCATGTGTTAACCTATATGATCACCCCCCCCCCCCCCCCCCCCCCGTCATGGCTCAAAAATCCTGCATAATCTTCACCCTCAGGGAGCGGTGGATGATTCTTTTTCCTGGTGATGAAACCCTAATCCCAATATCCCTTGATGGAATCAAGGAGGTTTACGACCATCCCTTTTTGCCTTCATTGCCTCAAGATAGAAAAACCTAATCTTAGGCTTGCCCAAGGTGGTCCTATAGATCTCATTTATGCGATTGAACACATTAACAATTCACCAAGTGATAGGTAACACTGAGTGGGGACCACTCTGAAAAAATTAAAAAACTCCAAAAATAAAGAATTTGGGGGAAATGTTAACCCCACTTAAACCATAGCCAAAGTGTGAATCCAGTGTTCCCCTTTGCCGAATCTGAAATCTTTGGGCATTGTGGCACATCGATTCCAACCCAGGAAGGAATAGAGCAAGTCTTTTTAAATTTCACTACGCTCTTTCCATGAATAGTGACATGGTTGGAGGAATAAAACTGCCACTACTGAAGACAAGCACTAGAAAGAAGAAGAAAACTGAGAGAGGAAGGAGTAAAAGTTAAACACTTACAAAGATGGAAGAATGAGAAAAGAAGCTCTGAAGATTTTGGTATGTATAAGATCAAAGACAAAGTGACAGTTTGCGAGTGTACACATGTTATTTTAATCCTCGTGCGTAATCATAAGATGCAACTCTCGAGGTGGGTTTGGGCACTTCAACTACTGCTCGAATGAGCATACCCTTCAGAACTCAACATAATTACAAAGTTTCCTAGATTGTTCACATCTATCAATAAGTTTTAAAGATGGTTGGGCATAAACAGTGAATAAAATTTAATTGCCCAGACAAATCTCAGCCCGAAGATTTTAAGGGCAATTGTGGAGACCTAAATAATTAACTAATTAAAATTTAGGGACGGTCGATCAGGACTAGTAGGATGTTGACACGCTTGTCCCAATATACTTAAAGATGATCAGTAATTATAGTTAAAACATTGATAAAAATGAATATTTTATCACATCAACCTCTCTAAGCTCAAAGAGTTACCAACAATCTCGGAGGATATATTCAGGGACACTACACGAGCCACTAATAAGTTAGGGAGTTCCTTGTATAGCTCCACCACTTGACACTACTATAAATGTAACCCTCATCCTCAGGTCAAAGGGGATGAAAAATCAAGACTTAAGAGAATTTAATATAAAAGCATTTCCTCTCCGTGGAGGTAGACAGTTTGCCGAACCACGTATACCTTGTGTTGTGTGATTGGCATCTATTTACTTTCCTTATTTAATTGCTTTCTGGATTCATTTAATTGTGATTACTTTGCACTCAAATTTACTTTTTACAATAGTTCCTAAGGTATAAAAAAAGTAAAGCAATAATTACTAGGACTTTTGAATATTCTCTTGACTTTCTTGGGTCATGAAATGTGGGCTTGTGATATGTATGTATGTTTGAGATTTGATCTTCTCTTAGTTGATGTGATGATGTTTGTAGGGTTAAGCTTTGAACTTCTTCGAGTTAGATGTTTGACTATTCTTAATGGTTCTGTTATGATCTTGTTTGGGTGTTTTCTTTGTGATGTGATGATGGTCTTGCTTGTATGACAGGTTTGTGTTGATGTTTTATTGATTGAGATCTTTATTTTTCTTGGGCATGTTGTTATGGTTGTAAGGATATGTGTTCCTTGTAACATATCTCATAACATATTGAGTTATATTTTTAATATCAACTACATTAGAGAGAAGATAATGAAGTTATGATCGTATACCCATTGTGTTGTCGTTATGTAAAATTCTTTTTGGTTAAAATATATTTGGTTTCATAACTTCTTCCGAGCTAACTCACACTACATAACTTTTCCACCAACCCATAGCAAGTCGGAGATCTCTATACGCTGATAAAAGTTATCAACATATCTTATGTCTTCAAACATGTCAACAACATTGAACAAGACTTCGCCTTCAATCTTTTTGAGTTTAAACGTGTTTGTAAGCTTATAAAAGAGCCACAAATATCATAATATTCTTGTTAGGAGAAAAATCCCTAAAGTGTATGAAACTAGGTGATTTTTATAAATATTCTTGTGGCCATCCCCGATCCCCTCCGTGGAGGAAAAGGATCCTTCGGGTCCCGCGCGTCCCTCTCGGGAGAGCGCTTCGATCGGCGTCGATTTGTGAGGCGTGAAAAATGTAGAGAGATTCAGAGTCGCCAGTCTATTTTACTCAAAACAGACAAAAGAAAAGGGGGAAGCCACCCTGAAGGATGTCATCCAAAGACATACTGGTGCGTGCGGGTTCGAAGGCTTAGTTACGAAATGGGAAGGTGTTAGGCACCCATTGCGCCCTTTCGGTCTCTCATGAATATTTGCTATTTTCCTTTATGTTTCCCCCCGTGATATGTGTGCATGTTTATATATAGAAATGGAGGTAGGAATCCTCTACTTGTATCATGGAAAGGATAAAGCGAGTCATCCATAGGAAGGTATAAGAATAATATTAGAATAATAGGATTTACGCGATTACCCTTACGTTGATCGTTATAATGGAACGATAACGCATATGGAGTAATACGTCACTAAGAGCAAGTATATAGAATATAAGGAAAATGGATTTAGAGAAGATAGAAAATAAGAGAAAAAGGGAGAGAAGGGACTCGAGTCTCGGGTTTTACCTCGAGATGCCTACGTAGCCTATAAAGGCATCAAAGTCCACGTAGTTCGCATACAAAACGAGAGGTGGGGTTTATCCCATAAATCCAAATTGGGATCTCTTATTTGTGAGTGTGTATATGTGTGTAGAAAAAGTGTTTTAGTTGTGAGAAAAGTGTGGAAAAAGTGTGAGAATCCCTACTTGGAATTTATGAGCAAACCCTCTTTTTCTTGTTTTTTGGGTTTTTTATTTATATGAAAATAAGAGATGTGAAATAATACTAAATAAAAAGTATATTAGGATGTGTGAGATGAGATAATAAAAGTGCTAAGTAAGAAAATAAGTTATTGGGAATTTAAGAGAATTTAAGAGAGAGTTTGAGAAAGTTGGACCTTCTTGAAGATCTTGAGCTTGATCTTGAATGTTGAAAAGCAGCCTTTGTACTTGGATGATGATGGAGGGTGGTTAATTCATCATGTTGATGAAAGGGATGATGAAAAGTGGGGGTAAAGGGAGGATTTGGAAGTTGAAATCACGCTGCCTTCGAGAGAGGTTTCTGGGATTCGCTGAGAGTGATTTCCTTCTGATCTGGGCTCCCCTTGCAAATGAGGCCAAGGCCTCCTTTTATAGGCCCAGGGGTCTGCCGATCGGCATTGCCATGGCACTACCTATCGGCAGGTGCCGATAGGTAGGGTCTGGGACCTGCCATTTGGTAGTGCGCTTTAGGTTTTTTCAAAAAATTGGCCGCCGAGGGCAAACCGTTGGTCAGAATTGTGCATGGGGCATACCGTTGGAAAGGTATTTCAGAGACCTTCGAAAGTCCTTTGGACTTCTCTCCCGAGTTCGGGAGTTGACTTTGGGTCAAATGTGGCTCGAAAGCGTTTGTCAGTCCGCTGGACGGGGAATCGTTCGGACGCAAATGGATCGTTCATCCGCACGGTAAGTCTGAATCGCGCATGGGGCGGATCGTTAGAAAGGTTAGGAGATGTACTTAGATATTCCAAAGAGTTTGACCCGGTTCGGGGAGTTGACTTTGGTCAACTGGGATCGAGAAGCATTCGGTGACCTCTTAGAGTCAAACGGATCGTTCGTCTGCATGGAAAGTCATAATTGCGCACGGGACGGACCGTTGGAAGGTTATTCAGTGCCCTTCGAAGATTCATTCAGCCTTGGCTGAGCTGAAGAGTTGATTTAGGTCAAACAGAGTTCGGGAGCGCCCGGTGGCCTCTAGGTCGAGTTTCGGATGCAAACGGATCGTTCGTCAGGCGTGGTAAGTCAGAATCGGGCACGGGACGGACCGTTGGAAAGGGTATTCAGTGCCTTTAGATGATTCATTGAGTCTCGATTGAGACAAAAAGTTTGACTTTTGGTCAAATCGAGCCGGGGAGGGCCCGATGGCTTCTAGGTCAGTGCTCGGGACATGACTTGGGTTTGCGGTGATGAGTGGAGGTACTAGGGACCTAAGGAGAGTTAGGGGGTAACAGAATGAGGTGTCTACAATTCTCTTTATAAAATATTTGTATTTTTTATATTAATAAATGTTAATAAAGAGAGGTGATTAGATATAAAGAAGAAAAGAAAGAGAAAGATGAACTACATTTAGATATTAAGTTCCCTCTTTTTCAAAAATGTGTTCTTATCTTCTTAAAAAGAAAGAAGATGAAGAGAACATAAATATCTCTTAGAATATTTCTCTTGAATGCTTGATGAGAGATATTTTAAATAAAGAGTAATAATAGTTTCTATAGGAAAAACCACACAAATGTGTTTACCCATTACCAAGGTGAGTTATAAAGTCATATATCCTACCCAAAGCATATGTGAGAGAGTTGTCCGGGGAAGTAATATCTAAGCATCATCCAACAAAACATAAAAAGTTACTTTATACACAAAACTAAGAAGATGTTTTAAAGGTCCCTAAATCTGGTTCACACTAAGATCTCATTGCGGGTATGATCGCTACAGCGAAGAACAACTTCATAGGTGAGTTCAATCCAACACAACCTAGACTAAATTAACTAGAAAGCATGGTAAATGACATGAATTAAAAGCAAGAAAGTAAACCTAATTAAAAAATCTATAAATGAATATTAACTAGGCATGAAAATGAAAGGAAGCAAGTAAAAAAAGTAATAGACAAATGAAACAGACAATGGAAATGAAGCTTACATACATAAAGAATGGGAAAAACACCCAAAGGAAAATGGAGAAGGGCCAAATCTTCTTACAAACCCTAAACCTAATGTAAAATGTAAGATATTTTCAAAAGAGAACAAAGGTTATCTTTATATAGTAAGTTGGGAATAAAAATAGAAAAAAAAGGAAAAAGAAAAGAAAAGGAACAAGTTGGCAAAAATCTGATGTTACCGGTCAACCGCAGCCCGGGGGGTAGTCGATCGGTCCTTTAAGTCAATCCCACTGTCTCCCTCGCAAGGAAAAATCCCAAGACGCGATCAAACGCTGGGCGCGGTCAACCGGTACTCTAGTTTCTAGTGCGTTTTGGTCTTGACATGGGAGAAAAGGTTCAGAACGTAAATGGTCATAACTTCATCATCCGAACTCGAAATGATGCGTCGTTTACGGCCACGTGATGCTAACTCAACAAACTATGCATCCGTAGAAATTCCATGAGCCAGAGATTAAGTTTAAATTGACTAAAATTCCCTTGAAGTAGTGTTTGGTGATGAAACTTTTCTGAAATGCAACTGAACCTCACTTTTAGCGTTTCAATACCTACAAAAGCACAATTAACCCCTGCAAAACATATATATGTCCAAATCCGAGGTTGTCTGGTTAATGAGCATAAATATAGGAATTAAGAACGTAAAAGTGCTAGAATGCACAAAGATAAAGGGCACAAATATGCAATATTCATGACGTATCATGCCCCCTAGCTAAGACATTGCTAGTCCCTAGTGATGAAACAAACAAAACCAGTCCACAGAAGGCGATACAAAACATATATATATTCATCAAAATATAAAATCCACTTTCGTAGGGAACACGATTGCATTTAGTATATGCAATAAGTCGTTAAACCCCTAGGTTATCCTAGTGGACGAGTGTCATCTCGTGAGGATTTTTAGGGATGAAACCCACCAACATCATATGATATCCTCAAAATATGCCCAACACAACATGCAACAAGTCCAACAATACGAAAAATATTTCAAACACATTATTAGCACCGTGAATGAATTCACACAAAAGTTTGTATTATTAACATTATAAAATGAACTTCGTTAAATTAAAACCTCAAAAAGTGGGAGGGGAGTGAGCACATGCAAAGAATGATTTGGCAAAAACTTAAATAAATCGGATAAAAATTAAAGCCAACATATATTCAATCCTCATGAGCATTACACTCATCAAGTGAATTCACTCGAAACGGGGAGTTAACATACGGGCGTAAATGGAAACTAGGTCGCATACATGTCACAAATGAAGAATGCTATATATAAAATGAAAAATTGTAATCTCAATGAAAGATACCGCTCATTAAAAGAGACGAAATGCATTTTCACAAATTATCAAAATTATTTAAACTTTTAAATTGAATTCACCCTAGGATCACATAGGACTTTATAGGGTTATAATGTAGTTTTGGTGCTAAGGTTATGAAAGGAAAGAATATATGTACGGATTCAAAGTGTTCGGAGATGAAAACTCAGGATAATGGAAAATTTTGGGCAAAATAAAAAATTGGAAAATACAATCCATAAAAGGCATTAAATATAACAATGGGGAGAGTAATCAGAACTTATTGAACACTATACACAACATATACAAATTTCTTTTTATTTTCTTTTCTTCTTTTTCTCATTTTTTTTTCTTTTGTTTCCTACTTTCTCTTTTTCACCCTTTTTTCACTTCTTTCTTTTCTTTTCTTTTCACACTCTCACATGACTAAATTGCAACCACAAAGCAAGAACAATATTCAATCCCAAGTCACATTCCAAACAAAGGTATGTGAGGTAATATATATGGCTTAAACTCCAATTTGGAGTTGGTTATGAGATTTTAGCTTATGAAATGAAGGGCTATATTTAGGCTCAAAGGGGTTAACGAGGGAAACATAGGTGAGGTCAAGGCTAATATGGGTGATATAACAAAGATTACCTATGATTATTTCATAAAGTTTACGCAATTCTTAAGTCAAAACAATATATGAAAATCAAGCTTACATAATACATTTCAAGAAAGAACTCAATTAATGAACAATCAAATGAAAGAATAGTGAGATTACCAATGACTGTAACATTTTCAAAGAGGAAAGAATAGTGCATAACACTCACAAACGATGAAAGGTAAAAAGCTTACTCGGTGTAAGTATATACAATGCAACAAAATATTATCGAGTTATAAAAATCATAAACCAAATCAATAGAACAAGAAAAGCGCATATGCTCATGGGATTAAAGTTTAATTCATAAAGTTATTCATAATATCAATAATTAGGACTAAAGTCTAATAACTTCTAAAATCGAGAACATGCATCGTTGAGTTGTCTATTGGATCGGGCAATCATTAAAATTTATCATCGAAAATAAAGGCAAAATGCCCAAAAAAGGAGAAAAAAGAAAGAAAATCTTTTTGAAAATTTTAATTTTTCCAAGAAAAGTATGCTTGAAAATAACATATAATCAAATCAAAGAAATTACCAATGAATGGATAGAATGTCCCACAAACCCTAACTTAAAACCTGACATTGTCCTCAATGTAAATTAAGAACAAAGCTGAAGAGGGGAAAATAGCGATATTATCCACAATGAAGCGACCTCCGGAAAGTACGACCCCAAAGATTCTACAAAACATGTTAGTACCAAAGCATAACAAAAAGAAGAAATAAAACTTTAACTAATCACACTAAACTATAAGTAAAAAGAAAAATAAATTAACTATGTACAACCTATCATTTAGACTCCTAACTACCTATACACTATAAGTTGAAATTTTTTAGGGTCCACCCAAAATACAATTTGACTTTGGAGGATCAACGGTGGACCCTCCCTTTCATGCATGCCTCCTGGAATATAAGAATTTCGTTTGAACAACGAAAGGCATGTGTAAGGCGGAAGAAATGAACCATCCTCAATTAACATTTTTGGAGGGAGGATGGGGGATTTGGATAAGACGGGTAACAAATACACATGGGGGCCAAGAAAAAATGAATTATCTCCCAAAGATTTTGAAGTTGGAATGGGAGGGGGCGCACATGAGGGCAGAGATGCCTTTATGGAAGGCGACTCGAGTAAGTACTCCTCATCGGTGAAAAGGTTTAACAATTTAAAGTTTAAAACTGAATCATCGGGTACTTGTGACGGTGTGATAACAGAGAATGAAAAGGGGGAGTAAAGAAATTCAAACTCAAGAGATGAGTCATCATCGCTTGAAGATTAAGTTTCGAAGGAAATAAAATCATTTTCAGTGAAACATTCTTCTTTGGGGGCCAAAGAAGAAATCATTTCATTGCAAATGGATATTACTTCCATTTCATCCTCACTTTCATTATCTATTATACAATGGCCAAAGTCAACAATGGTTTTTTCCAAAGTAGGCACAAAAACCTCATTTGGTTCAAAACATTCATCGACTTCAAAAGTCTCGGAAGAAAAACTGTCATCGGATTCAAATAATAAATCCAACTCATGCTCCCAACAACGATTTTCTTCCCGATAACGATTTTCAATTTTCTCATTTTCAAGCATGCGCAAACCCTCACCGAATGTCATAGGCTGAGGTGCGGATTCTTGCAAATGAGAACTTTGAAAATTATTATCGGAACTATACTCAAACTAATAATTATAAGAATTTTGAAAACTATTGCAATTTGTTTCAAAATTCCTATTATAAGGAATTAGAGGCCTAAAATCGTTATCATCCTCATCAAAATACACGCACTCCAAAGCTTGACTTTTGTAATACTCGCTCAAAGTCATTTTTGAATTTGTAATTTTTTGGGACTCTAAGTATTGACCAAAAGTCATAAGAGTACGAGGATTTTGAGAATTATCATAATGATTACAGAAAGGATTGGAATAAGACATGCTTACCCCAAAGATAGCTCAAAGTGGTGAATTCCACAAAGCGATGTGCGTGCAAAAAATTCAAGCATTTCTTAGCACTCAAATGTAAAAGTCCTACAAAAATGTTAAGCAAAAAATACAAATAGAAAAAAAATACTATGAAATACTAAATCAAATAAATTCTAAAACAAACTGATCCCCGGCAACGACACCATTTGATAGACAGGGTTACCGCTATGTCGCATCACTGACGCCGGTCGTTATATTATATTCGGCTCACCAATTGTATACAAAAAACTAAACTATGACTACACTCTTTTAAGGGAGTATAGAGGCTAGTCCGGGTATCAAGTTGCTAAAATTTAATTAGTTTAATACTTCTAAAATAAAAGTGTAAAAGATAATTTTTAGCAAAAGGAAAAGATTAAACTAGGCGAGTCTAAATTAAACTAAATTAACAAAGAGAATAAAAACTATAGGTTGCGTCAGATACCCCTCACCTAGAGTTAATTAGTATAAAATGGTTACATTTGACAGATTCATTATGACTGAGTCTCGTTTCGACAGTTAATTAAATCAAGAGTTGTCACACCCCTAAATGCGCATAAAAGTCTAATAAGATTTTGGCGTCAACAAATACACCGGAAATTACGCACTTAATGTGGTAAAATACAGAGCATACATGATATACCCCGTTAAATTTTTAAGGTGAAATAACTAGGACAACCCAATCAAAATAAACACGTATCTTCCATCACCACAGCAAAGTAACCCGTCAACCTATAGGCGAGTTCAATCCAACACAACATAGACTAAATTAGCTAGAAAGCATGGTAAATGACATGAATTAAAAGCAAGAAAGTAAACCTAATTAACAAAGATATAAATGAATATTAACTAGGCATGGAAATGAAAGGAAGCAAGTAAAAAATGTAATAAACAAATGAAATAGACAATGGAAATGAAGCTTACATACATAAAGAGTGGTCAAAACACCCAAAGGAAAATAGAGAAGGGCCAAATATCCTTACAAACCCTAAACCTAATGTAAAATGTAAGATATTTTCAAAAGAGAACAAATGTTCTCTTTATATAGTAAGTTGGGAATAAAATAGAAAAGAAAAGGAAAAAGAAAAGAAAAGGAACAAGTTGGCAAAAATCTGATGTTATCGGTCGACCGCGGTCAGGAGGTGGTCGATCGGTCCTTTAAGTCAATCCCATTGTCTCCATCGCAAGGCAAAATTCTAAGACGTGGTCGACCGGTACTCTATTTTTTGGTGCTCTTTGGTCTTCACATGGGAGAAAAGGTTCAGAACGAAAATGGTCATAACTTCATCATCCGAACTTGAAACGATGCGTCGTTTGCCACCACACGATGCTAACTCAACGAAATACGCATCAGTAGAAATTCCATGAGCCGAAGATGAAGTGTGAATTAAATAAATTTCCCTTGAAGTAGCATTCGGTGACGGGACTTCTCCGAAATGCAACCGAACCTCACTTTTAGCGTTCTAATACCTACAAAAGCACAATTAACCCTTGCAAAACATATAGATATGTCCAAATCCGAGGTTTTCTGGTTAATGGGAATAAATATAGGAATTAAACACGTAAAAGTTCCAAAATGCACAAAGATAAAGGACACAAATATGCAATATTCGTGATGTATCATTAGCCACCGCCACCCATATATGATTATGTTCTCTCTCACCTCCCCTTTACTCATCTTTACTCCCCCTCACTCCCCCACCCACCATAGGTTTACCTCCCATCACCCACCGAATATTGGCTCCCCTCTCCACTACCAACATCAATAATAAACCTCTCTCTCTATCACACATATTATCATCATGTGCGAACCTTGGTGATAATTTTGGTTTACAGTTGGATTTAGTTTAAAATTTGATTTCAATTTAGATTAATTATGAACAATTGGGTGTTAATTAGTGCTTCTTGTGAATCTATGTTAGAATTTAGGGTTCAATGGATTAGGTTTTGTGTCTTCTTTAATTGTTGTAGGAGACTCTTCCCACAATAAATAGTAAAATTACAAAATTACCCCAAAATTATTACAAATGCAAAAAAAAGGGAATAAAGAGATCTAAGTACGCGATTCGACCGTGAGGTCGGCCTACACCCATGGGGGGTAAGGGGGAGTGGTTTGTATTAGAAAATGGGAGGCAATAATCGGAGTGCTAGTATTGTTAGCTGAGAGTATACGTTATTGCGTGCTAGGTACAATTAGTCCCTAATAGGGGCTAGATCGCCCCTATTTATAGACTTAGTGTCCCGCGATCTTGGATTTTTTCATACTTATGTCTCTCTTAAATGATATTCGATATTTTATCATATTTAAATCTTCCTATGGCGATTAACTCTTGCATCCCCCTTTTGTGACTTGTCGCGTGCTCGATCTCATGGCTCGGGCCACGTGGCCTTAGTTAATATTATAAGTTAATTTTCCCCAAGGTGGGGGTGATTCATTAGACACACCAATCGACCTTACCTTGTATCATTTCATGTGTGGTCGGCCTCCCAGGTTGTTCTGCCAAACACCTTAACTTGTTTGTTTACCACATGTCATTGCCTGCGCAGTTTGTGCATGTAGTTATTACATTGGGTTGTGTATCCAACATCATCATTAAAGGTAATTATGGCACATGTGTGCATGACACGCTTTCCCAAGTGTTGTGATGACTGTGAGAAGATGAAAAATCAGAGTGTATAAGGGTTACCACACCCTTATATCTTGGCACTTTCACCAGTTGCCAAGGTAATTTGCAGTTTCTTCTTTCTCTCTCTATTATCCACTGTTCTAATCTCTAGTCTCCTTTATCTTCTTCATCTAACATGTCTAGGAATTTTAGGACGTATGAAGTTTCATCAGCCAATAACTTTAAGAAATACCATGATCAATATGGAATTCCTTATAATGTTGTCTTAAGAGTCTCCCCTAAGGAGAAAGATATCTTCTATCTTCCTCATGGGGAGGTTGTTTTCTTGACAGTAGAAATTCTTGAGGGGGAGTTCGATTGTCCCTTTAGCCATTACTGGTAAGGTCACTATGTTACTACAAAATCCTCTTTGCCCAAGCAAATGGTAGTTTGTAATGGATTATGATAGGAACAGTTGCCATAAATAAGATTTATGGGACCAACTTTAGGCTTGAAGAAATTAGGTATTATTTACGACTTGAGGTCTTCTTCGAGTGTCGGACTATACCATTTCCAATTCAGGGATAAGTCTCATATCCTGGTTACTTATTGCTCAGATGCTAAAAAGACATTGACAAAAATGTCATGGTCATTTTAGGGGAGATTTATGGTAAAGGTTACAATAGGCTTGGGGTTCTTGTTATAAAGGGAGATCTTAGTAGGTCACTCACAAGTGGTTTGGTTTTGTTATTTTTATTTTTACTTATTACTGACCAATCTAATTTTTTACTTACATATCGCTTTCTGAACTCTAAGACATCCAATTACTAAGTGAATCTTAAAGATTTAGAGAAAGTTTGGAGAAGGCCGACCCTGGCAGGAATCCACCCCTACTGGAGAGCAGCCCATGGCCTTATCAATTATGAACTTACTTAACATTCCTTATCTAAATTTATAGACACCCTAGTTAGAATTTTAATCGTCCAAATCATAAATCGACCACTCTTGAAAATCCAACTCCCATTGCATAATGCGTAATCTCCACTGAGTATGATTCCAGTCAGAGTGAAGACGAATATAAAGAGGAGTGAGAGGTAGAAGAAGAGGAGGAAGAGGGAGACTTTGACTTATTTTTGGATGGCCTTGATCCCCTCTTTTCTTATGAAGCCAATGTATTAGGCCGGCCTTGGGAGGAAGTAGAAGCCAAAGAGAACTTTTTTGTTGAAGACTTCACCTTTCCCCAAATCTTATCTTTTCTGAAAGATATGAGCATCCATTCGAGGAGACCGATCGAACTTCCAGTTGCCAGAGATCAGTTAAAAAATAAATTGGTTGCTAATGCAAAGGGAGCCTGAGCTTTTTATACCGATGAGAAGAAGAAGAGGAAGTTAGTCTTCTTAAGGGAGAGAGTTTTAGTAGCTGGAACACCAACGGTTAGAGTCCGAATAAGCCAAAAAGAAGAAGATTGATAAAGCACTAGTTGGTGGTGGATCCAAGACCTAACCTCCATCGAGTCAACCATTTATTATTAATAACCCCGAACAATGGTAAGGGCACCGATGAAGGAGCCCACACCTCCCAATGAATAGGGGCCATCCGTGGGAGATCTCCTTCTTTAATGGGAATGAGCCCGTAATGGTAATGAATTCAGCCCACAAGGACCTTGAGGTGGATTTTTTCATCTCTCAAGATTCCATGTTACCATATGACATGATGGGGTTAAGGATCTTCACGATAGAGAGGCTCCATAAAGAAGGCCTAAGCCACGACATGTTAGTAAGTATATGTACCCTTTTACTTAGGTTATCTTTCTTTTTTAACAAGTTTTTAACGTGACTTTCCTTTTGGTACAGAGCATGAAGGTTCAATAGAAGCTCGCCAGCCTAGCTTCCTCCTACTAGAAATCTCTTGAGTCTTCTTTCAAAGATAACACCTCCTTTAAGTCCTAAATCTCCACTCAATGCTAACATATTGAGGACTTAAATAAAAAGATCAAGGATCAGGCCAATGCTAATGCAAAGGTGGTAGAAGAGGTTGAATGAACTTAGGATGAGTTCAACCAAATTGACTATAAGCTCTCCAAGCTGATGGTCTTTCATCAGCGAACCCTGTTGGATAAACTCCTCGTCCAAAATCTGAGGGCCCAAAGGAAGAAGATCGGGGAGGTTGACTTGGAGAAGGTCTACGATGATGGCTATGAGGCGACTATCCAGGAGGTTGCTGCCTAACTAGACTTTTATGAGTATATTGCCTTTATTAAAGGCTGAGTTAGATGCCTTCAAAGGGGCAACGTCGGTGAGGGTGACCCTGCCTACGTCGAACACCCCCTTAGCCTATCCTTTAGCATATCTCCTTAGGGAGACGTCGACTCCCTACACCGATCCTCTACTGAGGGGGGTTATTTCTAAGTCAGCTGGTCAAACTTAGAGCTCCCTTTTCTCTTTTTCTTTTATATTTTTGTTGACCCTTGGTGGTCTTTTGTAGGCCTTGGGACATTGTCATTTTTTAATGAGAAATCATCTTTTTATTTCCTATATACACTGTTTCATTTATTGTTATATTTTATTTTGTTACATCTTCGCTTTCACTTACTTAAAATGAAGCAACCAGTTATTGCCAAAGTGGGCTAAAGTCGATAGATAGGTAATCTTAAGTGAATACTATTATTTGGCCCAAATCATCGCAAGTGATTGACTAAATCAATCCTTAAGAAACTTTTAATAAATAAAGTAGTCTTCCAAAGACATCTTAGGCAATCTGTTAAATCAACCTTAAGTATTTTTAGCAAACAGCTGGCCAAAGCCATCTTAAATGATGGGTCAAATCAACTTTAAATAATTTTTAGCAAATAAAGCAGTTGGACAAAGCTATCTTGGGTGATCAAATCAACCGTAAGTGATTTTTAGCAAATAAAACGGTTAGCCAAAGCCATCTTAGGTGATCGACCAAATCGACCTTAAGTAATTTTTAGCAAGTAAAATAGTTGGCCAAAGCCATTTCAAGTGATTGGCTAAAGGAATCTTGTTGCCTCTTTTAAATTGATCTTCTTTAGATCATATCACTCCTAAGAGTGGATTTTCCCGACCTTTCTCAGATGTACCACTTATGAAAGTGGGTTTTTGTGCCTTTTCTAGGTCAATTTGCTTGAGATCATAACAATTCTAAGAGTGGATTTTAATCGACCTTTCCTTGATCGTACCACTTATACAAGTAAGTTTTTTTTGCCTCTTCTAGTTTGATCTTCTTTAGATCATACCACTCGTAGGAGTGGGCTTTTAATAATCTTTCTCATGTCGTATCACTTATGCAAGTGTGTTTTTTGTTCCAATTCTAGGCCGATGTGCTTTAGATCATACCACTCCTAAGTGTGGGTTTTTACGGACCTTTTCCATATTGTACCATTTATGTAAGTGGATTTTTGGGCCTTTTCTAGTTAGATTTTCTTTAGATCATACCACTCTTAAGAGTGGATTTTTATCGACCTTTCTCAGATTGTACCACTTATACAAGTGGGTTTTTTCTTCTTCCAGGCTGATCTACTTTAGATCATAGCACTCCTAAGAGTGGGTTTTTACCAACCTTTCCCAGATCTTACCACTTGTGCAATTGTTTTTTTTTACTAAGGCATTTCACACAATTTAAGATAATAAAATGAAAATCATTTATTGTGCATAAATGGAAGAATTCAATTGACTTGATATCTAATGATAAAACATTATAAGGTTTATGGCATTACATGACGTTGGTAATACCCTCCCATCTATTTCTTCTAAATGATATGAACCCCACCCCCTTTTGTAGCTATGCGATAAGGTCCCTGCCAGTTCGGTGCTAGCTTTCCATCTGATGGCTTGTTTGCAGAGGGCAGTAATTTTAGGAGGACTAGGTCTTCGACTTGGAATTATCTGACCTTGACTTTTTTGTCATGTTGTTTTGTCAGTTCCTGCTAATATGCGTCCAAATGTATCAAGGCTTTTTATCTCCTTTCTTCGGCTAAGTCCAACTCATGAGATACTCGGACATTATTTTAGTCATATTCAAATATCTCTGATTTGAGCATTGGTAGTCTAATCACTATAAGGAATACTGCTCCCATTTCGTAAGTCAGGTAGTATAGGGTTTTCTTCGTTGGCTTTTTGGAGGTTGTCCTATATGCCCACAAAATGCATAAATGTTCATCTACCTATCGTCCCTGAGAATTTTCCATCCTTTGTTGAGGGCTTATAGGAGGGTTCTATTGGTGATCTTTGCCTACATGTTGCATTGAGGAAAGAATACTCATGCGTAATGAATCCAAATTCAGTATTCAACACAAAAGTCCCAGAAGAATCATTATCAAACTGAGTTATGTTGTCAGTCACCAGAGATCTTGGAATGCCAAGTTTTGTGATGATATTTCTCAAAATGAATCTCCTGGTGTACAATTCTCTGATGTAAGAGAGAAGTACGGCCTCAACCCATTTGGTGAAGTAGTCGATCATTGTTATCAAGTACCTCTGATTTCCAGGTGTAGCTAGCAGTGACCCATAATATTCATGCCCCATTGGGATAATGGCCATAGGCTTATGAGGGGGTTGAGATCTCCAGTAGGCTGTTTCATCATCGATGAGAACATTTGGGACTGTAGGCACTTTTTGGATAACTTTTTTATTCCTTCTGCATATTTGGCTACCAGTACACTTGAAAGATTGCTCTCTAGGCGAGAGATCTTCCATATGTGTGTGCTCCGCAGATTCCTTCATGCATTTCTCTCAAAATCCATTTTACTTGATCTGGGTGGATGCACTTTAATAGTGGGCCTGTAAATGATCTTTATTAGAGCTTCCCATCTGTAACACCTTATTCCGAATTTAGGCTACCGTTGGGTCAACCCGAACCCAAGTCAAGGTGATAAGAGGTGAGGGGGAAGTCCGATTTTATTATTTAGTAAAAAACCTTTAATTTGCACCATTTTATACGGGAAAATGTTATCACTTTAAGTAATTTAATTACTTAGCAGGATTTAAACTTCATCAAATCCAATAATGCTAATGATAAGGAAACAAACCCTATAACCCCTGTATTAGTACAAGAAATGGACTAAAGCCCGAATAAATATGTTCAAAGTTCCATAAGTTTAAATATTCCCAAGCACAATTTCTTTAAATGCCATGATAAATCTCTAACAATGATTCATGCCCTCGGGAGCCTTACCAACGTCCCTACCGGAAGTACCAGGGGTTGGTGGTCTTAACAAAAAAAAGTAGGGGTGAGCAAAATGCTCAGTAGAATGGGAAATACTAAGCAATATATTTTTACACCAAAATGCATACATATAACGTTTATATTAGCAATTTCGATAATGTTATCATTTTATGAGTATAAATGCAACTATCGTGCAATGCAGACCGAGTTATATGCTCATACTCACACTTAACAAATTTACCCTAACTTTTCACGTAATTAGAGACCATTTAATCATCTTTATTCATTAGTCTCAATTTTTACTATTTTCATTAAGTTGTCTCTCTTACATTTTCTAAGCATAACCTTACTCATTTCCATTCCATCATTGCATACTTAATATTATCCTTTTCTCAAAATTTACCAAATAACCACGTACTTTAAAGGGATCCACACCACCGACTATGCTACCATATACTTTGACCAGTGATTTTGGGTCTTTCACCCCAGGGCTCCAGGACACTTCTTAATTCTTTTTCGGATGCATCCGAGTCCATATTAATTTTTTAAATATTTTATCAAATGTCCACATTATTCCACTATTTTTATCATTCTTACGGTTCACATTCACATTTCACACCGTTTTCATGCCACTTTATTCATCCATTTTTTTCACAAAAACAACCGATAAGGTCAATTGAGGAAGTCCACCCACTAGGACCCTTTATTTTACCAAATTACCTTTTTGTCACTCATTTTGCTACTACTTTGTGAAAAACATATGTATGTCATTATAATATCATAAATTGTCATTTTATGTTCAAAAAGACATACTTCATCATTTTACTTCAATAAAGTCCTTTTTTCTTCATATTTCTTAATAAGAAATACATTTAATATTAGGAAGGCTATTTTTATCAAAATGTCTATTTAACCCTTATGATAATGTGTTGTCTGAAACATCATTATTTCTCACTTTATCAACACTTCACAACATATTTAGGGGTTGAATTTTCCAACTTTCTTATTTCATTTTAACCTTCAATTATCATGTTTAAATGTCCTCTACTAACATACTACAAGTATCTACATATGCGAGGATGGATTTTAACCTAAAAATCCCATAAATGTGTACCCAAACATGATATTAACATGAAATCATATTTTATATGTATAGTCATCATATTTCAAGACTTAAAATGATACTCATTCTTCTAAAACCCTTTCAACTTTAGTTTTCTTTAAAACCAACATTTTTTATAGGAAAAACTTAAATAAACATACTAGAAATTACAAGATTATCTACATTCTAGCATGCATTCTAACATATAGCTTAGGTTTTAAACTGAAAACATGGTGAGGTAACCCCTACCTTGAATTTGAATAGGAGAACTAAGAAGGATGACTTTAAAGCTCTTAAAATTTTAAAAAATACACCAAGAAGCTCCTAGCAACTCCAAAGCTCCAAGAATACTCCAACTCCTCTTGAAAGCTTCAACATAACTCTCCAACCTAACTTCTCTATTAGACGAGGCTTGAAATGGGTGTTGAAATCTTGGAAATGGGCTAAGCATTGCTAAGAATTAAGGTTTAAAGCTTCAGGATGGTGGAGAGGACTGGAAATGGATGAAGAAGGCTTGAGAGTGTAGCGAGAGAGTGTAAAATTTTGATGAAAATTAAGAGAAATAGATTCTCTCAACCCCCTCACCTCTATTTAAACCTAAGAGACCTTAAACCCTTTAATCTTTGGCCCAAAAAGTCTTAACCCATGTTTGATCTGCTCCATTGGGAGCCTAACAGCTCAACCCATCTAAGGGTCCATATGGTAACAACATATAAATTCTGTAGATTTTCTAAATTTCTGTAGATGCGGTTGAACGAGACTAGACCTCGTTCTTTCTAACAAGAATCTAGTGAGGCTGTAAATAAGAATATGTATTTCTCATTCGAAGATCATTAGAAAGGATGTTCGAACAACCATATCTTTCTCGTTCCAACGATCAAGTTATTCATTCGAACGACGCCAAAACTTCCTTATATAAATTTATGGCCAATCAATTCCGTTTTAATTGCACAAAAGCCACAAGAACATTTCAAAATAGACAACTATCCATTATATTAAGTCCATGGACAATTAAGCATTCAAATTGTAGGAAAGGGAAATACAATCTTGGGCACAGTCATCACATTCTCCCCCGGGAGATTTCGTCCTTGAAATCAACACAACCAAGCTAGGGAAAGAATCTCAGGTGCTTCTCACGCATCTTCGATGCTCTCATGTCGCACTCTTTATATCTTGAAACTACCAAAGGACCTTCACTAATATGATAACCTTATTGTGTAAAACTCTATCTTTACGATCTAAGATGGACACAGGTCGCATAGAAAATGTAATGTCTTCCTTCAACTCGATGTGGTTCGTATTTTTTATGTGCTAAGGATTCAGGATGTACTTCTTCAGATACGTGGAACACATAATGAACTTGGGACAATTAAGGAGGTAATACCAAGTGATACGATACATCCCCATTTGGTTTTAGGATCTTAAAGGGACCAATATACCAAGAGGAGAGCTTCCCCTTCTAGCCAAATTGCTGACTGTCGCTTCTTGCCCTTACCTTCAACAACACATGATCACCCACCTCAAATTCTAGAGGTATACGTCGATTATCAGTGTAATTCTTTTGTCGACTCTGAGCCGTTACGAGTCTTTGCCATATCACCTGAACTTTATCGATCATCTTTATGATCATATCCTAATTTATGAGATGGTTCTCACTTATTTATGCCTAATAGACTGGAGAGAGGCACAACGTCCCATAAAGAGTCTTATAGAGAGCCATACCAATGTTAGCCTTATAGCTATTATTCTAGAAAAATTATGCCAGACGCAGATTCTCCACCCAACTACCCTAGAATTCAAGTGCACAAGCCCTCAATATATCTTTCAGTATATGAATAGTCCGCTCCGACTGCCCATCTATCTTGGGATGGTAAGTTATACTTATGTTCAACTCGGTACCCATTTCTTGTTGAATATTCTTCTAGAATAGAGACATAAACTAGGGATCCCTGAGACAATCGAGAGCGGGATCCCATAAAAACAGAAAATCTCTCGGACATACAACTTTGCTAACTTAGCCATGTCGTCTGTGACTTTAATCGGTAAAAAGTGTGCAGACTTTATAAGATGATCCACTGAAACCCAAACTGCATCATGAATACGCTCGGATTGTGGTAAGATTGTGATAAAGTCCATCGTAATGTGCTCCCACTTCCATTTTGCTATTGGTAATGGTTGTAAATCCCTGTTGGCTTCTTGTACTCTGCCTTTACCTGCTGGAAAGTATAACATTTGGCCACATACATCACCACATCCTTCTTTATACCCAACCATTAGAAGTCTCTGCATAAGTACTTATACATCTTAGTGGCACTGAGATATATGCTGAAGCATGAGTGATGGGCCTCTGCCATTACCTCATCTTGAAGTTCATTGATGATTGGAACAATCAACCTCCCTTTATGTCGCACACCCCTATGTTTATCCACAATAAGAGTGTCGAACACCTCATTTCTTTAATTGCAGTCACGGTAATGTTCAAACTCGTAATTTGTAGAACTAAGCTTGTAATACCTTCTGCTGAATGAGCGGTCCAGCAACCACTCCCCAAATATATGCCCCGTCGCAACCCCACTGGACATGTAAGTCAAACTTCTATAACTCGTAAAAGATATCACCCTCATATTTTTCCCTTACTTTCTTGCTAGTATACTAAGTCGGATCGGTGTATCCGTGGATGACGACGACGACGAATCCTGCTGGTGAGAGGTTTTCCTCCTCTTTCTGGACTATATTAACCTTTATTACTCACTACACAAAAAAGGCTAAATTATCACCTTTGAGATGGCCAGCCTTGTCACGGTCAATGATCGTGATAAAAAAAAATATGTGTTTTTTGTCACGTTCAATGACCATGACAACCTTAAAGAGTTGTCATTGTTAAAGAACTTGATAGGTTTGTGATAACTCTTTTACCAAATAATCCTAGCGCCTCTTTTTTCCCATCATTTCCTTTCCCCCAATTTTCTCTCTCTTCTCGTGACGGTTATCTCTCTCTCTCTTTCCTTTTGTGTATGTGTGTGTAGGTGGGTATGTATGAATGTGCATGTGTGTGTGTGTAGGTGTGTGGGGGGGGGGCAAAGGTGCTAATGAGTTTATGAAATACGCAAAGAGATGTCATAATAGTGAAGAGTTTCGTGTCCGTGTGCTAGGTGTAAGAATGTTAACGTGTTTGAGTAGAAAACAGTTGAACTACATTTGTTAAGACGGGGTATGCAATATAGTTATCAAATTTGGATTTTTTATGGGGAACCGAAAGTTCCTTTTATCCCCGAGAAACTTTCACAACAACCTTTAACAAGTAGGATAGATGTACAAGGGGAGGATGACAATGTAGATAATAATATGTTAGATGATTTAATTGATGATGCGTATGGAGTTCATGAAGTGGAAGAGAATGAGGTCACTGACGATGTACAAGGTTCCGGTGCTCATGAAGATATCGGGATAAACATTGACGATGACTATCAAAGTTTAAAATTTAAGGCGACCCAATCGTTATACTCTGGCTGTGAGAAAGATCAAATAATTTGACATGCCATGGTTGGTTTGCATAGTTTGAATACCCATTATGGTTTATCTAGAAATAACGTGACAGGAATTCTGAATTGGGTGAAGGGCTTGCTACCCAAGCAGAATACGCTTCCAAATAGTTATCCTACTATGAAAAATAGTTTAAAAAGTTTGGGAATGAATTATAAATCAATTCATGCTCGTGTGTATGACTGCATAATATACCGAAAGGAGTATGAAAATCTTGATTGGTGTCTGGTATGCGATGAACCTAGATATGTCCAATCTACTGGCAAGGAAGGCACAAGGTAAAAAATGCCTAAAAAATGTTGAAATATTTTCCCATTGGGCCTAGATTAAAGCGTTTTTTCACAGCACCATGGATAACAGAGGCAATGACTTGGCATTCTAGGGTAAAATCAGGGAATAATCTCGTGCGTCATCCTATTGATTCTACAGCTTGGAAGAGGTTGAGTTTTGAGTTTCAATTTTGCTCGAGAACATCGTAACATTCGTTTAGAAATATTAACAGATGGTGTCAATAGATTTGAAAATCAAAGCACTAATCAGAATGTATAACTAGTGATCCTAGCCCCACTTAACCTCCCTCCTTTATAGTGTATGAGACCTAAATTTTCGATACTGTCTTTGTTTATACTTGGGCCAAAGGCAGTAAGTGAGGACATCGATGTGTACCTGACTCCTTTGGTAGATGAATTAAATGACTTATGGGAAGAGGGTGTGCAAGCACTTGACTCTTTTAGAAGAGACGAGTTTACGTTGAAAGCTATGTTGATGTTGGAAATTCATGATTTTTTAGCTCATGGGACATTATCCGGTTGTGTAGTACATGGTTATTTGGGGTGTTCTATTTGTGTAGAGGAGACTGAATCTCTTCGTCTCCCTTCTAGCTCAAAAAATATATACCATTTTCATATGAGGTTTTTACCCCCCGCTCATAGTTTTAGATTTGAGAAATGTTCTATTTTTTTACCGAGCAGAGTTGAACATAAGCTACCACTGATAAAACTTTCATGTTTAGAAATTGAAAGTAAATCTTAAGATTGTGGCCCTAATATACCAGGTAAGAATCCTAAATTTAAGAATGTCAAGTATAAGAAGATCCCAACTGGGAATGAAACTGAGATAAGAAAGTCATGGTTTAGGAGGTCAATTTTATTTGACTTGCCTTATTGGAAGAATAACCTGGTGCGCCATGTATTGGATGTGATGCACGCAGAGAATAACATTGTTGAACATAATGTGAGCACATGCCTTGGGGGGAGTCATTCGATGGAGAAAATACACGAAAAGACCTTAAAGTGTTGAAACTTAAGACACAACTATGGTTGAAAGAAGATAGTAGGGGAAGGACAATAATTCCCCCTGGTGCATTTTCTTTGACGAGTGAGGAAATGAAGGTGCTTTTAGACACAATATATATTTTGAAGGTTTCATCTAATTTTTCGTCCAACTTATAGAGGATTGTGAATTATTCTACCCATGATTTACATAAGTGTAAGTCCCACAATTAGCATGTGATCATGCAATTGGTTCCTCTACTGTTTAAGCATTATTCCTCCAAGCACAATATTTATAGAGGGCTATTATGCAAATTAGTATATGCTTCTCACTTTTATGTGAGAAGGTAGTCAATCGAGATCACATAATGGCCGCAAAATTTACGGTGAACGAAGCGATATGTGTGTTGGAGAAGTACTTTCCCCATCATTTTTTGACATAAGTGTTCACTTATTGGTACACCTATGCGACAAGGCACTTCTTTGCGGCTTAGTTAGGTATCAGTGGATGTATCTATTTGAAAGATTGATAAAAATTTTCAAAGATTACGTCGATAATACACGATACATTAAAGGATCAATTACAGAGAAATACATCACCGTGGAATCATCAATCTACACTCGGGAATATATGCCTAACTCAACCAGCGTGGATGACATTGATGAGTTCATAGATGAGGGTGATCATGTGATGGGCAAAACGAGTGAAATTAACGAATTTGCAACATGAATAAGTAGCTCGTTATCTATTTGACACACATAAAGATGTCGAAAAATGGAAAAAGTAAGTTTAAATTATTTGAACTTTTACAATATTTTAAATTTTAAACATGATTAATTTTGTAATACATTTGTCACGATCTATGCAGAAAATATGAAGCCTGTAAGAATAATAAAAGACGAAAAACAATGGCATAATTAGAGAACGAATTTAGGTTGTGGTTGTCACACGAGGTAATTATAATGAAAATGGTTGTTATTAAATGTCACATTACATGAAATGTGACATTACTAACCTAATTAATTTATCTATATTCTCAGCTCTTAAAGACGGGTGATGCGACATCAAGACTTGCTCGTCTAGCCATTGGACCCTTGTTCAGGGCACAAAAGTACAAAAATTATCGATTGAATGGTTACGTATTCGGTGCAAAGTTGTACGAGAAAAATACAAATGTACAAAACTCGAGCATTTCATACAAGTCTCTTACTCTCTTTTGAGTGAGTGCGAAAGATAACAATCTCGTTGAAGATGAAATGACTTACTATGGTGTAATTCGAAAGATATTTGAATTTAACTATGTAAGGTTCAAAGAGGTTGTATTTTACTGTGATTGGGTAAGAGTTGAGGATTAAAATGCTTGTAAAGTTGATCCTGGCACCAATTTGATCATGGTTGACTTGTCCAAGTTAAAGAGCAATGAATATGTGAGTGATGAGCCGTTTATTTATGCTTTTCAAAAGGTCGAGCAAGTGTTTTACTCAGAGTATATCAACAATGAGCCGTGGTCAATTGTCCAACACGCGCAAAAGCGTCTAAACAGTAGTGTGGATGACTTGACTGCTTCTACCGAATATCAATCCACTTTTTATGATAACCCGAATTTGAAACAATTTTTAAATTTGTAATGAGTATTCAAATTATTTGTAATGACTAGTGGTTGTATTATTCAAGTGCTTTATAATTATCGGACGATAATTTAATACTTTTTATTCATTTGTACATGATCATTTTAATGCTTGTAATAACCAAGTGAATATGTTAATTGGGATTTTAATCAATTTAAGCCTTAATTCAAATTCCTTGACCCGGGAGTGTGTGCGAGGGGAGGGGGGAAGTGTGCGTATGTGTAAATTGAATTTGGTATTGGGTATTGGTATTGGTATAAATTGGCATTGGTATTAGTATTGGTATGAATTGAAATTTATATAAATTGATATTGGTATTGGTATATATTGTTATTATCAAATTTGAGCATTAATTCAAAGTCCATATATATGTTTGTACTACTACTAATAATTTTACAGAACATGACTTCATCCCAGCGCGGTAACGGAGGCGACGAGGGCTCCCCGACCAGTAGACCCCCAAAATGGGGCAAATTGGGGTCCGTCGTCAAGAATAAGATGGCATTATTGGCTAGATCGCTAGAGTTACTGAAGGCGATTGTTGGCCCGGGGTACACTGATTGGAGGGCCGTGCCTAATGAGCTCTAGATGGGCATCTGGGGGCCACTACAGATAGTGTACTTATATTTATATTTGAATTTATATTTATATTTATATTTGAATTTATATTTATATTTGAATTTATATTTATATTTATATTTATATTTATATTTATATTTATATTTATATTTATATTTATATTTATATTTATATTTATATTTATATTTATATTTATATTTATATTTATATTTATATTTATCTAACACTTACTTTCTTTTTGGTTTGTATTTGTTTGACAAGAATAATTCGGCCTGACCCCACATCGCCGCGACTCCACGTTGGAACAGTTGAGGGATCAATATAAGGTGTGGAAGAAGAATATGTGGGCACGGTACTTTAGGAAGACCATGGAGTCCATTTCGAGCGTACGTGACACCGTCCCCCCGAAGGAGCCGATCTCATTGGCAAAAAGTTTATCGACAATGAGATCTCTCAGTGGCAATTGGCATTTCGCCAATCGAGGAGGGAAAACTGGGCAAAAAAGTTGGGCGTGCACTACTCCGAGGGTCTTACGCCGAGGTGGAGCACAAGATAGTAAGTTTTTATTTTTCTTTAATTTTAGTTTTATGTTATTCTACTTTAGCATTACTCGGCGTTACTTACTAATTTTGCATTATTTTATTTCAGAAGAAGGGGAGTGGACCTGGAGGTAGGCCACATAGGCTCGATGCCTATGTGAAAATACGGACGAAGAAGGGCAAGGACAAGGAGGTGGCCCCGAGCATCACATCCACGATTATAAGTTATAAATGTTTAATTTTTTAATTATGTTATAATTTTTTTATTTACTTAATTAACTAATCGTGTAATTTTTATCGTTTTAAGCAACGATTAAGGAAGTGCATGAATCACAGTTTGATGCCGCCAAATCATTTTTGGCTACGAACGCACTCAGCCAAGCACTCGGGGTGAATCGCAAGGGGAGGACTAGGGGTGAGCTCGCATGTGGGTAAGTCGAGGATCATTAGAATGGATACAAGCAACACCGAGTTGGCTCATAAGGTAGACACCCATGATGATAAGCTATCAAGATTAGAGGCGACGGTCCTAGATATGTACGCCTTCATGAAGCGTCAGTTGGGGTCCAAGGGGAAGGGAAGGAGAATGAGATAGAGGCAGACGAGGACGCCACTTCTTAATCATCGATACGTACGGACCCACCGCCATATGATGATCCATTTTTCATCGTGACCCTCATCGAGCACCTATGCTAACAATCGATTGTCCAAGCATGTTTCTACTTAACGTATATTGGGGGGAGCCAATAGCGAGGGGGTTGAGGGATTCGATCTTCCTCCCGGGTACGGTGGTTTATGGACTTCCCCTCCAAGACATTGAGGCAAGAGTGCTCGTCACGCAAGTGGTGTTCGAAAAGGAGAACTCACCTTTATGGTTGTGCGTATAATTCGGCATTCAACATATTGAGGGGTGTGTCAATTCATATGTCTTGTGGCCTTCCTTCCTCCTCCGACCTGCTCAAGACCCTTTCTAATGACATTATTTCTATCTTTTTATTTGGATATTGGATTGTATTTTATTTTATTTTTTATTTTGGTATATGTTGGTTTTGATATTGATATTTACATTTCTATTTTATTTGGATATGGATTATATATGCCATGATTTGGTACATTATTTCTATTTCGTTTGGATATATGTCGTTTGGACATGTACAATTTTGCTATAACAGGTACAAATATACTATTGGGCAGTGGTAGTGGCCATACTGGCCAGTAGTTTTTTTTAAATTCTACCCAAAATTGTCACGATCTTTAACGGTAATAATTTTTTTGGTTTTGTCATGGGCATGTCACGGTCTTTGATCATGACAAAACTTATCAAGGTCAAAGACCATGACAGGACCGTGATAAGTCCGTGACAAAGAAGTTGTCACCCCCAGACTTGTCACGATTTTAGACCTTAACAAGTCAGCTATTTTGGTGTAGTGACTACATTTGGTTTCATTATGCTAATGTGTTCCTCGAGATACCCAACTTGGACAAGTTCCTCGAGGTACTTTTTGAACAATTTGCAGTCTTTCGTGAGGTACCCGTGGTCCTGGTGATAACGGCACTTGAGATTGTCATCCTTAAAACTTAGGTCACCGACCATCTTAGGAGGACACTTGAAGAAAGGTTTGTCAATGATTTAATGAATGAGTTTAAAAATGGGATTTTTAAAGACTTTTTCCAAAGCCTTATAACTACTCTCGTTGGCCTAAGATTTGGAACTAGTTTTGAAATCTTCACCCCTGGATCCATTCGTGGTCGAGGATGGCTAGTGTCCCCATTTAGGGGCCTTTTTCGATTTGCTCTTCTTTTGGTCGGCTCAAGAGGCTGCACTGGAGAGATTATCTTCTACCAGTATGTATTTTTCAATTCGGTACATAAGATCGTCCATTGAAGTGGCTGATTTCTTTATTAATGACTACTAGAGATTATCTGATCACTCCAGATCGAAATTGAAGGAGGCGATTGCCAGTTGCTCGTTGTAATAATTAATTTCATTATATAGCTCCCAGTACCTCTGAGCGTACTTACTGAGAGCTTTATTTCTTCTTCTTAAGATAAATTAGCGAATCGACTTCTTTGACCACCCTGTTGCTTATGATAAATCGGGCTGTGAACTGTCGTCACTCCCTAAAGGTAGAGATTAACTCGGGGGAAAAATTTTAAACCACTTCAAACCAATCTCACCTAGAATTAATGGGAATACCTTGCACATCAAAGCGTCATAATGGATTCAAAGGGATATGGTCTATCGATAGTGCCTAATGTGATGAGTTGGGTTTATCTTCCCTTCGTATATTATGACTTTTGGAATGCAAAACTTCTTTTGAGATTCGAAGTATTTTATTTTTTCGGTGAATGGTGAGGCTGCACCATGCCTTAGTGCTTTTTTAGCCAGGTCCTTGGGGTCTTAGAAAGGTTTGGGTTCGCCCTTCCTACCAATTCCCTACAAATGAGTCCTCTCAGTTCGTTTGTCTTCACTTGATTTGGCTATGGTTTAAAGAGAGATGGCCTGCTACTCTAAGCTGACTCCGTTAGATTGGTTTGGTGATACCTATGGTTGGAGGAATTCCTCCCAAGTAAGTGATGACGTTGGCGATAGTAAGGGATCATACGGGGGCTTCTTAAATGAGAAGTCCTACTGGCTTAATTCCTTGGGGAATAAGGTCTCATCCTGCGTTGATGACGAGTACGTGAATTCGAGGTATTACCCTCTTATTGTTGGAACAATTGTCTCCTTAGATGGGCAATCTCCTAATCTCAATCGTTCGACTTTTCTCCATAGATATTAACCAAACGGGAGATAACCCTTCCTTTCTCTCAGTCGATCAGTGGCGTACGATACCGTCGATTGGGTCCAGATCTTCCAGGCGAACGTCCTCTAGACCTTGAACATTGTTGTAGAGGCAACAATCGCATAGCAGTTTGTTCCCTCCTGACGTGTATTTCAGATTGTACGCGACTCCTTGCGTGAGTGGGTGAGACTGATCTACATTCATAGTAAAGTTTGGGATTTTCTGACTTTAATAATGGTGAGAGCTTTGAATTCCCACAGATGATGACGAATTGTAGGATATTCTTCCCACAAAAAGTTTTAGAAATGAAGAATTACCCTAAACGTATTATGAATCCAGAAAAAAGGGAATAAAGAGAGTTATGTACGTGGTTCGATCGTGAGGTTGGCCTACGTCCACGGGGATAAAGGGGGAGTGGTTTGTATTAAAAAGGGGAGGTAATAACCGGAGTGCTAGTGTTGCTAGTTGAAGTCCAGGTTATTGTGTGCTAATTATAATTAGTCCTTAATGTGATATAGATCGCCCTTATTTATAGACTTAGTGCCCCACGTTCATGGGTTCTTCATACTTATCCCTATCTGAAACGATCTATGAGATTTGATCATATTTAAATCTTCCTAGGGTGATTATTTCTTGCGTCGTCGTTTCGTGACTCGCCACATGGCCTTAGTTAGTCTTATCCATTCAATTATAACTCCTCCTATTTTCCTGTTATTATTATTTTATTTGAACTTACTGCTATGGTTTTCTTTCGTTGGATTGTAAATGATAGTGATGTTAATTGTGGGTGCGGGTGGTATTTGATATTTTATGGTGGTGGTGTTGATGGTAAGTGGTGGTGTTGTAGTGGGTAGAGGAAATAATGGAGGTGAATTAGTTGAGATAGTCAATTTTTTTAAATTGGTGTGTTTAGTTTTTTTATTTATCAAATTTTATTTTTCTCTCAGGTAGCATATTTTTAGCGTTATTTTTAGACCAACCGTTTAGGGAGGTCTTATCCACCACTCACTCAAAACAATACTTGCCCGTCCGTCCGCCTTTGAGATAAACCTTCACATTTCTCCTCGTTGTAACAACCCGCGTAATTTTGGGCTATTTTAATTAATTTTTTTGGAAAATGGAGGAAAATAAAGTTTTTGATAAAATTATTTTTATTGCTCGAATATGTTGGTTATTATTTTTAAAGGCGAGAATTTTAAACGGTTTCAAAATCGGAGTTAAAACGGATTTTAAAATGATTTTTAAATGTTTTTAACTCTTAGAGTTCTTTTGACTTCCAACTCTTCATTTATTTGACTTATTTAAAGGAGCCTTTTGGATTCCAACTCTTCATTTCTTTGAATTATAAAATGGAGTCGTGGGCAACCCTTTTAACATACTTTTGGCAGAATTTTTGGCAGCAAATATATTTTATATTCCTCTTCTTTTTATATACACATTGTCCCTTGAGATTTGTGAGTTCCAACCTTAGATTAGAGGTGTTTTGGGGGCTATTTTGTTTATAGGTTCTTGGAGGAGATTTTGTAGATCTTTTGTTTTGATATTGAGGATGTGATCGTTGATTTCTCATTATGGTTTGAGGTATGGGGTTTTACACAATATGCTCCTTAAATCTCGCGAGTGTCATTCTCTTTGATTTCTTGTTAATTGAACTCATATTTGAATTGTTAAATTCATTGAAATCTGGAAAATAATTGTTGAAATTATTTTGATTCATGTGGTATCATTATATTGTTGATGAGCACGTTGTCATGAGATTTTAATATGACACAGATGTTGGGCACCCGCCAAAATTCCTGTTTTCCGGGCTATGTCTTGATAAAGCATATACGGATGATGTGAGGCCTGGTGACCCGGTTAAAGTGTTGTTGAGAAATTATATTGATAAATGCTTTGAGATTTGCATTTGATTTGAATATTCGTACTCGTGTTGTTACGCTTTATTCATCGCTAACATATATTTATTGAGCATCTTTCTTGTCGTATTGTGTACTTCCACATATTTTCTTTTAGTGACAGGTTAGCGCGGATTTTGGGGCGCTATGGAGATTGATTTTAGCGAGGATTATTTGGGAAGAATTTAATACAAGTTGGAAGAATTATATTAATTATTTCATTGATGTATAGAGCATTTTATTCGAGTTAGTTATGTTATTATTCGAGAGAATTTTGTTGTCTTAAATTGAAGAGATTGAGATTAGTGGATTTTAATTACATTGTGGGATTTATTTAGATGCTCTATACCTTATTATTTGTGGATTTGGTTTAGTTTTATCGCATTAGCGTTCCGTTCGCTCTCCCCGGACGGGCGGGGTGTTACAAATGGTATTAGAGCTTAGGTATACGGCAACCTTCGGAGCTTGAGTTTTGGGTTCATTACGTGGTTAGCAATTTTTGGAGATAGAAAATTTTAGGTGATATTCGTATTAGGTATCTAGATTAGATGTGAGGAAATTATTTTTGGAGACGAAATTATTTTGGGAGATTGTTGGTCTGATTTTTTAAGAGTTAGGCATTCGGCGAATTTCGAGGGCGAAATTCCATTATTAGTGGGGAAGTGTAACAATCCGCGTAATTTTGGGCTATTTTAATTAATTTTTTGGAAAATGGAGGAAAATAAAGTTTTTGATAAAATTATTTTTATTGCTCAAATATGTTGTTTATTATTTTTAAAGGCGAGAATTTTAAACGGTTTCAAAATCGGAGTTAAAACGGATTTTAAAATGATTTTTAAATGTTTTTAACTCTTAGAGTTCTTTTGACTTCCAACTCTTCATTTATTTGACTTATTTAAAGGAATCTTTTGGATTCCAACTCTTCATTTCTTTGAATTATAAAAGGGAGTCGTGGGCAACCCTTTTAACATACTTTTGGCAGAATTTTTGGCAGCAAATATATTTTATATTCCTCTTCTTTTTATATACACATTGGCCCTTGAGATTTGTGAGTTCCAACCTTAGATTAGAGGTGTTCTTGGGGCTATTTTGTTGGAGGTTCTTGGAGGATATAGTGTAGATCTTTTGTTTTGATATTGAGTATGTGATCGTTGGTTTCTCATTATGGTTTGAGGTATGGGGTTTTACACAATATGCTCCTTAAATCTCGCGAGTGTCATTCTCTTTGATTTCTTGTTAATTGAACTCATATTTGAATTGTTAAATTCATTGAAATCTGGAAAATAATTGTTGAAATTATTTTGATTCATGTGGTATCATTATATTGTTGATGAGCACGTTGTCATGAGATTTTAATATGGCACGGATGTTGGGCACCCGCCAAAATTCCTGTTTCCCGGGCTATGTCTTGATAAAGCATATACGGATGTGGTGAGGCCTGGTGACCCGGTTAAAGTGTTGTTGAGAAATTATATTGATAAATGCTTTGAGATTTGCATTTGATTTGAATATTCGTACTCGTGTTGCTACGCTTTATTCATCGCTAACATATATTTGTTGAGCATCTTTCCTGTCGTATTGTGTACTTCCCCATATTTTCTTTTACTGACAGGTTAGTTCGGATTTTGGGGCGCTATGGAGATTGATTTTAGCGAGGATTATTTGGGAAGAATTTTAATACAAGTTGGAAGAATTATATTAATTATTTCATTGATGTATAGAGCATTTTATTCGAGTTAGTTATGTTATTATTCGAGAGAATTTTGTTGTCTTAAATTGAAGAGATTGAGATTAGTGGATTTTAATTACATTGTGGGATTTATTTAGATGCTCTATACCTTATTATTTGTGGATTTGGTTTAGTTTTATCGCATTAACGTTCCGTTCGCTCTCCCCGGGCGGGCGGGGTGTTACAAATGGTATCAGAGCTTAGGTATACGGCAACCCTCGGGGCTTGAGTTTTGGGTTCATTACGTGGTTAGCAATTTTTGGAGATAGAAAATTTTAGGTGATATTCGTATTAGGTATCTAGATTAGATGTGAGGAAATTATTTTTGGAGACGAAATTATTTTGGGAGATTGTTGGTTTGATTTTTTAAGAGTTAGGCATTCGGCGAATTTCGAGGGCGAAATTCCATTATTAGTGGGAAAGTGTAACAACCCGCGTAATTTTGGGCTATTTTAATTAATTTTTTGGAAAATGGAGGAAAATAAAGTTTTTGATAAAATTATTTTTATTGCTCAAATATGTTGGTTATTATTTTTAAAGGCGAGAATTTTAAACGATTTCAAAATCGGAGTTAAAACGAATTTTAAAATGATTTTTAAATGTTTTTAACTCTTAGAGTTCTTTTGACTTCCAACTCTTCATTTATTTGACTTATTTAAAGGAGTCTTTTGGATTCCAACTCTTCATTTCTTTGAATTATAAAAGGGAGTCGTGGGCAACCCTTTTAACATACTTTTGGCAGCAAATATATTTTATATTCCTCTTCTTTTTATATACACATTGGCCCTTGAGATTTGTGAGTTCCAACCTTAGATTAGAGGTGTTCTTGGGGCTATTTTGTTGGAGGTTCTTGGAGGAGATTTTGTAGATCTTTTGTTTTGATATTGAGGATGTAATCGTTGGTTTCTCATTATGGTTTGAGGTATGGGGTTTTATACAATATGCTCCTTAAATCTCGCGAGTGTCATTCTCTTTGATTTCTTGTTAATTGAACTCATATTTGAATTGTTAAATTCATTGAAATCTGGAAAATAATTGTTAAAATTATTTTGATTCATGTGGTATCATTATATTGTTGATGAGCATGTTGTCATGAGATTTTAATATGGCACGAATGTTGGGCACCCGCCAAAATTCTTGTTTCCCGGGCTATGTCTTGATAAAGCATATACGGATGTGGTGAGGCCTGGTGACCCGGTTAAAGTGTTGTTGAGAAATTATATTGATAAATGCTTTGAGATTTGCATTTGATTTGAATATTCGTACTCGTGTTGTTACGCTTTATTCATCGCTAACATATATTTGTTGATCATCTTTCCTGTCGTATTGTGTACTTCCCCATATTTTCTTTTAGTGACAGATTAGTTCGGATTTTGGGGCGCTATGGAGATTGATTTTAGCGAGGATTATTTGGGAAGAATTTTAATACAAGTTGGAAGAATTATATTAATTATTTCATTGATGTATAGAGCATTTTATTCGAGTTAGTTATGTTATTATTCGAGAGAATTTTGTTGTCTTAAATTGAAGAGATTGAGATTAGTGGATTTTAATTACATTGTGGGATTTATTTAGATGCTCTATACCTTATTATTTGTGGATTTGGTTTAGTTTTATCGCATTAACGTTCCGTTCGCTCTCCCCGGGCGGGCGGGGTGTTACAAATGGTATCAGAGCTTAGGTATACAGCAACCCTCGGGGCTTGAGTTTTGGGTTCATTACGTGGTTAGCAATTTTTGGAGATAGAAAATTTTAGGTGATATTCGTATTAGGTATCTAGATTAGATGTGAGGAAATTATTTTTGGAGACGAAATTATTTTTGGAGATTGTTGGTCTGATTTTTTAAGAGTTAGGCATTTGGCGAATTTCGAGGGCGAAATTCCATTATTAGCGGGGAAGTGTAACAACCCGCGTAATTTTGGGCTATTTTAATTAATTTTTTGGAAAATGGAGGAAAATAAAGTTTTTGATAAAATTATTTTTATTGCTCAAATATGTTGGTTATTATTTTTAAAGGCGAGAATTTTAAACGGTTTCAAAATCGGAGTTAAAACGAATTTTTAAATGATTTTTAAATGTTTTTAACTCTTAGAGTTCTTTTGACTTCCAACTCTTCATTTATTTAACTTATTTAAAGGAGTCTTTTGGATTCCAACTCTTCATTTCTTTGAATTATAAAAGGGAGTCGTGGGCAACCCTTTTAACATACTTTTGGCAGAATTTTTGGCAGCAAATATATTTTATATTCCTCTTCTTTTTATATACACATTGGCCCTTGAGATTTGTGAGTTCCAACCTTAGATTAGAGGTGTTCTTGGGGCTATTTTGTTGGAGGTTCTTGGAGGAGATTTTGTAGATCTTTTGTTTTGATATTGAGGATGTGATCGTTGGTTTCTCATTATGGTTTGAGGTATGGGGTTTTATACAATATGCTCCTTAAATCTCGCGAGTGTCATTCTCTTTGATTTCTTGTTAATTGAACTCATATTTGAATTGTTAAATTCATTGAAATCTGGAAAATAATTGTTGAAATTATTTTGATTCATGTGGTATTATTATATTGTTGATGAGCACGTTGTCATGAGATTTTAATATGGCACGGATGTTGGGCACCCGCTAAAATTCCTGTTTCCCGGGCTATGTCTTGATAAAGCATATACGGATGTGGTGAGGCCTGGTGACCCGGTTAAAGTGTTGTTGAGAAATTATATTGATAAATGCTTTGAGATTTACATTTGATTTGAATATTCGTACTCGTGTTGTTACGCTTTATTCATCGCTAACATATATTTGTTGAGCATCTTTCCTGTCGTATTGTGTACTTCCCCATATTTTCTTTTAGTGACAGGTTAGCGCGGATTTTGGGGCGCTATGGAGATTGATTTTAGCGAGGATTATTTGGGAAGAATTTAATACAAGTTGGAAGAATTATATTAATTATTTCATTGATGTATAGAGAATTTTATTCGAGTTAGTTATGTTATTATTCGAGAGAATTTTGTTGTCTTAAATTGAAGAGATTGAGATTAGTGGATTTTAATTACATTGTGGGATTTATTTAGATGCTCTATACCTTATTATTTGTGGATTTGGTTTAGTTTTATCGCATTAGCGTTCCGTTCGCTCTCCCCGGGCGGGCGGGGTGTTACACTCGTCTCTTAACCACACATGAGACAAACCCTTAAATTCTCGACCAATCTCAACCACCATCGTAAATACCTCTTTCTCCTCAACAAAGAACCCTTCTTGTTCTCTCCCCTCAACAACGAGCCCTTTTCCTTCTCCCACCCTCCACGCAGAACCAACCTTTACTCAGACCACAAATCCAACAAAATTTCTTCCATAACTGTAAGTTCATCTCCAAATTCTAGGGTCTTTAAATTGGTTTTTGGATTAGGATGAGATATGACGATGAAATACTCTAAACCCATTTTTAATTTTAGGGCTTGTAAATTTGTTCAATTGTTTGAGGATGAAATACTGTGAGTTCATTTAAAATTTTAAAGTTTTTCAATCAGTTCTTCTCTTATTTTCGATAGCTTTTTCATAACTGTTCATTTTGGGAATGAAAATTTATAACTTTATTCCCAAATTTTAGGCTTTTAAATATGCTCATTTGATGTGTTTCATGCCTCATTTCCACTGTTGTACAACAATTATAAACTCAACTTTCAAATGCGGTTCGTGTATTTATTTTTTTCTTTATGATGCATGGTTATATCATTTCCTAGTGTAATAATCTCATTTCTTATATATCGATTTGATATATTGTTCCGATTTTAAATCTCATCTCTTAAAATGATTCAAAATTGGTTGAGTTTAAGGTAATTTAACTATTAAGTTAAGTTTCGTATGTAGTGTTACAACAATAATATGTTTTATAGGTTTAACATAGTCTCACACGCGTGCGCGCGCGCGCGCACACACACACACATATGTTTCATTTATTGTTTTACTATATGTGGTTCTATTTATTATTTCATATTAATGATTCTTTTTTAGATATGTGAACCTTATATATCAGAAGTCTGCAAACTAATAGTTTATATATGAGTTATTTTTTAATTAATTTATTTGATATTTGGTTTAAATTGCTTGTTTCATAAGCGTGATGAATTTGCCCTAATATGCTTGTTGATTATTTCGAAATAGAAGATTATGTTGGCACTTGAAAACCTACTTGTAGGTATGTTTGATATGCTATAAATGAAGAATATCATTGTTAGCATTTCATGTTGCATGTTAATCTGTATAATTTTATATTTTAGTATTTTATTTTGCCGGTTTGCTAACTTTTGGACATAAGTGTATACACATTATGATTGTTGGTTTATTTTATATTTTATTTATGAATTAATTATTCTTGCAATTTTGACTTGTTGCTAAAAGAGGTTATTTTTATATGGTTAAACAATGTTTGGGCATCCTACTGATTTGGATCATTAGTATGTAACTTTGGCTAATTTTTAATTTTAAATGTATTCGCAGGACCACCCAATGCTTGGGATGAAGATGAATTTCTTGATAATCTAGAGACGGTGAGACGTTCATTTAGCTATAACAAAGTTTCTTGATAATTTAGAGATTGTGAGATTTCATCAAGCTATATTTGCTTTCATTGGGTTTGATTTGAGACTGACTAGTTACTAGTTACTAGTTACAATTTATATCATAATGATCGATATAACTAATGATGGATTGTAATTTATTTTTGTTATACTTATTTTTCTCAAATTTGAGTTGATGAGCTAGCATTGTTGACATAAAATATTTATATTTTTCTAATTCAATTGGTTGATCTTGTAGATTTGACGAGGAAACGGTCGATCCTCACCGAATAACGATATTTTAGTTATTTATTAATCCACATGCCATTTATTAATTGGTCAATATAAGAACTTAAAATTTCCACTTATGACGAGGGGGTGGACGAAAAATGGATTGGCCTGAATGGAATCGAGACCGAATCGAAAATTAAGGCTATTTTAAAATCGGTCCAAAAAAATTAAAACACAATTAAACCGATCCAGTCCACGGCCCCCTAAATAAAAAGATCCGTTTGGACCGAACTGGATAGATTTTCACACACACACACACATATGGTGAAAGTAATATTTTTATTTTTATTATATATAGTTTTTGAGTTAATGTATATAACTTATGAATTTAATTTGGAAGATTTTTATATATGTATGAAAACAAATTATTTGGGCTAAGAAAAGCCACGTAAATATCACATGGGGATACGAGTAATTGTTGTGTTATTACATTTTTCTTTTATATTATTTGGATTTGTTGTCGCCATATACATCGATTTATGAATAATTTTATCTTGTTTTTGCTTGAATATTATTATTGGTACTTGAAGATTTTCCTTTAATTATAAGTATGATAGCGCTAATGTGTTGAAGACATTTAGAGATCTATTTGATTGTGTTTTTATTGATCGCATTGATTAGCTAATGGTTGGAAGACATCTTATGAATGTACATATATGTGTATGTGTATGTGTATGTGTTTTTATATATATATATATACATATATATATATATATATATATATACACACACACACACACAGGTTGGCTCAAATACGGATGCAACTTACGGATCCAACTTACGGATGTCATTAATGAGCCAACTTTGACACGCTCGACATCTTAGTTACCCAAAACCAACTACATACCCTCTTTCTCTTTCCCAAACAAAATACCATCAGTTCCCTATTTTTTCTATCAAACAAATTCCGATCACCTGAAAAATCCTTCTTACCCCTATTTCTCACCCGAAAAACACATATTGGGTAGAATCATGAAAACTACTCTTCATATAATGATGTGCTTGGACTATGAGCAGAACACGTTAGCATTTAGCAGTCCATGTTCTGCAGCATTCCATTTGTTGGCTTTCTTATGATTTTCAAAGATTTGCAATAGTTATACCTAATATATTACCAATAATCGATTAGCGGTATTTCTACCTGCAGAATTCCATGTTCATATGAGTTACCTTTTAGCAAAGAGTCCTTTTACGCCCATACATTGACGTAATGTGTTGCGATTGGTTAGTGCCGCTGGTTCGAACCCACGTTCATAAGAAAATAAGCAATCACAACACGACACGTTAGTGTGTCACAACCGAAATATTGAATTTCATTACCTGTTCAAGACCTATTTCCTTTTTCCGGCTCAAATACGAATGTAAACATGAGCTTGTGAGTTTTGGGGAGGTTTTCCAAGTGGATCAAAACACATGGGAAAGAGAAATAGGAAACAATCAAGCCAACTTTTGTTTTGTTGAGGCACATGTAATTTTGTTTCACCAATTAAAATCGCAAGTTGGATCCGTATTTGACCCAAGCACACACACACACACACATATATATATATATATATATATATATATTAATTATTTTTAAAATTTTTGCATATATGTTTGTGAGAACAATAGATAAAAACATTCATCATAAATAAAATATATAAAATAGGGTCAAGATCAAATTTTACCCAGACTGAACTGCAAAAATCCTGGACAGAATTAGTAGGTTAATAGAATTAATCGGTCCGATCTCGGTCCAAAAAAATTAAGGATCGAATATTCGGTTCGGTCTAAATAATAGACAAAAATCATACCGTTCTACACCATGCCCCCCCTGCTTGTGACTAGGGATGACAACGGGTCGGATTTGTCAAAACCCGAACCTGCCCCGTGAATTGTTTTTAAACCTGTCCTGCCCCACGATCCGTGATGGGTTTCGTTTAACCCGCCACGAATCCGATTAAGTGCAAACCACCTAAACCCACCTCGCCCCACCCTGTTTACATTAAACAGGTAAAAAACCCGCATGTTAAACCGGCATACTGCATACATAACTTATATATACACAAGGTTTGAGTGTCAACAATATATAAATAAAGGGAATTTAAGTATACGAAATAAACGGAACAGATCATGGTGAGCTATGCTTATATATAATAAATTCGAATCAGCCTCGTTTAATAAACGAATTTTTTAATAAAATTTATACCCACTCGGGTGGGAACCGGGTGAAGCAGGATAAAGCGCCATCCTCAGTCGTGACTCAAATAGTTTAGGGCCCGTTTGGTTTTGTGTTCAGAAAATTCGATTTAAACGCTGTTTTTTTAGCACATTTTTAAAATTCAGTTTTTTATGTTTATGATTATTAGTGCGCGTTTGGTAAACTTGTTTTTAAATACAGTTTTTTAAAAATTTGACAAAATTGCCAAACATGTATATTTATATTATACATGTATGTGTGTGTGTGTATATATATACATACATAAAACTTTCATGCATACATGATACATACATTATAAATTATATACATGAATATTTAATATCATGTATTTTTATGTATATTTAATGAGGTATGTTGGGGAGTTAACTATAACTATAACTATAACTATAACTATACATATACATATATATATACACATAATACAAATGTAAACGTATATCTCTATATAATGATATTGCATGTATAATTCACTATAAAATCATATACGTACATGAATTGATAATATTTGTTAATACATATGTACTATATGTATATTTTATATTATTTCATACATTAATAATACATGTATAAAACTATATATAAGTATCATATATTTATTGATAATATTATTTAATTCTATATTACTCCATACGTAATTTTGTGTACATGTATATATATATATATTTTATTTATAAGAATTACACACATATTAATGTATTATGTATGTATATTATATATTATGGTATAAATGCATAAAAATATTTAGAACTAATAATTCTGAGTTGAAAAATAAAAAACAGAAGTTATAAAACACCCTCAAACTACTTTCTGAAAAACTTGATTATAACACAGAAATATTATAATTCAGTGTTTAAAAACCGATTGCCAAACATAAATTTTTATCAAAATTGTATTTAAACATAAAAAATAAAATTATAGTTGCAAACGAAAGAGAGCGTTTTAACTTCTCAAATATTTATCCCCCCACTCCTAGACTCTTTTATTATCAAGTGAGGTGGGATGTTCTTATTGGTCTGTCATGCTAATTACATAACAGCTCTACAAATTGGTGAATAAATCAAAAGGGTAACACCCGATAGGCCCATTAACTTGTGAGGAGTGAAAAAAATATCAAAATATAAAATAAAAAATGTCAGTCGCCGGAACATTCTCCGTTTCAACCACCACCACCTCTCTCAACCGCATCATCCGGGTCCCCAAAAGAACTCGAAACGGCGTCGTACAACCCATCCCCACTTGCAAAAACTCATTTTTTAGTAAGTTTTATTTGAGATACCCATATGGAGCTCATCACAAGAGGACTTTTGTCAAACCATTTTCAACTGTAATGGAGTGGCAAGATTGCACGTAATTATTTTCTCTTTTTCTCTCTTTAATTACCAAGTTTCAATTTTTTTTTTAATTTAAAATGATGTATTTTGATATGCACACTTAATTGATTAATGCCCATTTGACCTTCATTTCCACTTTTTGATATCACGTCACACTATTTTTCTCATTTTCAATTATTGTAATAATTCTAGACCACTTGCGAATCCGACTCATTTTGTGTGACTAAGAGCAACCCTTACGGGTATGCTAAACCCGTATATATGCCTTATATTTGTATGTTATGGGTAAGGCAGAAGTGTAAATTTAAGGGTTCGTAGGGTAAAAAATAACAAAGATGCAATTGCACTAGTTGGTTTTTTGTGGGACCCGCATCTAAGCGGAACATCATGTTCCGCGCAAGGAAGGAGAAAAAAAAAAAAAAAAAAAAAAAAGGCTTAAGCGGAACATCATGTTCCGCCCAAGCTTTAACCCTTTTCTCCCTATTTATGTTTTGACCCCAAATTATTCAAACAATTTAAACGATTATATTATCCAATGTTTTTTTTTTTTTTTTTTTTTTTATAAATAGGAGGTTCAAAACTTTCTTCATTTTCAATTATATTTTTATATGGTGGTTGGGTATTAATATGGTGGTTGGATATTAAATTTTGGGTTAAAAAGAAAAAGATAAGAAAGTTGGGGGAGGAAATTGGAAATAGGATAACCCCTTAAGCGGAACATCATGTTCCGCCCAAGGGGGTCAGCTCACCAGCGAATCCGACGACGTTTCAAGTCAATCCGACGACGTTTTTACTTAGTATGTTATATATGGCTTAAACCCATAACAATTTCTACACTTTCACGCGTGTAAATTTACACTAGTTTAGTTCATTTATACCCTGTGCATAAGGGTTGCTCTAACTAGCGCGTCGTGTCTGTACCGGTTCGTTTTTGGAGCCCACATGCGGTACACTGAGTAGACCCCCAAAACGAATTGGGGAAAGTACTGTTAGGTCCCTCACAAATAAATTTTAAACACTTGGGTCCACTAATTCTCTTATTGTAGAAGTCCACGTTAGTGGCATAACAAGTGGACCTAATAGTAAATTGTCCTTAGATGTTTAAAAATTGTTACTAAGGGACCTAATTGTAAATTGCCCAAACGAATTAGTGCTTACACGATATGTCACTAAGTCGTACAAAATGATGTGAGGCCGCCTAGAATTACTCGAGGGATATACTTTATAATAAATGGGCAAAGGCCGGATGATGATTAGTTGATTAGTCAAGAACCATTTCATATACTTGAGTTAAGTGATTTACATAATTTTCGTGCAGTATTTTCTAGTGGTAGTTGTGTAGATGATCATTGTTTTCAGGGTCATTTGAGATTTGGCTCACATTTATTATGTCGTATATCTTTTTGGGTGCCAAAGTTTTCTCGCAAAATGAAAATGTGCCAAAGTGATAAGACGTGACACTTTGGATATACGGCATAACAAATGGGGGGCCAAATGCTTAATGAACTTTTTTTTGGATCAATTACCAAAAAGTCCCTATAATATTTTTTAATACACATTTAGTCCAAGCCTTTTTATTTTGTTAAAAAAAGTCCCTTAAACACCCATTTAACAAATATTCTCTTATTTTTAAAAGTCCGCGCTAGCATTCCCACCTCACCTCCACACCCACCCCCCACACCCACCGTCGAAGCTGCAACGACCCTCGCCGAAACTCCTTTTTTGAGTGTTTTTATGTGGTGAGGGACTTTTTGGAACAAAATAAAAAGGTTTCGACTAAACGTGTATTAAAAAATATTCGAGTGACTGTGGTATATGCCCTTTTTTTTTTAACATTTTCTTGCAAAAGGCTTTTTAGTTCAAAGCATCCTTCAAAACAAATTGGATGTTATTAAGGGGGTTGCCACTAGCTAATGTTATATGTTGCTATTAGGGGTGCACATGGTTTAGTTTGGGTTGGTTCGTTCCACTACTAACCCGGAACCTGAACCAGATGATCGGTTCCATATTTTTTAATGCAGGTGCATAGGGACATAAGCGTCCTTTTTGTCATTTCTTTTATTTTAGCCTTTTTACCCTTTTTATAACTTGAGTATAAATAGTCCAACGACTCCCATTTGTATCACTTTTGACATTTTGATACTGAGTGCGTAGAGGGAGAAGTTGAGGCCCCTTAATGATTTCCTTTAATCGTTGTTGTATAGATTAGCTTTACTTTTACGCTTCCACATCGTGTTTACATCAAACTGGTATCAGAGCTCGGCTTGTTCTTGAATTAAATATGTTCATCGAAGATTGGGACTCAGGCTGGGTTCATCCGGATGGGACATGACCTACCCCCAAATTTTTCCACGAAATCCTAACCCTAGAAACCAACCTAGCTCGCTACCCGAATGGAGAAGGGCTGGCCAACCCCCATGGCTGCCGCCCCGCCGTTTCATATAACCCTTGCCCCGATCGACCCTCCCCGCCTCCAATATGTCACCTGGAGGGGCCAAAAACACCCACAGCTGCCAGAATCTCACCAGGGACACAAGGACGAACCACCAGTAGCAATATAAGGGTTGCCCCGGCCCTGACCACGTCAGAAACTCTCTCTAAAACTGTCGGCGATCCCCTCAGGCCTTCACTGCCGAGGTCGGTCCCACCATATACCGGCCGAACCACAACCACAGCCGCCGAAAACAACAGCCACAGCTGCCGAAACCCATACATTGGCCGGTCGGCCCTCACCACCACCGACCAAGACAACCCCAATCATTTGTGAACTCGACAGCCCTATTTCCCCTTTCCGGCCCCTACTATATCTTCATATTCCCCAATTGTTACCCTCCATAAAACCCTAATTTCTAGCCCTCTCTAAAACCCTAAATCAAACCCTTCCCTTTCCAACCAAATTTCTTACCAAAACCCCCAAAAAATGTAAATCAGTGGTCGGATAAACAAACCCTTCAATCGACCCTACCTACAAAGGGTGCCCCACATTAGGCATCCTACCTATTCCCCCCCCATGTACCCCTATCCTCCGCCTAATCCATTTGTTGGCGTAGAGACTCATTTTACCGCACCTATGAGAGGTTCGCGGATATTTCTCCCACTTATATGCACACTGTTATGATGACAACCTTAGTGGATCCCCCATCACCCCCTCCTAGTGACGATTCGTGGATCTGCATGAGTATTTTCTTTACTTGTTGTACCGCGAGAGGGAGGCTATGTATGGTGATTATAGACGGCGGGGATAGTGATAATATGGTGGCGCAAGATATGGTCGATAAGTTGAAGCTTCCTACAGAGACATTGACCGCCCCGTGCGGTATTGGATGGTTGGGTAGTGGGGCTACACTTACCCCTAGCCGATAGTGTCGAGTGGCCTTTTCCATTGGAGAATATCATGACGAGATTTTGTGCACCGTGATGGACATGCGGGTGTGCCACCTACTTTTGAGGAGGTCGTGGCAGTTTCATCATCGTAGCATGCATGATGGTCAAGCTAATACTTATTTATGCATGAGATTATGGACTTTTTCCTATGTCCCATGCGACCATTCCCGATAACACGACCCTCCACTTTAGTAGTCTCGCACGAGGAGTTAGCTACAGAGGCTGCAGAGACAGAGTTATGCTACGCACTTATCAGTTCCATTTACCACTCCAGAGGCGTCCGTTCCCTCGTGTGTCCCGAGCTTGTTGGATTCGTATGCCGACGTGTGCATGCCCCCAGATGATCTTCCTCCTCCCCGGGATATATAGCATGTTATATATATTGTTCTCGGGGCGCAGCTTCCCAACCCCCCCATGATTGCACGTCACCCACGGAGCATGCAGAGTTACCGAGTCAGGTCATGAAGCTGTGTGACAAGGGTTATATTCGGGAGCGTATGTCCCCATGTGCGGTACTCGCCTTGTTAGTGCCAAAGAAGGATGGGATTTAGCGTATATGTGTTGATAGCCGCGCTATTAACAAGATCACGGTGAAGTACATGTTCCCTATCCCCATATTAGAGGATATGCTAAACCAACTCCATGGTGGGAAGGTTTTCTCCAAGCTAGACTTGAAGAGCGGTTATCACCAGATTCGCATGAGACAGTGGAATGAGTTGAATACTGCCTTCGAGACGAATGATGGATTTTATGAGTGGACGGTGATGCCTTTTGGCATCTCCAGTGCCCCATCCACCTTTGTGAGGGTGATGTCATAGATCCTTCGTCCTTTATTAGGCAAATTCATGGTGGTTTACTTTGATGATATCTTGATTTACAGTCGATCAGAGGAGGAGCACATTGAGCATGTGGCCTGGGTATTTGAGGTTTTACGAGCCGAGCGCTTCTTTCTCACGTTGAAGAAGTGCGCCTTTATGGTGCTATTGGTGACTTTCTTAGGGTATGTGGTGTCCGACGATGGTGTCAGAGTGGATGATGCCAAGGTTCAGGAGATAGTGAATTGGCCCACACCCACCTCGGTGTCTCAGGTCCGCAACTTTCATGGCCTAACAGGGTTTTATCGGCGCTTTATGGCCGAGTTCAGTACTGTTATGGCCCCTATCACAGATTTGATGAGTACTTCTTCGAGCACTGAGCTTTGGTGGACTGCAGAGGCCGATAGAGCCTTCACGCGCGACAAGGAGTTGATGACGACAACGCCTATCTTAGCATTAACTGATTTCGATCAGTTGTTTGAATTATCTTGTGATGCTTGCAAGACGGGGGTGGGAGTTGTTCTGAGCCAAAATGAGAAATCAATTGCATTCTTTAGTCATAAGCTGACAGGCGCCGTGCTCAATTATTCGACATATGACCTCAAGTTCTATGCGGTTGTGACGGCGGTGAAATTTTAGTCATCCTATCTCCTTTATGAGGAGTTCGTCATTAAATCAGACCATGAAGTCTTGCGTTTCCTCCATAGCCAGTGGTGTGTTAGTGACATACACGCTAAATGGACTGCTTACCTCCAGCGCTACACGATTAATTTGCAGTACAAGTCGGGAAAAGAGAGCCTGGTGGCAGATGCCCTTAGCAGGAGGGCGCATGCATTATGACTCTTAGGAGTCTAGTGTTTGGGTTTGATGAGGTTCGAGACCTTTATCCGACGGCTGTGGAGTTTGGACCGATATTTGCAGCTTGCTAGCAGGGCAATGGTGCTTCAGGTGAGTATCTTTTGCAGAATGGATTCCTACACCGTGGGATGACCTTATGTATTCCATCTTCTTCTTTGCGGGAGAAGATCATTTATGAGATTCACAAAGGAGGATTGGCGGGCCATTTGGGACAGGCTCTTACCCACGCGATGCTGAGAGACTTCGTTTACTGGTTGACGATGAGGAGGGATGCCAACGCCTTCATTCAAAGTTTCTACACTTACCAGACGAACAAGGGCTAGCACACCAATACTGGCTTATATACTCCATTACCGATCCCTGAGAGACCATGGCAGGATATGTCGATGGACTTTATCGTTGGGCTACCCCGTACCTAAGATGGTCACGATTCCATATTGGTCGTGGTGGATAGGTTCTCCAATGTCCACTTCATCTCTTGTACGCGCGCGATAGATGTGTCCCATGTCGCTTCATTATATTTTCGTGAGACGTCTACATGGAGTTCCATGTAGCATCACCCCCGACAGGGACGTACGATTTACAGGGCATTTTTAGCGTTCGTTGTGACGACTTCTACCGACAGAGTTGCAGTTTTCGACCGCGTTTCACCCTCAGACGGATGGTTAGATTGAGGTGGTCACCAAAGCGTGGGTGACCTATTGAAGTGGTTGTCTTCGGAGCATCCCCGCAGGTGGGATATAGTGATAGTCCAGGCCGAGTTCGCCTTCAACAACGCCGTCAACCGTTCTATCGGCCTCTCCCTGTTCCAGATTGTTTTGGGACATTCATCTACTATGCCCATAGATCTTGCCGAGCTTCCCCTGACAGCGCCGACATGTCCCTCAGCTGTGGAGTTTGCTGCTCGCCTGACGTCCATCCACGTCGACGTCCGTGCTCAACTACAGATCACTTATGCCTCCTATAAAGACGTTGCAGATGAGCACCGCCGTTTTGTTTTCTTCTAGCCGGGTGATCTGGTCATGGTATACCTCTAGAAGGAACGACGACAGGGCAAGGGCAACAAGCTCCTTATGCGCCGTTTTGGCCCTTTTCGATTGTCCGAGCTTGTGGGCCGAATGCCTACAAAGTTGACCTTCTTGTTGAGTTTCGCATGCACCACACGTTCAACGTGACGGATCTTTCTCCATATCGAGGCACCTATGCCTCGCCCATTCCCATTCCCATTCCCATGGCAACGACTCACCCGATCCTCTCACACGTCGACTGCATTGAAGGCATTCTAGACTCCGAGCTTGTATCGTCCTTGTCGAGAGATTACATGCGTTACTTGTCCTTTGGGTTGGTCGCCCTGAGGCTGAGGATTCATGGATCACGGAGGCCACCCTGCAACATATCGACTCTGACTTCTATCGGCAGTATACAGTATATCACTTTTGATATTTTATTAATGAGAGCTTAAAGAGAGAGGTTGAGACCATTCATGATTTCCTTTAGTTGTTGTTGTTGTTGTGTAGATTAGCTTTACTTTTACACTTCCACACCGTGTTTACATCATTTTTGGAACCAGGATCGAACCAACGGTTCTTGGTCGATTCAGATCTGTTGTTGGTTCCGAAAATGTATTAAAATAAATAACTAAAACAAGAAGTTTTCTTCAAATATAACTTAAAAAAGATAATCTAAGCAAACGTTATAGATTTAATTCAAATTCCAAAAGGCAAAATTAATTAAAAACCTTTAAATTAAAGAGAAAGCGACATTTTTCATATATATAAAGCTTAAAAAAACATATTAGGGTCATACCGGTTTTACTTTGGCTAAGGTTCTTCATTCGGTTTTGAATCGGATCGGTTTATGGTTTGGCTCGGTTTGTGTTGATGGTGGAACCAGGAACCAAACCGAAATAACCGGTTCTATAATTTTTGAAAGCAGAACCGAATCGTCACGGAAAAAAACCAAACCAACCAAACCCAACCCAACGCACCCGGTTGTTTGGTTTATCAGTTTTTCCGGTTCCATTGCACACCCCTGGTTGCTATATTCTTTCTTATATAAAAAAGTGAATTCTCCAAGCTGTTGTCTCTCTTTTGTGTTCATTATGATGCTGTTTGGTTATCTGCTGAAGTCATCAGGAGGATACAGTTTTCTTTTTTAACACAGTTTAATTGGGACAGGAATGTATAATAAATGCGCTCGTCATCAAACTTTATTATTAGCCCTTTTCGTTTGTTTTTGTATCCTCTGTACGGTTTTACCTCCGTGTTCTTTTTTCTTTATCGAATTTCGTATTCATAAAAAAGCATTATTAATAATGAGGATCCATATATTGATCATTGCATTCATTCTACATCACTATATCAATTAAACCGAGTTCTCCTAGAATGACTCATGTGAATTCCTGATGCATCAATATTCCAAGGCACTAGCATTAACTCAAAACAATGTTGATGAAAATGCAGGGTTAAAAGAGATATTGACGTGCCCATTTCAGTCGCATATAGTTGTTATCTTGATCGGGAGGCCATTCCTCAATGGATGCCCTTCATTTCAACCGTAAAGGTGTGCAAGAACATAGTTATTGTGAATTCCTCGATAAAATATTGAATACAACAGTAGTACGAATGAGTAATAATTTTTCCAAATGCGTCTATACGTCTCTCTTCCAACTCGTATTTTCTCTCGTTTTTCAATGATTCACTGAATTTCAATTGGTGTGTGATACCATGTCACATCCATACAATCTGTGGTTTCAACATTTTCTCGTATTTCTCACAAAGTCAACACATATATACATATATTTGTGTATGTTGGTGCGTACTCAAGAATCCATGCCAAAAGTATTTCGCAATAGGCTCTTGAAATTGCAAGACACTATTAGGTTTATTTTAGTGAAGTTTCTCGTGTATAAGTTTATTAGTTGTACATCCTTGCCTTTTTTTTTTTTTTAAATCTTAGGGTGCGTATGAGTTTGATTTTAAATTATAGCAAAATATTGAATAAGTCATTTTTTGATAAGTCGAAATTAGACGAGTGTCTTGGTTATTTGGCTGTGGAAGGTAGGAAATGTTTTGTAGAAAATGAGATAAAGAAGGGAACATGTCACATTTAATACTATTGTTTTCAGGGAATATATTTGCATTCAATCAACATAAAAATAAATAATGAGTACCAGAAGTATTCTAGCTTGAAAAAGATGCAGCACTAATCATACACCCTTAGTGGGAAACAACACTTCACACTCTTTGGTTTCTTAGGAATCCGATGAAATAAAAGAGAAAATATAATTAATGTTATGTTCATTTATCTTGTTATAGTTTCCAATATATATTAAATACGTCTCCGCAAAACCTTATATGAGGCTCAAACGCAATCGTAGTGTTGAAGTTATATATATTATTATAGTAACATATACATGTTTAAAGCTTAGGCAAGGGTAACATGAGGGCTAAATAATCCTAATGGACAAAAACACAAAAGGCCCTCTAGCTAATTAGGGGAATATGCATGAAGAATATTCCTTATTCTGTGTATTTAGGACATTTAAATTACAAATACAATTAAAATCTATCCATTCTCAGGTCGATCCCCGTGACCCTTATCCACCATTATATGCATCAATATGGGCCTTCTTTGTTCAGATTTTTGCATGTATGGTAAGTTGGTAACCTGATATTGAATTTCATTTCACAGATTTTGGAAGATAAGCCCGACCTATCACGATGGTCACTAAAGTATAAAGCGTTTGGGCGTGATATTGAATTCTCTTGGCTTGCTCGAAATATGCAGGTAAGGAATATTGGAAACCTACCATTTTGTCATAATATCTATACAATCTATTAAGGGAGTTGAAGGTGTAAATAGCTATTGTTGGTCTGAAAAAGTTCATTATGCCCTCCATATATATGTTTTTTAAAGTTTATACACGCATGATGTGTGCCACGGTTTCTAGTTTTCTTCTATGAGCTTTGCAGCATTTGTTTCCCTTCATGTTTGCTTTGTTCCCTCTTGCAGCCTATCCGAAATCAGAAAATCCACTGGAGATCACTTGAAGGTCTTCCTAACAGGTAAAAGAATTGTAGGATTAATGAATGTATCGTTTTTCCTTTATCTTGTTACTACTTTGTCTTGGGTTTTTTATAAATTAGTAGAATACAGTGAAATGCATTTATGCAATTGTCGACTGCCAACCTTTCTGTCACTAGAATTATATTATAGGCCACTGATGTAGTGTGGTGTAATTCTAGTGGACTGCAGCAACTGCAAACAGTGAAGTTCAGTTATATAGTTGTACAATGAATTTGTAATTGATAAATTGATGTAAAGAACGTGGAAATTCAAATAAATACATGTTATCATCACCAATAAAGCTATTGTGCAGTGGTTTGGAGACGTGGTCAGACTCGAGACAAATTCTTTGAGGGGTCCGTAAAAGAAATTGCATAAATTTTGAAGGAACGACCGGGGGGGGGGGGGGGGGGGGGTGACCATTCTCATGGGCAAAACTGACAATGTTGGTTTTGTGAATTTTGTACTGAGCCCAAACGTTGAATGTTTGACAATGTCAGTACCATTCGAGCACAGGTTGGTTGACAGATGGAGCCGATTTTGTACAGAGATGGAGAGAGGAATGAAAGGAGAAATCTGCACGCATATTACAAAAATCTTCAGAAAGCACACAACATACCCAAATCAAAATAGTATAGGTAACATGCATAACACACAAATTCTTAAGTACATAACAATCTTTATTCTATATTACACATTTTCATACATGTATAACTCACAAAAACCTCTGGAGCCATAGGAGCTGCATGTGACCTGTGACTAGGGTTATAATTTAGCCTTTGATTGAGGAGAGGCATATGAATTCTTTGCTCAGGGAGGTATAGCCATAAAGCCTCGAACTCCACCAGTCCACCACATCGATTCGACATCCCTTTCCCCTCCCACTCTCTCTCCCCCCCCCCGGTTCTCACCTCATATGGCCTATTCCCGTGACACCCCTGATTGGCTGGACACAAAATACCGGGAGCATTAAAACAATTTATATTATTCTCAGCATGAACGTAAACTAAAAACCGTGATAAACTAAACCAACACAATAAAGATCACAATAAAAGATGATGAACAGAAATAGCAAACAGAGAAAACTAATTCCACTATATAAAAATCTCTGTTTACAATCGTTTCAACTGAATAAAAGAATACAATTGACACCTCCTCTGATTACAATATCCCAACTGAAATAAAATAATGTACGACAGTAACCACCCCTGAGTCAACTCTGAATATACCGGCAACTACAATGAACCAACAACTCCGCTCTAAGCATACTAAGCCGGATCTCCACAACTACAAATCTGATTGCTCAGCCGTACTAAATCTGTTTATAATAATAATAATGCATATGGGGAGAAAATTTTAAAGATTTGGGTTAGAACCCGAAAGTTTGCAAGATTTAACTTTCAACATTAGCAATTAATCATAAAATTGATTCGCAATACATGCCACTCATCGGCTCTCACATGCAATAAGTGCCTCACCCTTCAACCATGTACAATACTACATGCATGTCCCAACCCAAGTCATAATCATATAAAAAATCTCTATTTTTAGACTAACAAAAGTTATCTCAACAAATAACTATCAAAGGAATGCAACTGACTATCCAAGTATAATCGCACCCCAATGCCCACTCATATATCTTAATTATAAAATTCTCTCTATTTTATCATTTAAGTGTTCGTCTATGAACTATGATGTATAAACCGCCCCTTGCAATGTGATCCATAAAGAAATACATGTAAATCACTAAATGTATTTAATGTGACATAGCGATGGCTTATTATGCAAGGTGTACTAACTATATATGCGAGGATACACTCGAACACTAACCCACACAATGCCACCCACACACTCTGTTCTAAAAGGCCCGCCTAGGCTCCGCCTAGGCTTGAGGCTTGAGAGAAACGCATCGCCTACGCCTTATTACGCCTTATTACCCCCTATTCTTAGTAAAAGGCTTAAGGCACACTTTTTTTAAACAAAACAAATGATTAGTTGACAAATATTGGTTATGGAGCATGAATGTGAGAAAGATGGCTACCAAACATATGGATATATTTTCAAAATTCAAGGTATGTACTATTTTATTATATTACTAGCCTTGGAATAATTAAAATAATAAAAAAAGGACAAACGCCTTTTTACGCCTAGGCTTCGCCTAGGCTCCTAAGGCTTGAGGCTTGACCTCTATGCCTCGACCACGCCTCGCGCCTTTTAGAACCTTGCCCACACATAATACAAGTCAATCACACCAAGTATCTAACTTGACATAGGATTCATTATTAATTGTCCATCACTAGACTATATAAAAATATATCTCATTTAAGGATTGCATCACATGAAGGCCACGACCTTCGGAGACAATCTCGTGCTTCTACTTGCAAGTCCGTAGGAGTTCTTCTCCTATCGAACTTAAACGAAACACACATAAGCAATGGAGCGATCGCCACTCAGTACACCACCGATAGGGACCATATTAAAACCCTTCGGATGGATCTAACCAACCAATCTTCTCTCATCACGAAGCGTTGGACTCTTATGCTTGATCTAGGAGACTTCTAACGCTATCCTGCTTCAATCAGCTAGGCACACGACCCCATGTCCAATGTACGCAACTCTAACCGATATATTCCTACGAGTCCGGGAATGTTTATATATATATATATATATATATATATATATATATATATATCACACAATATACGGAAATACCAATAGGATAACGCATGCTCTAAAGCGTATCAAAAAAACACAATCCTCAATTACCGGATTGATTATCACGTCTCTAGGTTTATTACTTCTCAAGCCTTATCATGACCAAATCCTAGTTAAATGCATCTCTAAACTATGAATGCCTGACTATACATTTAGATACGTTCTCTCGTAACCTACATTTACCGTACGGCCTATATCTTCTCTAGACCAGAATCACCCACCTAAAATATTAGAGCTAATCACTCTCCAAACCCAATACATATCCACACTATGAGATACCGCTCCCTCGCGCGTTGTTCAATCCTATCTCGGATGGAATAAAAATAAGGTTTTCTCTAACCTATTTAACTGTCCCCAAGATTACCAAAGTCTGACCCCTCACTATATTAGGTGCAGTAATCCTAAAGGAAATAACTAAAAGCACTAAATCCAACTTTCGATCTCATGCACCGTTTAGTAGAAAATTATATCAAATCCAAAAAAAATCGGAAAAATTAGAAACCAGCGCCCACGCTTTCGTATTTCGATTTTGTACAACCTGGATAAATTTTTAAAGTTGTTCGAATGAGAAAGGCACCTCTTTCGAATGAGAAAGGCATTGTACTTCTTCCCCAACTACGAAAATCATCCCAAAAACTCCTCACAAACCTCCATTAAGGCCACACTAATGCCTCTAATCGAATCCCCATCATTCAATAGCTTAAAACTAACATCTAAGTGCATGAATCCTAATTCTTTCTAATCATAAATAAGGGTTTTCTATGTGATTTTAATCACTAATCAAATTAACTCAAAATTCTTCGAGAGCAATTTATAAATCTTTAATCTCTTTCAATTTAAAATTTATTAAACATGGATTCAATTAAAATGTAACTGCATACCTAAACATGGATTCTAACATGGTTCAAATTCGATTTCACCCAACATTCTCAGATTTAATCACCAAAATCATTACTTTCTCAATAATAGATTTATCTTAAATTACTCTAAGGTATCCCAAATTAATACATGATTGTTCTACACGAAAATCAGTCCTAATATACTCCAAAATCTCGGTTAAAACATGGAAGAATAAATATTTTAATCAATGAATGATTACAGTAAGTTTGCAAGAAAATTTTTGCTTGAAATCAAAGAATAATGAAGAACTTCTATGAACTTTAGCCTCCTTGCTTCTCCTAACTTCTCCCAAGTCTAAAGGCTGCTAGGGTTTTCTTTTTGTTTTAAATAATGCCTTAATTATTAACCTGAATACTTATATAGTAGTGCTAATCCTGCATCTCCCAAAAATGTCTATTTTCGGGTCCTCAAATGGATCCAAAGTACTATCCGGATTGACCCGAAACTCATTATAAGGGTATACATACCCTCCGGGACCAATTTAAAGTAGTAAAAATACATAAACGAACATCTTTGTCATCTTAGAGTCCAATCTAAATGATATTACCCACAACACACGGTAGTACCCAATGTTTTTAATTGCGGTCGCGCAAGGTGTCGCGTTTTGGCTCCGGGATCGCGTCGCGCATCGCGCAAGCAATTCGTGCATTTCAGTTTTTTTATTAGAAAAACATATAAAATAACATTTGAAACTGAAATTTGTAAAATAATTAACATTTTAAACTAAAAATTATATATCTAATAACAATTTGGGCTGAAAAAAAAAATAATAATAATAATAACATTTTAAGCTGAAATTTTGTAAACAAGTAACATTTAAATTGAAAATCATAAATATTAATATTTTAAACTTAAAATTATAAAATATTAACATTTTAACGGAAATTTATAAAAGAAAATAACATTTTAAAATTAAAATTAAAAAAAAAATAACATTTTAAGCTGAAATTTAATAAATAAGTAACATTTTAAATTGATAATTATAACATATTAACATTTTAAACAGATAGTTATTAGAACAAATCTATGTAGCACGGACACGGACACGGACACGGACACGCCGACACGGCAAATCTAAAAAAATCCGGACACGACACGGCGGGGACACTGTATTAAATAAATATTTTTTATAATTATTTTTATATATAAAAAATAAAAAATATCACATTAATACTAATCTCATACTAAGAACAACATTAAACATATAAGCATTAAGAGTATTAAATCCATTCTAAACATCAAACATCACAATGATACTAAATCCCATACTAATAATAACAATCAAAATGCATATGGCTAATGCAATGTATTAAACAGAGATTAAAAAAAAAGATTAAACAGTTGAAAATAAACAGGTGAGAAAACGAAAAAAAAAGAGATTAACAATGCTCTGTTTTTTTTGTAAACATAATGCAAGTTAATATAGAGATTAACTTCATAAGAAAGCAGGTATTGCAATACACAAACAGAGATTAACTTCATAAGCATTTTGGGTAACAAACACAAGCGTGAAGAGGCTGTGTAAAACAAACATAGGTATTGCAAAAATAAGAACATGTAGCGAACATAAATAGAGATTAACAAAGGAACAAATAGAGATTAACAAAGGAATAAAAATAAAAATAAGAACATGTAGCAAAAGCAGGTGTTTTGTGCAAAAAAAAAAGAAAAAAACTTGTCGCCGAGTGAAGAGGTTGCTGGAGAGTAGGCGGAGGCTGCCGGAGAGGAGGGCAGAGGTTGCCGGAGAGGAGGAGGAAGCTGCCGGCTGAGGAGGCTGGGTTTTGAGATAAAATCATGGTGGGTTTGTTGAGATACAACAAATAAGAAACCCTAGATTTGTTTTAGAGTGTGACATAGTCGTGGCTTTGTTAATGTTAAAAGAAAGTTAAGTTTTTAAAATTAAAAACTTACCCTATTTATATATATAACTTATTATGTTTCCTACCCCCTTTTTTTTTAAAGTTATTATATATTTAAGTCAACCGTGTCCCTTGCGTGTCTCAGCCGTGTCCCTTGCGTGGCCAACTATTTTTAAATGCCTTTTAAGTCCGACACGCCACGTGGCGTGTCAGACACGTGTCCAAACCGTGTCCCTTGCGTGTCCGTGTCCTTTGAGTGTTCGACACTCGTACGCGACCTTTGGGGAAGTGTCCGTGGTTCATAGGAACAAATAAACTTTTTAAACTGAAAATTATAAAACAAATAACATTGTTGAAATTTTGTAAATAAGTAACATTTTAAACTGAAAATTATAAAAACAAGTAAACATTTAAAGCTGAAATTTTATAAATAAGTAACATTTTAAACTGAAAATTATAAAATATTAAAATTTAAGCTGAAATTTCTAAAAACAAATAACATATTTAAACTGAAAATTATAAAATAAATAACATTTTAGGCTGAACTTACAAATAAAAAAAGTTACAAAAAAATGTGATTATTGAAAGAGGTTAGAAAAAAGTGAGTTTTTAAAGCTCCCAAACAAAAAAAAGTTAATTGAAAAAAAAAACTATACTGAGAAATGAAAAAAAAAAGTGTTAAAAGCTCCAAAAAAGGAGTTGGCATCTTGGTATCTAAAAAAAAAAGTGTAAACGTAACTTACAAAAGTAGGCAGCAAAGTAACCTCCGAACTAGGTTGGCAGCTGCAAAGTGACCTCCGACCTTAATCAGCGACAGGTATGGAGTCTTTTTTAGTTTTTTTTTAGGACATCTCTTTGTGCAAGATAAAAATTACAGCCCGTAAGTTTTATTAAGGGTCAAGGGTTGGATATCTGTGTGCGTTTCCTTATGTCAAAATGTCAGCATTTTTTTTTTAAACCTCCGATTGCGCATTTTCGTGCAGAATAGCGCATTTTGCACAATTTCGCGCACTTTCACGTGCCACGTTAGCCAATAGCGTGCGCTATTGGTGTATCCCGCAAAAAAACCTGCGCTATATAGCGTTTTTCTAGGGCAAAACGCAATAGCGATCATTTAAAAACATTGGTAGTACCTCACGGAGTCAATAAATTATTCACTTAATTATTCTATGCATACACATAGTCCAGAATCATATAATTAATACCACTAATAAATTATTCCAAACACATATTACAAAAATCGTACATCATGCAAAATTTACACGTGCACTGGGTTTGCCTTTTTTACACGTTACGAAAATTATACCGCATGCAAAATTTAATTATTATCTAAATTATGTCAATTTATTATTACTAAACCACACAAACCACACAAACCACACAAGTAATAATTAGTCCTATTTATTAATTTATTTCTCATGTAATAAATAATAAATATAGTCCATAAAAATACGGGTTATCGAAATTCCACTGAGTAATAGCACAAAGATCGAAGTTGTCTCCTTATACTCATTTTGTGTGTGCGGGGTTGGGGGTTGAAGTTGAAGGTTAGATTCTAATGTCACCTTAGCCTGAGGTAGGCAAAATTCAATGGATTTATGGGACTACCACAAGTCAAACCAACTTAACACGAAAAGATGTTCATTACCTTCGATAAAATGAATCTGATTGCCATAATGAAAAATACGACCCATCTTATTTCCCAAGGACCATGATTGGGAATTTTTTTACCGTCTTTTGAAGAGTGGCAAAGATCCTTTAAGAGTCTAAGGTCCTCCGTTGAGTTCTCCACCGTAGAATTCAATAGTTACACGAGAATATTTTCTGATTTTATGTCACCTATAAATTTAATTGACAAAAGAAATGTCTCCTTGCAAATATATATCTTGATTCAATAGAAGCCCATAGAGGTGAATAAAGTCCCAAGCAACAAGCGGTTAGATCAGAGTTATATATGCAAAAGGGTCACTTGGTGTGGAAACACATAAGAAACCTTGAATGCTACGTGCTTACAACGATGATTAATCAAATTATTACTATGTTTATTCCCTTTTCTACTTCTTCTATGCGAATGGTACAATCCTCTTCCCACCGCGGCCCCTTTCCCGGTAAGGATTCATGTGTTGATTGTCCTCTATATTTAAGTTACCTATTTTAATGAAAAACGGGTCGTCTCGCTACGGCCATATCTTGAATTCTCTAAATTGATAATAATATCAACAAAAGAACGTGCTCTTGGTGGAGGAAATTTTTTCATATAAAGACCCACCCAACAATGTGATGCAAAAAGCCACAAATAATTGATCTTAGGCTTTATGAAAAGAAAATGGATTCTTGAACCCTTTCACACTCATATCAAATCGAAATTAAGGACCGAATTCGTTTACACGATTATTAATTGGATCGGAGACGTATCTAACCTATTCCGATATGTTAAGGACCCAATTCGTTTAAATATAAGGGAGCTTTGCAATTAAGCTGATAAGATTTTTTTCACTCTAGTCCACTAACATATCTTCCGCACAAAGATCCCTTTCCTTAATGTATACCTTATATGTTATCATATCATAAACCTAACATGTAACATTACAAGAATTCACATATACTCATCTCAACAAAGCCTTTTTTCATAAGGGAAAATCACCCCAGACTAAACCTGTAAACAAGTCGGGACCGGGTCCGGATCCATCAATTATTGAAAAAATTATGTATATATTACAAAACAGGGATATCATTGAAAAGGAACGCACTAATGTTGTATATAAGTTCAAATCTTTTCGTCATGTCCTAAACCCCAAAAAATATCTGTGAGAGAGTATAGCCAAACTTCTGTTAAATTAATATATAGTGATGTAGATGAATCTAAAATGATGCGAGGTGCTAACAACCAACCTAGTATGCTCCCTCCCTCCTATTAAATTGGCCAAGGCCGAGACTCTTAAGGCTTGGACTCATGGGGCAGACTCACCCTTTGTATATGTGAATTAAGTTGCGACATTACTAACATCTATAGCTTTTGGTACAACGGTAAGCACTTGTTCACATCATTTGGTATCAGAGCGAGGTCAGGAGTTCGAGTCACAAAGAGTGGCAATCCATTGGGGTGGGGGGGGGGTGGGGGGGGGGGGGGGGAGGAATTGATGCAGGTGCATCTAAAATGATGAGAGGTGCTAAAGACCAACCTAGCATGCTCCCTCCTATTAAATGGGGCAAGGCTGACCGAGACTAGGGCTGTAAACGGATATTCGAAAATCCGCATCCGTCCGATATTCGAATCTGAATTTGCGGATATTTATCCGAAAATATGGAAACGGATACGAATATGGATACTCTTTAAAAATATCCGTTAAAACGGATACGGATGCGGATAGTACTAGTATCCGACACGGATAATCCGTATCCGATGCGGAGTATCCATTTTATCGGATATCCGTTTTACCGGATATCCGTATCCGTCAAACATATGTTTAAAATATTACTAATAATATTAGTATTAGTATTACTAATAAAATAATATTAAAAAAAATCTTAATCGTTTATTCCCAAAACAAAATAAACACATACTCCACTCAAAACAAAAATACCCTAAAGTTATTGTTTTATTGGGTATATTATAAAATGTCATGTATTATTATTTTATTGGGTATATTATCATAGAGTTACACTAAAGTTACAATACACCTTATCACACACAACATACACCGACTAAAGAACATATACTCCACTAAAAAAAACTAACTTCGTTTCATTTCTCCTTCGTACAAAACAAGAGAAAAGAAACTCTCATGTGGTTGTTCATTAGTTTCCTTAATTATAAATAAATGTAAGAGAGAAACATAATAGAATGTAAGAGAGAAACATAAAAGTAAAGAGATGGTTTTGATTGTAATGAGAACTGAAGTTAACAATATGTATATTATATACAAAATAAAAATGTATACTTATTAAATTTAAAATATCAGTATGTTTTGAAGGCAAAAGGTCCATGAGGTTATCATTCTCAATAAATTTAATTAATCTAAAAGGTGCATATTTATTTCTACTGTTATGGAATGCGACTGTTATTTATTTTTTGATGACTTTAAGCTTATATGGTTGTAAAGTATGGATGACTTTAAGCCATATTATCATTATGGAATCCATAATTGTTGATGTTAGGAGGCAGTAATTTTGTTACATATTTATTTGGATTGGATTGGATTTCATTGGATTGGATATTATAATTGTTATTTTTTGCGATGGCTAAATAATGTAAACGGATACGGATATTATCCGAATCCGAGGTATCCGAGCAGATACGGATATGGATAGTTGTTTTAACTATCCGGCGGATACGGATACGGATATGGATAGTACATTCAGATAGAGGATACAGATATGGAAAACATGGTATCCGATCCGTATCCGTCCGTTTACCACCCCTAACCGAGACTCTTAAGGCTTGGACTCATGGGCAGACTCACCCTTTGTATATGTGAATTAAGTTACGACATTACTAATAGCTATAACTTTTGGTACAACGATAAGCGCTTGTTCATGTCATATAGTGTAAATTAATATATGTATTTTACATATGTATAGCTTATACAAATTTAAATATGTACTTATATAACACAAAAATGTAATACATATGTTTATATGTATTACATTTAAATATATATGTTCAAATCTTTTCGTCATGTCCTAAAGGCTAAACCCAAAAAAATATCTATGAGAGAGTAGTGAAATAAATATCCGCTAAAATAATATATAATGTAAATTAATATATGTATTTTACTTATGTATAGCTTATACAAATTTAAATATATACTTATATATAAAAAATGTAATACATATAAACATGAAAGTATAACCTAAAATTAAGAAAGGGTAAAAATATATAAATAAACGAATATATGTGGATCCGATCCGCTTCCAGATTCGGATACGATTTTATCGATTGATCTGAATCAGAATTTGATAAATTTGTTCAATAACTAGATCAGTAGGTTCTGGATTTTACCCGTTTACATGCTGCTCTGGTTGATATGCCCGTATAAGGGCATGCCCATGATGAGTAATGGTAGATACCACGGCCGGTAATTGAACCCATCCCAGGGGATCTCCCTTGGTCCAGGAACGTCCAGTTATACGGGCTATTAGTAACATTTTGGTCTCCGAGCTGTCTTTCATGTCACTCCTGTACATGGACGGCACCGTGTGAGGCCCAGTGGGGGCTTAAGCCCAGCCAAAATTAAAAAAAAAATATTCTTAGTGGTTGAGCAATTTTAGTAAATGGGTTTGCTTAGGGTTCAAATTAGGAGACATATTTTATGAGAAAAATGTTCGGCTCAAACAAAATTATCCCAAAATTACCGAAAATGGGCTTTAAGGGTTTGTACTTTGGTGTGAGTCCCGCCAGGGTACAAACCCTTAAAGCATACTTTAGGTAATTTTGAGGTAATTTTGGGGTAAGAGTATCATTGCTCATTTTATGAATTCATTAGGGTTGTTTTGGTATTATGAAAGTCATACCGCTTTCACAATATCATATATATATATGTATGTATGTACACATACAATATAAGAATGATTAAGTAATTATTTAATTGTATACAAATCGAATATTTAATTATTACTTATAACATATTTAAGTTTTTTTTCACCAGAAAATCAAATAATAACCAAAAAATAAGCTCGGGGGCTTCGCCCTCAAATAGAAGGGGTGACAATTCATGTTTTTAGATCATGTTTTGTCTGACTCAACAGTCACCATTTAAACATGAACACGACGTGACAACAAAAAATATGTTTTTTTATGTTTTACGAACATGACCCATCACGAATAATAATTTTTACACCCAAATTAAACACGATAACACTATAGTCATAATTTTTACACAAAAACGACAAGATCGTGTCACAAAATCCTAACTCAAACACGCAACATATCATGTCAATTTTGTTTCGTGTTATCGTGCCATATCTAAAAATTTTCATTCCTACTGAACCCCTAAATTAATAGGAAATCTTCTCCCCACTCGCAACAATTTCTTGCTCCATCCCTGCTCTTATATGAGTGGGGCTGCCCCCACATGGATGGTGGTCTTGCTTGGTGAATGTGACACTGTAACCACACCCTGAAAGTACAATTAAAAAATTAAAATAAAATGAAGATTATATTTGAAAATCAGGAGTGGCAATTTGCGACACGACATGAAATCGACACAAAGTTAGCTGACTACTAGTATGGGTCCAAGCTTAACGTGTTTGCTTTATAATCATGTGGACTTGCCAAACCCACAAAGTACACTAATTGGTTTCGTCTTAACCTCAAAATCCCTTTACAACCCGTTAGACCTGCTTGAGTTATGAATGTTGTGACCCATCAACCATTTACAACCCATCACCAGTTTTACAACTCGTCAACCAGTTCATTTAGTGAATTTAGAATAACTATCATTAGTTCAGTTAAACGGGTTCAATTTGTATAAGAATTGAAACCATTCAGTTATTTAACTGATATAAATCGGTTATTTCATCTCACCAGTCTACTAAACGAATCGTGTATTAATTTATTTATTCAACCCGGACCTGTTCAGTAAGCAAATTGTCTATTGGTATATATTTTATGCAACTTGCTTACCACCCGCCACCCCTGCTAAAGACCATTGATAGATCTTATTCCATATTCGAGCTTTTTAATTTTTATTTTTCACATTGTCAAGTTCCTCGTTATATTTTATTTCCCTCTAATTACTTCTGGTTTTGCTGTATTTTTCCATGTCCAACTTGGCTGGTTTACCTCAATAGTTTTCTATTATATCGAAATGGTAAATGACTAAACCAAAAATTGATGTGTCGCCTGCCATATATTTTTTTAATCAGAATTTGGATAAATTGTTTTCTTATGTGGCAGAGGGGCTGTTCGGTTTTTCCCAAAAGGCGCATCATCATGCTCCGTCGAAGTAAGACTGCATCAAACAATATCCCTTCGTCAATTTACCATTATCTTTTTCTGTATTTCTTTATCGGCAATTCTTTACATGACCCGTTAACACGACACAAAGTTCATAGATCAATATTTGTTCTCGTTTTTTATTTTAATATTAACGAGGGATTAAGGCGTAATATAAAGGAATATTTTGGTTCAGCTTTTGTACCTTTTTTAAGGGATCTCAAATTGGTTATTTCAAATAGTAAGTTTGAAGTTTAGGAAGAGAATTAACGTCACGCGATGCAAACTCTTGACCAATGTTTTAAATCGCGCCCAAATAGCACTAAATAGCTTGAAAAGGCATTAAAATCGTGTCACATCATCAATCGCGCACGCTATTTCCTTTTAAGTGCTCATTTGGTTCGAGTTTTGAACTATGTTGAATCCAAAAACTGCAAATTCATATATGAAGTATATATGAATTTGCAGTTTTTGGATTCAACATAGTTCAAAACTCGAACCAAATGAGCACTTAAAAGGAAATATGGATTATCAAAGTTTGTTTTTTGTGTTTGTAGACTCTGGGTGGTTTAAAATCAACGAATTGGCTCTTAAGATTAAGTTCCATATTTTTCTTTTTCAGCTAACTGTTTCATATGAAGTTCCTCAACTGTTGAGGCCAGTGGCATCTGTAAGCATTCTGACATTGTTTTTAAAGTTATTTCTTTTTACTTTTTAATTGGGTATTTTAAAGTACTTGACTTAGACAAAAAGAGGATATTTTGAGTTTGACACCTACTTTTAAATGGGTATCATAATTATTTTAATTGTCTGTTTATTTTAAAATAACCAGACAGAGAATAACAAAAATAAAATTCATATATTCCTAGTTGCCACAAAGAAAAGACAAGGTTGTTTTCTAACTTGTGGCTTTAAGTCGCCAAAATTCCATCTGATTATCCTTCCATATTTTCAGCAATAAGAAAACCGTTGATGAAAAGCGTTAATTTTGGGTTATTTTTGAGTTACACCGCCGGTTTTATGTTAAAAACTTGAGTTACTCCAACTTAAAATAAAAATTGAGTTACACCCCATTCTTCGCTTTTTCGACTCACTTGAGGCTTTTGTGACTTTTCGAGGTCAAACTCAAATTTTTTTACAAAAAAATATTCAACCGGAATGTGGGTGAGATGATTAACAAAATATTCAACGACAGAAAATGCACCTATTTTTCAAATTTGCATCTCGACAGTTTTCCGGTTGAATTTTTTTATGATTTTTTAGATGATCTCTCCACTATGGAGATCATTTCCACCAAGTTTAGTTGATTTTTCTTTTTACTATATTATAAACTTGGTTCGTTTTTTAAGGTATTTTAATTGAGGTTTCGCTTTAGAGACGTGTATAGACATACATACATAGGTAGCTAGCCTTGTGCTGTGCATTAAGTTCGGGCCCCAAATCTTTTTATATTTATTTTGAGTTTGACCCCAACTTTTTCTGACATTGTTATTCAGGCACTTCAACCTTTTCTTGAAACTTTACTCTCACGTGGTTTGGATCGGTTTGCAAATTTCGCAAAAACCTACTCAGCAGATTCAACTGTGTGATTGATGTCTTTCATTTATTAATGTAACACCACCAATTGTAATACATCTTTGTTGTGTAAAGAAGAACCAACATCTTCATTCTTTGAAATATTCTATAAATGTTGATATTATGGTTATATTGTTTCTAATGGCCCTGCAATCTATTGAAACCAAACAGTTCTATGTATAATCCTCTCTCAATTACCTTCTAGCGCACCAATCATGAGTTTCAATACAATTAAATCAGTTTTATTTATTTGTGTATTTTTTTGTTGGCAATATTACCATGCTTGCAGCTTGGACCTTAATAAGGCTAATGGTAACTAATGTTGGCTAGATTATATCATGGTCATTTGTGCAAGAAAGGATTAGGTTTGTGGAATGTGATGTGATATTTAAATGGTTCATATTTAGATTGATACTAATTTAATCCGCTAACATAGGAAATTAAATATTAAATAATTATCTTCAACCTTATTGTTGTTGTTGTTGTTGTTGTTGTTGTTGTTGTTGTTGTTGTTGTTGTTGTTGTTATTATTATTATTATTATTATTATTATTATTATTATTATTATTATTATTTCATGTATATATTACACTTGTAAATAATAGTTACACATTTAATACCTTGAGGTTATTATATATAGGTCCTATTAGACATTTTTTTTACTTATTCTAGTCCCACAATGTTTACCTCCCTCGTATTAGTCCTACTCCTAATTTTTTGAATTTTTTTTTCTCACAATTATACCCTTTTAAATTAATACTAACCATTCGTAACTTCCTTGGGGAAGTTGCATAAGTGGTTGAACTTTTTTTTTTAAATTTTCAAATGATCATAACTTTTGATTGAAAAATTCGTTTTTCGCAAAATTACAATTTTTGAAATTTCCTTGTCGAGATATATCAAACAAGATCCATGAACCATATAAAATTTCAAAAAAAAAATAAAAAATTACACATACAGTAAACTTTACCGTATGCATTAAAAAAATGAAATAGTCTTATATCTATGACATTTTCACAAATAGTGACATTTTTTGTGTTAATATTACATAGACAGTAAAATTTACTGGTTAAATAAATGTGTCAAATAATCTATAAAGTCATATATATATATATATATATATAGTAAGGTTATCCAACACACCTCACTTAATATACCTATGAACATACTTATTTTTTTAAAATAGTAAAAAATAATTTTGAGTTGAACTTTTTTATATGGATTCATGCTATTTCAATGTGTCCCTGTAAAATATTCAGTTCACAATACTGTGTTTTGCTATTTTTAATAAATAGGTAAAAAAATTGACAGTTTTAAAGGGTAAAAACTGGTAGCTTTTTACTTATTTTTTAAAAATAACACAAAACATTATTTTCAGTTGATTTTTTTTAAAAATATCATCTCAAAATTATTTTTTTTACTATTTAAAAAAAAGAGTATGTTTGAAGGTATGTTGTTAGGAGGTATGTTGGAGAGCGTGAATGTATATACACACAGTAAATTTTACTGTATGCACTAGAAAATGAATTAGTTTTATATCTATGATATTTTTACAAACAGTGATATTTGATATTTTTCGTGCTAATACTACACATACAGTAAAATTTATTGGTTAAATAAATTGGTCAAATGATCTATGAACTCATATATATACATTGAAAAAAGACACCTATTTTTAGTTTAACCCATTTAGTCGCTCAAACACCCATTTATCCAATATTCTCTTATTTTTAAAGGGCTGCGCCAGCGGCACCCAATATCACCCAATATCACCCCAAATTAGAGATCCGGTGGATCTAAACTTCATTTATCCAATATTCTCTTATTTTTAAAGGTCCGCGCCAGTGGCAATCCATGCCAGCTATACCCACCACAAATCGGAAAATGAAATCGATAAACTCATATATATATATTGAAACAAGACACCTATGTTTAGTTTACGGGGTAATTATTTTGAAGTTCCATTCACTTGGTCAATGATGCCAGAGATCCTTTGACTGAGTCAATGGTGTCAAAGGTCCTATTTTGCCAACTCAACACATTAAAATGACAAATACACCCTTAAAATCACCATCACAACTCTTTATAGCTCTTAACGTCGTTTTTAAAAAAAAAATGCCCACCAAATCTTTAAAAGCCCATAACTTTATATCTACAAATAAAAAATTCATAAAATTTATATATTTGGAATTTACTCGTCAAAATCTATCAAACAACACCCATATTCGATATTTTTTGATGAAAAAATCAAAACAGATAAATTTATCTGTTTCTGTAAAACCTCAATTTTTTCCGACGAAACCTCCAATTTTTTCGGCAAAAACTCCTCTTCTCCAGCTCGTGTGATGGTGTCGCTGGCGCGGACAAAAAATAAATAAAGAAATAGACGAAGAGAGAGAGAGAGAAACAAGGAGAGAGAAACACTCTGGCGAAAATTCCGACAGCCTCTGGCGAGATTTTTCGGTGGGTTGTTTTCAGTGAGTCTCCGGTGGGGTGGGGTGGGGGTGGAGGTGGGCTGTTAGAGAGAGAGTGTGTGCGATTATTTATTTATTTTTAGAGAGTAAGTGAGCTTAAAATGGGTACATGTGAGGGTATATTTGTCTAAATATATGTAGTCTACAATAAAAAAGAACTTGGTGCATTAAAAGAAAGTCAATGGGATTTGATGCATCTTTGATCTAACAAATGAGACTAGCTTTGAATTATCCCTTAGTTTAATTCATTTAGTCGCTCGAACACCATTTATTCAATAATCTCTTATTTTTAAAGGTCACTAATGTCACCCCTATTCACCCCAAACCGGTGATTCGGTGGATCCAAATTCCATTTATTCAATATTCTCTTATTTTTAAAGCTCCGCGCCAGAGGCACCCAATGTCACCCTTACTCACTCCAAGCCAGGGATCCAGTGCATTCAAACCTCATTTATCCAATATTCTCTTATTTTTAAAGGTCCGCGCTAGCGGCAACCCCATGCCAGCTCTATCCACCACAAACCGTAAAATGAAATAGTTTTATATCTGTGACATTTTCACAAATTCTTGTGAAAATATCACATTTTCTTATGAAAATAGTAAACTTTACTGTATGCACTAGAATATGAAATGGTCTTATATCTGTGACATTTTCACAAACAGTACCATTTACTGTATTGAAATAGTTTTATATATACATCATTTTCACAATCAGTAACATTTATTGTGTTGATATTACACAGACAATAAAATTTACTGTGTTGGTCAATTAATGAATGTATATATATATATATATATATATATATATATATATATATATATATATATATATATATATATATATATATATATATAGGGAGAGGTTCACAAGTGGACCAAAAGAATAGACTTTTTAATGGACCTTAACAAAAAACACATAATAACACATTAATTTTAATTCCTATAGTGTAATTGATCCGCGCCAGCGGCATCCGAGACCACACCTTCACCCCACTACCCCCCCCCCCCCCAACCACCACCATCACCAAAGCAGCCCTTGTGGCAGCCCTTATGACAACAGGGCTGCCATGGGGGTGGGGGTGGGGTGGGTGGGGGGCGTGTGGGTGGGGGATCGATTGACACCCTTATTTGGTGCTACTGGCACGGACCAATTACACTATAGGAATTAAAATTAATGTGTTATTATGTGTTTTTTGTTACGGTCCATTAAAAAGTCCATTATTTTAGTCCACTTATGAACCTCTCCCTATATATATATATATATATGGAGAGGTTCACAAGTGAACCTAAAAGATGAACTTTTTAATGAACCTTAACAAAAAATACTTAACAATTAATTAATTTTAATTCCTATGTTGTAATTGGTCCGCTCCAGCGGCAACAGACGCGTGTGTTGATTGATCCCCAACACCCCCCCCACCCCCATGGCAGCCCTGCTGCCATAAGGGCTGCTATAAGGGCTGCCATGGTGATGGTGGTGGTTGGGGGGTGGGGTACCGGGGGGGTGAGGGAGTTGGGATTGATCGACACGCATGTTCGTTGCCGCTGGCGCGGACCAATTACAACATAGAAATTAAAAGTAATGAGTTGTTAGGTGTTATTTTATTAAGCTTCATTAAAAAGTTCATCTTTTAGGTTCACTTGTGAACCTCTCCCTATATATATATATATATATATATTGTAAATAAAATACACATATTTTTTGTTTAACCCATTTAGTTGAATCAATCATTTATCTAATATTCTCTTATTTTTGAAGGCCGCGCTAACGACGCCTATTGCCACCCCTACTCACCCAAACCGGAACTACGGTGGATTCAAATTCATTTATCCAATATTTTTTTATTTTTAAAGGTCCGCGCCAATGACTCCCATGCCACCCTTACCTACACCAAACCGGCGCTCTGATTAAGGTCGTTGGAGCTTCGACAATGAAGGTGGATGGTGGTGGGGATTGGGTGCTGCTAGCGCAGATCTTTAAAAATAAGAGAATATCAGAAAAAAGTGGTTTGGATCCACCGGAGCTCTCGTTTGGGGTGAGTAGGGGTCGCATGAGGAGCCGTTGGCGCGGACCTTAAAAAATAAGAGAATATTGGATAAATAAGTGTTTGAGCGACTAAATGGGTTATACTAGAAATAAATGTCTTTTTTACAATATATATATATATATATATATATATATATATATATATATATATATATATTACTGTCAGTATAATATCAACACAATACATGTTATTGTTTCTGAAAATGACACAAATATAAAACTATTTTAACACATTAAATGTTACTGTTTGTGAAAATGTAACAAATATAAGAGTATTTCATTTCCTTGTTCATACAGTAAAGTTTACTGTGTTCACAAGAAAATATGACATTTTCACAAGAATTTGGGAAACATGTTATTGATATAAAACTATTTCATTTTTCGATTTTGGTGGGTAGAGCTCGCATGCGTTGCCGCTGGTGCGGACCTATAAAAATACGAGAATATTGGATAAATGGGGTTTGGATCCACCGGATCTCCGGTTTGGGGTGAGTGGGGGTGAAATTGGGTGCCACTGGCACGGACCTTTAAAAATAAGGGTCCGTTTGGTTGACAATGGGCAAAACAGTGGGATGTCAGGCAAATTTTACCTAGTTTTTTTTTTTCACACGAGGCTATCAAACAACCATTAGGCGAAATTAAAGTCAATCCAATTAATTTATTTAAAAACAGTTTTTATATTATATTCAAAAATGTTAAAAACAGTTTTTACAATATTTTTATATTACGTTTTTTTAAAAAAATTGTAAAACATTTTTTAACAATTTTTTATAATATTAAAAACAGTTTTTAAAATATTACAAATCAATTTTTAAATATTCACAACATTTTTTTTTAACTATTTAAAATATTTTTTAATTTTGTTTTTAAACTTTAAAACTGTTTTATATTATATTCAAAACAGTTTTTAAAAATGTTAAAAACTATTTTTACAATATTTTTATATTACGGGTTTTCAAAAAATTTGTAAAACATTCTCTTAACAAATTTTTATAATATTAAAAACAGTTTTTTAAAATATTACATAACAATTTTTAAACATTCACAACAGTTTTTTTAAACTATTTAAAACTGTTTTAAAAAATGTTTTTTAAAACTTTAAAACAGTTTTTATAATATATTCAAAATAGTTTTTAAAAATGTTAAAAACAGTTTTTACAATATTTTTATAATACGATTTTTAAAAAAATTTGTAAAACATTTTCTTAACAATTTTTTCTAATATTAAAACTAATTTTTAAAATATTGCAAAACAATTTTTAAATATTCATAACAGTTTTTTAATTATTTAAAACAATTTTTTAATTATTTTTTAAAACATTAAAACCGTTTAAGAAGTTGGCAAATTTGTGGGCAAATATTTTCCACTCAAATATGTAAGCAAAATTTCCCACAGATTGTGCATATGAGGTGTTGTACATTGGCAAATAATGCCAGACAAATTGTGCAACCAAACAGCCAAAATGTGGACAAATTTTCATATTTGTCAACTTTTTGATATTTGTCTAGGGAAGTTTTGCCAACCAAACGGACCCTTGAGAATATTGGATAAATAGGTGTTTGAGCGACTAAATGGGTTAAACTAAAAGTAGGTGCCTTTTTTTCAATATATATGTGTGTGTGTATGTGTGTGAGTTTATAGTTATTTGACCCAATTATTTAACTAGTAAATTTTACTGTCTGTGTAATATTAACACAAATAATGTCACTGTTTGTGAAAATGTCATAAATATAAAATTATTTCATTTTCTAGTGCATACAGTAAGGTTTACTGTATGAGTAATTTTTTTATTTGAAATTTTATAGGTTTCATGGGTCTTGTTTGATAGATCTCGACGAGGAGATTTCAAAAATAGTAATTTCACGAAAAACGGATTTGTAAATCAAAAGTTATGATCATTTGAAAAAAAAAAGTTCAACCACTTATGTAACTTTCCCAAGCAAGTTACGGATGGTTGGTTTTAAAATGATATAATTGTGAAAAAAAGTTCTAAAAAATTAGGCGTTGGACCTATATGTAGGGAAAAAATATGGTGGAACTAAAATGAGTAAAAAAATGTCTAATAGGACCTATATGCGAATACCCATTGTTCATTTTTAGTAGATCTGACAAAATGAGGCACGACACGATAATACGACATAAATTGATACGAATATATAAGTTAATGGGTAGACTTTTAATGGTTTCGAGTCATATCAGTTCCAACCCAATAAAACACGATAGTTAACGGGTCAGATTAATGTTCACTCCCTTAATTCGTTAATACTCGATAAAATTCTTTATGAGCCATTAATTTAAGTAAATAAGATATATTATTGGAACTTATAATTAGTTTTTGTGGGCATAATATCAATTTAATTATAACGAATTTTAATAACTAAGAGATTTAGTTATATCAATGAATTAAAGAATCTACTTGTATTTAAAACTGGCATAATATATCAACTTATATACAATTCAAAATAATTCGTTATCTTAATGGGTATTAATGGGTGAACACGACACTCTACGTTAGATAACATGTCAGGTTTGAATATGATTTTTTCATACGATAAAAGTCGTCCGTTTAGATACGAACACAATAAAAATTGATACGAACATGAGTCAATACGGTCCATTGACATATCTAATCTTTAAGAGTATATAGAAGGAAAGTAAATTTTTTTTATTTTGACATCTTATTTTTTTAAATCAACAATGTATGGCAAAAACTTCTTATCTGGTAGTGAATGAAAGCAGACCACGTACTGAGAAAATCAGGGGGTAATTTTCTAATCATGTATGAATATTTAATGAGAAGCAAAAAAGAAGCCCCCGGTGAGGATCGAACTCACGACCTTTCGCTTACGAAGCGAACGCACTACCACTATGCTACGCAGGCTCTTGTGATGGTTTATTAATCTCAGGAATATTATATCATATGTTCAAATGTGAGACCTGCACACGCACACAAGAGGACAAATACACATGTAGGAAGGGGTGAAAAATGAATCATCGTTAGTAAAGGGACAGAAGCCTCTTTGAAAACCTCAATATGTTTATTCATATAAAAAGGTGCATGAAAATAAAGATTGTAATCTATTACTACTATAAAATGCTAAATAAAGCATTTATGACTACTCTTCATTGAGAGTGCCCACGTGCCACTACATTTATGACTCTACTTTAAAGGCTGTTTCATTCTCTTCCTTCTCTCCTCAACTGATCGTCTTTTACCAGTTTGGGTGTCTCGGTTTTGTAAATTTTAGATATGGCTGTCAAACGCAATTGGGCGGTGTTCCTTTTCCCAATATAGTTTCCCCAATGTTGAACGCTTGAGTTGAACATACAGATTATGTCACGTTCAGATTCTCTTTGACCACTCATCTCATTTGCTCCGGTCGACCTTAAACTTCGGCCAAGGCAGTAGTAGATCTCCGACCAAGGCAGTAGTAGATCTACTACGATGAAGGCAACAATAGATCTCTGGCCAAGGAATAAGCTCTGACCACTTTCGTATCTGTCAAAGGTAGATTGCCGGCATAAACATCAAAAGGTATTTTAAGCTTTTCTTTTATAAACTATTTTTTACTGTGTTTACTGCAAGATCTAGAATGACAATTTTTTTTTTGTTAAGTAGTAGATCTCCGGCCGTTTTCCTATTTGTTAAGTTTGTTGATCAAGAATGACCATTTTTTTTTGTTGAAGGTTTTGTGTTTTTTGACAGTATTTTTTACGCTGTATGAAGTTTTTTATTTCTGACAGTGTTGTTGCTTCAATGTTTAATTTTTTTGTTGCTTCAATGTTTGGAATTTCTTTTTTGACAGTGTTGTTGTTTGAATGGTTAGAATTTTTTTTGACATTGTTATGTCGTTGCTTCAATGATTAGAATTTTTTTTCACATTGTTGTTTGCTCGACTATTTGGAATTATTAAATGTAGGGTTGCTTCAAACAGTGTTGTTGATTCTACCGCCAACTCGAGGCCTATAATTTGTAATGATGAGTCCAATCCAATGTAGGCTTATGATAACTTTTTAATAGTTAAAATATTGCAAATATTATTAAATTATGTTTATGTTTTGTGGACTTGTATTTGAGATTGTTTGGGACCTTTTTTTATGTTATGTTGTGTAACTTTTTGCTATGGATTTGCTGAATTTTTAGAGACATTTTGATTTAATATGACATTTTCATGTAATGTTATAATATTTAGGTGATGCTGAAAATTTAATTTTGAGATTCATAGGCGATGCTTCTCTTTAATGTTGCAATTTATATGTGATGATGAAATTTTAACCTTGACATTTATGGGCATGCTGAATTTTGTAGTATTAACAAAATATATAGATGATTTTTTTAGCACTCCAAAATAAACGGGGTGGGTTGTGACCTGTAAAATTTAAATGGGGTGGGGCGAGTTCATGCAAAAAAAAGTTAAACATATTCAGAGCTCCTAAAAGTAAGCCCGTTACGGTTGCTACTTAAATGTGATAAACACATGATATGGCTGTCAAAAGCAATTGGGCGGTGTTTGGGATGTAAATTTTGAACAACTCCAAACTCAAGGAACCCAAACGTCTCAGACCTTTAAACCCATAAATACAACCTTCTAAACTCATTTCTTATCATTTATTCTCACCCAAACCTTTCCTATACCTCTATTTATTTCTTCTCTACGTCAGTTGTCCCTCCTCCATACCTACCACGTTCTCTCATCTCTTTCTTCAAACCCGGGGTTCATTTACTCTGGTCCGAACTCGACTGCCGACAACCTTAAATTGGGTCAATCAAAATGGGAAACGATTTCAACAGTGAGATCCACGATCAGGCCTTCGCCCGTGAGCTGAATAATATCCTCGAGGAGTAGTGGGGCAAAACGGTAGATTACATGCATAATCCATTTCGTAAGGGCTCTTCATTTGGGAGACAAAGTTTCTGGTTGTATTGTAAGGGTTTGTTGAGGGTGGAAATTGTTGGGGGTGTGACAAAATTGTTGGGTGGGATTGGTGTGGCCATTTGTATTGGGAATGATAATTTGGGTGGTGTTGAAGTCAGTGGGGAGGTTGCTGACTTGAAAGCTTTGATTGATGGTTTAGATTATGATATTTTCTTGGGTATTAAGAGGGTTATGATTTTTTGCAGAAATATATGCAAAAAAAATTGGGCTTGTGTAAACTTTAAGATTAAAAGGTGTAACAGTTGGTGTTTTAAAGCTCAGCGGCAGAGAATGTATTTTCTTATCCTTAAACAAAAAAATAAGGAAGAAATATTTTACTCTATCTACCACGCCCCTATTAGGAACTTAGGACCATTTGATGGGTTTGATAAAAGGTTTAGGTGGATTTTTGTTTAGGTGGACCATTTGTTGGGTTTGTTGTTAACACAAAACACATGTTTGAAGTGGCTGTGGAGTATTATAAGATAGGAATTTTTGTTCAGGTGGACCATTTGTTGGGTTTGTTGCATAATCTAGGTCATCGTTTTATCGCACCTGAGCACATTACCACTGGCTTCTTTACTGTTGATGATTGCAATGCTCATAGAGTCCTTAAGAGGTAATAATATTAGTATTACAATACATTGTGATTAGTCCCCTCATATTTGTGTTGTACATACACGTATAATTGTATATGCATGCCAATGATTTTGAGAATCCGGATGGAGAACAAAGTTTAGATACACTTTTTAGGGGTATTTTTTTTCAATGTTAGAAATTAGGAGAGTATTGTATTTTTCTATTCAATATTTAGGTGTATTGTATTTAAGGGAAATATTAGAATATTCACGGGAAATTTTAAATTTCAATGTTAACACTAAAAAATTCATCTTGGGGGCAGAACCCCGACATTACTTGATTATATATATATATATATATATATATATATATATATATATATATATATATATATATATATAGTGATATTCTTTTTTAATTTTGACAATTTAGTCATGCAATGTACGAATAATATAATCTTTGTCGTGAATAAATATTTGACAGGTGAGGAGGGCAATGGGCTAGTAAAACAAAATCTATTAAAAATGATGTCTCAGTCGTTATTTTGTTGGATGTAAAGGTGATTTGCACGAATTTTTGTGGGAAATTTTTCACTGAATAAATTATTCCCTTTAATTTCTTTTTTTTCCCCGTAGGCAACTGAAGTGGCATTTACCATGTAATGGGAGGATCCTTGGACAAAATCCTATTTAATTGGTCGTGGTCTTTTTATTTTTAAATGAAAGATACAAAATTTATGCCATAAAGTAATGTACCAGATCATTGAAAAAAACATCAACCCACATTTTGCTATGTATTATTCATATTATACACATATAACAATTCTTCAAAGCCATATTACTTCTTGGAGGAATGTTTTGGAAAGATCTTTTTCCAGTTATTGTATTCATGGTTAAATAAGATATATATTTATATTTTTTTATATTATCATCATTAGTTTATTATTGAACCTAGGTGTTTCTCTTTTCTCTATTATTAAGTACTTTAGAAGTATTGTATTTGTTATACAACGTTATAAATGCTTTTTGGCTAAGAAGTTGTTCATGTGTCGCGGTCTTTATTTATTTACAATTCCCTTTATCACTATATTTTGCCTTTTTATTTTCTAACATCAAGTACATAAAAACAATTAGTCTTTTTCCCCAAATATATTTATAAATTATCTATAAGGGAGATGAATGCGAAACGAGAGGGTCTGTTAATAACACAAAATCCCTTTCTTTTTTGTCCCCTCCCCTCAACCACTATTACCATAGAAATGGAAATTCACCTCCCACAAATTCTTCTCTCTCTCTCCCCTCCGTTCCATCTCCTTCACCAAGCGAGGGTCTGTTAATAACATAAAATCCCTTTCTTTTTTGTCCCCTCCCCTCAACCACTATTACAAGAGAAATGGAAATTCACCTCCCACAAATTCTTCTCTCTCTCTCTCTCTCTCTCCTCCGTTCCTTCTCCCTCACCAAGCGAGGGTCTGTTAATAACACAAAATCCCTTTATTTTTTTGTCCCCTCCCCTCAACCACTATTACCAAAGAAATGGCACATCCCCTCCCATAAATTCTTCTCTCTCTCTCCTTCGTTCCATGTCCCTCACCCCTTTTTTATACACATGTCCTTCTCTCTCTCTCTTTGTTAAATGGGTCAGTTGTTCTGGGGGCGCTTTTGGGGAGAAACTTTGATGAGGAGAAATGAAACGTACTTGAGATTTTGAAGGGTGCTACTGATATAATCGATCAAATGAATAACAGATCCTTTACCGACTGTTCAAAGTTAACTCGATCGTTGAGTTGAGTAGTTAACATTGCGTGTTGAGTTCTGTTGTTATAATGCGGTTTGTTCCGGTTGTACACTTGGGCCTTTGGCTATGTCGTATATGTCGTATTTGTCCAAATGCCAAAAAGATGAAAATGTTTTTGATTTTTTTTTTTTATTATTGATATGATGAGATAAACATATGTATTGTTTGATAAAAGGACATGAACATACTTTTCATTATTAAGGGTTTAGTATTATTTTGTAAAATGTCATAATTTTGACACAAACACGACATGCCACAATTTTATGCCAAAATATTCCCACACGAACCCGATGCAATCAAGACAAATTTACTTAATTACGAATATATTTCGCACATTGCGTCTCGCCTGCGCATCACGCGGGTTTACACCTAGTTCTAGATAAATCCACAAAGGATATCATAAAGTCGAAAATTGTATCATGAGTGGAGGGTGCCACTTGTTTGTGCTCAATACAGGTAAGGATATGATACGTATGAGATATGCATTTCACATATTTTCAACTATTCAAACAAGAATTTTAAATGTGCATATATGTCGTATGTTTATTTTTGTTGAATGAGAATACGTGTTTGTTAGGGTTGACAAACCATTTATGCCAAAAGCCACATGTGGAATTGGTAAGTCATGTGGTGGAGTTAGCAACCCATGTAACTAGTTGGCAACCCATGTATAGTGGGCGAGTGAAAGCTTTTGCTTGCTATAAGTGAGACCCTCTTGAGAAGATTAGATATACCAAAAATAAACCAACATAACACAAACTAGTGAGAGAGTCTTCTTCCAAATATGAGGGTTTAGAGTGAGAGGTGAGGGTTTTTTCCCTTACTCCCATGGGTATTGCTCAAAGGTGGAACAAGGGTGTGTGTGTGGTGTGGGTGAGAGTGTGAGTGTTTCATGTATGGAAGGTGTGCTCAAAATATATTGTATGAGATATTTCTCATTAGGTTACATGGGACCGGGATACACCGGATTGGATACATGAAAAATACTTGAAACACTTGGGAGGATTCAAAGAGTGTATATCTTTATAGCGAGAAGTTTAATTGTTGAGAGTGTGGGTGTTTGTAAACACTGGTTTTATTGTAACGGCGAAATTAAACTATCCCTCCGGTGGACATAACATACATTTGGTGAACCACATTAAATCTCGTGTCTTTCTTGTGTGTATGTCATTTTATTTTTTCTCTACTATTTATTTCTATTTGGTTGATTGTGGTGTCAGCATTGGTACCAGAGCTCCAGGCTCACATAAGGTGTTAAACCACTAGTGTTGGAAGTCTTGGGTCGTTTACTTTCAAGCATTGCTAGAAATGTTACGAGGTGGAGGAATTTAATAAGAATGGATTTTTCGCTCTCGATGATGTAGAGTTGAGGTTATTCTTGTCAACACAAGTTGTGTATCGGATTTGATAGAAGAATGAGTCGGAGAAAGACGGGGTGTGGTTGCTTGCTCGAAATGCAATTGGAAAGGGTTTGATTGTTGTTTTGGAATGCAGTTGGTAATGGTGTAATAGCCACCCGCAAGGTCTATTGATATTGTTTGATCTTCACCGGGAAGAAAATTGATCACCGGGGATGTAGTCATAGCAAATTTACATCCAAAGAAAATGAGCATTGTTACATGTGAGGGAAATGAGTCGTTTCTTGGTTCGGTATTTGAAGCTAGGATGGTGTTGGCTCCGAAAGTACCTCAAAACAGTTAACGGTGTATGCTGGACTTTTGGAAATATTCTTGTAATCTCCAAAAGTGATGAATTCTAAGAACAATAGTGCTCGATTGTAGGTGGAGTTCATGAATCACACTGTGTTGCCCGTATTTTGTGTGAATTTTTCATGCCGTCTGGAGAACAAGGTGCATAAGTCAGGAAAACTTTCCAAATGCTCTCCTTTACAACCGATGACTGTGGTGTATGTTTCAGCAGACGATGGTGTGAGGAATCTTGCTAGTGAATGGGTGAAATCGAGGTCCCTCTTCGGAGTTGATGGGTATATTCTACTGGTTGCAACTATATTTAAGCATTGACCCATAGGTTTAACTTCAAAAGATGTCCAAGAAAAGCTATTGAAAATTAGAAGGTGCAATGGGTATATTTGCAAAGGAAGGTGCATAATCTGAGGGCATTTCTCATGAATTATTTTGATCTTTGTGGAGGCATTGAATGATATACGAATAGGTGCTGCTAGTACAAGGAAGATCAATTATGGGTCCTTTTTTTGTTGCTTTGGCATGTCATAGACTGCTAAGGTGGATATTATTGGGGTTGATAAACCATTAATGCCAAAAGTTACATGGTGGAGTTGGCAACCCATGTGATGGAGTTAGAAACCCATGTGAAGTGGAAAAGTGGAAGCTTTTGATTGATATAAATTAGACCCTCTTGAGAAGACTAGATACACCCAAAATACACCAACATAACACAAACTAGTGAGAATCTTTTTCCAAATGTAAGGGTTTAGGGTGAGAGGTGAGGGGTTTCTCCCTCACCCCATGGATATTGCTCAAAGGTAGAACAAGGGCGTGGGCGTGGGTGTGGTTTGGGTGAGAGTGTGAGTGTGAGTGTATGGTAGGTGTGCTAAAAATATATTGCGTGAGTCTCACCCGGGTACATGGGAGAGAGATACACCGGATTAAGTACACGAAAAATATCTAGAAGGATTCATAGAGTGTGCATCTTTGTAGCGAGGAGTTTAATTGTTGAGAGTGTTAGTGCTTGTAAACACCAATGTTATTATAATGGTGGAATTAAACTCTCCTTCCGGTGGGCGTAGCCGACATTAGGTGAACCACGTTAAATCTCGTGTCTTTTTTATGTGCCTGCCATTTTAGTTTTCCTTTATAATTTATTTCTAGTTGGTTGATTGTGGTATTGACATTGGGCATAATAGTGTTATCCTCCATACATGATACTATTTCTCCATAAAGTTAAATAGGTGTTTTTGAGTTCACATGTAGTCCATTTAGTACACCATTTAAAACATACTTGACACATCACCAAGTTTGAATTTTCGGTATAATTTTTAGGGGTATTATAAAATTACTCATATAAATCTGTTCAATTGCTAGTTTGATCAAATGTGGCCTTGCATTAGATAGGTCAAGGAGGTGATAAAGAAAATGGTTAATGCCAAAAAGATAATAGTCCAATTTGTTTTTATTTTAAAAAATAATTCTAATAGAATTTCCAAAACTATTCACACTTCGAAAAATCTTGCACATTTTCGTACAAGTGTCTCTAAATCTTCCACAATACTTATAAATGTCTCCAGATCTTACACGTTTTTTCTATAAAAATAAAAACACAATTTTTAAATTGATGCTTGATTATGGATCATTTTAAAAAATCTTTAAAAGATTATGGATCATTTTAACAAATCCTTTAGAGTTCGGTTTCTTATTGAAATCATGAAAGAAGGGTGACATGAGACTTTTTTTTATATAAAAAGGCAAATCTTATACGTTTTCTCGTACATGTACATTCATATTAGTAGGTTGAGTTCAAAATTGAAGGTATTACTTCTCTTTATATCTTATGTTGTCAGTATTACGATTCTGCAATGGGCCAGGCCGAGGTTGGGCTAGTTGTTCTTAATAAGCCAGGTCAGCTTGATCTAGGAAATAATTATCAAGAACCAAACTATACCCAATACTCGAAATATAAAAGTCTAAACTAGCGACTCAGGCTAAATAGGCCTAACACACTATGGATTAGTACGAAAACATATGAAACTTAAAAATGGAACGTAAGTGTGTGAATTTAATGTACATGAAAGTCAACAGAGGCATACATAGTGACGGTGCATGAAGTCAAAGAAACATACTCAATTCAACCTTTTGTGTAAAAACAGTTGAACAAAGTGAAATTGACTCAACTCATACAAAATACCTCGAATTTTAATGCTTCTCAAATCAATAACACTAAACTATTTAATATTTTTCAAGGAATTATATTGTGCAAACCCATTGATTTTTAACTTATAATACCCTAAAAATCTCACACTTTAAGCATAAACTCTCAATTTTTTTTGAAGGAATCGTATTATTCATTTGTAATGAAGCATCATTGGAACAAATTTGCCCTTGACACTTCTGTTTTATGTTTCGAATTCATCTTTTAGGCTCTTGCCAATGGTGTCTTTTAACACAAAGAAGCCTGCTTCTTTCGTAGCTCATTTCCATTGTTTAAACTTTAATCAATTAATTTTTCGTTTAAAAAATTTGGGTAATGGTTCTTACATGCACAATTAGTTCCTAGTACATTTGGTTCGTTATTACGCACGATTGAGATGAAAACATCCTATTCAACATATGACAAGCAAGTGTAATGTTCAAAAGTTCATGCAAAGTGTAGAATCAAGGAAATATAGTGAGTTTGGCATGAAGGTAGTAATCAACAATGATCTACGCAATGCTAGACATGCATTATTAATTACCAATTTTTTTAACGAAGCCAAGTCTAATAACACCATGATTAAGTCACGTGAAAGGATGGAATTGAATTGTGATTTAAACATCTTAAATGCGCATCCATATAAGTTGTAAAATAAAATACAAAAATCTTTCTAAAAATTTGAAATTTTTTATCAAAATAAAATCTTTTTGACTTTTTATAAAATTTTTCTAAAAGAAAAGAAAATCTGTTGGAGAACGAAGACCCCAATTTAAATTTTTTAAATATGAATTTCCTTTTAAATGCGGAATATAGATGGTTCAACACAACACACACCAATGAAATTTTTAATTTATTTTCAAATTAAAATAAAACTAAACACAAAGTGAATAAATTAAAGAACAAATGAATATTGCACTAAAACCACAAGATTCAATCCAAGTACTAGAATTTTCCTAACAAGATCAATCCATTTTTTCAAAATAGGCTAAACCACATTTTACCAATTTAAATTATCTCGAAATTGAATTAATTTCAATTTCATCCAAACTAAATTTAAGCACCAAATTACACTATAGTGATTTAAACCAAATTTTATCTTTTTGCCTAAGAATGCATCTAAAGTGAATTTTGCAAAAGATAAAATAGACAAACCACTACATGGCGATGTACGAGGAAAACCCATAACGGGAAAAATCTCGGACAACCCTGGCCTAACAAATTCACTAAGTATGGAATTATAAATTACAAGACAGGTACACTTACACCACAAACTTGAGTCCGTCCAAGCCTTGACGCTCCTTCTTGTAAACACCTCCGCCTAGCGAATAATCCCAGAGTCCACCGGAACCTTAGAGTCCACCAATTGAGACCAAGCAACCATCAACCACACATGGTTCCTTTCACCATGTGAGAAAGCCGCAGCAAAACAAAAGCTTCTTCTTATTTTAGGGATGTCGAAGTAAACCCAAACAACTCTTCAAACGGTAGAGTAGAACCCGGTGCCAAACAAGCTCCAAGAAAGATATATATTTAAGAACTTGGAATAAACACAAACTGATGGGTGTATGTGTTGTGGTAGAAATTAATTCATGAAGTCTTGAAAACACAAAGACGTGAACTTTTGATTTTGGAAATTCTTTCTCAATATTTCTCTCTCAAAGTGTGTCAAAAGTTGTCTAAAATAAGGTTGGTTCCCGCACATATAAAATTTGGGAAAAAGTTAGTGGGAACATGGAGAAAACTGCCAAAACATTTTCCCGCCAGAAATCTCGTTCGAACGAGATTTTCGTTCGAACGAAGTCTCGCTCGAATGACTATCTAACGATATTCCAATGGACAAAATGGAAAAAATCGTTGGCAAGCTCGTTCGAACGAAATTCTCGATCGAAGGATAATTTCGAACGAAATGTCAGAAAGGGCATTTTTTGATTTAAGCCCAAAAACTTTATTTTAAATAAACATTACACCCATTAAAAATTATTCCAAGTTTCTCTCTCTCTCTCTCTCTCTCTATATATATATATATATATATATATATATATATATATATATAGCATTCATACATTTAGAGACTTGAAATATGATGTTGATGATGTGAAAAGAGGCACTGAAACTCGACAATGATGTTCCCTTGAAAAGTAGGCCGCAACGTCATTAACTTTACATGTCATAGGCTTGGAGGATGGTCAAGAACTCTATCCTATGACTCAAGTGTTTTTGTCCGGAATTGAGCCAACACTACACTAAGACTCAATTGGAGACTTGTGTACTTATAAATCTTCCCCTTTGGTTATTCCGGGACAAAAACCAAGACAAAATCCTTGTAAGGACACAAATTTCAAATTGAGTCCTTTATAGTTTTGGCTCAATTCCGGACAAAAACATTTGAGTCATAGGATAGAGTTATTGACCATCCTTCAAGACTATGACACTCTCAAGTTGAAGACGTAGGGGCCAAGTTTATAAAGCTTCATCAAATGCCGATTTAGTGTGCCTCGTTTCTACGTCATCAACATTGTTCCATTGCTCCTAAGGTATGAATGCACTTTAATATATATATATATATATTGGAGCTTAGAACAATTTATATTGGGTGTAAGTTTATTTAAAACTGTTGTTTATTTTCAGAAAGATTTTATTAAACTTTAAAATAAAGTATATAAAGTTTCTGGACTAAAATCAATTTTTTTTATAGTTTCTGGAAGTTCGTTCGAAATGTCGTTTGTCGTTTGAACGAGTTCCCCAAAAGGCCACTGGAATGTCGTTTGAAGTATTTTTCGAACGAGAATGTTGGTTCGAACGAGATTTCCAACGAGATTTCTAACGAGTTCACACTGGAACTTCGTTAGAAGGCTCGTTCGAACGAGTTTTGGCGGGAGCAATTTTTTTGGCAGTTTGAGCAGTTTTTTCCCACTTTCCCACTTCTTTTCCCACTAACTTTTTGGGTTGACTTAATATGTGCGAGAACCAACTTTTTCAACTTAACTTTTTCATATCCTATAACCTCCAAGAGAGAGTTTTGAGAGTTCAATCTTCCAAGAAAAAGTTCATGTTTATGAGTGTCTATTTTTCAAGACAAATTTATTAAACACTCTTGTTTACACCCAAAGTTTGTTTATTCAAGTTCCTCTCTCTATATATACTTTGCTTGGAGTTTGGCACCGGTTTGATCTCTACCATTTGAAGAGAAGTTTAAGTTTGCTTCTAAATCCCACAAAGAAGAAGAAGGTGTTTTTACTGCGGCATTCTCATAAGGTAAAAGGCACCATATGTGGTTGACGGTTGCTTCCTAGTTCCTCATTGGTGAATTTCAAGGTTCCGACTAAGTCCGGGATTGTCAACTAAGCGGATGTCGGTACAAGAAGGAGCATCGAGGCTTAAAAGGAGTCGAGTCGTGTGTTGTAAGTCTTTCGTGTCTTGCACATGTAAAATACCATACTTAGTGGACTTATGGCTAGGGACGTCCGAGGTTGTTTCCTGTTTGTGGGTTTTTCCTTGTACATCGCGACATGTTTATTTATTGTTTCTTTTATCCTTTGCAAAATCACCTAGAATGCATGCTTAGGTAAAAAGATAAAATTGGTTTAAATCACTACTCATTTTTAATTTGGTGCTACATAATTATTTGGGTAAATGTTAATTTGATTCAAGTCATCATTTAATTTATTAAATTTTTTTTAGCCTAAATTGATAATATTGAAAATATGACTTTGGCAAATTTCTAGGACTTGGGTTAATCAATTGTGTTTAAGTGAAATCAAATTGTGTGCGTGTTCTGTCATATTTCACTTGGTTTAAGTTTAATTTGAAAAAGAAATTAAAATTGGTTAACTTGTTTTTATTAAACCATCTCACGCTTCTGCACATATCTAAAAGGAAATTGATTTTAAAGTATAAGATTTTAAAATTGGGGGACTATCGCACTTTTCAAATTGGTATCAGAGCCAAAATGATAAATTACTTCGTTGAGATCCTTTAATTATTTTTGGCTAAAATGGAATTTTCCCCCTTTTCAAAATTTCCTATTCTCGATGGTTCTAACTACGCGTATTGGAAAGCACGAATGAAATAGGCACTAAAATCTATCGACGAGAGGGTTTGGTTGTCTGTCGTTAATGGGTGGTCCCCACCTACACATTTAATAGATAATGTGCGTGTTCCCAAACCGGCCGATGGATGGAGTGAGAATAACTTTAAACTTTCAAATTTTAATTCCCGAGGATTAAATGCCTTGTTTAGCGCAATCACACCGGAAGAATTCCGTCTCATTATGATGTGTGAAACCGCTAAAGAAGCTTGGGATATTTTACAACTCATTCATGAAGGTACTAGTGTCGTTAAAGCTTCAAAACTCCAAAACTTCACAACTCAATTTGAAACCATCAAAATGAACGCAAAGGAAACTTTTGATGAATTTTATGCTAGACTTTCCGATATAGTTAATTCATTTTTTAATTTGGGAGTAGTAAAGAAAATTTTAAGGTCCTTACCCGATAGATTTTTTCCAAAAGTGATCATTTTAAATTCTTTACCAACCTTAGCCTCTACGAAATTAGAAGAGCTCGTAGGTTATTTACAAACCTATGAACTTGACATGTTTCCCTCTAAAACTGAAAAGAAAATAGAAAAGGGCGTTGCTTTAAAAGCCCAAAAAGAGGAAAAACAAGTAGTAGAGTGTGATAGTGACTCGGATGACATGGCTATGTTTGCTATAAAATTTCAAAAATTTCTTAAATTGAACAAAGATAAATTTAAAAATGATTTTAAGAAATTTGAAAAATCTACGCATGACAAAGCCGAGAAGATTCCTAAAACAATTAATGAAAATTTAAATAGGGACGAGTCAAATAGGTGTTTTGGTTATGAAGGGTATGGCCATAGGGCTTTTGAGTGACCCACTAAACTAAGGAGAGAGGGTAAGCCACCAAAGTCTTTTAATGCAACCTTTAGTGATAGTGATAATGAAGAGGGACCCGATTCCTCCTCTAAGCCCAACATTGTGGCTTTTATGGCTAGTCATGTGAGTGATAGCGAGAACTCATCTATTGATGAAATTTTAACACATGACACTTCCAAGGTCAAAGTTTATGATTCCCTTATTTTTGATGGTTGTGAGAGTGAAGAAGAGAGAGAGAGTGAAAATGAAGAAGAGGTTAATGTGAGTGAACTTCAAAATGCTTTTCAAGAATTATATGAAGAATCTATTAAATTAAAAAGAGAAAATTTGAACTTAGAAGCTTGTTTAAAAGAGCGTGTCAAGGTCGTTAATGAGAGTGCATTAGTGGAAGACCTTAGGACACGTGAGAGGACTCTTCGAGAGAAGCTTGAATATATAGAAGGTGAGAGAGATAGCCTTAGAGGTTTAATGGAATCCTTGAAAAAGGAGCTTCTTGAGTTTGAAGAGAGAAATGTTTTATTAGAGTCTAACATCCTAGGATTAGAAAATAAATTAAAAGACTCTAGTAAAGTCAAATTTGATTTGAAGTGTCGTTCGGAAAAATTAGATAAAATATTAGGAACGGTCCAAATAAAAAATGACACATGTGGTTTAGGCTTCGATACTTGTAATGAATCTACTTATAAAGCCAAAACCAATGTTTTAAGAGAATCACCTAGGAAAGCCTTTAGAGATCAATCCTTAGGTCCCAATTTTTGACGTGTTTTTAGTTGTGCACATTGTGGTCGAAACGGTCATCTTAGGAAATTTTATTTTGATCTTAGACAAGGTCCTAGAAAATACCTTCGCAAGGCAACCGAGGTAGCCGAGATTCCTATACCCCGAGATAGTCACTCTTCATTAATTTGGGTTAGGAGATCCGACTTGGTAGCTTTACAAGATAGGATATTTGATTCTCATTTACTTTCACATGCTTCCTCCCTTGCAAAATCTAAAGGTTGAATGTGCTAGTTTTTTTTGCATACTCTAGCTTTTTGTGCTTCATATTATATATCATTTCTAGGTGTATGCATGTTTAGTTATTTTCTAGTCTATGCTCCATGTTTAAGCACATGCTAGAATAATGATTTTTATTTATCTTTTGTATTATCCTTCCTTCATTTTTGTTTGCATTATATGAAAAATACAAAAAGATTTTTTGCTTATCATTTGTGTTTCATCTTTTAGTAATTTAGGCTTAATGAAAAATACAAATGATTTTTGTTTGTTTTTTGAGTATATATTTTTATTTTTGGTTAAAATTTTCAAAAACTCAAAAATATTTTTTTTTGTGTATTTTAGTTTGGCACACTTTATGTGGCATACACTTGTGTTAGAATCCCATCTTTTTCGCTCTCATGTGGCTAGAACTTTTGGTTTAGATTGTCAATCCTTATTATGTTCTTTACCTTGCTTACATGGAGTAGTTGGATTTTTTGTTGATTAAATGGATTCTATTTTTATATGCCTCAATTCACACATGCACGAGCTCTTTTGAAATTTAACTTCATATGTATATTTGAGCTTTGTGAGGTGTTCTCCTACCAATCTAGTCATCTACATATTTGTGACCAGTGCATGTCAAAATCCGTTGCATGTGAGATTTGTGAGAAATAAAAATATTATATATAAATGTGCACGAGGAAGGGCTCCGAAAGGATTTATTATCCTTTACGAATAGTAAGCCACCGTTTGTTTGGAACTAAAAGAAATACGTTGTCCAAAGGCCTAAAAATAGAAAATATGGCATTAAAAAGAAAAATAATTGCCAAGGCCTATGTTTTATTGATATATTCATTCAAATATATATGCTTATTGAGTGAGATTGGATGGTATATCAACGGTTGCATAATGTCCGTTTATCCTAGTTGAGCTTTCATTGTCATGACTCTATTGGTTTGTAGAATCATAAACATGCTAGGCTTATATGCATTGTGTTTTTTTATTTATTGAGTTCAATCTATATTGTCACATGAGGTTATATTCAAATGTGGTGAAGTTTGCAATCAATTGAGAACTCCGTTGTAACAACCCGAGGCTTTAGAGACGCTGATTTATTTATTTTGGGAGAAATAAATATTATTTTATTGGAGAATAATTAAATTGGCTATTGAACTCAAAATTTGAAGTCGTTAGAAAGTTGTTCGGATGACAATTTTGAGGGTGCCATTGTTTTCGAAAGGGTCAAGAAAGTCGAAATGACTGTACTTGGGGTCTATTTAGGTTTCGAAATAATTTAGGACCGTTTGATTCGAATTAAAGATATCGAGTCATATAAAGTGTGTATTATCATTTAAAGATGTGTATCTTGGGATTTAAGGCTTAATTAGCCTACGGGAGAAACAATTCTCCAAAGAGAGAAAGAGAAATAAAAAAGAAGAAGAAAAGAAGAAGAGAAAGAAGGAGAAAAGAGAGAGAAAGTGGATTTTCTCGGCCCATACGTGATCTCAAGGCGGATTCAGACCCTACGAACCCGAGGCAAGTGATTAAACTTGATAAATAATTGTTGTGTACCATTTATTGCATGATTTGTGAATTGAATTTGTGGGTTTTAGGTTTAAATTGACAAAACCTAACTTTTGGGAAAATCTTAGATTTATAGTGTATAAATGAATTTAAGGTTAGAAATTAGCTTATATGTGTTCTTGGATGAATATTAATGTTATATTTGTGATTGGGTTGGATAAAAATGGTTGGAAGATGATTAAAATGATTTTTGGGTATTTTGGGTTTATATAGAAAACAACCCATTCGTAGCTTGCTGACCAAACCGAATCGATTCGGTAGGAAGCAGAACCCATAGGTCTTTAGAGTCGAATCGATTCTCCCCTTTGCGAATCAATTCGGCGTGTATCAGACTCCCAGGTTCTTAGGACCGAATCGATTCGGATGGGCCGAATCGATTCGCTTTTGGGGCCGAATCGATTCGGAGGGGCCGAATCGATTCGAAAACAGGGGATTTTTGGAGATGTTTTTCTAGGAGGAATTTCATCCCTTTTCACCTAAGGTTATCGATTAGGAACCTTTATAGGAGTTAATTGGAGTATGTTTTGGATACTTTTAGAGAGTTTCCCTTATAAGAAATTATTGGAGTCATATTGACTAAATTTAAGGAATACCGATTATATATTTTGGTATTTTCTAAGTGGGGAAGCCCACCTTGATTTGGAGATTTTACTTGGGGATAATAATTATATTCATATGACATTATGGAACAATTTTAGAGATACCAGATCTTAGGATCCAATCCCAAATGGGATAACTTTAAAGGTTCATAAAATGAATTGAACCCTATTATGGATGGAGAATTACAAATGCTACTTGATGTGCATACGGATATAAAATATCCTTAACTTAAATAGAATTGAGAGACAATTCATAATCATAAGCGACATGTGAGCTTCAAGCAAGAAATAGTATCGAGTATACTAAGTGGGGAACAAGTGTGAGAATTGACGATTAGTATATCAAGAGAGAAATATACTAAACAATGACATTAATTGTATTGCGCCTAAGGGCATATAATTAATATGAAAATGATGTGGCAGGTATACCTTATATGATGGTATATCTTTATATGATGTGATGATGTATGTATACCTTATATTATGGTATATATATAGTGAAGCATACCCACTCCTTGCTATCATTGGGAAGTTGCGTGCGTTAAGGGTGAGCATCCTGGCTTAAAGAGCAGGGTGTGGATAGTCCCCAGGTCATAGTCGTCCATTGTGATTATTATGCGATATATATATGCATTCTTTTGGGGGTGAGAAGTCGGGGGTATCTGACGTTCTAACTTGCCGGTTAGGAACTATGACCGCTTCCCGAACGTTGTGTGCGTGAGTTGATCACGAGGTGGGTGTCGTTGAACCCCACCAGGTGGCCCCAGTTTGCTACATATATGGGCAACTGGAAGATGATAGCATGTGAGCCTGCGTCCCTCGAGTTATAGATCGGTTGGATGGTTATTGATTGTGCTTGTACTTGGGTATCAAGGGCCAGGGGGGGGGGGTGGGTTCCTTGTTTGGATTTCGCTTCGGCGAGACATCCCATGCACGAACCGCAGTGTAATGTTGGAAATTGGGAATAAGTTAGTCCTTAATTCTCATATTTATATATATATCACCTATCCCGACAATCGACAGTGCCAGGAGTAGTGTAATGGGAGAGTTCCTTGTTTGGATTTCGCTTAGGTGAGACGTCCCACGCATGAAACGCCGTGTACTGTTGAGAATTGGAAATATTAATTAATTAAAATGGAATAATAATTTGGGTTACATGCATCATGCATTGAGGGAATAATGAGCCTCGAGGATCAATACGGTTAGGAGTAGTGTAACGGTGGGGGGGGGGGGGGGGGTTCCTTGTTTGGATTTCTCCTCGGCGAGACGTCCCACGCACAAAATGCAGTGCCATGTTGAGAATCGGGAGGAGTTAGGTCCTTAACTCTTGATGCTAATAACTCATATATAATAATATATCTATGTTTACATGCCAAATAAGGGCATCACGAGAATATATGAAATTTTGGTAAATGAGAATGTTGATGTATTGTGATAATGTGGTTATGAAGATGATGGTACAACTTTATATGTTCAACAAATGAACAAATATAAAGAGAACTATAACATTTAAATTAAAGTATATGATTTAGATGGAATTCAAATAAGTGTAAGATTGGAGATAGGTTAGATGATTTTAATCTCATATTTTAATTGGGTTTAAGCTAGATTCTTTTATCTAGTTAGATTTGGGTATCCATTTGGAGATCACGTACATACGCTTAGTGCGCGCTTTAGTGGAGGGGCGAGTTAAATTTTATGGAGAGTTCGATTCCATTAAATCATGTAATAATGCATTTATAATTATTATGCATTTTAATACACTTGCTATATAAATGTTTTTCAACTCGGGCACTGACCCGTTTATATTTTCTCCTCCATGTATATATTGTATTACTTTAGGTGTTCCTCCGCAAGGATGCCATTGATGTTCATCCTTCCAGTGTATTCGTGGAGCTGTGGCAGTAGCGGACTGTTGCGGCACTTTGCTTTAGTCGATTCCTATCTATTGTATATCTAGATTAGGATTCAGTTTGTATATTGAGTTTAGACTCAAGTGTTGTAGGTTAACACTCTTATATTTCATTTCTCAGATTATTGTATTGTCTGTGACCCGACAGCTTATTCGGGTATTTCATTGTTGAGTTCTTGTTATACATTGTATTGTACTCTTTTATATTATTGGAGTTTGCACATATCACTCATCATAGTTAGATTTGTATTGTTGGTTATAGTTGCAAAATTGATTTTGTTGTTGTTGTTAAATAAAAGTTTTAAATTTTTGACAATTCGCTTTTAATAGTTTTGGGTAGTTAGCCTTATTTTATGATTTGTTGTCAGTTGATGTTGAGACTGTGCCATCTGAGATACCTGATTTAATGTAGTATAGGGCTGGCCACCCGTTATTATTTTGAGAGGGTTGTCACATCCGCGAACATGTTTTAAGTGATTGGATCTAAATTTAATCGTTACTAGTTCATATCCCAACACTTCCATTTCCATATGACACATTTATGCTATAAGAGTGTGAAAAACTCATATTATATTTTGTGTGTGTCATTTTGGTGCTTATATCTATATTTGTGTACTCATGTCTATTTGTTTTATATTATGTATACATATATTTGATATTGTTTTTGTTGGTCTTTGCCTTGCTTTCTAGTCCATCTATACTTTAATTCATAATTGGTATCTATCTTGTTGCATTCTTTGTTGATATCACATGCTTAATAGTTATGTATCATATTGGTATCAGTTTCTTGCATCTTTGTTGGTATCCGTTCTTATTCGTTGGATTAGTTATGATTTTGTTGCCTATGTGCTTTAATGTTCTCATCACTTTATGCACTAATGCATGTTTAGCTTCTTATCCCATTCTATTTATCCATTGTTTAGTTTAATGGGGGTATTTGCTTTAATTGGGGGAGATAAGTTAATGTTTGATTCTTTACCTTTGTTTATTACTGAGCAAAAAAGGGGAGAATGATAGGGGGAAATGGTATCTAATCCTATCGTAATTGTATCTTAGTTTGGGGAATTTAACTTAGGGGGAGTCGCTATCTTCTTAGGTTGATCATAGTTGATAAATGGGAGAACTTATTTAGGGGAGTAATCATTGCATATAATATTTTGATATTCCCTATGCGTTTGATAGTTTGCTTAAGTGTTCAGGAATTCTTCTAAATAACAACGTTCATCATCAGGCAAAGATATTGATCGTTTGGGTTGTTTGAGTCAAGCATTGTATTTTTATCTTGGGTGGGACATTTTTATTAGTCTAGTAGAGCTTGACGGCCCTTTAGGATTTTTGTTGGTTTTTGTCCCGAAATAGCCAAAGGGGGAGATTTGTAAGGACACAAATTTCCAATTGAGTCCTTTGTAGTTTTGGCTCAATTTCGGACAAAAACGTTTGAGTCATATGATAGAGTTATTGACCATCCTTCAAGCCTATGACATTCTCAAGTTGAAGAGGTAGGGGCCAAGTTTATAAAATTTCATCAAATGCCGGTTTAGTGTGCCTCGTTTCTACGTCATCAACATGGTTCCATTGCTCCTAAGGTATGAATGCATATATATATATATATATATATATATAGGAGCTTGGAACAATTTATATTGCGTGTAAGTTTATTTAAAACTGTTGTTTATTTTCAGAAAGATTTTATTAAACTTTAATATAAAGTATATAAAGTTTTTGGACTAAAATCAATTTTTTTTATACTTTCTGGAAGTTCGTTCGAAATGTCGTTTGAACGAGTTTGTCGTTCGAATGAGAATATCGTTCGAAAGAGTTTGCCAACGAGTTCCCTAAAAGGCCACTGAAATGTCGTTCGAAGTATTTTTCGAACGAGAATGTTGGTTCGAACGAGATTTCCAACGAGATTTCTAACGAGTTCACACTGAAACTTCGTTAGAAGGCTCGTTCGAATGAGACTTCGTTCGAACGAAAATCTCGTTCGAACGAGTTTTGGCGGGAATAGTTTATTTGGCAGTTTGAGCAGTTTTTTCTCACTTTCCCGCTTCTTTTCCCACTAACTTTTTGGGCTGACTTAATATGTGCATGAACCAACTTTTTCAACTTAACTTTTTCATATCCTATAACCTCCAAGAGAGAGTTTTGAGAGTTCAATCTTCCAAGAAAAAGTTCATGTTTATGAGTGTCTATTTTTTAAGAAAAATTTATTAAACACTCTTGTTTACACCCAAAGTTTGTTTATCCAAGTTCCTCTCTATATATACTTTGCTTGGAGTTTGGCACCGGTTTGATCTCTACCATTTGAAGAGAAGTTTGGGTTTTCTTCTAAATCCCACAAAGAAAAAGAAGGTGTTTTTGCTGCGGCATTCTCATATGGTCAAAGGCACCATATGTGGTTGACGGTTGCTTCCTAGTTCCTCATTGGTGAATTTTAAGGTTCTGGCGAAGTCCGGGATTGTCAACTAAGCGGAGGTCGGTACAAGAAGGAGCATCGGAGCTTGAAAGGAGTCGAGTCGTGTGTTGTAAGTCTTTCGTGTCTTGTACTTGTAAAATACCATACTTAGTGGACTTATGGCTAGGGCCATCCGAGGTTGTTTCCCGTTTGTGGGTTTTCCTTGTACATCGCGGCGTAGTGATTTATTATTTATTTTATCTTTTACAAAATCACCTAGAATGCATGCTTTGGTAAAAAGATAAAATTGGTTTAAATCACTACTCATGTTTAATTTGGTGCTATATAATTATTTGGGTAAATGTTAATTTGATTCAAGTCATCATTTAATTTATTAAAATTGGTTTGGCCTAAATTGATAATATTGAAAATATGACTTAGGCAAATTTCAAGGACTTGGGTTAATTAATTGTGTTTAAGTGAAATCAAATTGTGTGCGTGTTCCATCATATTTCACTTGGTTTAATTTTAATTTGAAAAAGAAATTAAAATTGGTTAACTTGTTTTTATCGAACCATCTCACGCTTTCGCACATCCCTAAAAGGAAATTGATTTTAAAGTATAAGATTTTAAAATTGAGGGACTATTGCACTTTTCAATCCTAGAGGGCCGTCAAGCTCTACTAGACTCAAAACTTTCCACCCAAAAATAAAAATAAGAAGCTTGACTCAAAGACCACTTAGGATAAATAACTTTTCCTTGAAAGTATCCACTTAGAAAAAAATCCTGCACACTTAAGCAAAACATTAAATGCATAGGGAATATCAAAATATTAAAGGCAATTAAAATAACTACTCCCCCTAAATTAATTCTCCCCTTTTATCAAATATGATCAACCTAAGAAGATAGCGTTCTCCCTCTAAGGTAGATCTCCTTAACTTAGATACGATTACATTAGGATGAGATACCATTTCTCCCCCATCATTCTTCCCCTTTTTGTTCAGGAATAGACAAAGGTGATAGAATTAAGAAAACACTCATTTCCGAAGATGCATAAAGTGTTAAGGACATGAAAGCATACGAGCAAATATAGACAATAACTAATCTAAGCAAGAATAATGGAAGCTAACTATGATGTGAACAAAACGATATCAATTTGAAACATAAGAGACTAAGCATGTGATTTCAAACAAACATTTTGCAACCAGTTAGATACCAATTATGAATTAAAGCATATGTGGACTAGCTAAAATGGCAAAAGACTAAAAAAAATTACCATATATATGTAGACATAATGAATATCAGTAACGCACACTCACATATATATAGGAATAAACACCATACATGACACAAAATACATTCAACTTTTCACACTCGTTTGGTAAAAAAGTGCCCAAAATACATGTGGAAAATGAAAGTGTAGGCGTGTGAACTAGTAACAATTAAATTTCGATCCAATCACTTAAAACATGTTCCCGGAGTTCTCATTTGATTGCAAAATTTTATCACATTTAGATATAGCCTCATGTGAAAATATAAATTTAACTCAATGAATAAACATACACAATGCACTCAAACCTAGAATTTTGACGATTCTACAAACCAATAGAGGCATGGCATTTAAAGAACAACTAGGATAAATGGACATTGTGCAAACCGTTGATATACCGTCCAAACTCCCTTAAAATATGAATATAATTATGGAATGACTATATCAACTAAAAAAAATAGGCCTTGGCAAATATTATTCTTTTAATGTCATTTTGTTTTAGGCCTTTGGACCATGTATTTCTTTTAGGTCCATTGTAAACGGTGCCTTAATCGCAAAGGATAAATTTTCTTTCGGAGCCCTTCCCCGTGAAAATTCATATAACAATTTTTTTATATCACACAAATCTCACATTCAACGAATTTAACATGCACAAGTCCTCCTAGGTCATAAAATATGTAGATGACAAGATTGGTAGGAGAATACCTCATAAAGCTCAAATATACATGTGACATTTAAATTTCAAATGAGCTCGTGCATGTGTGAAAAGAGGTATATAAAAATAGAATTCATTAAGCAACTCAGAATCCAACTACTCCATGTAGGCGTGGCAAAGACCGTTTTAAGGATTGACTATCTTAACCAAAAGTTCTAGCCTCATGGAAGCGAAAAAGAAAAGGATTCGAACACAAGTATATGCCACATAAAGTGTGTCAAATTAAAACACACACACACAAAAATCTTTTTGAGTTTTTGAAATTTTTAACCAACCAAACAAACGTATTTACTCAAAAGATAAACAAAAATCATTTGTATTTTTCATTAAGCCTAAATTACTAAAAGGTAAACCCAAATGATAAACAAAAAACTTTTTGTATTTTTTATTTAATGCAAACTAAAATAAAAGAAATACAAAAGATAAACTAAAATTATAATTCTAGCATGAGATATGAGATAAAACAATGACTAGAAAATGATAAGCAAGCATACAATTAACATGATAATATATCCTAAATCACATAAGCTAAAATATGCAAGTAACTAATACATTCAACCTTTGGATTTAGCAAGGGAGGTATCGTGTGAAAGTAAATGAGAATAAAAAATCATATCTTGTAAAACTACCAAGTCGGATCTCCTAACCCAAACTAATGATGAATGATGATCACGGGATATAGGAATCTTGGCTACCTCGGTTGCCTTATGTTGGGATTTTCTAGGACCTCGTTTAAGATCAAAACAAAACTTCCTAAGATGACCTTTTTGACCACAATGCGATCACCTAAAGACTCGGTGAAAAGACTTACCTCAGGAATGACCTATAACATTAATCCTAGAGGATTCTTCTAAAACATTGGTTTTGGTTTTAAGAGTTGATTCATTACAAGTATCGAAGCCTAAATCACACTTGTCATTTTTAATTTGGACCGTTCCTAATATTTTATCTAATTTCTCCGAATGACACTCCAAATCAAATTTAACTTTACTAGAGTCTTTTAATTTATTTTCAAAATCTAAAGTGCGAGACTCTAAAAAAATATTGCACTCTTCAAATGTGAGAAGATCCTTTTTCAAAGATCACATTAAGCCCTTAAGGATATCTCTCTCGCCTTCTATATACTCAAGTTTCTCTCTAAGAGCTCTCTCTCGTGACCTAAGGTCATCAACTAACACACTCTCATCAACGACCTTGGCACGCTCTTTTAAACTAGCTTCTAACTTCAAATTTTCTCCTTTTAATTTAATAGATTCTTCATATAATTCTCTAAATGCAAATTGAAGTTCACTCTCATCACTCTCTTCATCACTTTCACTTCCTCTCCCTTCTCCCTTCTCCACTCTCACTATCATCATCTTTTTGAGCTTCACAAACAAAAGCCTCAGAAGTGTCATGATTTGAGATGTCATCATCGGACAATTTCTCATTATCACTCTCATGACAAGCCACGAACGCGATAAAGTTGCGTTCAATGGGGGAAGCGGGTCCCTCTTCCTTATCACTATCACTAAGGGTAGCATTATAAGAAATTGGTTATTTACCCTCTTTCCTTAATTTAGTGGGGCATTCAAAAACCCTATGGCCATACCCTTCACAACCAAAGCACCTATTTGACTCGTCCCTATTAAGATTTTCATTATAAGCTTTAGGGATCTTTTCGACTTTGTCATGCTTAGATTTTTAAAATTTCTTAAAATCATTTTTGAACTTGTCTTTATTAAATTTAAGAAATTTTTGAAATTTCCTAGCAAACATAGCCATGTCCTCCGAGTCACGATTACTCTCATCAACCACAACTTGTTTTTCCTCCTTTTGGGCTTTTAAAGCAACACCCTTATCAATTTTATTTTCATTTTTGGAGGGGAAGATATCTAGTTCATAAGTTTTTAAATCACATACTAGTTCCTCAAGTTTGGTAGAGTTCAAGGTGGGTAAAGAATTTTAATCGATCACTTTAGGGATAAATCTCTCGGGTAGGGACCTTAAAATTTTCTTTACAACTCGATCGTCGGGTATTTTCTCTCCCAAATTAAATGATGAATTTACTATATCGGAAAGTCTAGCATAAAATTCATCAAATGTTTCTTTTCCATTCATTTTGATGTTTTCAAATTGAGTGGTGAGGTTTTAGAGTTTAGAAGCCTTAACGACACTAGTTCCCTTGTGAGTGAGTTGTAATATATACCAAGCTTCCTTAGCAGTTTCACACGTCATGAAACGTTGGAATTCATCCCGTGTGACCGTGCTAAACTAGGCATGTAAGCCTTGGGAATTAAAATTAGCAAGTTTAAATTCATTCTCACTCCATCTATCTACGAGTTTGGGAATACGCTCACTTTCTACCAAATATATGGGTGGGGACCACCTGTTAACAACTGACAACCAAACCCTCTCATCGATAGATTTTAGTGCCGATTTCATAGCGCTTTCCAATACACGTAATTGGAACCATCAAAAATCAAAAATTTTGAAAATGGAGAAAATTCCATTTTTAACCAAAAATATTTAAAAGGACCTTAACGCAATAAATTAGCGCTCCGGATCTGATACCACTTGTTAGAGAACGAAGACCCCAACTTTAAATTTTTAAATATTAATTTTCTTTTAAATGCGGAATAAAGATGGTTCAACACAACACACACCAATGAAAAATTTTAATTTATTTTCAAATAAAAATAAAAATAAACACAAAGTGAATAAATTAAAGAACAAATGGATATTTCACTAAAACCACAAGATTCAATCCAAGTCCTAGAATTTGCCTAACAAGATTAATCCATTTTTGCAAAATAGGCTAAACCACATTTTACCAATTTAAATTATCTTGGAATTGAATTAATTTCAATTTCACCGAATCTAAATTTAAGCACCAAATTACACTATAGTGATTTAAACCAAATTTTATCTTTTTACCTAAGCATGCATCTAAAGTGAATTTTGCAAAAGATAAAATACTTAAACCACTGCACGACGATGTATAAGGAAAACACACAATGGGAAAAACCTCGGACGACCCTGGCCTAACAAATTCACTAAGTATAGAAGTATAAATTACAAGACAAGTAGTCTTACACCATAAACTTGAGTTCGTCCAAGTCTTGACGCTCCTTCTTGTAAATACCTCTGCCTAGAGAATAATCCTAGAGTCCATCGAAACCTTGGAGTCCACCAATTGAGATCAAGCAACCATCAACCACACATGGTGCCTTTCACCATGTGAGAAAGCCGCAACAAAACAAAAGCTTCTTCTTCTTTGAGGGCTGTAGAAGTAAACCCAAACAACTCTTCAAACGGTAGAGTGGAACCCGGTGCCAAACAAGCTCCAATGAATATATATATATATATATATATATATATATATATATATATATATATATATATATATATATATATATATATATATATATTTAAGAACTTGGAATAAACACAAAGTGATGGGTGTATGTGTTTTGGTAGAAATTAATTCATGAAGTCTTGAAAACATAAAAACATGAACTTTTGATTTTGGAAATTCTTTCTCAATATTTCTCTCTCAAAGTGTGTCAAAAGTTGTCTAAAAAAAGTTTGGTTCCCGCACATATAAAATATGGGAAAAAGTTAGTGGGAACATGGAGATCTTCGTTCGAACGACTATCTAACGATAGTCCAGTGGCCAAAATTGGAAAAATCTTTGGCAAGCTCGTTCGAACAAAATTCTTGTTCGAACGACAATTTCGAACGAAATGTCAGAAAGGCCATTTTTCGATTTAAGCCCAAAGACTTTATTTTAAATAAACATTACACCCATTAAAAATTATTCCAAGTCTCTACACACACACACACACACACACACACACACACACACACATATATATATATATATACATATATATACATATATATACATATATATATACATATATATACATATATATATATATATATATATATACATATATATATATACATATATATATATATATATATATATATATATATAGCATTCATACCTTTGGAGACTTGAAATATGATGTTGATGACGTGAAAAGAGGCACTGAAGCTCAACAATGATGTTCTCTTGAAAAGTAGGCCGCAACGCCTTCAACTTTACATGTCATAGGTTTGAAGGATGTTCAAGAACTCTATCCTGTGACTCAAGTGTTTTTATCCGTAATTGAGCCAACACTACATTAAGACTTAATTGGAGACTTGTGTCCTTACAAAATCTTTTTGTATTTTCAATTTATAAGCCTAAGAATGCAAAAGCATACAAAATCATGTAAAATCTAGTTATTGGTATAAATGATAACAATATGAAAGACACCTTAAACTAGAAACAGTGCCCAAACTAAATTAATGGAGGAAATACCCATAGACTTCCTAATATCCTCAAATCGAAGGGCATATAAAGGTTTAGTAAAAATGTCGGCCAATTGACGTTGAGTACTCACAAATCTTAAGGAAACGATAGTTTCTTCAATAAGATCACGAACTAAATCCTAATGAATCCAATATTCTTCATACGATAATGTTGGATGGGATTACGAGAAATGTAGATTGCACTCATATTATCATAATAAATAGTCATCGTGACTTGATTAATCGCATAACCCACCAACTTTTTCTTCATCCATAAGAGTTGTGCGCAACAACTCCCAGAGGCTATGTACTTAGCCTCCATCGTGGATAGAGAAATGGAGTTTTATTTTTTGCTCAACAATAAGACAAAGATAACTCCCAAAGTAAAATAATCCACCTGATGTTCTTTTACAATCATAAACATCCCCGACCCAATTGAAATTGGAATAAGCTAAAAAATGGTCATCAGTATCATAAGAATACCAAATTACATAAGAAAGAGTGAAACTCATGCATTTGATGATACATTTAAGTGTAAGCAAGTGTGATTCTTTTGGGGACGCTTGGTACCATGCATAAAATCCAACATTAAGGGCGATATCAAAATAAATAGCAGTCAAGTAGAGGAGACTACCTATCATACTCCTATAGATATTTTGCCTTACTACCTTATAAAAATTTCTTTGCTAAGCTTTGTCGAGGAACTCATGGGTGTGCGAGAGTTCTTAGCGGAGTCCAACCCAAACTTCTTCACTAGAGACATAGCATATTTAGTTTGAGATATAAATATCCCATTCTCGAGTTGATGCACTTGGAAATCTAGGAAGAAAGTAAGATCCCCAAGCATAATCATATCAAATTCACTCTTCATAACCTCCTCAAAAGTCTTAGTATGTTGGGAACACGTGGCTCCAAAGACTATGTCGTCTATATAGACTGGGGAAACCAAGATAGTACCACCCTCTCTCCTAATAAACAACATTATATCAACTCCCCTCTCTTGAATCCAATAGCCAAGAGATAAGAAGTTAACCTTTTGTACCAATCACTAGGTGTATGCTTCAAACTATAAAAGGCCTTCTTTAGATAAACGATGTCTTTTGGGTTCTTTGGGTCTTTCGACCCCTTTAATTGTTCCGTATAAACCTCCTCCTAAAGAGTGCCATTGATAAAGTCACTCTTGATATCCATTCGGTATAGCTTAAATCGTAGATGACATGCTATGATGAGTAGTAAGTGGACAAACTGAATCCTTCCAATATGAGCGAATGTCTTGTCAAAGTCTAGACCTTCAATTCGTGCACAAACTTGAGCGACCAACCTAACCTTATTTTGAATGATGGTACTATTATCATCCATATTGTTTTGGTACAACCACTTGGTACCAATCACATTACTCTCGCTAGGTAGGGGGACTAATTTCCAAACATCATTCTTTTGAAATTAAAGCAAGTGTTCTTGCATATGCTCATTCTTAAGTTCTTCCTTCACATTCTTGGGCTCTATTGTGGAAGTGTAGCAAAAGTAACTAACCACATTTTCAAGTTGAGTGCGAGTCTTGACACCTAGTTTGGGATTACCAAGTATGACGTTAGGGTTATGACTTTTTCGAACCCAGGAGGGTGGATCCTTTCTTTTAAGAGACGGGTCCACCATGGTGGTGTTGGGTATAATGGGATCGTCATTGTGGGGTGCATTATTCTCACATGCAAGATCATCATGAATAAGTGTACCCAGCGCATCGTATCTAATCATGATGTTTATCCATTTGATGATATTAGAGATTTTAAGGTTATACACGCTATAGGCTTTACTAGTCGATGAATATCCTAAGAATATTTCCTCATTGCTTATAGAGTCAAATTTCCCTATATGCTCCCTATAAGGGAGCACTTTTCTTTGTGTAATTAGGGGAAGCGATAATTTATCTTATCACATGGGTCTTTGTAATAAAACTGAGGCATAATCCTTATTGATGGTAATAGAAAAATATACTTTACAACAACGATGATAAACAAACTCAATAATAAGGGGAAAATATTCTTACGAGAGGAAATCAACTGTAGAGAACCCAATAAATAACGTGGTTCACACAACTTAGGTTATGTCCACAGGAGCTATAGTTTTATTTCACTTAGATTGGAAATCAATGTTTACAAATGCTCAATCAAAATAAAACTATAACACCCCACGTAACTTTAGTGTCGTCCGCCACCGAAATTATGCTGGGCGTCACTAAATTAAATACCATTCTTAGCATATGATAGATATGAGACATACAAAAGTTTTCATCCACAAGATAAATAATCAACTAAATAATCATACATGCAATAATAAAACCCATCACCATGCTAAACTCCAAAATAATCTAACTCCATAATTTAATTAAAACTCCAAATGAAATAATTCAATAAAGCATCTGCTTAAAACTATAAACAACTTTGGAACCGAATGGCCTAATGAAATCCATAATGAAATATCATAATATAAAGTGACTAAACAAGACAAGCCTATACTAATAAAGCAAATAATTAAGATGGAACTCCAGCTGCACCTCCAAAATGGTCTCTAATAAATCCTACGCAGCTACTCTAAAGCTAATACCTGAAATGTTAGTCAAAGCAATGGATCAGAGCCCACCGTATGGATACCAACTACTCCTCTCAAATAGGGTCCTTGAACCCATACAATAGCATTATACACAATAAACATGATAGTAGAATATTTTAAATTAAACGAGATATAATAATCGACAAATAAAATATATCACGATCTATCCATAGCAACGTCTACCCAAAATTCAAGTCTCAATATTTAATTTCCAACAACTTCCTATTTTTTAATTTAATTTATTTACTCAAATTTATCGTCATTCTTATTTTGTTAACATCAGTTGCGGTACTCCCGCATTTAAGTCATACACCATAATAGTTGTGGGACTCCCACTAAGTTTACATCATTTTATTTGAGGGACTCATGCTTATCGTCTTTCATTATTTGGTTGCGGTACTCATGCTAGTTCTACACCACACCCATTTTGCTCACTATGGCCAGTCAGCTCGATTCACTGTTAGCTCTGCACACACTCGTTAAGTTCCACGCATGACACATAACTATAGCCCATTAGCCCATTTAACTGTCAGCCTGCACATACTCGTGACACCACACACACCCACGTCGCTATACCTAGTTGGCTCATTTAACTATCAGCCCTATACATACTCGCGCTGCCAATATATTTTCATAGCTGTTTTATCATCTTAGGTATTAATTCTCAATTTATTAAGTTTTGCTCATTTATTTCAAATTAGCCCCACCCTTATAATCGACATAAAATCCTCAAAACACCCTTAGTTACATGCCTAAAGGTCTCAAACACACAAGTATTTTCCATCCTATCATCTAGGAAGAAAACCAACTCACCAGCACCAATTAGCTGCACCCCTAGGTTTGCTAATCCAATGAACGTAAAAATAGCCCCACCCTGGAATTTCTATCCGTAAACCATCACCACTATCTAACCCCATACATAGAAAGTGATAATTACCCAAAGTTCTACTAACTAGTCCCATACCTAAAAAGTAACCTAGATAAAACTGAGCATCCTATCTATCCTATAACCCCACCGTTGCCGCGGTGTCGAACATATTAAAAATAAATAAATTTTATGAGATAAAATTTCCATTCATCACAATAATTTCACCAATTTAATCCACACACCATTAATTAGACAATTAATGCTCATTTAGAATACTACAATTGGGTGCTCATACACCCAATTCTACGCGCACATACCCCACAATTAAAGATACAATATATATCCTAACTATATATACGCATAACGATGAAAATAACGACGCATCACGCTCTCCTACGAATCACCACCCGATTATATCTCCAAAAGTCATCGTGACGCTTAAATTCTCAAATCAAATCACACCACTACATAAGTACTCGATATACCGAAAATTTATACTAACGAAATGCCAAATAAATATCATCTCCAACTCTAACGATCCTCACATCAAGATTACTACTTCTAACCTCAATGTCTACAATGTTCTTAACACAACTCCCTATCTCCAAGAAACACATCTAACACGTATACCTGATACGACGCAAATATTGCGTATTTCACCCGTTAACCTACGCCTTATTAGCCCCCTTGGGTATCTTAATCCCTATACTTATGCTCGTTAACCAGACAACCTCGAATTTCTATGTTAACATGTTTTGCAGGGGTTAATTGAGCTTTTGTAGGTATTTGGATGCTTAGTATGAAGTTCGGACGCTTTTCGGAAATGTTTCGTCGACTATTGCAGCTTCGGGGGCATTTTAGTAATTTCAGCATTCGGGTTTGAATCCCGAGCTCTTCACAGAAGTTGAAGCCCTCTGATTTCTCTTCGCGTGGCCGCCGACGGTGCATGATTCTGAGTTGTATCGAAAGAGTTATGGCATTTTTAGGATGGTTTTTACTTCAAATTCACACTCAAGGTCACATTCAAGGGCATTTTAGTCATTTCATATTTTGGTTTTTTGGCCCAATGTCTTCTTGGATGTTGTAGTCCTCTGAGTTATCTTCGCGTAGCCTCCGACCGTGCCTCATTCCGAGCTATAACGAAGAAATGGCGGCACTTTCCGTAAAACAGGACAAAGCTGCAGAATTCAGACCTGTAGGTTGCGAATCGATTCGGCCCAAAACCGAATCGATTCGGAATTCTGCAGAATTGCAGATTCGAACTTCCCCTGTTTCCGAATCGATTCGGACCATTTCCGAATCGATTCGGCCCTCCAGATTTTTGGTTTTCTTCCCTTTTATTACAAGTTTGCCATAGGATATTTGGTATATAACACTTTCTCTTCATTTTGAAGAGAAATATCTTCATTTTTGGCTTAGATTTTAGGGTTTGTAAACTTGGGAGATTTGCCCTACTCCTCTCTTGTTCTCTTGTTTTGTAAGTTGTACTTTAAGTTTAATTCCATTAATTTAGTTGTATTTCTTAATTCCTTGCTTTCTAGATAGTTTTCATGCTTTCATAATTAGGTTTTCTTGCTTTAATTCTTGTTTTCTTAGTTTAATTAGTGTAAATTAGTTTATTTCCATGATTTGTCCGTAGATAAATAGGTTCGGGATTGTGTTCCGCCATTTACGGGTTTGGACCTCGAAAGTTAGGGTTTCGTGTAAAATTGCATTTAATTGAAATCGCGTGTATTAAAGTTGGATTGTTATGCGTTTAACTTTATTTGTCACGCAACTTTAGTGTTTATAGCGATAATCCGAATTTAATCCGCGTGTGACCATTTTTGATTAAATGTTTAATCTCGCAACTTTGGCTTAAATTCCTTATTGCGTGATGTTTATGCTTAATTGAAAATGATCGATTAAATGTTTTCGAATCGAAATTCTAATTAGTAGTTGTTTAGCCCGTGAATGTGTGTATGCGATCCCAATCCTCGCTTTACTTTAATTTAGTGTAACTTATTCTTTTCTTTTATTCACGATAACCACCCATCACCTTTTCTGATTTCTTTTACACCCTTTTATTCTTGAAGTTTTAAAACAATTAACATCTAAAATTTAATCACTCCCTGTGGATTTCTTACGACACCCGACTTACCGTTGTACTTGCTTGTCAAGTGTAGTAGTAGCTTAGGTTTTCTTTTGTGTCGCGGCGGCGAAGCACACGACGACTGTGCACTTACACACGCACACTTTTTCCGCCCGGTCACAAAATGGCGCCGTTGCCGGGGAGTGTGTTTTAGATAGTAATTGTTTTATTATTTCGTAGTATTTTTTTCCTTTTGTATTTGTATTCTTTGTTTTAACCCTTTTTGCAGGATTTGCATACTTTGAGCTCTAAGAAACTTTGATTCGCGGTTGCTCACTTTATTGCTCGGATTCTCCATCTACAAACAACGAGGTAATCATGTCTTTCTATTATAGTTATTACGGTTATTCTAATGATTCTTACTTTGGGGATAGTTTTCAAGTTTTCCATTTTCAAAATTTTCTTGAAAATGAAAGACTTGAAAACATTTATCGAAATGAAAATCGTTATTGGGAGCTTGAGTTGGATTCATTGTTCGAATCCAATGACGATTCTTATTTCCTTACTTTCGAAGACGAGTTTCAACCAAATGAGGAGTCCGAGGCTCTTGAGCCGAGGAAGCCTACTTTGGAAGAGACTTTGCTTCTTTACTCCCAAGGTTTGGAAAGCTTAAATGATGCTGGAATGAGACTAGGCGCACTTTGCGATGAGATGAATTCTTTTGCACAAAACAACGAGGAGGTGGAAACTAGTGTTTCACCTCAATTTTTCAGAGAATTTCTCATCGAATGTGAATCTTTGTCCCCCGAAATTCAATCTCCTTCCGACGATGAGTCGATTGAGATTGAATTTGTTTCATCACCATATTCGTTTTCCGTGATCGAACCATTAGAATTACCGATTGATTCCTATGAGTCAGTAGAAATTAAAACTTCTACACTTTTTGCCGATGAGGACTCCTTACCGGACTTGTTTTCGATGGATGTTATCCCCGTGTGTGCACCATCTCCCATTCCACTTGAAAAACCTTTGGGAGATGAGTCGATTTTTCTTGGACCTCTAGTGTACCTTTCCCCCTTATTATCCAAATCCCCAATCGTCCGCCCGAAATTTCAAATTGGCGATGGTTCACTTTTTTCACCACCCACGTGCCTTCCGTTGTTCAAACGGAATTATTATTTTCCGGGAGGCATGTTCGCTTTGGAGGGTCCACCGTTGATCTTTCAAAGTCAAATCCCTTTTTGGGTGGACCATCAACTATTTAGACTTCTAGTGTATAGTTAGTGTCTAGTCTAAATAGTAGGTTGTGAATAATTAGCTTTTTAATTTTCTTTCTTTCCTATTTTTCTTTCTTTTTAATTTAGTCTAGTGTAATTAGTTAACTCTTTGTTATTTGTTTTTGCTATGCTCGGTACTAACTTGTTTTGTAGATTTCTTTGGACTCGCGCTTATGGAGATCACTCCAATTTTGGGTAATATCGTTCTTTTCCTCTCTTTGTGTTGTGTTCTTAATGCGCATTGAGGACAATGCAACATTTAAGTTAGGGGGTGTAGGATATTATATCCATTTCATGTGTAGTCCATGGATTTGCTCACAATTAGTTACTGAGTATGCCTTTTTGTGAAAAATTTGAAAATTTTCAAAAATATTTTCTTTCTTTTTTCTCCTTTGTTGGGCATTTTGCCTTGTTTCCAGTGATAAATTTCAATAATTGCCCGATCCAATAGACAACTCAATGATGCATGTTCTCGATTTTAGAAATTATTAGACTTTAGTCCTTAAATCATTGATATTGTGAATAACTTCATGAATTAAACTTTATCCCATGAACATATTCACTTTCCTTGTTATATTGATTTGGTTTAAGATTTTTATAACTCGGTAATATTTTGTTGCATTGTATATACTTACACCGAGTAAGCTTTGTACCTTTCGTCGTTTGTGATTGTTATACACTATTCTTTTCTCATTGAAAACGTTGAATTCGTTGGTAATCTCTCTATTCTTTCATTTGACCGTTCATTAATTGAGTTCATACTTGAAATGTGTTACTTGAGCATGATTTTCATATATTGTTTTGATTCGAGAATTGCGTAAACTTTTGGAAATGATCATAGGCCATCTTTGATATATCACCCATATTAGCCTTGACCTCACCCTTATATGTTTAACCTGGTTAACCCCTTTGAGCCTAAATATAGCCTTTCTTTTCATTACCCAAAATCCCATAACCAACTCTAAATTGGAGTTATAAACCATACATACACTTTCCATACCTTTGTTTGGAATGTTACTTAGGATTGAATGCTGTTGTTGTATTGCAGTTGCAATTTTAGGCATATGAGAGTTTGATAAGCAAAGAAAAGAAAGTAGTGAAAAAATGAAGAAAAAGAGAAAGCAAAAAGCAAAAGAAAACAAAAGAGAAAAATGAGAAAAAGAAGAAAAGAAAATAAAGAGAAAGTTGCATATGTTGTGTATATTGTGTTCAATAAGCTTTGATTACTTTCCCCGATGATATATCTAATACCGTTTTGGAACTTGTTTTTCCAATTTTGTTATTGCACGCATTTTTCCATTATCCCGAGTTTTCATCCTGAACACTTTGAATCCGTACATATATCCTTCATTTCGTACCTTAACCCCAAACCTACATTATAACCTTATTCAAGTCCTATGTGATCTTAAGTTGATGTAATTCAAAAGTTTAAATAGTTTGATAATCTGTGAAAATGCATTTCGCCTCTTTTAGTGTGCGGTATCCTTTCATTGAGATTACAGTTTTTCATTTTATATATAGCGTTCTTCTTCTGTGACATGTGTGCGTCCTAGTTTCCATTTACATTTACTCTTTATGCCCACATGTCCCGTGTATTACCTCCCATTCCGAGTGATTTCATTTGTTGAGCGTAATGCCCGTGAGGATTGAATGTATGCATGCTTTTATGTTTATCCGATTTATTTAAGTTTTTTCCAAATCATATTTTGCATTTTCTCACTCCCCTCCCACATTTTAAGGTTTCAATTCTATGAGGTGCATTCTATAATGTTAATGATTTGGACTTTTGTGTGAATTCATTCACTTTGCTAATAATGCGTATGAAATCCTTTTCGCCATTATTGGGCTTGTCGCATGTTTGATTGGGCATATTTTGAGGAAACTTTATGATGTTTGTGGGTTTCATCCCTGAAAACCCTCACGAGACGACACTCGTCCACTAGGGTAACCTAGGGGTTTAACGGCTTATTGCATACGCTAAATGCAATCGAATCGCCCGCGAAAGTGGCCTTTTGCTTTTATACCATACTTTTGTACCTCTCCAACTTTTGGTCTGCTTGTAGTTCTTGTCGTTTCTTATTTCATTGCTAGGGACTAGCAATGTGTAAGTTAGGGGGTGTGATACGACGCAAATATTGCGTATTTCACCCGTTAACCTACGCCTTATTAGCCCCCTTGGGTATCTTAATCCCTATACTTATGCTCGTTAACCAGACAACCTCGAATTTCTATGTTAACATGTTTTGCAGGGGTTAATTGAGCTTTTGTAGGTATTTGGATGCTTAGTATGAAGTTCGGACGCTTTTCGGAAATGTTTCGTCGACTATTGCAGCTTCGGGGGCATTTTAGTAATTTCAGCATTCGGGTTTGAATGCCGAGCTCTTCACGGAAGTTGAAGCCCTCTGATTTCTCTTCGCGTGGCCGCCGACGGTGCATGATTCTGAGTTGTATCGAAAGAGTTATGGCATTTTTAGGATGGTTTTTACTTCAAATTCACACTCAAGGTCACATTCAAGGGCATTTTAGTCATTTCATATTTTGGTTTTTTGGCCCAATGTCTTCTTGGATGTTGTAGTCCTCTGAGTTATCTTCGCGTAGCCTCCGACCGTGCCTCATTCCGAGCTATAACGAAGAAATGGCGGCACTTTCCGTAAAACAGGACAAAGCTGCAGAATTCAGACCTGTAGGTTGCGAATCGATTCGGCCCAAAACCGAATCGATTCGGAATTCTGCAGAATTGCAGATTCGAACTTCCCCTATTTCCGAATCGATTCGGACCATTTCCGAATCGATTCGGCCCTCCAGATTTTTGGTTTTCTTCCCTTTTATTACAAGTTTGCCATAGGATATTTGGTATATAACACTTTCTCTTCATTTTGAAGAGAAATATCTTCATTTTTGGCTTAGATTTTAGGGTTTGTAAACTTGGGAGATTTGCCCTACTCCTCTCTTGTTCTCTTGTTTTGTAAGTTGTACTTTAAGTTTAATTCCATTAATTTAGTTGTATTTCTTAATTCCTTGCTTTCTAGATAGTTTTCATGCTTTCATAATTAGGTTTTCTTGCTTTAATTCTTGTTTTCTTAGTTTAATTAGTGTAAATTAGTTTATTTCCATGATTTGTCCGTAGATAAATAGGTTCGGGATTGTGTTCCGCCATTTACGGGTTTGGACCTCGAAAGTTAGGGTTTCGTGTAAAATTGCATTTAATTGAAATCGCGTGTATTAAAGTTGGATTGTTATGCGTTTAACTTTATTTGTCACGCAACTTTAGTGTTTATAGCGATAATCCGAATTTAATCCGCGTGTGACCATTTTTGATTAAATGTTTAATCTCGCAACTTTGGCTTAAATTCCTTATTGCGTGATGTTTATGCTTAATTGAAAATGATCGATTAAATGTTTTCGAATCGAAATTCTAATTAGTAGTTGTTTAGCCCGTGAATGTGTGTATGCGATCCCGATCCTCGCTTTACTTTAATTTAGTGTAACTTATTCTTTTCTTTTATTCACGATAACCACCCATCACCTTTTCTGATTTCTTTTACACCCTTTTATTCTTGAAGTTTTAAAACAATTAACATCTAAAATTTAATCACTCCCTGTGGATTTCTTACGACACCCGACTTACCGTTGTACTTGCTTGTCAAGTGTAGTAGTAGCTTAGGTTTTCTTTTGTGTCGCGGCGGCGAAGCACACGACGACTGTGCACCTACACACGCACACTTTTTCCGCCCGGTCAATACCATACCCATTACCTCTAAGAGTACGAATCAACAAAGGGGATCAAATATTGGTAATGCGAAAGCTATACAGACTCACAGCCTATGAGGCCTAAGGCCATGTTCTGATACCATCTATAACCCCCCACATAATTCTGGCGTTGGCTGCCACCAAAACTATGTAGGGCATCACAAAATTAAATACCATTGTTAGCATGTGATAGATATGAGACATATAAAAATTTTCATCCAAAATATAAATAATTAACTAAATAATCATCCATGTGATAATAAAACCAATCACCATGCTAAACTCCAAATTAATCCATCTCCATAATTTAATTAAAACTCCAAATGAAATAATCCAATAAAGCATATGCTTAAGGCCATAAAAAACTTTGGAATTGAATCGTCCAATAAAATCCATAATGAAGTCTTATGATATAAAGCGACTGAATAAGATAAGTTTATACTAATAAAGAAAATAATTAAGATGTAACTCCAACTGCACCACCAAAATCATCTCCAATAAATCCTATGCAGCTACTCAAAAGATAATACCTAAAATGTTAGTCAACGCAATGGGTCAGAGCCTACCGAATAGATACCAACTACTCCTTTCAAATAGGGTCCTTGAACCCAGACAATAGCATTATATGCAATAAACAAACAGTAGAATATTTTAAACTAAACAAGATATAATAATCAATAAATAAAATAAATCACGATCTACCCATAGCAAAGTCTACCCAAAATTCAATTTCCAACAAATTCCAATTTTTGTAATTTAATTTATTTACTCAAATTTATTATCATTCTCATTTTGTTGACATCAGTTGCGGTACTCCCATATTTAAGTCTTACACCATAATAGTTGCGGGACTCCTACTAAATTTACATCATTTTATTTGCGGGACTCCCGTTTATCGCCTTTCATTATTTGGTTGCGTTACTCCCGCTAGTTCTACACCACACCCATTATCCTCACTACGGACAGTCAGTACGGTTCACTGTCATTTCTGCACACACTCATGAGGTTCCACGCATGACACTTCACTATAGCCTATAAACCCGTTTCACTATCAGCCCGCAAATACTTATGACACCAAACATACCCACGTTGCTATAGCTAGTCGACCCGTTTAACTGTCACCCCTGCATATACTCGCACCGTCATTATATTTTAATTACCGTTTTATCATCTTACATATTAATTCTCAATTTATCAAGTTTTTTCTCATTTATTCCAAATTAGCCCCACCCTTATAATCGACATAAAATCCTCAATATACCCTTAGTCCCGTACCTAAAGGTCTCCAACACACAAGTATTTTCTAGCATATCATCTATGAAGAAAACCAACTCACCAACACCACTTAGTCGCACACCTAGGTTTGCTAATCCAAGGAACGTAAAAATCAGCCCCACCCTGGAATTTCTGTCCGTAAACCGTCTCCACTATCTAGTCCCATACCTAGAAAGAGATAACTACCAAAGGTCTACTAACTAGTCCCATACCTAGAAAGCAACCTAAATAAAGGTAAGCGTCCTATCTATCCCATAACCCCATCATTCCTACGGTGTCGAATATATTAAAAATAAATAAATTTCATGACGTAAAATTTCCATTCATCACAATACTTTCACAAATTTAATTCACACACCATTAATTAGACAATCAATGCCCGTTTAATTATATAATTAATTAAACCATAGTTTTGCATCAAATTATTCGATTTAATATCACATGCATGTTTATAGAATTTATACGACAAGAATTTACTACCATCGACATCCATAAAATTTTCGTTATTTAACGTCATAAAACTTATCAAGAGACATTCCTCCGTAAAAATCTACATGCGAATACCTTAACATCTACGACACCCAAATCTCTACTATAACATGCAAGGTTTTGAGTCTTCATTCATATTAAAAAATTTCATAAAAATAATCCCGAATTGTATTCCACTTTCCCTGATTAATACATCTAATTTGTTTTAAGAAAACACATATATTTAATGTGTAGGCCATAATTACTATGCATAATACTAAGGGAAAGCAATAAAGGTAACCATGACTGAGATTTGTTTGAAGAAATAAGATTTTGAAGATGTGTTCCTCGCGAAAAGGTGACAAAGATTCGTTCTTGAATCGTCTTGAGATAACCCGATTTATCTTAACAAATCATGAGTTGAAAGTTGTGTAAAATGGGGCTAGATTTTGTAGGAGAAAGAAGATGAAAATTATAAGGTTCTACTACTCTTAGAGGTTGTGAAATTATGTTTGAAAACTCCTAACCCCGTATCAATTTAAGTTGAGAAATATTAGAGAATTTAAGTGGCATTAGAATCCTATTAAGACTAAAACAGTTCGCTCGTTAGTCATGTCCTAGAACCGTGACAAATATTTAGTTACGGTTTAAGGCCGTAGCAGATATCTGAAGCACGATTTTTATTTTGGACCTATTTTTTTGCCTAGAGAGTTTTGTTTTGAGTATTCTTATAAATGACCCAAGACTTATATGTACTCATATTAGGAGTCTTTTAAGCTAGCTTTCCAAATTCTGAATTAATTTAATTAATTATTGGATAAAATTACGGGTTGTTACAAAAAACTCACCTCTAAAGATGTTTAAAGTATTTTAAACTCTCTTGGAATCTCTTCAAGTCTCTTGACTTATATTACAAAATCTCCGTGTACGCTCTTTGTCTGAGTGTTATTGCCTTTTAGCTTTTATATGTCTTGTTCTCCCTGTCTTCAATGGAATGAAGTGGCATATATAATCTTTGTCTTTATTTCATGGGACCTTGAACCATTTTTCCTCTTTTTGGACACTTTTGCTGGTAAACCACCATCAAATATGTAACAGGGGACAAAAACTTCTGAACGTGGTGTAAAGTTGTCTGAAAATATGGACAATAGTATTACATTAATAAATCATGATGATGACATTGTCCAATACATTATATAAATTCCGTTGGCACGGGATCATGTGTAAAAAGAATATTTCTTTATATTAGATAATGTTTTTTGCGTCGGAATATTTTTAAAGCTAATGAGAACTTTTGATTGTGCAAACTGGTGGTTGTTCAAAGCATGCTTCCTCAAGTGAGTTGTTTCACATCATGATTAATCGTGTGGAGCTACTTTTTTTTCTTTCTCGGGTGCAGTTTCTTCGGGAACCTTGAGCTTGAGCTTCTTTAGTTTTTCCAGAGTTGATCTTTTAAGTGTTCTGATTAACCTCTTTCATGTAACATTGAACGAACTCCTTTTTTTCCTTCTTAAAGTAACTTATATATGAGTAAGAAGTTCTACAAATATGCTCTTCCTACATTTGCCCCCTCATAGAGAACGTTGTTATGTGTACAAGAAGTTTCGTATGAAACACCTTATGTATTTGATTTGTAGGTTGAAACTTTGATGGATCTTAGATCCTAGGGACCTTTGTTCAATGAATCTCAAATTGATGGACTTTCTGTCGAAGGAACTCAAATTGAAGAACCTTATTTGTACACGTGTCCATGTCCACTAGTACCTTACACGTGAAAGCTGATCGTTGGTATATCTTCTCTTTAAATACCAAGATCATTGATTCTAACATTGCCATCACCTATTACCATGTGTAGCCATAACATGATCTATGAGGCATCAGTTTGTGTAATAATTATTTTGCCCCAAAATTAAAACGATTACATATTTTAATAAATTGCCAAAAGATTTTAAACGACTAGTCATTTAGAAACCCTATCAAATCTTCTCTTTGCTCTCTTTAAAATATTCTAACTCTTAATTTCCATTAATGCTCTTAAACCTTCTTCTTCTGTAAAAAAAACCTTCATATGTTCTTCACTCTTTGGTGATCATAATCCGTTTGTCTCCTTTTTCTAACATTTTATAATGTTTCTGTTGTTTATACTCTTCTCTTCACAAAAATGGCATCATCAAGAAAGGTTGTGGAGGTTTCCGCCAAGGGTTCAGGTGTTACTCTTTCGTTTGAGTTATCAAAGAGGGAGTCTATTTTCAATTGACATTATCCTGCTCCATTCCTTAGAATGGGAGATGAATTTTGGGAAGGTGGTAAGGCCTTTTTCGTGAATTTGAAAGGGTTAGATGATCCTTTGCTTATGGAAGATGAACCAGAGAGTCAGCCCGAGGGAGGTAATTTACCCCCTGATGGTATTTTGAGGTTTCAGTTTGACATGGGAGATTTTCCTTAGTCCAATATTTATTTTGAGGCACCAGGTGTTTCACTTAAAGGTTTCGCTACTTGGACAATTTACATCTGTAAGAAATATGACCATTCTCTTCTCAAAGTTGGCTTCTTAGACGTTTCCTATGGTTTTAGTGATTTTATCCTTTCCAAAAATAACATTACGCTCCACATGTTGATTTTTTGATGGAATTATTTGTCTCACACATTCGTGGCAGCTTGCAGTTAGTTCACAACCACCTTGGAGGATGTGTGTGAGGTGACGGGGATAGAGCCATGCTATGCCCTTTCATATAACGATCAACCTTTATATAATGAGGAATCTGAAGCTCGAACGAATCTTGAAAAAATTTATCATGAGTGCATATGTGATTCCTATAAACTAACTTTTACTCAATTAATCAAGTATTTTTATACGATTCCACTAAAGTTGCCCAAGCAGCAGAAGGCAAATGGTGTAATAACTAATGTACCGCTTAGGACTGGAAGATATCACCCCTCTGAGCTAGCTGCTTATCTTTTATACTTTCTCTCTTTCTTATTCCTTCTTGGTAAATCCAACGATCAACCATGCAGAGATTTGATAAATTTGTAGTTAAATTAGCTCATAGAGTCAACATTCCTTTAACTTTTATAACACTGGGCTCATTATGTACTTGATTAGACAAAGCCCACTTTGATATGAATCATTTTGTTAGAAGATATATGTTTCCAACTTGGGAAACACAATTCTTCTGATGGTATTCCTTTACAGTAGGTTCCCAAGATCGCTCTAGTGGAACTCCCAATCAGTAAATTCCCAGTCAAATGCCCAAGATTAGTGCATTGGAAACATTAACATGGAACGAAGGATTTTCTTCCCTTGATAGATATCCATAGTGATTTTATCGATAGACCTTAAATTGAGAAAACTTACTCCAATATGTGGTTATTCTTTAAGGATGAAGCTTACACGAGCCACTCAATTCACTCCGAAGCATCTGTAAGTGATGATCCTTCGTTAGCTATGGTTCTTTTGACACCCAACCTCCTTCCTTCATTCAATGAGAGGGAGAGAGAGAGAAAGATCAAATATTACAACCCCATTTTCGTGCTAGGAAATTTAACTTTGACCAAGGTGTTCCCTTTTTAATTTGCCAGAATAACCGAGTTGATGATTCTTTATTTAATTATTTCCTTGACATCACACGATGAGATGTATTTTTTCTGAGTGCAGAGTTTAATTGAAAGATGACCGTTACTATTAAGAAAAGATAATGTGATATATTTTAATGAGTTGGATTTGCCACTTTTGGCCATACCAGTTCAGGCAATTTAAAGCTTTTGCCAGAACTCAATCAATTTATCCCGTTTTGGAATGTTTTGGGACTAATGATCTTGGTATTAAAAATAATTCTATTACTGCTTTGGGGTTTAAACTGAGTACCACCAACGTTGAGCTACCTATTGAGTTTCCTCCTTTTCCCTCAGTCAGTGAGATTGTTAAAAGGGGAAAAAGGCAAAAAAACCAAGAAAGTGGGCATTGGTGCAAAAAAAAAGCTCCCTCGGATGAAGGCCCCTCGAAATTACAAACTTTTAAGAAATACAAAGTAACTCGTGGTTCCTTTGAGGTGGATGGTGTACCTTTAAAGGCTGTTACCTCCCCCCCACCAAAAAAAAAATAAAAAAATAAACAAACAAACAGATCTTGTATGAAAGGCATGTTTAATGGTATTTGATATCCTATCTAGAATGGATCCCATTCCCGTTAGTACAAAAGACGTTATAAGTGGTTTAAAAAGATGTCACCCTGTTGATAATTTCACTCTTTCTAGGGTTCATCAAAAATAAGTTGCTCCAGAAGTTTCAACAGAGGAAGGTCCTCTAACAGATGTGCCTCCTCAATCAAAGAAAAAATTAAGGAAGAAATTAAGCTAGGCATGCGTGATAATAAATCCAATTCCTTCTCCACAAGGTTCTTTTGAGAACCTTTTAAATGATAAACTAGATGATGATGAAGAAGATGTTTCCCCACATGATGACTTTCCTAAGAAATATTTTCCATCCCAATCATTAAGTTTTCTCTTTAAGTGTTGGACTTATTTTTTTAGGAAGAAGCATCTCTTATAACAGTTTCTTGGTTCTTCTTTTGTAGTATGATCATTTTTCTACAAATATAATTGTAAATATTTATTATATCCCTCCATCTACAGAACGATTAAGTCCAGTCATTGAAGATACCTTTGTTGTACCTCCTCCATCTTTTCGTTGTCCAATGACTTGGCTTATATACTCTAGGAGGTATCCTTTTGTGTTTGCCGCTGCTGCAACTCAAAAACGCATTTGGCCAAAGATCTAGTGGTAATCCCAATTGCAATTATAAGTCTTCCATTCCTACAACTCCTTTAACTACGATGGAGTTGCCTTTGACTGTGGCCCTTCCAACTAGTTCAATTAAGGTAGGTTTGGAAAAGGTTCTTTATTGTTGTTGTTATTACATCATCTAAGTATCATGCATTATTAATACTTAGCTAAATGTTATAACTATAGGTGAGCATGGTAGCCATAGTTGTGCTTCCTCTGGATAAACTTCCTCTTTTCTGTGAGACTATTATTGAGGTAATTGCCATTTTAAAACAAAACTGTTATTATCTGTATGTTTTTAAGCAAAGATTTTATGATCTCATTCGGTTTGTGGTGTTTCATACTGCTAGAATTAAAGAGAGAGACCAACCATATCCTTCAGATGAGGATGACCCATTTTTTAGTTTTCCTTAGTGCAACAGTGGAACCTCAAGCTTCTTTCGGTGATACACTAGCCCAAGCTTCAGGGGATATGGTTCCTCCTCATTGTTTTATTGATGAGGTAACTCTTTGTAAACCTACTTATGACTTAGCATAATTATTATTAAGGTTTCTCTTAAAATTTACACTTTTTAAGTCAACTTAATATCTTACTATTAAGGTTTCTTTGAAATAATTTACACTTTATAAGTCAACTTAGTAGCTTACTATTGAGGTTTCTCTAAAACAATTTACACTAAGTCAACACTGTAGCTTACTACTAACCTTTTTTTCCTCAAAATTTACATTTTGTAAGTCAAGTTAGTAGCTTACTACTAAGGTTTTTCCTCAAAATTTACACTTTGTAAGTCAACTTAGTATCTTACTACAAATTTTTTTTCTCAACATTTAGATGTTCCTACTTGGTGACTTAGCACAAACTGTGCTAAGGTTTTGGCTAACCCTTATGTTTCACTATCCTTGCAGCCTGGTAGAGAAAATAACCCTCTCGAGTCATCTTTTCTTTTATGCCTTATGCTCCAGCTCATTCTCACTCATCCTCTCATAATGACTAAGGTTCAACGACCAATATGTAAAGTGGGGAAAATGAGTCTAGTTTTCAGCCTCTTTTTCCAAGAGTGTCACTAACTCAGTATCATCAAAAGGTTCTTGAGAATAACACTATCATTCAATGCTCATTTTATTATGTGCTTGTTCGACTTCTAATTTCTCACCATTAAACTTTCACTGTTGAGTGCATGAGACCTCACAACTTGGTAATGGCCTATCATATACAAGGGAGTGCTACCGTTATAGCTAAGATTGAGAATATTTTGCCATCTTACTTAGAGAAACTATGCTAAATTGCTTCACAGGGAACCTCAAATCTTTGAGGAAAGATGGATATGATTTTTTTGGCTGATTAACAAGTTGAGGGATTTGAGAAATCCTCAACTAGCAACCTGCTGTTCTAGCTATCTCAAAATTTTAGAGGATCTCAATTTTGAAGAAGGCAAACTAAGAGAACTTATCCCTCAGTTTGAGAAATGTGATCAAAGGCTAGCTGCAGTAGAGGAAGCTTTGATTGGTGCCAAAAGAGAGTGTGAAATCGTGTTTTAATGAAAGGTAGAGGTTGAAGTGAATATTTCTGCTATGTATGAGCATCAACAAAAGGTTTCTCAATATATAGCTACCTCAGTTGGAGAGGATTTATTCACTGCTTCCAACTTGGGATTTAGTTAGAATAAATTTATTACTTTGTATCTCTGTGTAATAGTCCCATTTTTGAATTATAATTATCTCTATTTATAATACAAAGAAAGATTTTGTTCTTGAATTTCATATTCACACATCATTTTTATCTCAATACTTAGCTCACAAATGTTGCAAACTCATGTGTTTCTTCACGTTTCTTCTTCATCATCAAACCCAATAACCATGTGTGATCCATGTGCTGGCAATGGGGGTGTTATTAACATTACATCGAGGGATCTTCAAAATACTTGCTAACATGTGTTTATTGATAATTTTCCTTAAGGTAAAACATGAAACCATCAGATGACTAATGGACTAATGGACCTGATAGTAATTTGGATCAACTTGAAAGTTTATCCCTAGAGTAAAAGGTGGAGAGTTTCTAGAAGGAAAAGATAAATCATTACCTAACATGGTGTTTTAGATATTCATTGGATCCTCCACACTACAAGGAAATGGAGGTGTATCCTTATGGTCAAACTTACTTTTATTATTCTTTTACTTTCCATTTTTACCTACTTCTTCACCTCCATCAACATAGTTAATTCGTGGAAACTGAGCTCTTCTAACTGCATGGATAACTGGCTATTTACACGTGACGTCAGTGATAATTGGGAGAGGTTGAATGACCAATGCAATAATATGAGATGATCTCGTGAAGGATTTGAATGTGCCTTCTCTAGTCTCATTTATTAAGTGATAAATGAATAAAGGTAAAAATCCGTCTATAAAAATCTGAAGGATCTTTCTCTTCGTTGTAGCTTCCCGTATATATAAAAATATTTATCTAAACTTCTTGATGTAACCCATCAGCTCCTAACCTGGTCTTGGCTTCTTTCGAGCAAGCTAAGCCAGAGTAAACTCATTATCTGCCGAAAAGAATTTCGGAATAAATTTCACATGCATATCCTCCCACCTAGCCACACTCCTTAGGCCTTAGTGAGAATACCATGTGTAAGCTTTGTCGGTGAGAGATTATAAACTCCCTTAAATGCAATTTTTTATTAATATAGTGAGCACCAAGATTCTCAACAAATCTCTTTAAGTGTTCCTTCAAGTTACCTCATTTCCTGTTAAACTTCTCAAAGATTAGAGGAATGTACCCCTCAGGGAAAATGCTATACCATATTTGTGAAACAATACCTCATAATCTCAAGATCTCGACCACGATTGGAGAGATATTAGTATAAGAGTGCAGTCAAATATAAGATCATCCTTGTTATCAGTATAGGTAGATGACAGTAAAGAAAGATTGATAACTGGGAACTTTGGCAGATGGACAACAACATCCATCCAAGTTTTGATATGAATAGCATGTGATAAATTCCCCCTTTGATGGACAAAACCCTTAAATAACTTAAAAAGTGATCCACTAATCCAAGAGGCCCCAGCTTGACCCATGCTGGCCAGCACATATATTCTTTCTATAAGGACCATTATTAAAAAAACCAATCCCTCATAAGGAAAAGGGGAACCCGATGAGATTCTACACATAAACCTATAATAAACATACACAAATATCCTTATTGTCTGAAACCTAGACACAAGTGTATTCTTTGGGAAAGATCTACGAGTAACAAGTTATCCTGTGGACGTAGGCCAATCTTAATGGCTAAACCACCTATATATCAGTGTTAATCTTATTATCCTCACCCCCTTCTGATTTATATTATCTATTTATTGTTTCTTATCTCTAATATGGTATTCTTCTAGCTAAGACAAAAATTGAATTCTATCTTTAGACGATAATGAAATGGCGTCGTTTGTGGGAACGTCTAAATCCTAGCTTTTTTTCATCCATTTATCAATTCCTAATTGCAAAAATTTTGAATTCCCAGTCAAAATCCCCCAAGTTTCACCCTACACCTATTTTACTGATTTTGTCGTTAACATCATTCGAGTTCTTTCTTAGGATGATGGTTAGTCAATTCATCAATACAGTTCTGCTAAACACTCCCATTTCTAATCTAAAATAGTCTCACACTCTCAAAACCAAAAAATTCAACCACATTCTATTTTTCTGAACACGCACTTTATTATTCTGGGAACTTCTTGCAATAATGGTTGAACATCCATAAAGTAGTAAGGAAAAGCAAGGCGTAACACCCTCCACTCCTATTAGAATAAGAGACCTAGCTAGATTCATGTGCATCTTGGTTAAAAGCCAGGATGCTATGCAAGAAAACATGAGGCAGCTCATAAAAATTGTGTTGGCCTCACAAAGATGAGAAGATTTAACTCCAATCACTTCGGCCTTGGAAAGAATTTTGGGAAAATAAAAAGAAACACCTCCATTTTCCCTACTGAGATAGGAGGCAAGAGAGCCCGGGTAAAGCCTTGGAAAATCCCAAAAGATTAAATTTGGGATTTGATACAAGCAACTCAAGGAATCATCTTAATATCCAGGTAGTACCTTCACTATATGGACTACTGATGATGATGATGACCATACATACTCAGAGAAATGAACCTTTGAAAGGATTAGCAAAGCACCAGTCTTTGACTAGAAAGGAAGAAAAGGGGCGCGAGCACATTCGCAGCCCACATCACCAATCTTTGATAGGACGAACAAAGTGCCGGAAGTTGGATCCTAGGTAAGGAGATAGTTCAAAAGGTCACACCAAGGCATACAATTGATGCGATCAAGTTAGCTTAAGGGAAGAATGCTCGACAGAGAGTCATAGACGACATAATACAATAGCCTAGGAAGCGCAGCTATGGAAGAGATCTATTAAGAGAATAGAAGATCTCTTGGGTGACCTCATAAAAATTAAAAATTAATTTCAGAGAAGTTTTGTTCAAGGGTCTCTATTTATGACCTCTGTGATAAGTTATCCTATACCCGCAATGTTTTCTCCACATGTGATTACTCCCAGCTAAGAAGAAAAATTAGACCTTATCTTACACGTGGAGCAATACCAAGCTGGATATAACATATTCTTATAGATGATGAGATGCACTGTAGAGCTTTCTTGAGCACTCTCATTGGCCCAGCTTAAATTTGGTAAAGTGACTTGCCTAGACGAGAAATATCAGAGTTTAAACAACTGACCGACCTCTTTGTAAAAAAATTTTGCTTCAGAGAAAAACCTATAAAAATGGTGGTTCACTTGTTAAGCATCCGTTAACATGAGGATGAAACAATAAGGGAGTACATTACCAGGTTTAATGCCGAAGAATTTAAAGTAGTGGATTACAATGAAAAGGTGGCCGTGACAACGATAATGAGTGTACTGTTACCTATAAAACTATTCTAGACCTTATCCAAGAATACCCTCAACCATATAGTCGAGCTCTTGGCCAAGGCAGGAAAGATTATGAATGCAGAGGAGGCCATGGATACAAAAGAGTTCAACCTTAAAAAGTTAAAAAAAAGTAGTTGTTCAGTAAAAAATCCCAAAGAAGGATATAAAAGGAAGAATGAAAAGAGTCCATACTAGAAGTTCAATGAATATAATCCCTTAACAATAGGGGTACACCATATCTTCGATGAGATCCGAGGAAAAGGTGAGCTAAAGTGGCCTGAGAAGATGAGAACTCCTAGTGGAAGGACATATATATGCAAGTTTTATAAATTTGGTAAAGATCACGGACACAAAAGCAAGGATTTATTAGCCTTGAAAGAAAAAATTGAGACCCTTATTAAAAGTGGGAAATTCAAGAAATACATAGAGAAGAATGGTATACCATCACAAGCCTATGAAGATTGGAAGGCCAAAAGAGGTCCAGATCACCTCGTGCCAGGAACCAAGATTTGTAGAAAGCTGAGGAATGTTAAGATAAAGAGGATTCCAATCTCCCAGCGAGGCCGATAAAACCTGTAGAAGAATTGAACATGATATCTTTCGGATGCAACTTCATTGTAGGAGGAGACGCTTGTAGATGTGATATACCAGCTGAAAGGAAAACGTACCTTAATGAGGTTAGAGGTTGTTTCAATAATAAGGATGTCAACATAGCAGCGATAATAGACACACGACCTCTTAAGGTCACCAAAGAATGGGTAATCATAGGATTCCATAGGGAGGACCTCTCAGGACTATTGTATCCTCATGACGATCCTCTAATAACCACTATGATGATACACAATAGAAACGTAAAAAGAATCCTAGTGGAAAACAGGAGCTTAGATGATGTGATGTTTTATGATATCTTCCAAAGATTAAAACTATCTGATAGAAAATTAAAAGAGTATCACCATCCTTTATTTGGGTTTTTGGGAGAAAAAGTATACCAATGGGTACCATTAAGTTTAAAGTTATGGTAGGGACTTGGTCGATCTGCATAACAAAGAATATAATATTTCATGTCCTCGACAAGAATATATCATCGGCCTATAACATCATCTTTGGAAGAGTTGACCTGAAGAGATTTGAAGTTATAGCATCTACCATTCACTAATAACTCAAGTTCCCCACCAATTATGTCATCAGAGTGGTGAAGGTAAACCAGGTGGGAGCACGTAAGTGTTATTGCACTTCAATCGATTAAGAAGAAAGGAAGAAGTTAGCCCAAACTTATCTGATCGAGACATTAGATCCTATAGATGAAGATAGTTTGATAACTTGAGAAGACATTGAAGAAACATAGCCAAATATATTAGATGACGAGTACCATGAGAGGACAACCCAAATCATCTCATCTTTAGACCAAATCCTCAAGAAGAAGTTGGAAAACTTCCTCCAGGATAGAAAAACATCTTTGCTTGGAGTCGGGAGGATATGCCTAAGAAATATACTACTATTTTCTACCATGTGCTCAATATAATAAAGAATCTAGGCCAATCAAATAGAAAAGGAGATTTCATTGAAGACGTTATATACCCTCACTGGTTGGCAAATGTGGTCATGGTACTGAAGAAATATGATAAGTTGAGAATGTGCGTGGACTTCACGGATCTGAATAAAGAATGTCCTAAGGATTATTATCCTTTACCACGGATAGACCAATTGGTGGGTGCAACAGATGGTCATGAACTACTAAGCTTCATGGCATACTTCGATTATAGCTAGATCAAAATGAAGCCAAAAAAATAAGGAGAAGACATCTTTCATCACCAGCTGAAGTACTTTTTGTTTTAATATTATGCCTTTTGGAATAAAAAATGCAGGTGCTACTTACCAGAGGTTGGTGAATAAAGTATTTGAAAAGAAATAGTAAAGAACATGGAGGTTTACATGGATGACATGTTAACTAAAATAATTAAGGTAGATTATCACATTAAGGACCTCGTCCAGACATTTAACGAGCTGGAAAAATAACAAATGAAGTTGAATCTAGATAAATGTGTATTTGGAGTTAAGGCTGGAAAATTATTGGGCTTCATTTTGAACCAGAGGGAATAAAATCCAATCCTGATAAGATCCGAACGTTGATTAACATGTTTCCTCCCAAAAGCAAGAAAAAATGTAAAGCTTGACAGGCCGAGTAACAACTCTAAATACGTTCATATCGAAAGCCACGAAAAAATGGCTCCCATTATTCAAAGTCATAAAAAACTCTTTTAAATGGATAGAGGAGTGTCAAACTAATTTTTTTAGAGATAAAGAGATACCTGGGATAAGCCCCATTATTGTTAAGGTCAGTCTTAGAAGAAAAGATGCACTTATATCTGGCGGGGTCAGAGTCAACCATCAGCTCGGCTATAATAAGTAACGACGGAGTTCAAAAGCTTATGTATTATACGAGTAAAGCTTTTGCTTGGGTAGAAATTAGTTATTCAAAAGTTATAAAGTTGGCCCTAGCATTGATAATAGCATCCAAGAAGATGAATAGTGGTTTACAGTGATCTCCCTCTTCACCAAACTATCCATAAACCTTAAAAATTTGGCAGGTCAATGGCACGAGCCATAGAGCTAGGGGAATATGAAAATTCATATGAGCTAAAAACTACAAGCAAGGGACAATTTGGTGTAGATTTCATTACAAAATTAACATATGAGGAGAAAAGAGTTGCTGAAACCACTTTTGTAGTCCCAGTCGAGCAGATCCAATTGCTAGTCGAATAGTTTTTAGTGGTCCCAAATGGACATAAACAAAGGCTCAGAGAATCCCCATACGACAACAACCAACCTATTTATGACGAGAATTTTACTTCTAAATTATTTAAAGATGGTTCTATATAATAAGATTTTAACAATGAGCTTTCGATGCGGAAGATGTTTATAGACGGATCACCATGTGCTAATGGTAACGGATCTGGTCAGATAGTTTTCACACCCATTGGAGGTGACGTAGAATATAACATGTGATTCAAGTTTGATGCATCCGAAGTACGAATCCTTAATTAATGGAAAGATTATGGCTCATAGTGACTCATAGTTAGTGGTAAACAAAGTGTTGGGAGAATATGAAGTAAGAGAGGGAAACATACTAAAGTACCTTGCCAAGGTAAAACTTTTAATCTTGAAGCTAAAAGAACTCCATATGGTCAGGATCCCTAGAGCTGAGAATACCAAGGCAGACACACTAGCTCATCTAACATCTTTCACTAGAGCTAATCTCAGAAGAACCATTCCTGTAGAAATATTGGTAAATAGGAGCATTAATGCTGAAAAAGTAAATTTTCTTGAACTAACTATGGGCCCATCATGGATGGATTCGATCATCAAGTACTTGGAAGGATACGTTCTACCAGCCGATCAGAAGGAGGCAAAAAGGCTTTGTTACAAAGATGCCAAATATGCTATGGACAAAGGGGTGCTGTACAAAAAACACTTTACACTCTCACTAATAAGATGTGTAGATCCTATGGAGGTACGAAATTTGGTCAAATAAATACACAAAGGTTCATGCTGAGCTCACGTGGCAGGACGAATGTTGGTAAAAAGAATAGCCATTTAGGGTTATTATTAACTAACGTTGAGAAAAGACTATGATGAATAGAAGTAGAAGTGTGACAAATGCTAAAAGTTTGGAGTGATACACAAAAGACTAGGCATCGAACTAGTGCCGATCACATCACCTTGGCCTTTTTCTATCTAGGGTATGAATCTGGTGAGCCCATTACCAAAGACAAAAGGAATATTAAGATATTTAATGGTAGGAGGGCATTATTTCACGAAGTGGGTGCAGGTCGAACCGGTTATTGAAATGACCTATGCAAAAGTCATTTAGTTTGTATGGAATAATGTGATAAAAAAATATGGAATCGCTCACGCTTTTATCGCTAACCATTGAATCAGGTTTGACAATGATGATTTCTAAAAATATTATGGCAAAGATAAAATTAGAAAGTTGTATTAATCAACAGCTCATCTACAATATAACAGACAGACAGAGGTCATAAGATAAACTCTGCTAGATGAGATGGAGAGGAGGCTTGAAGTGGCTAAATAAATGAGATGCAAACCTTATTATGGGACTACAGAATAACACCATGGAATGCGATATGAGAAACACCTTACATGTTAACCTTTGGAAGTGAAGTTATGGTTAAAATGGAGATCGGCTTGCCAAGTCTTAAAGTACTAAATTTTGATTCTCCAAAAAGTGACTTTCTGAGAATATTGGATTTAGATTTGATAGATTACGTCAAAAAGGAAGTTTCACTTTGAGTAGCATCATACTAGTAATGCACAACTAAATTCTATAACAAAAGAGTTAATCCGAGCACACTCAAAGAAGGAGATTACATCCTAAAGGAAGTCACACAAAATTCCAATAAACTGGAAGCAAATTGGCGTGGTCCTTATCACATAGCCAAAGTGATATGACATGGTACATATTGTATTGAAACTTTGGAGGGAGAACCATTAAAAAATCCATGGAATTCCGAGCATCTCAAGAAGTATTATGATTAGAAAATACCATAGTGGAATTCATCAAAGTTATACGAACAAAAACTCATTATATAAAAGACGTTTGTTTTCTCTTTAGTATTTATTAAACAATTATCTACTTATATAGATTAGGATGGACAAAATCAACCCAATTGATACAAAGCATGTCTTTGACTACACAAAAAACATTTTTAGGAGAGGATGTATTGAAAATATTCGATCACATACCATCCCTATGTTTGGAAATGCATCTCTTTGACTACGCCAAATGAATATAAATCACATAAGCTAAGGCCAACCCAAATGATCTCATGCACATTTTTGACCGCAAACATTTTTCGGAGAGGATGTATCGACAAGATACGATCACGTACCATCCCTACATTTGGAATGCACGTCTTTGCCTTTGTCAAATGAGTATAGATCAAGCCGGCTAAGTCTAACCCAATTGATCTAAGGCACGTCTTTGACTGCACTAAATGAGTATAGATTAGGTCGGCTTCGGCTTACCTAATTTATCTAAGGCATGTCTCTGACTGTACCTCATCATTAGAAGAACTAGTAAGCTATATGATAAGAAATAGTAGGACATTGTTTCATAAAATAAATAATTGACAAAATGTATTTTCATGAACAATCACAGGAGCACAATAAACAAAGATAAACATGAAGTCATTCATACTGACCAAAAAAAATGTTACAATGTTAAAAAATTAACCTGTTCGATTCCAATTAATCTGAATAAAAACAAGCAAATGGAATAAGCTAAGAAGCGCTAACATCCTTGGTTGTAGATTTTATTTTCTCGACAGCTTCCTCAGAAAGATCCACCGGTAACAGGTTCACCTTCCATAACTTTGAGGACTTAGAGGTCATCCTCAGAAGATGATTCTTCATCAAATTGGTGGGCAGTCTCCTCCTCCCCATCCATGACTTTGTCCTCATAATCATCTCCCTCCCAAGTGATGACGATTTCAGTAATGTCAGGGTAGTGCTTAGATAAGGCTATGATGGTCTTAATGATATACTCTTTAAATGATTTAAAAGCATTTCACTACCTGTTTCCGTACTATGGAGGAATCCAAAAAGGCTTCTGAAAGCTTCACCTTTATAGCCTCAAACTATTCATTAGCAGCCTTAAGATCTAACTCTATCTTGTTGAGCTCTTCCACCTGGCACACCATCAGTTCATTATTCTTCTGTAGTTTATTCTGAGCCTTTACCAGGTCATTCTCAAGGGATTTTAACTTATTCTCAAGGTCTTTCTTAGTAGCACGGAGATCATCGTAAGTATTTTCTGTAGTTCTTACCTTATCCTTCAGAATGGAAGAAACCATATTACTTTACAAAATGAAAAGTGAAACAAATTAAAGCCAATGAGCTTGTCCAGTCAGACTATAATGAAAAGAGGAAGTGAATCAAATTACAGTAAAGGCCATGTGGGAATTTTTTTTCACAAATTGTCTATGTCCAGACTTCGCATAAACCTAAAGTTAGGACTATAGCCCATATACCCCAGAAACCTAAAGTTGGCCGATTTCCACTTCAACTATCTGTTCCTCAGAACTCTCTTCATCACTATCAGCAAGCTTGGGAGGTTTATAGGTATTGAGGTTAGTAGTACTGAGGCTCAGGTAGTTAGTCATCCTTCCAAACTTCTTAGGAGTATATATATCTTTAAAAGCATAGGGTGAGAAGCACAGATCCACCTAATGAGTTTCACCAACCTCTTATCCAAAGAGGGGGATTTTTTAGGAATCAGATCAAAATGAATCCAATCACCGGGAACACTAATTCCTCCCTCTAGGTCATTTGGAAAAAAATCCCAAGTACCATAAATATAAACATATTTAGTCTTCCAATTATGGTTACTAATTTGGGAGACTTAATCCGTTTTTGTGTTGGACTTTCTGGGGGAGAAATAATAGTAACTAGGGTTCCTATGGTTTTCTTTTAAGACATATAAAAACATAAAGATATCCCCATCTATGTCAAATCCCCGATATTTTTTCCAGTAGATCATTTCCCTTATGAAGGATGAAAGGGCGAACGAACTCCTACTTGAAGAGACCAGAGAGGGAAATAAATATCATCACTATTCTTTGTGTCGTAGTCTCTCTCTACTCTATCAGGAATTATTTTGGACACTCCATTAGGGATAGAATACAAGACCTCCAGATCGGCCAAGTCTTCATCACGGTCGTCCACTTCATATACGAGGTATTTGGTTCAAAATAAGGAGTAGTAACCTCATCCAAATCCATATCCTCAGCTATAAGAGGGGCTACTACACGATATGTGGAAGGGGTTATTTTTTCCAACATAGCCTTCTCCTCAAAATTCAATTTTATAGAAATTATAATGTTACTAGTATTCGCTTAATTCTTTCCTCCTACCCTAATGTTTGCTCTATCTAAACTTTCCGAGGTATAAAACTTAAAGGCACTATATTCAAAGTATAGAAACCCCATTCTGTTACCCCTTAAACTCTCCTTAGGTCCTTAGCACATCCCTTCATCACTACAAACCCAGGTCATACCCCGAGTACTGACTTAGAAGCCATCGGACACTCCCAGGCTCCGTTTGATTAAAAGTTAAAGTCTTTAACTCGATCAAGACTAAATGAATCTCCAAAGGGCACTGAAACTCCATTCCAATGATCTATCCTGTGGGCGATTCCGAGTTACCATGCAGACGAACGACCTGTTTTCCCCTGAAACTCAATCAAGAGGCCACCGGATGCTCCCGGGCTCTGTTTGACCTAAGTTAACTCTTCATCTCAACTGAAACTGAATGAATCTTCAAATTAAACTGAAACCCCTTTCCAACGGTCTTCCCCATGCACGATTCTGACTTACGGTATGGACGAACGATCCGTTTTACTTTGAAAGATCACCGAATGCTTCCAGGGCTCGGTTGACAAAAGACAACTCCCCAAACCAGATCAAACTCTTTGGAATGTCGAAGTACATCTCCTAACTTTTCTAACAGTCCACCCCGTGCGCGATTCGAACTTACCATGCGAACGAACGATCCATTTACGTCCGACGATTTCCCGTCCAATGGACTGATGAATGCTTCCGAGCCATATTTGACCCAAATTCAACTCCCTAACCCGGGATCGGTCCGAAGGAATTTTAAAGGTATCTGAATTAACTTTCCAATGGTCTCCACTGTACACGATTTGGATCAACGGTTTTCATTTTGCGACCAATTTTTTGAAAAGGCCTGAAAGACACTGCCAAACGACAGGTCCCAGACCCCGCCTATCGACAGTGTGCCTAAACGCACCTGTCGATTGGCAGAACTAGGGCTATGCCGATCGGCAATGACCAGGGCCTATAAAAAGTATGTCTGACCTCACTTGCAAGAGGAGCCTAGATCTGATAGATATCACTCTCAACAGATCCAAAAAACCTCTCTCGAAGTCAGCGTGATTTTCACACCCAAATCTCTTTCCAACCTTCACTTTCCATCATCCTTTTCATCAAACTTGGTGAATTAACCACTCTCCATCATCATTCGAGTCTAAGGTCTGCTCTCCAACATTCAAGATCAAGCTCAAGATCTTTAAGAAGGTCCAATTTTCTCAACTCTCTCCTTAAATTCTCAACAACTTGTTTTATTACTTAGCATTTTTATTATCTCATCTCACACATCCTAATATACTTTTTATTTAGTATTATTGTACTTATCTTATTCTCATATAAATAAAAACCCAAAAAACAAGAAAATGAGGGTTTATCCCCAGCATGGTAGAAAATTCCCCAGCATGGTAGAAAATTCCCCAGCATGGGATTTATCCCCAACACGGGAAAATTCGGGTAAAGTCGCAATAACACTGGGATTTATCCCCAGCATGGTAGAAAATTCCTCCTAGGTAGGACAATCTTCATCTAAGCCAAAGCGGAATACGTGGTCTTCGGGGTACCAAAATTGTACTGCCGCCATTAACATGTTCCACTCAATAGGCCTATTGCGCCACAAAGAGACTCGACGCATGTTGAAAGCATCGTAGTCGACATTATAAGAGCACATCGCTTCCAAGGCTTCGAGGTAGTTAGCAAACTCAATGCTACCAGGGAGAGCCATCTTGCAAGACTAATAAATAGTAGGAGAGTAAGTAAGAATGTGAAGGTGTGATGGAAACACTCCACCCTTACCCTATTTTATACTTGAAAACCCTCACAAAAGACACGACCCCTGCAGAAATCGGAGGAATCCTACCCCACAAAGTACATAAGGCTAAAGAGGGAACTAATAAAAGATTTGAATTGATGGGACTGGATTTGACTGCCGATAAGCAGGGCAAGGGGCGTACCGATCGGCAACCCCCCATTTTTGGAAATTTTCCTTTTTCCTTTTTTATCAAAATCAGAAAAACCCAATAAAAATAAAATTGATATTCTCAAATAGAATTTCAAAAATCCTCTTCCACCCCTATATAATTTCCCATTCCTAAAAGTTTCCTTCAAAAAATCCTAAAAATATTTCTTTTTATGGTCTTAGCAGCAAAGTAAAAAGCGCATGTGCATGCATTCACCATTAACAAAGATAATAAAAAAAAACCCATTGCATTGCATATATATATATTCTTGCATTCAGGAAATAAAAGAAAAGCAAAAAAATAACGGGACTCAGCCCGAACCCACATTCTGTCTCTCTCTCTCTCACCTACCCTTCACCCTTCTCTCTAAGAGCTTCCACCCCTTCGACGTTCTCTCTTTACCCTACGGAGAGACGACGCACCACCACTACCCGAGCCAAAGTCCTCCCCGAACGAAGTAAGAAGGAACCGGGACCGCATCCCGAATGTGGGCAGTTGCCGAAAATATCCAGTCTCTAATATCCCTCAGCGAAGTAGTCGACTCCCGGACTTGCTGCAAGGAAAAGGAAAAAACAGTATAAAAAAGGGATAAAAATAGAAAAGGAACCAAAAAAGAGGAAGAAAGTAAATCGCAGGACGAAGAACCTCCTCTGTCAAACCCAACTCCTCCGGATCCATCGCATGTGGACGGTGCAACATAGGGACCATCCCTCCATCAACCCGTCTAATGTTGTACGACGGGGTATGCAACCACACAAAGGGAACCTCCGAAGTTGCCGTCGCCACAGACACAGACGAACCACCACCGATGTGGGAAGACCCCACCGCCCGACTCGAACCCACAGGAGGGAAAGGCAAGACATCATATATGCTAGGCGCCATCAGCCAGCTCATCACAAAGTCCATATAGTCATACGACACAGCCGTATCAGTGTACAAAAAGTAGGACTCCCTGATCATCGCCGCGATCCTCGTATCCTCCGGCAACAGTCGCTCCCGCCTCATAGACGTAGGAGGCTGTGCAGGTGGCACCACTACCTCCTCCTCCAAAATATTCCGAACCACCCGCTCCCCCTGATACCAGTAATAACCGAACTCATGCGCCAGCAAACGCCTCATCTGCGCATTTACCCCGTTCGCCCCCATATCCTGAATGGCAGTCCCCCAAGGGTAGAAAGTCACCTGAAAATCCCTAGCAGGCATAAGTCAATACAGAATCAGAATATGCAAAAACCAAGGCTGAAAAAGAAAGAGTCTTACCCTACCACTAGTCAGGCCATTCAAGACCTGACACACCGCCTCCAGAGAGAGGGATCCCTTCGACTGTCGATTGGCCCTCTGTCATCGATACAATCGGTAGAAGTCCCCAACGGTATTTTCCTTCAAAGCGATCAGCGGGGTATTTCACCCAATCACCTCATAGAACCACGTCTGTCAAAGACAAGAATTCACAATAAAAAATAAACACATAAGGAAAATGCGAATGTATGAAAGGAAAATGCACAAAATTAAAGGATACCTTGAGGAGATATGTGGCTCCAGTAAAAGTTTATCAGCAGCACCGGCTGAATGCATCCAAAGAAAAATAGAGGGTCGCCAAAGTCAGGCTCCCCCAATCATAGAGAGGGATGTTTGAAAACATCCTCAGGTACGACAAGAACCATAAATGGATGACGTCGCCACTCGACTCCACCATGAAACCTCCCAGCACCAGCAAAATGAACAACCGGGCCATCTGCCTCACCCGCAGCCCATCCTCCACACCAACCACCCTACTCAGCAAAACATCCTTCAGCAAGGACAACCGAATGGAATCCCCAGACACTATCCTCCCTACATTGCCGAGCGCCGCCCTCACCGCCTCCGGCCTCACCCACAGAGAACGATCCACCTCTATCTGCTCATCATCGTAATCCATCCCCAACAGCTGCTGCACATCTATGGGAGTTACGGTCATCTCCCCAAAGCCAAAATGGAAGGTGTGGGTAGTATCCCACCACCTCTTGCACAAGACCGCTGTCGAATGAGGTGTCTCATCCAGCGCAGACGCCAACCTCCCAAAACCTACTAAGGATACCATCCAACACACCACAGGTGGAAGATGCTCCCAAAAATTCTTGAGCCCCGTCGTCCCGCGGGAACGCATGTTCTTCAAAGAGACATCAGACTATCAAAAGAAAACAACCTCATCAAAATTCAAGAAGGAAGAAAAAATCATCAAAAAGAGAAGAATGCCAAAAGTCTTTACTTACATAACTGCTAGGGTTCACCACCCTCAAGGAGCGATGACACGACGTCTCTCGCAACAAGGTCCACTCATCTACAACCAGCTCGAATGATTCAAAGGAGTTCTCACTCCCCAAAGCAAGAGGCACCCTGGCCCTCCACTCCACGTTCACCCAGTCATCAACAGTCAACCATTCCTTATGCGCTGTAGTGCTCACAAAGGCAACCATTTCTTAGAGATCGGAATGCTAGAACGATTTGCAGAGGAAAATCGCAGAAAGAAAGTAAGAAGCTGTGAAAAATAAGGGAAATTCGTCCCCTTTATTAGGATGCCAAGGGTTATGCCGATCGACATTGACCCCCACCCACTGATCGACACTGGCCCCTTACCTTCCTGAGGCAGTCCAAAAGTCTGTGCCACTACCGAATGGCACCCTCTGAATCATGCCGATCGACACCCCTTTAAATTTAGTACAAAAATTCCCAAAAAATACCAGACAACCCTAAAAAATTCTAAGAAAATTCCTAAAAATCCCAGGAAGGATTTAGAACATTTTCACCAAGAAAATTATGCACTCCCTCAAGCGGAACCCCTATTTCCCTAGCAAAACTCCCAAAAACCAAGTAAAACTCCTCCCGGCAACGTCCTCGAAAGATCTCTAAATATCACCCCTAATGCCCCAAAGGTCTCAATTTTCCCCAAGAATACATCTAAACCCTAGGTCACCTAATCACCTCCCCAGTGGAATTTTTGCAAAAGATTTCCCCAAGTAATCGGCTCCCCAGCCCAAAACAAAACCACAAGATAAATATCCCCGACAGAGTTCCCCAAGAACATCTATACTTAAGCCCGTAGAATTGGCTTCGACCCGCAGAATTGGTCGTCTCTACTTAAGCCCGCATAATTGGCTTCGACCCGCATAATTGGTTATCTCTACTTAAGCCTACAGAATTGGCTTCGACCCGCAGAATTGGTCACCTCACCTTAAGCTCGCAGAATTGTTCACCTCACCTTAAGCCTACAGAATTGGCTTCGACTCGCATAATTGGTCACCTCTACTTAAGCCCGCAGAATTGTCTTCGACCAGTAGAATTGGTCACCTCACCTTAAGCCCGTAGAAGGCTCTGACCCGCAGAATTGGTCAACTCTACTTAAGCCCGTAGAATTGGCTTTGACCTGCATAATTGGTCATCTCTACTTAAGCCTGTAGAATTGGCTCCGACCCGCAGAATTGGTCACCTCTACTTAAGCTCACGGAATTGGCTTCGACCCACAGAATTGGTCATCTCTACTTAAGCCACAGAATTGGCTTCGACCCGCCGAATTGGTCATCTCTCCTTAAGCCTGCAGAATTGGCTTCGACCTGCAGAATTGGTCATCTATCCTTAAGCCCATAGAATTAGCTTCGACCCGCATAATTGATCATCTTTCCTTAAGCCCGCATAATTGGCTTTGACCCACATAATTGGTTATCTCTCCTTAAGCTCGCAGAATTGGCTTCGACCCACAGAATTGGTCATCTCTACTTAAGCCCATAGAATTGTCTTCGACCCGTAGAATTGGTCATCTCTCCTTAAGCCCACATAATTGTCTTCGACCCACTGAATTGGTCATCTCTCCTTAAGCTCGCAGAATTGGCTTCGACCCGTAGAATCTATCACCCTCATCTTCAAGCCCGCAGAATTGGCTTCGACCTGCAGAATTGGTCATCTCAACTTAAGCTCGCAAAATCGGCTTTTACCCACAAAATTGGTTATCCCTAGCACATTCCTTAGTCCCTCAGAATCGTCCTCGACCCTCTGAATTGGTCATCCTTGCTCCCTTAGGTCCTCAGAATCGGCCTCGACCCTATGAATTGGTCATCCTCCCTCAAAATCATCATGCGGTGTCTATTCGACGACTATCATTTGTTCCAAACTCACCCATGTGTGGGATCTATAGACACCCCATTTTGTTACCCCCTAAACTCTCCTTAGGTCCTAGCACCTCCCTTCATCACTACAAACCCAAGTCATACCCTGAGTACTGACCTAGAAGCCATCGGGCACTCCCAGGCTCCGTTTGACCAAAATTTTAAGTCTTCAACTCGACCGAGACTGAATGAATCTTTGAAGGGCACTGAAACCCCTTTCCAAGGGTCCATCCCGTGTGCGATTCCGACTTACCATGCGTACGAACGACCTATTTCCCCCCAAAACTCAATCAAGAGACCACCAATCGCTCCCGGGCTCTGTTTGACCTAAGTCAAATCTTCAGCTCGACTGAGACTGAATGAATATTCAAATGGAATTGAAACCCCTTTCTAATGTTCCACACCATGTGCGATTCTGACTTACGGTACGGACGAACTATCCATTTTACACTGAAAGGTCACCGAATGCATCTAGGGCCCGGTTGACCAAAGTTAACTCCCCGAACCAGATCAAACTCTTTGGAATGTCAAAGTGCATCTCCTAACCTTTCCAACGGTCCACCCCGTGTGCAATTTAGACTTACCATGCGGACGAACGATCCGTTTGCATCTGACGATTCCCAGTTCAATGGACAGACGAATGCTTCTGAGCCATATTTGACCCAAAGTCAACTCCCGAACTCGGGAGTGGTTCAAAGGAATTTTGAAGGCTCTGAATTACCTTTCCAATGGTCCACCCCATGCATGATTCGGATCAATGATTTGTGTTTTGCGGCCAATTTTCTGAAAAGGCCTAAAAGACACTGCCAAATGGCAGGTCCCAGACCGTGCCTATCGGTAGTGTGCCTAAACGCACCTGCCAATTGGCAGGACTAGGGATATGCCAATCGGAAATTCCTCGGGCCTATAAAAAGGAGGCCTGACCTCACTTGAAAGTGGATCCGAGATCTGATAGATATCACTCTCAGCAGATCCATAAAACCTATCTCGAAGTCAGCGTGATTTCCACACCCAAATCCCTTTCCAACTATCACTTTCCATCATCCTTTTCATCAAAATTGGTGAATTAACCACTCTCCATCATCATCCAAGTCTAATGGCTGCTCTCCAACATTCAAGATCAAGATCTTCAACAAGGTCCAATTTTCTCAACTATCTTCTTAAATTCTCATAAATTCTCAATAACTTGTTTTATTACTGAGCATTTTCAATATCTCACCTCACACATCCTAATACAAGAAAAGGAGGATTTGCTCCTAAATTCCAAACGGGAATTCTCATACTTTTCTTACACTTTCCTCATAACTAAAACACTTTTTCTAAACACACACAAATAAGAGAATCCCCCAGTTGGATTTATGGGATAAACTCCACCCCTCATTTTGCATGCGAACTACATGGATTTTGATGCTTCTATAGGCTACGTAGGCGTCTCGGGGTAAAACCCAAGACTCGAATCCTATTTTTTACCTTTTCTCTCATTTTATATCTCCTCTAAACTCCACTCTCTTATATTATATATATACATATATTTGTTCTTAGTAGCGTATTATTCCACATGCGTTATCGTTCCATCATAACGGCTAACGTAAGGATAATCTCGTAAATCCTATTTTCTAATATTTTTATACCTTCCTACGGACGACTCGCTTTACCTCATCCATGGTGAAAGTCGATGATTCCTATCTCCACTATATATACACATGCATACACATCACAGGGAAAATAAAATGAAAATAGCAAAAATCCATGAGAGACCGAAAGGGCGGAATGGGTGCCTAACACCTTCCCATTTCGTAACTTAGCCTCCGAACCCTTTTCGAATCATTTTGGTTTCGTATGCATCAATATGTCTTTGGATGCTGTCCTTCAGGATGGCTTCCCCTTTTCTTTTGTTTGTTTAGAGTAAAATAGACTGGTGACTCTAATCTCTTTACATTTTTCACCTCACCCAAATTACGCCGGCCGAAGCGCTTCCCGAGAGGGATGCGCGGGACCTAAGGATCCTCCCTCGCGCCGCCCACCCACCGCGAGGATTCGGGGGATGGACACATAAAGCTTTAAGGTTTAGGGGCTGACGCGATAGAAGAAGCTAATGCGGGAACAAAGTTGGGATTTTCTGGGTCGTCTCTCGGATGAAGAACTTGCATAGAATGGGAAAACCTATCAGAAAAGGCCTTGGGTTATAGTTGGTGAAAATAATAAATGCATTTCCAAATCATAGACGATTCACTCATACAGGGCACCCAACATTACACCAGAAAAATCCCTACCAATCCACTATACTAGAAAAAACCCTAGTAATTTCCTACGCAGAAAAAAACCCTAAAAACACAAGGAAGGATACTATAAATTGATGAAACGTTTGAAAAAACAAACGCAACCTCCAGAATAAAAGAAATGCTTCATAAATAAGAAAGAAGAGAAATTTTGTCCAAAGGTACCTGAGAAATCTGGGAAGGAAATTGGTTTTCATGAAGGAAAGCATAAGTCTCAATGGGAAGATGGACGATTGAATCTCTCTCTCTCTCAAGGAAGTGAAATGATTTTTATTTGAAACAAGGCAAAACCTATTTTTCTCCGCTTTTATACTCACTATCATCCATGTTAGCCAAGGGTGTTCTAAAGCATTTTCAGATTGTCAACACGTGGCTAGTTTAAGTTTTTAAAAAATAACTCGCAAAAGCGATTAGTTAGGCTGACCGAGCAGGATAACTGAGTGCGGACAAATAAATATTGGTCAGTATTGATCGTGATAAAACTTCACTCACTCCTTTGTAGTTGTGAGAAAAGTCTTCGGGGCTTTTGTTATACCACACTTTTGAAACAATACGTCATAGTCTAAAAACCTCGGCCCTAGTTGAAGAGATATAAGTATAAGAGCTCGACCAAGCATAAGCTTCTCCTTGTTATCAGCTTAAGTGCACGTAACAAGGCAAGATTGATAACTTGTAACTTTGGCAATTGGCCAACAACATCCATTGGATTTTTCAGATGTTTAACATGTAATAAATTCCCACTTTTATGGGCAAAACCCTTAAATAACTCAGGAAGTGGTCCACTAATTTAAAAGCCCCCACCTGGCCCATGCTGGCCACCACATCTATTATGTCTACAAAGATCACTATAACAGATGCAATACAATGCAAGGAAAGGGGAACCTAATGGATTCTATACAGAAACATATAATAAACATACACAAACATCCTTATTATTTGAAACCTAGATAGGAGTGTATCCTCCGATAAAGATTTAAGAGTAACAAGTTATTTTGTTGACGTAGACCAATCTTAAAAGCTGAACCACTTATATCTCAGTATTAATCCTCTTATCCTCACTACCTTATGATATATATTATCAATCTATTATTTGTTATCTTTGATTTGTATTCTTCTATCTAAGACAAGAATTGAAATTCTAATTTTTAATGATAATAATAAGGTTCATCATTATACCCCTCTGAGTAATGAGTACAAAAAATTATCGTAAATGGATGTTGCCTCACTAAATGTTTGTAAGGATGATTCCATCAGTTTAATCATCTCCCTTTTTACCTCTTCAATGGTTAAACAAGATGAGCCAACTGTTTCCACTATTTTGGCCTGTGTTGGAGTGACCACAGGTAAAGAAGTAACGAAAACTGGAGCTTCAATGGTTAGCATTATACAAGGAACAAGATTGACCATAACAGGAACTATCGACTTGGAGCTGTAATGGGAATTCCAATTAAAAGAGCGTCCATTATGCCACAGGTGTATCGAAGGAATTAGGATCCATTCTGGAAACAAACATTATCATTCCTTATTGGCTTTGAAAGAAATCCATAAACTTGACCATGAAATTGGATTGGGACACAAAATAGACCTCGTGGAAGCTTGTCCCCTAATGACATTCCTCGTAATAACGGCAACTTGAGGAACCTCAATAGTAGGTATAATAACCACATGCTCTTACTCATGATGAGCATCATCAAATGTAAGAGTAAGGTTTATATTTTCGTTCACCATCTCTAAAAGAATTCCCCTCAGTGGAGTCGCAATATGTAAGAGAGCATTTATCTTTGGGTAATCAGAGGAAACAATAATTTCTCTTTTCACCTAGGTGTTTGTAGTAAAACTAAGGCGTAACCCTTATTGATTGTAATGGAAAAATGTACTTTTCAAGAGTGATGATAAACAAACTCAATAATTAGGGGAAAATATGATTAGTAGAGGAAATCCACTATAAGGAACGTAATAAATAACGTGGTTCATCCAACTTAAGCTAAGTCTACATGAGCTAGAGTTTTATTTCACTTATGGAGGAAATTAATGTTTACAAAATAATCAATCTCAATAAAACTTCACCTCTCTAAGAATTTACAGTATTTAAGACTCTCTTGGAATATCTACAAGTCTCTTGAAGTCTATATCGAAATATCTCTCTTCTCTTTGTGTATTCTCTCTGGCCGAGTGTTTTTTTTGTCTGCTATATGTCTTCTTTTCCTTGTCTTTGATGGAATAAAGTAGCATATATAGTATCAATATCCATTTCATGGGACCTTGAACCCATTTTCCTTTTTTTGTACACTTCTACTGGTAAACCACCATCAACTATGTAATAAGGGACAAAATCTCTAAGCATGGTGTAAAGTTATCCCAAAACATGGACACTCGCATTACTTTAATAAATCGTGTTAATTGCACTGGCCAATACATGATATAAATTCTACCGACATGGGATCACGTGTAAAAGGAGTATTCTTTTATGTCAGGCAATGCTTTCTGCATTAATATCTTTTTACCGCTAATGACCACTTTTGATCATGAAAATTGGTGGTTGCTCTTAACATGCTCCCTAAAGTGAGGTGTTTCACATCGTGCTTAATCATGTGGAGATTTTTTGGACTCTTTGTTCTCGAGAACAGTTTCTTTGGGAACCTTGAGCTTGAGCTTCTTTAGTTCTGCCTCAAGCTTCTTCGGTTCTACAAAAGTTGATCTTTCAATTTTTATGATTAACATCTTCCATGCAATATCAAACGAACTCTTTTTTTTGACTTCTTGATGTAACTTATGTCCCAGTAGGGATTTATATAAATAAGCCCCTCATACAGTCTCTATCTCTAAGGATGTAATAAGGACTCCCTAAAACTAAAAAATACGATAGGTTGGGTTTCTTACTGATCCACAAATTATATGGAGTTTGATGCGTGTGTGTACAAAGATAAACCCTAATCACCGTATGGCATGCGATGTTAACCATCTCCACCCAAAATTGAGTAGGCAGGTTAATAATAAGAATCATGGATCGTGCCATCTCATGGGTAGTCCTATTTTCCTCTCAATAATCCTATTTTATTAAGGCTTGCCTACTACCAAAAAATCGTTTTTGATGCCTATACCATCACAATATTCACCAACACCGACATTAATAAACTCTATGCCATTGTCACTTGTCAATTTATTAATGGAAACATTGTGTTATTTTTCAAGTAAATGACACTTGGTTGTAAGAAACTCATAAGAATCAGAATTTTCTATAAGAAATCCAATAATGGAATATCTTGAAAAGTCATCGACCATCACCAAAATGTACTTCTCACTACCATTGCTCTCGGTGCCCATTCGACCCATAAGATCCAAGTGTATCAACTCTAACACACGTGAGGTGGTAATAGTATTCAATTTAAAATGGGTAATCTTGATTTTTTCCTTGTTAGCAAGGACCATAAGTCGAAGAAGTTAGTTTTCTAAGTGATGGTAAGCGACGAACTATGTATTTCTTAACTAACATCGCAAGATCTCTAAAATTGACATTACCTAGTCATTGATGCCAAAGGTCTATGGTGGTGACTTTAGAAATATTTCGCACTAAATAGGACTTGTGAATGATACCATAGCAGTTGTAATAGTCCTCACACCTTGTTGAAAGAATTTACCAAACAAAGTTAGCATCGCAAAGTTGGATTATTCTTATTAAGTTATACTTCAACCCTTCGACATAAAATACATTATCTAACTTAGAAAATCTGAGAATATCATCGAAACCTCATCCTAAAATTGTAGACCTACTCGTATCCCCGAAGGTGACTTTTCCTCCCCTGTGATCCATAAGGTTGGTACAATGAGACTTGTCACCAGTTATGTGCCTAGAGTACCCATTATAAAAATATCATTGGGAAGTATTTTGAACCTTGAGAAAAACGTGAACAATAAGGGACTTTTTGTCACTTTTACTTATCTATGTGTTGGTAAACTTTTACTTACCCTCATCATTGTTGGCATTTTGTACTGGAAGTGTTCTTATAAGGCGTAGACATCCTTTAAAATTCGTACATTAAACGTTTAAAAGTATTGACTATAAACTCAACTTGCTCTCTAAGACTAACTAGGTCTCTATAGTGGTGTGTGGGAGCATGTGTGTCAGATAATCTCCCTAGATTGTTATAAAAGTCCCTAAGGTGACCTATTCATTTTCAATGGGTACAAACATAGATTTTCTTGGGTTGAACTTGGTTGAAATGCCCAGGACGAGTTCTCCTTGGTGGGTTAGGTGGAGTCTTAGAAGGATCTAACACAAACTTTAGAATCAATTCTAGTGCAGTATTCGAAGTGTCCTTTATTGGACATGTCCTTTAAAGGGAATTTTACCTTTCGGGAATGTGTAGATCTTTATCGAGTTGGAAAATTTGGGCTTAAGTTTTTCACCAATCTCTAATGATGCTTAGAAATCTCTCGTAAGACTAGTAATTTTGTTGGTTAAGTCGGTATTTTCCCCATCCAGCGAAAATAGTTTTTCACTCAAAGATATTCTTATTCTTTCGAGTTAACTCATTGTGTCCTCAATCTCTCTCAAAACTTTCAACTCTTTCTCTAATAACAACACCCTAAGAGTCAAATTTTTATTTTTCTTTGTAGTTTTTAATGACCTAGTTTAAAGTTTGGTTTATGCAGGTTGGAGACCACTTTCTCCCTCACTTAAATTCTCATCATCACCCTCAAACTCTCTGGAATGATTTGACTCATTATTTAGGTTATCACGTTAATAAATTTCCTCATCGACGTGAGACATACTTGAAATGGTAACATGACTAGCCATAAATGCGGTAACGCTATGTCCATGTGGTGATTCATCCCCGGAATCCACTGACACAACATCGCTATTGCTTAGAGTGGAATCATAGCCGACTTTGCCTCTGCCCTGTCTCTTCATCCTAGTGAGAAATTCATGGGCTTTGTGACCGTTCCCCTAACACTCATAACACCTCTCCGATTGATCTTTCTTAAGATTTTTACATCTATCTTTCTTTTGATCACTCCCATTAAAATTCTTACCTGCTTTGTAATTTCTGTTTTTCTCAACTTTTTTATTTTTCAATTTGGTTGAACTTTGATTTTTGAATTTGAGATTTTTTAAATATTTTTAAGAAACAGGGCAAGATCATCTTGATCAATTTCAGAATCGGAGTAAAAAATCTCATCTTTTTTTATTTATCTTTTAAATCTATTTCTTTTTTCTTTTTTCTTTCGGGAAATATGTCTAATTTGTATGTTTGGAGATCAACTACGAGTTCTTCTAGCCTAATTATGTCTTTAATTTTCAAAGAGTTAAGGATTATAACTTTCTCATTAAAACGAGGAAGGAGAGACCTCAAAAATATCTTAATAACTCTCATTTTTGAATTTTTCTCACCCAAATTAAAACAGGAATTCATAATATCAAATATATGAGGATAAAATTTATCAAATATTTCAGTTTCAAGCATGCGTATAGTCACAAATTGTCCGGTGAGGTTTTGAAGCTTAGAAGTTTCAACAACATTGGTACCCTCATGTATAAGTTTGAGGATATCCCAAGCCTGTTTAGACGTGGTACACATCATGTGATGAAATTTTTCGAGTATGACAACACAAAAAATTGTATTCAAACCTTGAGAGTTAAAATTACTTAATTTGAAGTCATCTTCAGTCTAATTTATGACTAGCTTAAGACTAATGATATTTTCATTAGTCACAGTAGGAGGAGTACACCCCTTTCAACAATAACCCAAACGCGATCGTCGATCGATTTTAGAGCTGATCTCATCTAAGATTTCCAATAAGCATAATTCGCGGTGTCTCCATATAACCACAATGATTCATCTAAATAACTTGAACAACAAGCTTTGATACCAATTTTAAAAATGTGTAGAACGGTCTGATCATATGGTCAAGAGTAGAATCTATAAATTAGGGCACGAACAAGGCAAGTTCAATTTTTAATCCAATTTTATCTTGATTAATTAGGTGAAACTAAGCATGCAAGATATTAAATCTAAATCAAACAAACAAACAATCACACGATTTATGAGGAAAAAAACCCTTTCGAGAAAATATAATTTTCGTACTATTTCAACTAAGGTATTATAGAAGACATAATCAGACTTACAGACTTAGACACCACTAACGATCACAGTTCGACATCCTTCCTTGCTGATAATAAAAAGAGGTACAGATCCAACAATGTCCCACATTAAGCTCCACTTGCCTCAGTATTCACTAACTATCTTTATAAAACTACTTTTCTCACTTCAACAATGAACAATGAACTCTATGGGGATGTGAACAAGTGATGTGTTCTTTCGAGTTTGATTCACAAATATCCAAGGAGTTTGTATTTTTCTCACAAAATATGTTCAAAAAGTCTTGCAACAATGTGCAGGTTTGTACCTCTTAAATAGGTTGGAAAATCTCAAAGTGATAAGCTTGAAAACATTATTCTCTAAACAAACTAAAAAATACGCTTTAGTTCATTCGAATGAACTAGACCTTGTTCGAACTACCTTGATAAACTTATTCAAATGGATATAGAACGAAAGATCAAATTACTTTCCATAACATCGAAAAAAATGCATGTTTAAAGCTCGTTAGAACGACAATCCAACGAGTTATATTAACTCGTTAAAATGAGCCTCAATCTTGTTCTAACGATATGCATAAACAAATGTTTTTTCTTTTTAAAAAAAATGGATTTGTTCGGATTCAAATATGTTTAAAAATACCCTTGAGCATAATTAAACACTAAATCTACCTCATATACCTTCTATGATTATTGTAGTGACGATATCAACTCTTTATTCTTTGATTGATCCCTTCAGATACTAGATTATATTTGACTGAAGATTTTTAAAATGTGTAAGATATTGTAACGGTGTAATGGAATATGCCAAACTATAAGCATAATGAGAAAATCATAAATTGTGCTCGTACAACATGTTTCTTGCTCATACTCATGATGCTTTTCATTCACTATACCATCTTTATAATATTGGTTATCTCACATGATTTTATATATTTTTCTTCCCTAGTTTTTCTTATTCATTGTGATTGTTTCTATATTACCATGCTATACCCGTTTTCTAAATATTTCTACTTCTCTTTGAGTTATTGTGTCAAAAAGGGGAAGAAACCTCTAAGATAAGGGGAAATTACCATATTTCTTACTCCAAAGGTAAGAAACATTTATGGGTTTGTGGGGGACACACATTATTTTGATGATATGTTTCATGTAGGGGCATTTAATTATTGTACTCATTGATATTAGATGATCTTATCAATTTACACATGATTTTATAATTTATATCATCTATATATCTCATGGATTTTTGGATGATTCCCAAAGTAAAGGGAGTTACTTTTTGCCCATGCAATTACCAATGTGATATTTGTGTCTTTGTTTCATGTGTTTCAGGTATAAGCCTGTTGATCCAGATCATACCCCCATTTTATACTCGACTTTAATGTGTCATTAGTATTTTGGACTTTATGTGCATTACTTCCTAAAACTCTCATTATATGGGTAATGAGGAATGGGTTGGTAGGAATAATCAAGAGATTTTTGGGTTTTGGGGATTTTTTCATAGAGTATTGATTAAATGATTATCGAGTTTTACTACAATCCAGGCCCTACACGGGCTGAGATAGTATTATGCGCAATTAATATATTGCGTATACTCCGCATTCGATGAAATACACTAGACAATGCTCTAGTAATGATTTAAGTAATTATTTGATATGCCACCACATATATTATGACAAGTGTCACCATAAATATTTGACACTTAGTTCCATAGAGAACATGACATATGTTAAGACCACTTGGACACTTTTACTATATAAAGAGGGCATCCTCCTCATTTTAATGGATGATTGTTTTGGGGGCAAAGTAAGGAGAGGAAATATATCTCTCCTCCCCCACGCACCTTTGGATCTCCGTCACGAGTTTGATAGTGATGAGCGGATTTTATAGTTTCATTATACGATATATGGGTGTTTAAGAGGTGGTTTGCCTAATTTGGAACCCCCATGCACTGAAACTATCAAGACTGGGCGTTCGAGAGGCAGGTCGTCGGATTAGGCACCTCCACGCACCAAAACCACCAAAACCACCAAAATCGAGCTCTCTCTGGTGTATAGCACGGACCCATGAACTAAGAAGACTTTGATTCTGCAAAGACAGATACGTAGGCACAACCATGTTGCTCAAGTCTAGAAACACGCTCGACGCAGTGCCTCCTCAAATTGCACTCATGTCTTACATTTGGAGACTCCACTAGGGAGGTATTTGTGATTTCGATTGCGTAACGCCTCGTGTGCACACACGAAGAACTCAGAAAAAGGTGGAGAAAAGACCTTATTTCAGATATTGAACGCACATGATCAAATCGTGCTCGAGAAATCACATCAAGTCTCACAGATGTCAAGGCCAAAGCTCAAGAGATTTATTTTTAGTTGGGGGCAAACACTCCGTAAAATATATTTAAATGCTTTCAACTCTTAGGTGGTGTTGTAACCAATTGTTTATTTTTCTTTACTTTACTTTGTCTTGAGATAAAAGACAAAGCAAAGTAAATAGGGGGAAAAGTATTGTATAGTCTGCCACTTGTAGTTAGATGTAAACACAGGTGACAAGCATGCTCAGATTCGGTCCCAGAATGGCCATCATTTATGAGGCATCCCCCAAAAAAAACATCAGAGTTGTTCAACATAGCCATCGGATGGCTCATTTATAGCACTGGGTACATTACATTATTTCCAGCAAAGCGACAGGGGACAAACAAAATTGCCCGCAAAGCCTGGAGCATAGATACAGAGTTTGCATACAAACCTTACCAATTTTGAGGTAAGTTGCCTATAGAGGTGCGTTATATTTCGCAGAAACCTTACCAGTTTTGAGGTAAGTCGCCTACAAAGGTGCATTATATTTCACAGAAACCTTACCAATTTTGAAGTAAGTCGCCCACAGAGGTGCATTATATTTCACACAAACCTTACCAATTCTGAGGTAAGTTGCCCATAGAGGTGCATTATAGTTCAAACAAACCTTACCAATATTGTGGTAAGTTGCCCATAGAGGTGAATTATATTTCTCATAAACCTTACCAGTCTCGGGGTAAGTCACCCACAGAGGTGCATTATATTTCTCACAAACCTTACCAGTCTCGGGGTAAGTCGCCCATAGAAGTGCATTATAGTTTTCATGAACCTTACTAATATTATGGTAAGTAACCCATAGAGAGGTGCATTATAGTCCTCACAAACCTTAACAATATCATGGTGAGTCGCCTAAAGTGGTTCATTATAGTTCTCATAAAGTCCTACATTACTAGGCCTTCCAGACCCTCGGTTATAGAAGATTATGCCTATAAGACTAGGTCCGCCTGACCCTTGGTTATGGGAGATTATGCCTATAAGACTAGGTCCGCCTGACCCTCGATTATGGGAGATTATGCCTATAAGACTAGGTCCTGCTCCACCCTCAGTTATGAAAGATTTATAGCCTACATTATGAGGCCCGTCTAACCCTCGGATATGGGAGATTTATAGCCTACATTACTAGGCCCGCCTGAACCTCGGTTATAGGAGATTATGCCTATAAGAATAGGTCCGCTTGACCCTCAGATATGGGGTATTTATAGCCTACATTAATAGACCCGCTTGACCCTCGGATATATGAGATTTTGTTTTTTTAAGACCAATATGACTTGGCCTGCTTGACCTTGGTTATGGGAGATTCAAAGCCCTACACTACTAGGCACACATGAACCTCTTAAGGGAGACTTAAAGCCCTACATTACTAGTCATAAATTTTATTTATGGGAAACTAAAGTCCTATATTACTAGGCACGCTTAAAAAAAATTCAGTTCACTCGAAGCACTAATAGTTGCTCGACCGAATACTCTCGATAGGTTTTGTTCTTATGATTGTAAAATATTCACTATACTTATATAAGCACCAATTGGTTACTCAGGCCAGTACATCTGGAAAATTTGTTATTCGAAATGTTAGAAGCCACAATAAAATTATGGAGACATGCTCATGGGGGTAACCCCCCGAAATACTCCTCCAAAATGAAAAGTAGAGGAAGAAAAGATAGCCCTAAAAAATAGATACAGATGATATATGCATATGCATGCATGATAAACCGACGAAACATGGTTATGTGATGATTTTATAGTCGAACAGGTTAATGATTTATTTCGTACATATTATTGACATGTCTCAGTCGAGGCATCAACGCATCAACTATGTCTACGAGGGGGCAAATGTAGGGTGGGGTTAAATGAATTAACCGCTAACACTCTAATAAATTACCTCACATATTTAATCAAATATTGATTAAATGATTATTGAGTTTTCTACAATCCAGGTCATACACGGGCTCAGATATTATTATGCGTAATTAATATAATGCATATACTCCGCATTCGATGAAATACACTAGACAATGCTCTAGTTGTGATTTAATTAATTATTTGATAAGCCACCACATATATTGTGACAAGTGGAACTATAAATATTGGACACTTAGCTCCATATATAACATGACATGTGTTAAGCCCACTTGGGCACTTTTACTATATAAAGAGGGCTTCCCCCTCATTTTGATGGATGATGGTCTTGGGGGCGAAGTAAGGAGAGGATATATAGCTCTCCTCCCTCACGCACCTTTAGAGCTCCGTCACGGGTTTGATAGTCACGAGCGGATTTTTATAGTTTCATTATACAATATATGGGCATTTAAGAGGCGGTTCGCCAGATTTGGAACCCCCACGCACCAAAACTACCAAGACTGGGCGTTCGAGAGGCGGCTCGTCGGATTAGGCAGCCCCCCCCCCCCCACGCACAAAAACCACCAAAATCGAGCTCTCTTCGATGTAGCGTATGGACCCACAAGCTAAGCAGACTTTGATTTCGCAAAGACAAATACTTAGGTGCAACCACGTTGCTCAAGTCTGGAAATACGCTCGACGCGGTGCCTCCTCAAATCTGCACTCACATCTTACAGTAGGAGTAATCAAGAGATTTTTGGGTTTTGGGGATTTTTTCATAGAATAGCGAAAGGGGTAGATTGAAAATACAATATCTATAATAATATAAAAGTTATCTCAATTATGTGTCAAAGCATTGAGTCGCGAGTTATATAAGCTAGATAGTCTTGAATCGAGGAGAGACGGTTGACAAGAGTGAGTCTCGTTCATTTAGACGATATGGACATTTGGTACTTTGAAGATCTACAAAGCTTCTCTACTTCACATTACTTCCGTTGCCGAATTGAAGAAATATCCTTCCGATAGTTTTGTTATTGAACGTTATTAGTAATGCAAACACTTGAACATTTTTATAAAATGTGTTTATAAAGTACCGAACAAGTGATTTTGATGCAAGATATGTGTTGTGTTTACCTTTGCGAAAAGACATTTTCTTAAATTTTCTTTAGTTTGAAGTCTTTATCAAATGACTTCAAACCGTTTTCATGGTCCCATTTGGACCTGTGTGTACGACACCATTCTCACGATCAAGTTTTGACTTGTGCGCATGACCAGACTCCATTTTAGCATGGGTTGCATACTGGTTAAAATCTTGCGCAAGTTAAAAGTTAACTGTGCACATGATGTATATTATTTTTCAAAATCCTATAAGAACTTGATTCCCTCCTTTTAAAAAAATCTAAAATACTTATTATTTACTTACAAATCAAGGAGTACTTTTGAGGATGAGGTCTTTTGTTTAGCTTTTCTATTTCCAAATTTACTTGTTCCCTCCAAATTGAGAGAAAGACCTAGATATATACTTGATCGATGGCTTGAGATGATATTGAGAGTGATTTGATTCAGTTCCACACTAGCCCAAGTTCAATTCAAACTATTCTACACTTCAACTAGTTGATCAACACTCCTAGATCTAAAAATGGGGTGGGTGGGTGTTTCATTCTATTGGAGAGATCGAGGCATGATGCAATTCTAAGGAGGAGAGTGTACTTATTCTTTCACCTTATGGATACTAAGGTGGATCTCTTATCATCAATGAGGTAAATTCCAATGTTTATAGGTGACTACTTTTGAGTGCATGAGCGAGAGGTATCTTCTTATATTGTATTAAATCATTTGAAGTTGAATAATTTATTAGAGTGTATCGAGGTTTTTTACCCCTCGGTGGGGGGTTTTTCCTCGTAAAATATGCATTATTGATTGCATATATGTTGTTCTTGATATTTTACTCATTTGCAAGACATACCACACCTAGATCTCTTGCGGGTCTTGTTAAATCCATAAAATTGAATTAAGATTTGTTTAACTAGTGAATTAACTTAGATCTCCTAATCATAACTTTAATTTTAATTGATACGTATGCCAAATATTTATTAGCCTAGTTGTTACATGTTCCAGGTTACTTAAACTTAGTAGTAAACATGAAATCGGCAAAAATTGGGCAAAATTGCATAAACCTATTCACTCCTCTAGGTTTATTTAGAGTTGAACACTTGTATTGAATACACACAACACTATGGGGTCACCGGTATTATCCCTACTCCATATCCATTGGTGCTAGATGCTCCATACACATAGAGAGTCCATTTGTCATACTGTCTGGTTTCTTTTATAGTGGAATGATTGATAAGTTCCATTCCTTTCTGAGGTTAATGCTCCTCAATTAATTAGGCGATGAAATACTCCCAAACCTATCCTAAAATGGCAGTTATGGGTTGATAGTTTTACTGACCACTTGGACATCCGTCCTAAGAGGCAGTACTTTCTTAGGACTGTCTTTAATGGAAAGGAAGTTATGACTATAATTGAATGTGCTTCGAATTAGTTCTTTAACTTGCATAAGCCAATGGTCAGTGAGTAAGTTAGTTTTTATAGTGGGAGATAAAGAATCTCAACATCCAACAAGGCCTTTCAAATGTAGTAAATTAGGGCTTGGTGACCCTCCTTCTTTCACTCCCAAACCAAACTAGACACCGAAAGATGCAAATAGATTGGACGTCCCGAATTTGGAATCATGAGTAGAGGGGGTCCGCTTAGGTCGAGTTTGATTTGTTCAGGTGCCTTTGAAATTTCATTGTTATATTCCCCCCTATTAATTTTTATTAATAGATAGAACAAAGGCTAGCATCTCTCAAAAGATTTCGTTATGAAAAGTGTTACGAGCATCCCAATCAACTTTTGAATGTCTCTGACAATCTTCGGTGGTTGGATGGTTCTTATTATTTCGATCTGGTCAGGATTTTCTTTGATTCCTCTCTGGTTGAACATGTAACCTAAGAATTTTTTGGACTAACCCCAAAGGAACATTTAGTTGTATTGAGCTTCATTCTATAGTACCAAAGGAATTCAAACGTCTTCTCTAAATCTAAAGGATAATCTCCTTTCGGTTTACTTTTAACGAGCATGTCATCTATCTATACCTCCACGGTGACAACCAACTGATGCGTAAACATCATGGTGACTAGCCGCTAGTAGATCTTTCTTTTGTTTTTTTAGTCTAACGAACATGACGGTGTAGTAGTAGTGGTAAAAGGTAGTGATGAAATATGTATTTTCCTGGCCTGGCCTGAATATAGGGATTTTTATGGCCAGAATAAATGTCTAAAAAGCTCATTCGTTCATGGATATTTGTGGCATCACCCAACTAGTCAATCTTTGGTAGGGGAGGCTATCTTTGGGGCACACTTCTTTCAGGCCAATGAAGTCTATGCAAACTCTTTAATTCTCGTTACTATTACTGACAACGTATGGGTTTGAGAGTTACTTAGGAAATTGAAATTATTTTATGGAACTTATCTCCAGAAGTTTCCCAACTTCCTCTTCCACTTATTTTTCCTTTTATTGGGTTATCCACCATGATTTCAGTGTAATAGATGGGAATGTCAGGTCCACGTGAAACTGGTGTCACATCATATCATGATCGGTGAGTGAGTTGTTGATCATAAATTTCTTCACCAAGTGAGATTTATTGAATAACACTTCTTGTAGTGGTTCCATGACTCTGATTGCAGGGGTTACCCTTGTGCCCTCCAGCCCCGGTCTCCCATGCTTTAGCTACTATCTTGAGGGAGTAAATCCCTAAGTTTTTCCCACTTTCCACTTTCTTCTTCGTTATCTTCCTCTATCTTTCATTTAGGTCTAATGGCAATGATAAAGCATTACTAACTTGATTGCCACGTATCCCCATTACAACCAGTTGGTAATACATTTGAGCTTCTTATGATAGGTAGATGGAACTTCCTTAATCACATGGAGAAATCCTCATCCCAGAATCGCGTTGCACAACGATTCAATGTCCAGTACTAGGAATTTGATCGATTTTGATATGCTTCTAATTCGTACATGTCGCATGTTGTAACCCGACTCCGAAATAATAAAATATTATTAAATAAGTTTCATTTAAGATATTAGTGACGTGACACATTTAGTAAGACCTTGAATTTAATCACATATTTTTAATAAATAAATAAAATTATACTAAAGTTTCTAAACAAAATAAAAAAATTAAAGCTTGTAAAAAGAGATGAATGTCCAGAATTATAGAAAAAGTGTCCAACACTTGTCCACCCCGTGTTAAAACCACCATGCAAAACAACCCCAAAGGCTAATGGTTTTGGCTAAGTATTTATCCTCTTTATGAGCCAAATTAAAATAACTCCTAATATCCTCTAAGATTTATCCTATTTTATTAGCCAAACTAATACAATTACTAATTTACTCTAACAAAACAAAAGAAAAATGGGAGAGGATGAGAAAAAGATAAGGGGAATAAGAAGAAGAAGAAGAAGAAGAAGAAGAAGAAGAAGAAGAAGAAGAAGAAGAAGAAGAAGAAGAAGAACAAAGGAAGAGCAAAGAAGAAAATATAGAGAGGACTTTTAAACTCATTTTAGGTGAGAATTATCTTCTCCTTTCAACTCATTTTTTAAGTATAGTTTAGTAATGAGTAACCATGGAAGAGCTATTAAAGCTTCAATGGCAACTTAGAGAGAAAAAAAATCAACAACTCATCTATTCTAACTTTATATTTTTTTAAATAATTAATTTAGTACTCTATGATAATGAGAAACAACATACTAAAATTTTAGCCCCATATAAGATGTGTATTTTTCTTGAAAATTTGGACTATGACGAGCTGTATTTTAAATTTCGACCTGACTAAACCATTTTTCGAATTTCTTTATATTTTTACTGGATAGAACATAAAATTATCTTTCTTTTGACACCAAAATCGTAATTTTAGGATAAAACATGAGTGAGATATGAATTTTTGAAGTTTAGTATATGAAGCTGGAAATTTTGTGTTAAAAATTCTGACAGCATGTTATATCTGAATTTATTTAAAATTTTAGGCTTATTGTTTATGTCTGAGATTTTTTGTGTGATATATTAACTCATATTAGAACCTTATATAATTTATTGAGAGCAATTTAAGTAGATATAATAATTTTAATAAAATGTTAAAGTTAGTGTTAAATTACTGTCCCAAATTTGGTAGTGGAAATAATTATTTATATAATTTAGGTTGCATGAAAAGTCCATCCCGAAATAAGTGGAATAATTGTGTGTAATGTTATACATAAAATTTTATGTTAGACATATATTTTGTTTTTAGTATTTAAGTGGATAAATAAAGAAACCTTATCACATAAAACTTGGGTTTATACAATTGCGTAAATGCTGATATTATGAAAACTGAATGAGTAACCACTCTTTATGTAATATTTTTGGAATTATGAAAATGGATAATGTCATGATTAAGTTTATTTAAAGTTTACCCCTAATATAGTGTCGAAAGTTTCAAACTAAAAACAAATGAGTGAATTTTTAATTAAACCTTTAATATGAAAATATGATATCATGATAACACCAAAATTTTATCGGAGTAAGCCCACGAGTTACAACACAACGAAATAATTGAGGAGGATATTAGTTGATTTCTTGTGTCAGATAAATTAATGTCATATGTGTTTAATCTTATTCAAGTTGTTAAACGAGTATATGCAAGTTGGATATATCGAGGGCCAAGTTCATTAATTAAGTTGTGACACATTATCACCTATTATTGTTGTTGTCGAACTTGAGGTTCCTCCTAAGCTGGCCGAGATTGAGATAATCCTACAGTTAGTTCACTAATATAGTCTATACCACCGGAAGTTGTCTAGTTGGTATAGGTATGCACATAGTCAAGTTGGCGTAAGTGCTGTGGCCTAAGGGCAACGTATACTGGAAGTTGCTAGAGTACCTGTCGTAATATTTCGTTAATTCTTACCAATAAATTTTAGAATCAATAAATTGAAAATGATGAATTAAATCGTTAATCATGTGGTTATATTTTATCCCTGCTTAAGTTTATTAACGCAAATTTTAGTAATTGACATATAAAATATAAATCGTTGTTATTAGTATACTTGGGGGTATGAATTTTGAGCAGAAGTGTATTCTCATTGGGTTGCGTTACTCATGATGCTACGCACTTTTCCTTTCAGGTTTTATGCAGGATTGAGTCTCTTTAAAGTTCGTTTTACTATAGTACGGCGTATTTTGGGTGAACTTCTTGTTTAATTATATATTTATTTTCTTATTTTAAAGTACTTCTCTCGACATATTATATTCCCTAGTAGCTAGATGAAAATATGTAATGTAAAAACCTCTTATGTATAAAGACCTCATATGTAATATTAAGATGTTATTGTATTTATGATGTTATTATTTCATTTCTGACAACTTTCTGAGTGCATCGTCACATATCCAAATTATGCTATTGATTTTAATTCATTACCATTTTCTATAATTTGGGGTGTGACATAGCTTGATCTTTCCCAGTGGCATCTTTATTCTTATTGTGAAACTAACCAAAGTGATGGTCGCTTCTTTCAAATATCCCATTTTCATGCTAATATGGTTGAACAACTTTAGGTACATCACTTCTGATGAACTCTTTGGTCCACTAGTATACTATTTACGTCCTAATTGGAAATTCTGAGTATGATTATTAGTGCATCATGATATGGGGTGTTGGCTTATAGTAGGTTTGAAAGGGTCGATTTGGAAATCTTCCACCACCACAATGATTTTCTTTAACTCCATTCTAAAGGCATTGCCTTGGATCTGGTTAGGGATTGAGGCCCCATGAATGATCGCGAATTTGTGTCCTCTCTCCTCATCATCTAAGATGTTGTCTATATTTTGATTATGTTCAATGGGACCTTTATCGTTGTTCTTGTCAAATTAGTTGTTTAACTATCCTGATTGAGCTAGCTCCTCTAGATGCGACTTGAGCACCTTACAATTCTTTGTCTTGTGCCAATGCTCCTTGCGGCAGGAGCTTCTCAGGGACATGTTTATCTTTGATGGGTCCCCAACTATTTTCATCACCCATTTGAAATACTATTGATCCTTTATTTTGATCACGATCTTGTATAGTGGTTCATTGATGGCGCGATGGCCTTGTTGGGGTCTGATTTCTTGTCGCCCTTAGGTCTAACATTTTTCTTCTTCGCCCTTTTTGGTAGTTTTCTCCCTATCTTAATTTTTCTAGCCTTAGGTTGGTCGTTACCTTACTGTGGGCTATCCACTGCATCTTACACTTTATCATACTTTTCAATGCGAGACATCATGTCGTTTGTAGTGATGGCTTCCTTCTTTGTGTGAGATCGGTACAACATGGAGCTATTCAAAAAACCTATCTTGAATGAGGCTACTGCCAATTGTTCAGAGCAGCCTTCCACCTCGTTGTAGGTTTTTGAATATAATCGAGAATATTCAAATAAGGTTTCTTGGGAAATATTTTTCATCGTGAGGAGGGAGTCCACCCTCTTTGGATGGGTGCTGATGATGACAAAACTCGCTATGAAGGCCTCTGCAAGTTGTTTAAAGTTGGTGATCGATCAAAGTGGTAATTTATCAAACTAATTTTTCACAACACCCCCCAACCTGAAAGGAAATATCTTAAACATAAGGGCTTCATTATTAATTCAAAGTGTGTATGAGCAAAATTTATAAGTTTTCATATTTTATTTTTGTTGTTTTGGCTTATCCCATTGAACAAACAAACTTCTTAGTACTCAAAGACTATGTTGAAGATCGTTAAAGATTAGAAGATTCGTTCGTCGCAACATGCATGAAAGAAGATTGTGATCGTGATTGGTAAAATGTTTTTTTATAACTTCTGTGGTTTTAGTTTTTTTATGAGGTAATTTTTATGTAGAGGTGTTTGAAATTTCTATAAGGAAAATTGTCAAAAACATGACGCCTCATATAAATGAGTTGGATGTCATTCGAAGGAAAGTATGAAGGTCATTTGAAGTCATTCGAACGAGACACAAGGAGGAATTTTCCTTCATCCTCTTGAATGTCGTTCAAAGACTTCGTTCTAACGAGGTAGGGTGTCGTTCGAACGAAATCCCATTTCGTTCGAACGACTGGGCGAATTTTTATTTTTTTAAAGATTATCCATCCCAAATCTTTTGTGTTTAACCTTTTTATCCAACCTTCTTATAAAAAGGCTGAATGAGATCAGATATTTTAAGAACTCTTTTCACAAAGAAAAACACCTCTTTGAGTTTTCCTTTTGTGATAAAAACCTTAAATCATATACCAAACCCCCTGGAGTTTTTCAAGATAACTTAACCACATCACAAAAATGATTATTACTGAAATATTCTTATAGAGACTTTTCTCTACTGTTGATATGTGAAACGAGATTTCACGACTGAAGAAGAAGACGACGTTGATCGGTGGATACCGAGGGAAGATTGTTATATATGGACGACTCTAGAATCTCATTCTAACGATCGTACCTGAAATTGTTATTTCGAGTTGTCTTTGTGTGCTATCATGTTTTGGACCATTGATCTGATGACGTGTTGACTTCTGGTGAGCCTGGATGATCAAAAACAGGTTTATTACATGTGGGGGGAAGTTTTTTAATTCATTTTGTGTGGGTTCCTTTGGGTTATAAGACGAGATAAGGGGTGAGTCTTCTACCCACCATTTTCAGCATTCTCTCTCTCTCTAATGTTCTATAAACCCATCTTCTTCCCTAAGCTTTTTCCCAATAACCACATATTGCCACTACCTCTAAACACTAGCACACACCATTTCTAAGCTTTATCCATCATATTCAACCTCTTAGAAAGGAAGGATGTGGGTAGATACAAGCTTGTATGAAGGACATTATAGTTATTTTGAAGAGCTTTTGGGAGTCTTTGGAGCTAGGAACTTCCATCTTCATCCTCTTAGCTCTCTCTTCTTCAAATCATAAGGTAGGATTTTTCTCTTCCAAAAGATTTCAAGGTTTTTAGCTACGAAAAATGCGTAGGATGAATGTGAGATGATATTTAATGCCAAAAATGAAATTATTTTCCAATATGTTAAGGTCTTACAAAAATGGGTTTTCATAGAAGACAAACCCTAAATGGGTATTATATAAATAAAATTGCGTTTTTACCTTGAAATATGAAAGAAAGCATGAAAATATATAAACCCATAATTATTAACTTGCTTAAGTGCATTTTGAGGAGTTTCTAACCTTGAAATCCTATTTAACATGTGTACAATCATGTAGTAAGTGACACGACTAAGAACGTGTCTCAGAAGTGCGTACTCTCTAGGCTCAAGTGCAAACCTATCGCATTAGTAATAAACCCAGTAAGTCGGGATCTTATCCACAGAGAAATAGGACAACAGAGTTGTGACGACGTTGGATAGATAAGGAAATCCTAACTCTGACTCTAAAGGAAAGGAAAATATGATTGGTTTGTGGAACAACTACACTAGATGCAATTATGAAATTATAAAAGATGCAACTATTCTAAATTACCTAAAATACTGATGAAGAATGATTTAAAACTTTAAAATATATGATGAATAAAAACAGGACGGGAATACAATCCCCCAACTCTAGTGTATTGATGTTATAAAACTAATCGTAAATTTAAATGATTAATTAGACCCAGAATTTAGTGCTCCCAAGCATTACGTATATGAGGTTCAAGCCCGCATCATACTTAATCTGAGGACGAGTAAATCGGTATTTCAATAGTTACACTCGAATCGTATTCTAAAGCATCCCGGTTACTCGGAAGCAAACGAGATCTAAAGATATACAATTTTCGTGTTCCTACCCAATACGGTTGTAATAAATCACTAAATTCAGAGGATTAGTTTTATACACATACAACTACCACTTCAAGTTGGGTTCATGTCTCCCAACCTTGAAAAGTCTAGCCTACCATGATGAAAGTAATGAAAACTATTTTGGAATTGCAGGAAATCAGGATTAAACTAAGGAAAATTTGTAGAATGATGTAAACGAGAAATTCAACAGAGGAAATTACTCACTAGTCTTACCAAAGCACTCAAAGCATTAACTACAATTACTGGTAATTGCTGAAATCTGAATAATCTTCAAACTTGGAACTAAATTCATAACTATCTCCAACTGTTGATGTAAAAAACTAGATCGCTCTAATTATTCAATCACAGATAAATAAAATGAGACAAAAGATTTTTAAAGTGGTTCAGCCTTATAAGAATGGCCTACGTCCACTGTTATGTTATTTATGAATGTTTGGGAATTCTCGATTACAAGTTATCTCAAGAAATTCCGGTCCCTTTGAATGAGGGTGATACAAGGTATTTATAGCCATTAGGCTATACATCAATGGGTTGATACATTAAATGATATACATATGAAAGGGTAATACATTTAATGCAGCGTGTGCGTCAAGAATGATAAACATTCAATGAATAGTTGAACTGTTGACATTTTGGCAATTTATACTACGGCCGAGATGCAGCTCGGACCGCCTTATTTGCGCGTTGCTCAGGAGTTCCTCAGAGCGCTAGAGTACCTCAGAGTGCTGAAGTTCCTCGGTATATTCTCGTTGCTCGGGGAGAACGTGAGTTGATCGAGGAAATGAACTTCCTCGTTGTTATTGTACCTCGTATATTGACAAGTGTCTTCGTGTGATTCGTCCACATCAGCATATTAATTTTGGTATCAACAGAAGCCCCCAATGTTTCGTATTTCGAACTTTGAGGAGTATGGAACATTCTTTCTCGGTTTATGGCAATATTGAATGATCTTCCTGGGTTTTAGGAGCATCGTATTTGAATTTATTTCCAATTTCAACGAATCCGCCTTTTTTCGAACTTTTTAAGAGCGCTTCGATCTTAGTGCCCTTTTTGTCCTTTTAGCCGCCGGAAGTTCAATAGTTTCTTTTTTGTAATCATTTCCTTCGCCGCTTCCCAAGGTAAAGTATTTAAACTTCTTAGGTAACCATACCGTCTTCTTCTTTTTTCCAATTTCCTGCATTCAAGCTTTCTATTCTCTCCTTCTCTTTTGTGCGTTCATCCTAGTTTTCGTTCGTTGTCAACATACCTCCTTTCTTCCTGTAAGATCTTCTTTCTTTCTTCTGTATCTCTTTTATTCAGTATGGTTTATATTGTGGAGTCTGTTGAGAAATTTCGTTCCGATTTTTCCGTTCCTTCTTGGGTAACTCTGGAGGTTCTTTCTGAGCCTTTAGATTATTTTCGATTGGCTGAGGGACATTGGTTCCCCAGTATATTCATTGCTGAATGTGGATTTTATTTTCCACCAAACCCATTGTGTCTTGAGTTTTGTCAGTATTTTGATCTTGTCCCTGCAAAAATATCCCCCAATTCATGGAGAATAATTAATGGGGTGTACAAATTAAATATAATTCATGGGACTCGTATAGGGATCCCTGAAATTATGTATTGCTATAAATGGGACACTCTAGATAATATTTATTACTTAAAAACTAGGTTTCTGAATAGGGCTCTTGTAGTTAACCTCCCTGATTCAAATAGAGATTATTTTGAACATGGGGTGGTTATTAAAAATTGGCAATATGCCCCTTTAGTTGGAGATGGAGTATACAACGGTCCCAGATGCCCCCCATATGGCAATGGGATAGGTTTATTTTTCATTTTATTTCTTTTACTTATGAAATTATGCTTTTATCATGCTTGACAAAATGTATGACTGATATCTCATTATGTGTTTGTTTGCAGTTGATAGTAAAAGAAAAATTCCAAAAGAATCAGAGGTTAATATCAAGCATCTGAAACTTATCTGGGGTTTGCATAAGAACGTTGCAGATGAACACATCAGGTCTGCATCATATTTGCTACAGTATAAGAGTTATACAACCTCTTATACTGCTCGCCCTGTTGAGCCAGCTTCAACTCCAAAGGATTCTTCTTCAGATTCTCATCTTCCTTTAAGTCAGAGAATGGGCAAGAAAAGAGCTCCTCCTGCTCTTTTTGATGACATTACTTCTACTGCTGGGGCCAAGAAAAGCAAAACTGATGTCCCAGAGGGGACTAAGAAGGTGGATGCTGCACCTTCCAAAGCTGCCGAGAAGCTCCCAGTGGCTCCGAGCAAGAAAGTTGCTCCTGTGGAAGTGATTACTGTCTCTCCGACCAAGAGTTCTTCCTTGGTTGAAGCTACCGAAGTCCCTTTGAGGAGATTGAGGAAATCATCCTCAGTCAATTTGGCTGAAACTGTCTCTTCCCCACCATCTGGTGTTGTTGGTGTTCCAACCATCATTCCTCCGAGCTCTGCAATGAGCTCGGTAAAAACTTGGATCATACCAGAGGTCCAAGGAATTGATGAAAATATTTCCAGGGATATGCTGACATCCCTAGCTACCCGTCACCTTGCTTCGATAAATTGCTCATACTCTGAATTTTCTTTCTCTGAATGCTTGCATTTTTTATTGACTTTACTATTTTTCTCATCTTTCAGCTGGTGAACTGTTTCAATAATATCGTGAAGAAGGATGAAGCTATTAAAGCTTCAAGCTCCTCGTCAGGTGTAGAGGATGCTCTGCTGGGTTTGACCCAATCTTTGAAGGAATCTCGCCAACAGTATAGTGAGGACAAGGCTGTTTGGGAGAAAAAGTTGTCTACAGTTGAGGCCGAGAAGGTGAAGATGGCTGAGATCTCCAAAAGTTTGGAGGATAAGGTAAAAGGTTTAGAGGTCGAACATCAGAAGTATGATGTCAAGCTCAAGAACTTTGGAGAGCTTGAAGATAAGCTGAAGAAGGCAGAGGAAGAGTTGTCCGCCCTGCGAGATATCAAGGTCCAAAAGGAAGACTTGGATGTGAAGCTCTCCTCGGAGAAACTAAAAAGAAAGCTCTCCATTAAAAAATCCTTCAGCGCTGGCTGGGATAAAGGATGGGACAAGGGGATTGCTGCTATGACATCCCAAGTTCAATATGGGAAGTTGAAATACTTTCGAGATGCCTGGGTAGCTGCCCTGCAAGAATTGAAGATCAAAGAAGATTCTGGGCTATTCCAGCTACACCTCCCTGGTCCTCCCCCACCAATTGTGGAGGAAGAAGAAGATGAGCCTGTCTCTGATGAATCTTCCATGGCCATAGGTGATCAAGTCCCTGCCTCTCTACCTGCTGCCAACGAGGACATTTCTTCCATGCCTCCTCCTTCTGACAAAATTTCAACTCCTGCAGATCAAGTTGCTATTACCACCGAGAAACCAAGCTCCTCGTCCCAGCCTTCCGAGAAAGTCTTGGGAGACAAGGAAAAGGTGTGAAGTTGTTCGGTATCATCTCTATCTTTCCTTATTTGTAATCAAACAATGTAATCCTTTTGTGATCTAATAAAATACATCTTTTGTTCATCTCTGTTGTTGATGATTTGTTTTTGTTGATTGTTGTCTTTTTCTCATCCTTAGTTTGTTGCTAGAATGGAACTGATATCTGCACATGATACAAAGCTGATGCAGTAATGCCACGAATATTATAAAGCTGGTCATACAGATCTTAGTACATCAGAAATAGCTGACATCCTTGGTCATGATGCCTCAGAACAAGCAATTGAGGCTTATCGGTACTTGAAGGATTTACTCGACCGAGCTGTGGCCAACAGTGTGGCTTACTATGAATTGATCGAGGAACTTCATTGTACCTTAGAAGATCTTCAGAGTCAGCATAATGAATCAATTGCTTTACTGCACAAGGATTATGAAAATAGATATCAACAGCTCTCTTCTGAAACAGGCCATAAAAAGATCCTAGCTGGATACGACATTAGGGAAAGAACTTTAAAGGGTGAAGTTGAGGCTTGCAGGCAGATTGCTGAGTTGCTGGAACAAGAGAACAATAATTTGCAGAAAAAGCTGGCACAGTATGAATCTGCATCATCATCTTCTACTGCTTTAGTGCAAGTTACCGATGAAGGTTTCTCGTTCTTAGAGGTTGAGAATGCCAAATTAAGGCAAGAATTGGACAACTTAAGAAAATCTGTTATTCATGTGACTGCTCGGGGATGAGGAAGAAGTTCTCGTGGGCGAGGAAGAGCTGTTCAAAATGTTGTCGAGGAGCAGAGTTCTCCAGTCGCTGTTCGGAGTTGATCAAGAGTTCTTAGCCGCAATGTTGAAGAGGCTCGCACTCAGTCTACTTTAGAAACTCAAGCATTTCAATTGAACGCAAAAGACCGGGATCTGTCTGAAATGTCCAAGAAAAACCTATCCTTGGAGGATCAACTTACTGCGATGAAGTCTGCTCTGGATAATAAGGATGTTTTTGCCAGGAGCCTTCACGAACAATTGGATAGATTAACCTTCCAATTCCATAAACAGCCCAGGGAATTTTGGATGGAAGGATACAATGAAGCCCTTGTTCATTTAGATGCTCGGATTGAACATGCCAATAATGAAGGTTATAAGCAGGGGTGGTTGAACTCCCTGGGTGTACTGAAATTGGAGCAAGGGCATTTTTTATGGGATTATCATGCTCCAGGGTTACTAGATTTGCCTATGCCACCTTTCAAATTGGACATGGAATGGATCCCAGCTCGTTCCATTCCCCGGAGTTTAATTTCAAAATATCTCGGCGACTATAGTCTTCATTCTCAGACTGAATTATCTCGTCCAGAGTATCTCTTAGATACACCTTCTGTGATGAACGTCAGAATGCTCAGAGATGTTAATTTCATCAATTCTCCTCTTTGCTTAGAAGATCCTCCTGCCGGCGAGGAACCTGTTTCAAAAACTAAAGGAAAGAAACCAATAGAATAAATTTTTCAATGTAATAATTAGCACATATGTATAGCTTGTAATACATTTTTATCTTAATGAAAGAATTTCATTTTCTTTTTGCAAATTTGTATTGCGATTGTCTTGTGTTTATCAAACATTTTTACATTTGTGTATATGTATCTGTTAAGAAGATAACAATATAATGTTGTTCATCAAACAACTTAGTAATCAAAATTACAAGTATCAATGCTTCTCAATCACTTAATAATAAAGTAATGATTATAAAATGTTTAAACTGTTTCTGACCAACCAAGGTTGTTAAATTGTGATTGTCGACCAACTATAGTTGATGGGTTTTTATCCCCGACCAACCATACTTGGTAAACTTTTTCCTAAAATGTATCCGACCAACCATGGTCGATAATTTATCCTCGTCGACCAAGTATAGTTGATCACCGACCAACTATACTTGGTTTAGTTTGGAATTCTTTGTATTTTCTGGAATGATTTTACCTTCCGACCAACTTGTTGGCTTGTGAGAGCATATTTTGGTTCTTTCGAACTATTTGTCCACTAGTTATCTTACCAACCTTAGTTGGTCACGCTAGTGTACGCCTCCTAACCAAAGGAGGATATTTTTTGGTTCTTTCGAACTATTTGTCCACTAGTTATCTTACCAACCTTAGTTGGTCACGCTAGTGAACGCCTCCTAACCAAAGGAGGATATTTTTTGGTTCTTTCGAACTATTTGTCCACTAGTTATCTTACCAACCTTAGTTGGTCACGCTAGTGTACGCCTCCTAACCAAAGGAGGATATTTTTTGGTTCTTTCGAACTATTTATCCATTAGTTATCTTACCAACCTTAGTTGGTCACGCTAGTGTACGCCTCCTAACCAAAGGAGGATATTTTTTGGTTCTTTCGAACTATTGTCTTCTTTTTGCTGTCGAGCAGCGTAGTGTACAACACTAGTATTCCCCGAAAAACTTTCAAACAAAGGAGAGGAAAATGGCGAAAACATCATCGTTTTATTCATATTGATGAACCCGTTGTACATTTTACATCATTGATAATACTTGCGAAGGTGTTTAGCATTCCAAGCATTCTTGAATTCTTCTCTTTCTAAAGTTCCTATTCGGTAAGTTCCTGGTCGAACAACTTCTTTAACTCGATAAGGCCCATGCCAGTTTGCTTCCAATTTATTGTGTTTCTGAATTACCTTCTTTAGCACATAATCTCCTTCTTTTAAATCACATTTCTTCACCCTTTTGTAGTAGAAAAGAGCTGTTCGTTGTTGATAAGCAGCATTCCTAATGGCTGCCTCTTCTCTGACTTCCTCGAGCATATCCAAATCCAGTCTTCTCATCAAGTCACTGATAGGGGAATTGAAGTTCAGCACTCTGTGTGTTGGTAGGCCCAACTCAGCAGGTATTACAGCCTCACTTCCAAATGCCAGCATATATGGTGATTCTCCAGTCACTGCTCGGGGAGTTGTTCGGTAAGCCCACAGTACTGATTATAGCTCATTAATCCAATTAGCTTTAGCTTCACTTAGCCTTTTCTTTAAACCATTTAGCAGTGTTCTGTTCATCACTTCAGTTTGTCCATTGCTTTGAGGATGGCCTGGTGCTGAATGGGTCTTCAGGATGTTTGATTGTTGACAATAAGCAGCAAACTCCTCGTTGTCAAATTGGGTTCCATGATCTGTGATGAAGGCATGAGGGAGACCATATCGACAGATGATATTCTTCCAAATGAATTGGTATACCTTCTCGTACGTCATGTCGATGAGGGGTTCAGCTTCTACCCACTTAGTAAAATAGTCCACTGCAACGACGAGGTACTTGAATCTTCCTCGGGTGGTCGACAATGGTCCTACCAAATCGATTCCCCACATGGCGAATGGCCAAGGGGAAGTTATGGGTGTCAACAATGCTGGTGGAGTTCGTCGGATAGAGGAAAAATGTTGGCACTTGTCACATTTCTTAGCATAGGCTATACAATAAGCCCTCATCGTCGGCCAGTAGTATCCTTGAGTCATTACACTTTGTAAAAGTGTTCGACCTGCTACATGAGCTCCACAAGACCCTTCATGGATTTCTTCAATCAATTCTTTCACCTCGGAGGGATGTACACACCTCTGCAAACCTGCCATAATTCCTCGTCTATATAAAATACCATTAGTTAATACATACCGAGCAGCTTTATACTTCAATTTTTTGGCAGCGATCTTATCCTCTGGTAATCCTCCCTCTTCAATATATACCCTGATGGGATCCATCCAAGATGGTCCTAAATCAAGGGCAATAACATTCATTGTCAGGTTTTCATCTATGCTCCGACTTTCCAGTACTTCAATTGGTATTGTTCTTCGTAGCTCGGTACGAGTAGCTGATGCTAGTCGGGCCAGTGCGTCTGCTTGTACATTCTCCATCCTCGGTATTCTCACCAATTGAATGGCATCAAATTCTGTCAGTAACTTCATCACCTTTGCATGATACTTTGCCATTAACTCTCCTTTAACTGCATATGTTCCTATCATCTGATTCACAATCAATTGAGAATCACTGAATACCATCATTTGCCGTGCTTCCATAACTTTTGCTAAGTTTAAACCTGCTATCATGGCCTCATACTCAGCTTTATTATTAGAGGCTTTGAATTGGAATCGTAAATCATATTCCACGTCAATCTCGTCTGGGGTGTTTAAAACAATTCTTGCCCCGTAACCTGCTGTGCAAGATGAGCCATCTACATATAATCTCCATATGGGTAACCCGTCTTCAAATTTTTTATCTGATAGAGTTCCTCGGTGAAATATTTGTTGCTTCTTTTCATCCTCCCCTGGCACATTTTGCTCCTTGTTGACCATTTCTTCTCGTTCTTCAACCAACCAGGGCTGGTTTGAATTTGCAGTTGATGATCCTTCTACATCCATAGGCCCTTTTACTAACCGGAGTTGGTCTGGACTTATGTCTGTTGATCCTGTAACATCCACAGGTTGGTCAGCGAGCAGTTTTTGTTCCTCGGGGGTATCAGGATATGTAAATTCTGCTATAAAATCTGCTACAGCTTGCCCTTTCAATGATGCTCTGGGCTCATACACAATATCATATTCACCGAGCTCTATTGCCCAATACATCAATCTCCCTGACTTCTCTGGCTTATGAAGGGCTTGTCTCAATGGCATGTCGGTATACACAATGATGGTATAGGCCTGGAAATATGGCCTCATTCTTCTACTTGCTTCAATTAATGCCAATGCCAATTTCTCCAGCTTTGGGTACCTAATTTCCGCACCTCGAAAAGCTTTACTTGTGTAATAGATTGGTTTCTGGATTCCATTCTCCAATCTGATCAATGCTGAACTAACTGCATTCTCTGATACTGCTAGATACAAGTACAACTTCTCTCCTGTTATTGGCCTGGACAACAATGGAGGTGCTCCCAAATACTTTTTCAAGTCTTGAAAGGCCTTCTCACATTCATCAGTCCACTCAAAAGTTTTTCGAAGTGTTTTGAAGAATGGGAGGCATTTATCAGTTGCTCGGGACACAAATCTATTGAGCGCTGCAACTCGTCCTGTAAGACTCTGCACTTCTTTCTTTGTTGTTGGAGATCGCAACCCTAAAAGAGCTTTGATCTTATCTGGATTTTCTTCAATGCCTCGCTGATTGACAATGTATCCGAGAAACATTCCTTCTCGTACTCCAAATGTGCACTTTGTCGGGTTGAGCTTCATCTGGTATTTATCCAATTTATCAAATGTCTGAGCTAAGTCAACTAGATGATCTGCAGCTTTTTTGCTTTTTGTTAGCATATCATCGACATAGACTTCCATGTTGCAACTGATTTGCTTGGTGAAAACCTTGTTCATCAGTCACTGGTATGTCACTCCTGGATTTTTCAAACCAAAAGGCATAACATTATAGCAATAAGTTCCCCTAGGGGTAATAAAAGAAGTACTTTCCCTGTCTTCAGGTTTCATTTTGATCTGGTTGTAGCCAGAGTAAGCATCCATGAAGCTGAGCAGCTCATGCCCCGAGGTAGCATCCACTAGTTGGTCAATTCTGGGCAATAGAAAATGATCTTTTGGGCATGCCTTGTTGAGATCTGTGAAATCAACACACATTCTCCATTTATTATTCTTCTTCTTTACCATCACCACATTTGCTAACCAGTCTGAATATTTCACATCTTCAATGAATTGAGCTTTCTGGAGCTTCTCGACCTCCTCTTGTATGGCTTGATTCTTCTCGGGGCTAAATACCCTTCTTATCTGCTTCACAGGCTTGATCTCCTTATTCACATTGAGTTCATGACATAAGAAGTTTGGATCTATTCCTGGCATGTCCTCATGACTCCATGAGAAAGTTTTCTTCCTGCTTCTCAAGAAAGCTATCAACTCTTGTTTTATTGAAGCATCCAACGACGAACCTATCTGGGTTACTCGTTCAGGGTGCTCCTCGTCCAGAATAACATTTTCTGTAGATTCTACAACCTGTCCTTTTACAAGTTGGGATTCATCCCTGGGATCAAGAGTTTCAATTTCTGTACCTTCCTCCACCTGGTAGGTAATAGTCTATTTCCTTGATTCCTCAAGCTCCTCTTGCTCGGCAGATGAATAATAGCATTCCCGAGCTATTTTTTGATCACCTTTCACAACTCCTACTCCGAAGTTTGTTGGGAATTTTAAGCATTGATGCACTGTAGATGGAACTGCTTCGAACTTCTTCAAACCAACTCTTCCCATGATGATGTTGTAGGCTGACTGCACATTCTTATCCATCACAAAGAAGCGTATTCTTTCTATTCGACAAGCGGGCCAAGTTCCAATGAATATGTCCAACTTGATCGTCCCAAGTGGAAAAACTTTCTCGCCAGCAAAACCCAGAAGGGGTCTGTGATAAGGTTCCAATTGAGATAATTTCAAATTCAAGCTATCAAAGCATGAATAGTACATGATGTCTGCCGAACTACCATTGTCCACCAACACCCTTGAAATCACCACATCTTCCATCCTCATTTTGATCACCAAGGGATCATCGTGAGGGTAAAGAACACCTGCCAAATCATTTTTTGAAAAACCAATAACTAGCTTCTCTTTATTTACCTTCCTCGGACGATCATCCTCGGCCAGATTTATTCGCTGAATATATGAGCAGGCTTGGGCCTCTCCGAGACAGGCCTTTCTTTCTGCAGTAAGGTCTCCCCCTCCAGCATCTCCTCCTGTAATAACATTACAATCAATTGACCCAAAACGTATGGAAAATACCTCTCGTTCAGGCTGTCTTGGCTTCTTTGGAAGATCGGGGTCTTCATCTGGATCATCTTCATGATTTCTTTTCTTTTTCTCCTCCGTCCGACGAGGAGATCTGGAATGATCTCTCGTTCTATCATCATTTTTCCTTTCACCTCTGCGATCTACATACTTTGATAACTTTCCTCTTCGGATGAGCGTTTCAATCTCATTCTGAAGGGCTATGCAATTTTTGGTCGTATGGCCATGATCTTTATGGAACTCGCAGTATTTGGACTTATTCCTCAGGTCAGGATTGATCCTCAGTTTATCTGGCCACTTGATTTCTTCGTTATTCTTGATTTCTTCTAAAACATGATTAATACCCATCTTCAATGGAGTATAATTATCATATTTCTTCAGGACTTCCCATGACGTCCTATTATTCCTGGAGTGCTTGTCACCACCATTACCTTTTTTCTCTTTCTTCTTAGATTTGTCAACCTCCACCTTGGTTTCTTTATCCATATTCTTCTTCGCAGCCATAGCCTCCTCGGCATTCATGATTTTGGCCGCTTTTGCCATCAACTCCGACATAGTTTTAGGTGGATCTTTGGCCAAAGTGTAGTATAACTTGTTAGGCAACAAGCCACTCATCAAAGCAGTGATCGCTGTCTTTTCTTCATAATCTATGACTTCCAACTTCTCGTTATTGAAACGAGTTATGTAATCTCTAGTACTCTCACCTGATTTTTGTCTAACACTTAACAAGTGCGCTACTCGCTTTACTGGCTTTGCTCCAAAACAGAAATTACCAATGAACAACTCGGATAACTGAATAAAAGTCAAAATCTTACCCCGAGGAAGATTATTGTACCATATCTGCGCAGACCCGGTAAGAGTTCCCGAGAATACTCTACATCTCATCTCATCGGGGACAGCATATATGTCGGCAGCATCTTGGTATTGTTCTATATGAAGAACATGATCTGTCTTTCCATCATACTTAGGGGTCACTACAGGTGCTTTGAATTTCGATGGTGTAGGAAAATTCACAATGGCCTGCACAAAAGGTGTTCCTTGAACAAAAGTTCTCTGTAAGGGATTCCTTTCTTTAACCATTTCTCCAAGTCTATCCTCCAATCGCTGAATGGAACCCTTCCATGCTTCATTTCCTTCCTCGGGTTGCTTAGTCCGAGCAATTGATTGTTCTGACGTAGCTTCCTGAGATTTATCTCGACGAGTAGCTGGTCTTGATTGTGCTGATCCCTCTCTCAAACCTGATGGTGGTCGAAAGCTTCTCGATGGGGCTCTAGGTGGACTCATATTTCTCCTTGGTTTTAACCGACTGAAAGGAGATGCCCTGCTTAATCTTTCCAGGGCGCTAGTTCCCTCCGGAGAGAGGGTGATATGTTGATCTGTATCCGTAGCCCGAATCGATGAAGTTCGCCCAGGTTGATAAGAAAAATCATTAGATTCTTCATTATAATATGACCCAGTACGCCTGGATCGCGATTTCCCACGATCACTCCTTTGCCTTGAATGGGTAGGTGCGCTGCCGTGAAGAGTTTGAATGAGTTGCCTCATTATTTCTTGCATGGCGGTTTGTCCTTCAGCCAGATTTGTCATAATTCCAGCCAGATCTGGAGGTGCAGATGGATTTGGAGGATTTCCAGTATTTCCAGCATTTTGATTACTGGATTCTGGATTATCTGCCATTGATGATAAATGATTTTTGGTGAAAAACGATAGCAACAGTCGTTCCCACAGACGGCGCCAATCTGTTGATGGAAAAAACTAGATCGCTCTAATTATTCAATCACAGATAAATAAAATGAGACAAAAGATTTTTAAAGTGGTTCAGCCTTATAAGAATGGCCTACGTCCACTGTTATGTTATTTCTGAATGTTTGAGAATTCTCGATTACAAGTTATCTCAAGAAATTCCGGTCCCTTTGAATGAGGGTGATACAAGGTATTTATAGCCATTAGGCTGTACATGAATGGGTTGATACATTAAATGATATACATATGAAAGGGTAATACATTTAATGCAGCGTGTGCGTCAAGAATGATAAACATTCAATGAATAGTTGAACTGTTGACATTCTGGCAATTTAAACTACGACCGAGATGCAGCTCGGACCGCCTTAGTTACGCGTTGCTCAGGAGTTCCTCGGAGCTCTAGAGTACCTCGGAGTGCTGAAGTTCCTCGGTATATTCTCGTTGCTCGGGGAGAACGTGAGTTGATCGAGGAAATGAACTTCCTCGTTGTTATTGTACCTCGTAGATTGACAAGTGTCTTCGTGTGATTCGTCCACATCAGCATATTAATTTTGGTATCAACAGCAACAATCCTTTAAACCCCTAGGTTACCCTAGTAGGATGAGTTGTGTCTTGTGAGGGTTTGTAGAGAATATACCCACAACATTCGACTCAAGGAAAAATCAAAATATGCAAAAATTGTATAATTCAAACTTTCCCAGAAAATAGTCATCATCAAGTCATTCTCAATAGTCTCAAATCATAGTGCGTGTGTGCAAAGACGAAAATTTAATCGCCAATTTCCACAGATTGATCATTACGTTACTTACTCGAAAATTCGTTCTGATTTCAAATTATCTCGGAATGCTCTCACAAACGAATCTCTCGAATTATGGCTATTCTCTCGGTATGCATGATATAAAGAGTAAATATAATGGACGCAAAGTCACACGTACAAGTAGAAAGACAGAAATTTTATAGTGATAGGATCTCATCAACGAGATATGGTTTCAAAAATGGGAACATTGCCTCTTATTCACGCATTCAATCTCTTTTATTATCTTTTGGTGTATTAGCTCTCCACGCGGTAAACAATTTTGCAATTTGAACTCGGTTAGGACTTTTTCGAGTTTTAAGGTATATTGGGTAAAATGAAAATGGTAAGGAAGGTTGGAATTGAAAAAGTCATTTATGATGTCCATTTGTGCTTTTTTCGGGCTATTGCTCATTTTTTTCTTCTTTTTCTCTTTTTTTTTTGTTTTTCACTTCTTTTCTTTTCTTGCTATTTTTGTTGAGCATATCTATTTTTTCTTGCCCCTTTATATGCACTTTTCTGACTTAAATTCTGAATTTTTCCATTTTTTGCAATTCCGGGCTATTTGGGTTTTTCGGGTTGTCAAACGAAAGGAAAAAGTTTATTTGGCTCAATTTGGGTTATCAAAGGGATAATTTTTCATATCTTTTTATGGCTAATATTTTTGGGTAACAAACGATAGCCTACTTCATTGTCCGAATTACTTATTAATTTACCATATGCGTCTTGAGATTAATTAAGTTTAGAGATTCGTAGCGCGCTTTTTAACGCAATACCACACACGTTTTCCATAACTGATCTAAATGAAAGGATTGAGATCCACGATGACTTTTTAGGCGCTGAAAAGAACTTTGAGTTAACAATTAACTCAGATTGATTTATAAATTTCACAAGATGGAAGGCTCGAATCTCACCGGGTTTGTTAATCTCCACACTTATTCGCTAACTCGTCAATTTTCGCTCAATTTCCATCTTTAGTCAATTTCGTCTTTGTGTATTTGAATTTTATAACTTGAGACTTTAATCCGACTTTTAATGATATTTTTGAAAAATTTGAATTCCAATTTTTATTTATTTTGAACAAAAATATTTTTGGATTTTTCAAAATTTTATGATTTGTTTTTGAAATTTTTTGGGCATTTTTGAAAATTTGTGAAGTTTTAGAAATACGCACTTGTGACCTCCCAACTTAGACTTTTGCATTGTCCTCAAGCAAAAAAGACTAAAATCTAAAAAAGGCAAAATAAGAAGTGCGATAAATAAAACAAACAAATGGAGAAAATGCAGATTTTATATAAAACAGGACTGTGGTACAATTACAGGGAAAAACATACAACCATGTGAAACAGGGAAAACAAATAAATATTGTCACAACCAAATAAAGCTTCACTGTGGCGTGGGTTGGGAAGAGCTGGGCGCATCGGGGCAATAAGGGTTATAGAAATAGGATGGCAATGGTTCGTTGGGATCCCCTTAGCGTCGGTACAAGTCCGCTGGGAAACAGAACATCATGCTCGTATCGCGACGGTAGTCGGTCAAAAAGTTGCTGAATCTCGTCTCAAGGGACGACATATGGTTCGTGAGGCTGCTACCCGCCCATTCAAAATTAGGGTTGTCTTCTTCTTTCATCGGCTCTTCATCCGCATCTACGTCACCTATTTCCACATCAGTGCCGACTGCTTCTTCTTCCTCTTCTTTGCTCTCACTCGAGGCGGCATCGTGCTCGCTATCACTTCCTCACCTCACTCGAAGGACGACTAGTTGTCTGGCACTCTTAGTGCGGGTTCCCTGTCCAAAAGGATCGGGGAGGATAGTACGATCAAGTGGCGCCGCAATGCCAGCGTCCTTAAGGATGGAGGTAATCAATCGTGCATATGGAAGTGGGGCTGCACCTTGGGAAAGGGGGAATTAATTTCTGCAGAGGGTGGACCGGTCCGCCTGGGGACCAGACCGGTCCGATCCTTTAATATTCGAACTCTTCAGTTTCCGAATTGGTCCGACTCTAAAATAAAGGAACATATCCGAGGCGTATCGGTCCGACCCAAAAAGAAAGGAACCAATCCGGTGTTTTTTGACTAGGCTGGATTTCTCCCCTAACTTAATTTCCACGCTCTTCTCCGAAAGTTTTCAATTCTCGACATACTCCCTATTAGTTTGGACTCAAAATTCTCTCAAAATCTATGGTCAACACCACTTGGATCGATTTCTCAAAACATGTTAATTCTCTCTCCCGAATGTACCCTAATCCTATGAACTCTCACTAAACACGCGACTCTCATCTACTATACACAAGAATTCACCCCATACACGTCAGTGATGCAACGACCTAACTGTAGCAGCTCACTCTACCCCATACATGGGGTCTGACAACCAAACGGTGTCGACTTCTTCTACACACGCCTCTAGATATGGCTTTAGGCATTGTCCATTTTACTTTGAATGTATTTCCCCTTTTCAAATCGTCTAACTCAACAACTCCGTGAGGGAAAACATTCTTCACAACGAACGGGCCAGACCATATTGACCGCAACTTTCCCGGAAAGCGATGAAGCCGAGAGTTATAAAGAACTTTTTGCCCGAGAAGAAACTCTTTGCGTCGAATGATGCTATCGTGAGCGAGTTTCATCCTTTATTTGGAAATTTTTGCATTCTCATATGCATCATTGCGTATCTCTTCTAACTCATTTATTTGAAGCTTGCGAGCTTCATCGGTCTTATCCATAGCATAGTTCAACTCCTTAATTGACCAATACGCCTTGTGCTCTAATTCCACGGGAAGATGGCAAGGTTTCACATACACAAAGAGGAAAGGGGACATATCAAACGGATTTTTGAATGCGGTACAATAGGCCCATAGCGAATTGTTCAATCTAAGTGACCAATCTTTTCGGGTAGGATTGACCGTCTTTTCGAGAATGTTCTTGATTTTCCGATTCGCTAGTTCGGCCTGCCCATTCATTTGTGGGTGATAAGTCGTTCTAACCTTGTGAATGACACCATACTTTATCATGAGCTTCGTGAATGGTCTATTGCAAAAGGGCTTGCCATTATCACTAATTATCGCTTTCGGAGCACCGAAGCGGGAAAGTATATGTTCCTGCAGGAACTTAATCACCACTTTGTTATCATTTGTCTTAGTAGCTATAGCTTCCACCCATTTAGAAACGTAGTCTACTGCGATAAGGATGTATAGGAAACCAAAGGACGGGGGGGAAAGGGCCCATGAAGTCAATACCCCAACAGTCGAAGATCTCAATAATGAGTATGGGGGTAAGAAGCATCATGTCTCATCAGGTAATATCTCCCATCTGTTGGCACCTATTGCAGGATTTACACGCATCGTTCACATCCCAGAATATTGTGGGACAATAGAGGCCACATTGCAAAATTTTAGCGGTCGTCTTTTTCGTCGAAAAGTGGCCTCCACAATCTTTCAAATGACAAAATTGGATAAATTTTGGGATCTCATCATCCGGTACGTATCGTCGGATGATTTTTTCGGAGCAATATTTAAATAGGAAGGGATCGTCTTAAAAAAACATGCGTGACCAAGTAATAAACCTCTTCTTATCTTGCGGTGTCCAATCGAGAGGGACGGCTCCCATGACAAGGTAGTTCACTATATCCACAAACCAACGTAATGAAGAGGTAGCAAAGAGTTGCTCATCCGAAAAGTATTCGTCTATGGGTATGGGATCACTCGGTACGTCAAACAAAAGCTATGATAAGTGGTCAGCAACGACGTTTTCTACTCCTTTCTTATCTTTAATTGAGAGATTGAACTCTTGTAGGAGTAGGATCCACCTTATAAGGCGCGACTTTTCATCTTTCTTTGCAAGTAGGTATTTCAATGCTGCGTGGTCGGTGACACAAGTAATGGGAGAACCGATAAGGTATGATCAAAATTTATCAAGGGCAAAGACTACCGCTAGCAACTCCTTCTCCGTGGTAGAGTAGTTGAGTAGTGGTCCGATAAGAGTTCGGCTAGCGTAGTAGATGACATGATCCTGCTTATCTTTTGTTTGGACCAAAACAGCCCCTATCGCATAATCGCTAGCATCACACATAAGTTCGAATGGTAAAGACCAATTCGGAACTTGCATGATGGGAAAGGACACAAGAATGATTTTTAGTTTTTCAAAAGAGTTTTGACATGCTTTCGTCCACTCGAATGGGGTGTCCTTCATGAGTAGGTTGCTTAAGGGTCTAGCGATGGAGCTAAAATCCTTAATGAACCTTCGATAAAACCCCGCGTGGCCCAAGAAGGAGCGCAAGTCTTTGAGCGAATTTGGTGGGGGAAGATCAGCTATGACATATATTTTTTCCCTATCAACTTCTATTCCCTTTGATGAAACTATGTGGCCAAGAACTATTCCCTCGGTTACCATGAAATGGCATTTCTCCCAATTCAGTACTAAGTTCTTTTCCACACACTGGGCAAGTACTTTTTCCAGTTTTCCAAGACAAAGATCGGAAGAGGTGCCAAAAATGCTGAAATCGTCCATGAACACTTCAAGTCCTCTCTCGACCATGTCGCTAAATAGGCTCAACATGCACCTTTGAAAGGTCGCGGGTACGTTACACAAGTCAAATGGCATACGTTTGTAGGAAAACGTACCGAAAGGGCAAGTGAAAGTTGTTTTCTATTGGTCAAGTACATCTACCTCAATTTGGTTATATCCAGAATAACCATCAAGGAAGCAATAGTAAGGGTGTCCCGCTACTCTCTCCAGCATCTGATCAATAAATGGTAAGGGGAAATGGTCTTTCCTAGTTCCCGCATTGAGTTTTCTATAATCAATGCAAACGCGCTACCTGGTGGTGGTGCGTTGGGGAACTAGCTCTCCTTTAGCATTCTCAACCACAGTCATGCCCGACTTCTTCGGGACAACTTGAATAGGGCTCACCCACTTGCTATCCGAGATTGGGTAGATAATCTCGGCATCCAATAGCTTAATTATTTCGGTCCTCACCACTTCTTTCATATTAGGGTTTAACCTTCTTTGCATTTCTCTCAAGGGCTTGATATCCTCTTTGAGATGGATCTTGTGAGTGCAAATCAAAGGACTTATCCCTTTCAAATCAGCAATGCACCAACCAAAGTCACCTTGGTGCTTCCTCAGAATCTTTAACAACTTACCCTCCTACTCTTCGTCTAGGCTAGAGGAGACAACAACAGGAAATGTCTCTTCCTCTCCTAGGTATGCATATTTAATATGGTAGGGGAGTTTCTTCAATTCGAGGGTTGGAAATTTTTTGTTGGAGGGAACCATGCGTGTATCCCTCGGTGGTAACTCCTCGAATCTAGAAACCCAACTTACATCTCTCGCGTCCTCGTCCGATGCTTTCTCATCAAATAACTCTCTCAACTCCTCAAACTCCCTCTCGAATGCGGTGTACGTCCCCTCACTCTCTTGACTCGACACTAAACAGGACCTTAAGGCATCTCCACAATAAGTTTCCTCAAAATAATCCTCTATGATCTAGTCTATTAGGCTCACCGCGTGAAGATCATCTTTTTCCCCCGTCTGTTGGGCGATATGGAAGATGTTAGTCTCTAACGTCATGTTCCCAAAAGTGAGTTGCATTCGCCCATTCCGAGTATTGATGATTGCGTTAGCTGTAGCTAAGAACAAGCGCCCAAGAATGATGGGAACATGGTTCCTCCAGGTGAAGGAGGGCTCCGTGTCCCAAATGACAAAGTCTACCGGGAAGTAGAAAGTATTAACGTGGATGATCATGTCCTCAACTATGCCTCGTGGGACCTTCACAGTTCGATCCGCTAATTGGAGAGTGACCTTTGTGGGCTTGAGCTCTCCCAAGTCAAGTTTCCTATAGATGGCGTAAGGGAGGATATTTACACTTGCTCCCAAATCAAGTAAGGCTTTCTCGATTTTATTTTCTCCAATGATGCAGGAAATGGTGGGTGCACCGGGATCTTTGAATTTGAGCGGGATATCATTAAGTAGGATGGAGCTCACATTTTGTGCTAGGAATACATTTTTCTTTACCTTCATCCTCCTCTTTATCGTCAACAAGTCTTTGATGACTTTCGCATAAGCTGGAATTTTCTTAATGGCATCGAGGAAAGGTAAATTCATCTTTACTTGCTTTAGCACGTCTAGCACTTCATAACGGGGGTTTCCTTTATGGGAATAAATCAACCTTTGAGGAAACAGTGCCGCGGTGGGTGGTTTCACTACTACCTCGGACTCACTAGTGTCCCCTTTCTCACTCTCATTCAAGGGCACATCTTCGGCCTCTTTCGTGCTGGGCGAAATCTCCTTGTCTTTGGTAGCATCATCTGGGGGAGGTGATAAATCAATGACTCTCCCACTATGAAGAGTGGTCACAGCTTGACATTACTCCTAATGTTCTGTCGAGGTGGAGCTAACACTAGTTTGACCTTGGGGCGGTCTTTGGCCCTGGGCAGAAAACTTGCCTTTTTCTTGGATACTCAATGATGATTTGCAACTGTGAGATGTTCACATTCATGTCGTTCATCATGCACTCATACCTAGCATTGGTTGCAGTCTGAGTATTGATAAAGTGGTCGATCGTATCTTCAAGACTTCTCCGTGGTGGAGGAATGTATGCTCCTTGACGTGGTAGTGCATGCACATGTCCTTGCATGTGTGGAGTTTGTTGAAAATGCGGTGGTGGAGGAGTGGAAACATGTGAATTAGGATTTATCGTAGCATTTTGTTGCCCATAGCAAAACCAGGGTGGTTTTTCCATGAAGGGATGTAGGAATTCCCGTGTAGGGCACCGAAATTACCCTTAAAGCCTCCTATGCCACTGACTTGCTCTTGAAGCATCACTTTGTAGGCGGGTATAGTCGGGCATTCCTCAGTTGAATGACCCGCCTCACAAATCACACACACCTTCTCAACAGGGTTTGGGATGGATCCAGTTGGTCCTCTTCCCAATACCTCACGTACGTCTCGCATTCCTTCCTTAAGCATATCGAGTCGACTGTCCACTATAGAATTATTTTCTACATAAAATAGGTCGGACGCCGATGGAGTTGTGGTCACTTGACGATTTCGATTCTGAACGTTAGGGTCAGATGTATCCCAAGATTGGGTAGTCTCGGCGACATACCTCAAGTGAAGCTCAACATGATGGGCATCCAAGTCGACAAACGGGACACTACCCATGGTCTCAACGAGTTGCTTGGAGTTAATGTTCAGCCCATTATGGATAAAGGAAATGATTTGCGTTTTATCAAAACCATGATGGAGACACGAGGCAATTAACTCATTGAAACACTCATAGCATCATTAGAATGACTCATTTTCTAATTGTCGAAAAGTTTGAATTTGAGTCTTGATGGAATTCGTTTGATGTCGAGGAAAGAACATTTTGAGAAATTTGGATTGTAGCTCGTTCCATGATGAAATCGAGTTTGGAGGTAAAGACCATAGCCAGGTCTTGGCCTTATCCTTTAGTGAGAATGGAAAGAGTTTGAGGCGGAGCACATTTTTTGTGCAAGTTTGATCGCTAAGAGTCTCGCACGCCTCCTCAAATTCCATGATGTGGGCATATGGCTTTTCGGAATCCATTCCATGGTAAGTGGGAAGTATCTAGATCATCCCATTCCTAAAGCGAAGCTGTTCAGCATTGTACGGGAGTAAAATGCATCCTGGAGTGAAAGTGCGCTCGGGATATAAGACGTATCTCAAAGGGCGATACGGGTCCTCTTCCTCACCAGCGGCTGCACTACCGTGTTGCGACATCTCTCTCTCTCTTAACAACTCGATGTCCTAACTTGGTGTACTCGGAGTGTGCTCTAAAGTGTGTCCTAAGAAAGAAAATGGAGTGCTATTTGAGATTGAGTGTGACGGCGTGGGAGGTGGAATCCAGAACTGTGGGGCGTTTGGAGTGTGGGGGCTATCGAGGTCGTACTCAACTATTGGATTGTCGTGAATACGGGTTGGAGTATTATGGGATGTGGGAGTGAGTTCAAAATTTTGCATTAACAGCTTATGAGAGATGATGATGGATCTTTTTGTGCTTTTTGAATTTTTTTATGTTTTTGGATTTTTGGTCAAAGTTTTAGATTGACTCGATCTAATCATAAGTCTACCTAATTCCCCGGCAACGGGGCTAAAAACTTGATGTGACTAAGAATGTATCTCAGAAGTGCGTACTCTCTAGGCTCAAGTGCAAGCCTGTCGCATTAGTAGTAAACCCGGTAAGTCGGGATAGTATCCACAGAGAAATAGGACAATAGAGTTATGACGACGTTGATAGATAAGGAAATCCAAACTCTGACTCTAAAGGAAAGGAAAATATGATTGGTTTGTGGAACAACTACACTAGATGCAATTATGAAATTATAAAAGATGCAACTATTCTAAATTACCTAAAATACTAATGAAGAATGATTTAAAACTTTAAAATATATGATGAAGAAAAATAGGATGGGAATACAATCCCCCAACCCTAGTGTATTGATGTTATAAAACTAATCGTAAATTTAAATGATTAATTAGACCCAGAATTTAGTACTCCCAAGAATTACGTAAATGAGGTTCAAGCCCGCATCATACTTAATCTGAGGACGAGTAAATCGGTATTTCAATAGTTACACTCGAATTGTATTCTAAAGCATCCCGGTTACTCGGAAGAAAACGAGATCTAAAGATCTATAATTGTCGTGTTCTTACGCAATACGATCATAATAAATCACTAAATTTAGAGGATTAATTTTATACACATACAACTACCACATCAGGTTGGGTTCATGCCTCTCGACCTTGAAAAGTCTAGCCTACCATAATGAAAGTAATGAAAACTATTTTGGAATTGCAGGAAATCATGATTAAACTAAGGAAAATTTATAGAATGATGTAAACCGGAAATTCAACAGAGGAAATTACTCACTAGTCTTACCAAAGCACTCAAAGCATTAACTACAATTACTGGTAATTGCTGAAATCTGAATAATCTTCAAACTTGGAACTAAATTCATTAACTATCTCCAAATTAGGGTTTTTTTATGAAAAGAATGGAAAATTAGCTAAATTCTCCGTACTAAAAATGATAATAACTCGGGTTTAAATACCCTACAAAATTCCAAGAGTTTTAGCAGCACTAGGACTCTCTATTAGAGGAAGATAAGAAAATAAAATCTCGACAGCCGGACCGGTCTTGTCCTCCTCCGGATCGATTTGGCTTGGATCCGGAATGGTTATTTTATTTCTTGGGTGGACCGGTCCATAGCAGATCGGTTCTTTTTATTTTCTTCCAGCTTCGGTTTGTCTTCGGTCTGGGGTTCTCTGGAAATTGGCAATGCGGATCGGTCCGACCCGGATCGATCCGGGCTTCCTTTGACTTTTTTTCTCAAACTTTAAGTGCTCATATCTTTCACACCGGGACTCCGATTGAGGTGTCGTTTCTTCCTATGTGCTCATGAACTTTATATCTTCAACTTCTCTTTCGGTGCCTCATTTGAATTCTTGGTAGAAATTGCACTTTTACCCTTTTGACTTTCCTTCTTTTCTTTTCTGATTCACCCGTTTTCTTTCTCTCTTTAATTGACATCAAATACCTGTAAAATCATTACAAAATACCAGAAACTCGGTGTACTCGTTAGGATAAGTCAGTAGTAAGATTATGAGATAAAGTCAAATCGATAACGTTGTTCGATGTGCTAAAAGTAACTAAATTAAAGGGATAAATTGGGAAGAATTTATGCCTAATCAGTAAGATAGAAAATGACATTTTAGACTTAATAAATTATGTTGAAATGGGTTTTATGAAGAATTGATTAAATAAGAAAAATATCCCTAAATATGTGTTATAAATATTGATTGAATGAAGAAATTGGTATTTGAAGTCACATGTAATAATAGGGCAAGTTTTGGACATTTGGGTAAAAATTGCCATGAATGACAGAATATATTTTATGTGGTAAAACATAAAATGATAAACATGATTTTTGACATAAAATCATAAAAAAGGATGTTTGGAAAGGAAAACGTATTCCGCTTTAGTGCCATGATGAATTAAATATGTTTTTCACAAAGTCATGATAAAAGAAAGGATAAAATGGTAATTTTGACAAGCTTGAGGGTCCGAATGGTTTGACTCATTGTTAGACCTTATCATTCGATTTTTGGTGAAATTTGGATAAAGTAGATGAATGGGGCGTAATTAAGTGAAATGATGATATAAACTGTAGAAAACATGAAAAGGGTGTAATAACGGAATAATGTGGACATTAGCTAAAATGTTAACACACATTAATACGGACTCGGATGAAACCAAAATAATTAAGAAGGGCTCGGAGCCCTGGAGTGAAAGACCCAAAATCACTGGCCAAAGTAAATCACTGGCATGTGGTTTAATTCTTATCTAGTTAACATTGTGGACTAAACCGTATTTTTATAAATAAATCTTGTAAATTGAGTAAATTACGTAAAGTGGTCACCCTTTTTCCAACTTAGAAATCGTAATTTTTTCTTTGATAAATGGTGCAATAAAAAGGGTTTTTCTTAAGTAATAAAAATTAGAGTTCCCCCCACCCCTTTTAACTCCTTAACTAGGTGTGGGTTGACCCAACGGTGACCCAAAATTGGGTCGAGGCATTACAGTTAAGATGGACAATGATCATTTGATCCACACAGGATGAAGACAAATCTATCCAAAGGAAAGACCTAGTCCATTTCGAAGACTTGCAAAAATTACATTCCATTTTTCTTTTGTAATTTGAGAGGCTAGTTATTGTTTTAAGTCGATAGGATTCAATTTGCCTTAGGTTTGTGTTTTGTATAATTGCTCACATTTTATTTTTCATGGTTCGGCGTGTCCCATTATACAAACACGATACCATCACAACTTCTCGATACTCGAAGACTATGTTGAAGATCGTTAAAGATTCACTACACCAAAATGGGCAAATTGTCACCTTTCAGCCGGTCAGCCTTGTCAAGGTCATTGACCGTGACAAAAAACACGCGTTTTATGTCACGGTCATTGACCTTGACACGACCGTGACAAAGAATTGTCACGGTCAAAGACCTTGACACGACCGTGACAATGTTTACAGCAAAAACCCTTTCCCCCTTCTTTTTTTCCTCCCGCGCCGTTCCCTCCCTCCCTCGCTCTCTCTCTCTCTCTCTCTCTCTCTCTCTCTCTCTCTCTCTCTCTCTCTCTCTCGACGCTTCTCTCTCTCTCTCTCTCTCTCTCTCTCTCTCTCTCTCTACTTTCAGGTCGATTTTCTCTCTCTCTCTCTCTTCCATTTATATATATATTTGTGTGTATATTTATGTGTGTATGTGTGTGCGTGTGTGGGGGGTGGGGCAGGGTGGGGGTAGGGGGTGGGGCGGGGTGGGGGCAGGGCGGTGGTGGAGGGGGGCAGGGGGTGGGGTGGTGTGTGGTGGGGGAGGGGGTGGTGGAGGGGGGGAAGGGGTGGGGTGTGTGTGTGTGTGTGGTGGTGTGTGGTGGGGGAGGGGGTGGTGGAGGGGGGCAGGGGTGGGGTGGGGTGGGGGGTGTGTGTGTGTGCGCGCGCGCGCGTAGGGAGGGACGAAGCCAGGAATTACACTTAGAGGGGGCCGGGCGGACAGATAGACACATTATGGTTGGTTGACCGAACCAATTTTAGTCGATTTTGTTTTGATCGGTTTGATTGTTGACTAATTTTGGCTTAGGGTTTTATCTCGATTTCAGTAATATATGATGAATTGAATTTAATAAGTGAAAATTATTTTTGACGAATATATTAAGACGACTTGCATGCATTACGAAGTTAGTGAATTAAGGTTGATCCTTTTTTACGAACCAAAAAAAATTGACATGATCAAAAAACACAAATAATAAACTCCGATTTTACTTATATATGACACAAATAATCATATTTAATTGCTTACCGTGTAGAAAAAGTGAAAAATATATTTTCATAATTATATATGGTTTTGTATAAGTTCTTGTATAACACACTTAAATTACCACCTCTAAATTTAATTAGAGTAAAGATTTATAATAAATTTACAACAAAATAATAAGTTATTGAAATAATTTACCCATAGTATATAAATTCATAAAACATAAAAAGTAAAATTAAAATTGCTTAAAACACCTCATATATATATATATATATATATATATATATATATATATATATATATATATATATATATATATATATATATATATATTGCACACATGTATATATAATCAAACTTTTTTGAGGGTTAGCACACCATCATTCAACTTGCCATAATATTTTAAGTTATAAAATGTAACTTGTCAACTATTAGGAGCCATCAAACCTATCAAGGCTTTGAAATTCTAAAGGGGGGCCATGGCCCCCTTTGGACACAATATAGCTTCGTCTCTGCGCGTAGGTGCGTAGGTGTGCGTGTGTGTAGACATCAATTTTATAAATAATTGATAATAGTTGGATAATAAACATCGGGAGGGGGTGGGTGTGGCGGGGGGAGGGGGCCAGGGGGTGGGGGTGGGGCACCCATTTAATAACTCTTTAAATATTTGGAAAAAACATAATATTACACAACACTAAAAGTAGACATCAATTTTATAAATAATTGATAATAGTTGGATAATAATTGGATAATAAACATCGGGAGGGGGTGGGGGTGGGTGGGGTTTTGAATATTATTTACATTTATTTTTTTGGATATTATATACATTCAAAATAAATAATTGATAATAGTTGGATAATAATTGGATAATAATTGATATTTCCATTCAAAATAAATATTTCATTCAAAAATATTGGATAATAATTGATATTTTCATTTAAATTGATAATAATTTTATTCATGAAATTAATTCAATTAGGTAAAACCCTAGATAATTTTTTAACAGAATTTGATAATATTGTATAAAGTTTAGTAAATTCACAAAATGTTGCCAATTGTATGTTTTTAGGAATATCATTAGTTAGAATCCATATACATGCATGTTGTTAGAAAGTCTTAAATTTAATTCTCACTTTAATTTGTAGAATCTCTGTACTTCGTTGGATTTATCCCTTTATGATAATGAAATTTATGCTACAATTATAATTATCTCATGTCATAATTTTATTGATAAACAATATATGTAGTTGTCATGGTCGTGGTGGGGGGAGGGGGTGGGGGTGGTGTGGTGTGTGTGTGTGTGTGTGTGTGTGTGTGTGTGTGCGCGCGTAGGTGCGTAGGTGTGCGTGTGTGTGTGGCGGGGAGAGGGAGCAGGGGGTGGGGCACCCATTTAATAACTTTTAAAATATTTGAAAAAAATATAATATTACAAAATTGAAACGAAATGGTATTGACGGAACTTACACATACGTTATAATATAGACGGAACATTTTTTTTATCTGTACTATTAATTCAATTAATTCAATTAGGTAAAACGAAATGTGTACTATTAACATTTTTTTTTATCTGTACTAATAACATTTTTTTTACAGCAAAAATGTCTCCTTCAGATGTTAAGGCGAAGATGATGATGCTGTTTATGATGATGTCGTCTGGGTTCGGTGGTAGCGGAGGCGACGAGGGCTCCTCCGCCCCTAGACTCCCCAAACAGACCATTGTCGACAATTGGTTGGCCGAGCGTGTTCATATTGGACGTATTTGATGGCCAGCGGATAGGGCGGGGGTTGAGGGACCCGAATATCGTCGAGGGTGGAATAGTTCATGGACGTGTGCTTCAAGAGATGGAGTCCAGGGTGCTCGTCACGCATGTCATACCCGGGAAGGAGAACTCCTTATTGTGGTTGCGCGAACAATGCGGCACGACGTATATTAGTGGGTGCGTTAATTCGTATGTCGTGTGGCCTACTCACCTCCTCAGTTTTATCCAAGACATGTAGTAACATTATTTTTAAGTTTGTCCATTTTAATTATATTTGGATTATATCGTCATGTATATTATTTTTACTTTGAATATTTGGATTATATCGTCATGAATATATATTTGCATTATCTTTAGTTTGTGTTTGATATATGATGTTTGGAACAGGTACAACGTTGCTATAACAGGTACAAATATACTGCTGGGCAGTGGCGGTGGCCATACTGCCCAGCAGATTTTTTTTAAATTCTGCCCAGAATTGTCACGGTCATTGACCATGACAATTTTTTTAAAAAGGGTCACGGCTTAGTCACGGTTTATAACCGTGACAAACGTGTCACGGTCATTGACCTTGACACGACCGTGACACAAAACGCGAGTTTTGTGTCAAGGTCAATGACCGTGACACGACCGTGACAAAAAAAGTTGTCTCGCCTCGAAATGTCACGGTCATTGACCTTGACAAGGTGGATTTGTCAAGGTCAATGACCTTGACAAATGGGCAGATTTGGTGTAGTGATTGGAAGATTCGTTCGTCTCAACATTCCTAGAAGAAGATTATGATCGTGATTGGAAATATGTTTTTTATAATTTCTGGGGTTTAAGAGTTTTTATGAGGTCATTTTTATGTAAAGGGGTTTGAAATTTCTATAAGAAAAATACCCAGAAAAAAAACGCCTCGCGAGTTTGGATATCATTAGAATGAAAGTATAAAGGTCGTTCAAAGTTGTTTGAATAAGATGCAACGAGGCATTTTACTTCGTCCTTTGGAATGTCATTCGAAGACTTCGTTAGAAGTCATTCTAATGAGGTAGGGTGTTGTTCGAACGACATCTTATTTTGTTCCAATGACCACCCATATTTCTTTAAATTATCCATCCCAAATATTCTGTGTTTAACATTTTTATCCAACCTTCTTATAAAAAGGCTTAAGGGGATCAGATACTTTAAGAACTCTTTTCACAAAGAAAAACACCTTTTGAGTTCTCCTTTTGTGATTAAAAAAAAACCTCCAATCATATTACAAATCCCCTGGAATTATTCAAGATCACTTTACCACATCACAAGAAGTATTCTTGCTGAAATAATCTTGTATAGAATTTTTCCTGCTGCTAATTTTTGAAACGAGATTTCATAGTTGAAGAAGAAGACGAGGTTGATCAGTGGTATTGAGGGTAGATCACTACCCGTGGATGGCTCTGGAGCTGAGTCGTATATATTGACATTTTAAAGACTTCGAATCAAACTTAGTGTAGCTAAGTGTTTTGTAAGTCAATTGTATTAAAAATTCTTAATAGTGCTGATATAAAAAGGTTTTTCCCTTCTTAGGGATTTTTCCTTATCTCGTGTTTTTTTGCATGCTTGACATGGAAATAAAAATTGAAAATCATCTCGTATTCACATCATAATTAATTGAAGATAAAATTTGATGAAAAATTGAATTGCGTGTGTGGCATTTAATTATATAATTTGGTCCATTAGATCACGTGCACTCTCAAAGTGTCATGACCTTGCTATACTTACAAACATGATCGGTGGGATTAACTTTCCCATCATAAATCTTGAATTTAGGGGAGATAAACTTCTTATTAGTCTTAAAGTCCTCAATTTATTGGGTCAACAAGGACTTCATCCAGGCGATAAGTGCCCTTCTATCCGATTCCTTAGTGATTCTGGCTTCCTGGTGGGTAGGATGATCTTCCATCTCCCTTCGTATGAGGTTACGAAGATCCTTCTTATTGCGTCGATTGTTGTGGAAAGCTATTATGTATGGTCATCCACTATGGTAATTAAGACCTTATTCAATCCATGATATCCTTCCTTTACTACGAATATAACTCACTTAAGGGCTAAGGGTTTGGGATAACTTATGGCGCTTGCGTTTGTCTTCATAGAGATCTTGCTCCATTATCTCTATGCAATGTTATATAGGCTGTAATTATCCTCCTATTGGTGGTGCATGACTACCTCTTATTCAAAAAGGCATTTCTTATAAGAATCAATGAGATGTGATACCTAGTTAGATCATGATGAAAAATTACTCTTCATTGTTTGATTCTCACGTAGACAGTAATGAGAACTGAGAGTATTATGAATCCTGATGGGTTGGATCACATACCCAATCCTAGAAGCTTTGTATCCATTCTGGTTGTTTTGGAAACTGTTGTGAGATGGTGTGTGTCCATTATGAGAATAAGACGTGATTGCTTGTTAGAGTGTTTAGTTGAGAAATGAAAATAGTCCCAACAAAAGGGACAAATTTCAGGTGGTAAAATCTTATTGGTTATGTTCAACACAATATTGAGCCAAATATAAAATAAATGATATACACTCATAGAAGAATAGTATTTACATGGTTCAGTAATGTGATTAAATCCACAAGAGCTTCTCTCTCTTCTATTAGTCATGCTGCGAGATTACAATCCCCTCCCCCTAGGGGCCGGGGTTACATTATAGAGAGAAAGAAATATAGTTTAGTCGCTCAAGGCTCTATGACTTAAGGTAGCTATTCCATCTTAATCAGCCATATCTTGCTCTGGGATTCTTGTAGAACGGTTCAATAATAATTATCTTCTTAGATGTTATCTTGGCTGAATCAGTGGGCATGTGCCTTCCAATTATTTGTGTTCAGATTATTCTCCTCACAAGACACATAGGTCATAAGTATTATTTTTAAATTTAATAGTTGTTGTGTGAAAGTTACATACTTTAGGATATCATTTCTTTTGAACTTCACCCTATTAAAAATAATTGCTTATATTTGAATAAGGGATATTAAATTAGATTATTGTTCTCTTATAATTATTTTTTGAATAAATAACTAAACATTTTCACATGTATTTAGGAATATGGGTATGGGTTATGAATTAAAAAATTGACTACTAACTTTGGCGGTTGAATTAATTGTGAAACCATAGTTGTGGGAAAAATTTGGATTTTTGGTGTGTTAACGTCTTGGGGGGGGGGGGGGGGGGGGATAGGACAATCTTTGAATTTATGGCTAATAATAATTTCCATTTTTTGAAACATAACAATAACAGTAGATTTGCATAGTAAAATTCAAACCCACACTCACTTATGAAACTTATGAAACACTTATCCTTAAAATGATTAGATCCAATTTTAGTTCAAGGGAAGTGTTATGAAATTATTCAAATACAATGCAAAAGCCTTTAAGTTCTATTGCAACTGAACAAGATGAGAAATCTACATCCAGATACAATTGGATCTAAATTCAAGTTAATTTGTGATTTACGTGCGATCTCATCAAATTAGTTCAATTCAATTGCAATTATATGGGAAATAAAAATCTAACAACCTAAATCAATTATATATTTAAGATTATGTAAGGTTATATGTTGTATATATGAGGAAAAATCATAACCAATAGGGATAAAATCACGGGATGCTGATAAGCACCCACAACTGTACATTTTAGACCCCGAATAAATGTACTTTAGTTGCTAATTCTCGGCAATATGGGTCTTAGTGCTTAAATGTTTATCTTGTAGGTCAAACGTTCGTTTGCGGTGTCAAAAGCTATATATCGAGGCAAATTCACGTTTTATGGAGCTAATTACCAATCCCGTAACCCTACCCTACCCTAACCTAGCCCAAACCTACCCCAACCCCTGTGTGTGTTTTGTTTGTCCCTTTTTATATTTTTATATTTTTAGTTTGAGTCATTTTTATTTTTAGGATTTATTTTAGATTTCTAGTTTTTATTTTCTATTTGTATATTTTTTTTATTAGCTTTTAGTTTAGTCTTAGTTTATTAGGATTAGTTTTCAGAGTTTATTTTTAGTTTATTAGAATTTATATTTTAGGACTTTTGTTTTCACATTTTATTAGATTTTTTATTTTTCATTTTTTATTTCTTTTGTTTTATTGTTTTAGTACCTTAGGATTTTATTTTTTCTTGTTTTAATATTTTTATTTTTATTTTTTTAGTTAGTTAGATTTTGTTTTATTATTTTTATTTTTAGGTAGTTAGTGTTATTTTAGGTGTCCAAAGTAAACACACACACAACTTATCCGACACCATAAAACACATAAACACACACCCTTTACCCATATACACTTATCCTAAACCCAACTAATCTATCCTACACCCTTACCCCCCCCCACACACACACTCTCTCCTCACCATCTAACCTCCATTAACATAACCCATACATCTCTCCCCAACTTTATACCCCCTTAACCCGGATCCTACCCGAGACATACCCGTGTACCCGGAAACCTCAAACCCAACCCCCTCATCACCGGTGAGCTCCCTGCCGTGACCCACCTGCCCAAAACTCCGGCAGGCGAACTCCGATACCCGAAAACCTCAAACTCAACCACCGATCTGCCCCTGCGTCGACCCCATACCCGCCGGCGAAGTGAACCTCCATTCCATCCGGCCTCCCTCTCTCTCTCTCCCCTCCCGACGTTCACCTCTAACCTCGAGACCCATTCCGATAACAACCCCGACCGCCGGCAACCCCACCCGAAAACCATCAGCCCACCTGCTCACGATCCCCAGCAACCCATACGCCCTTACCCAATCGCCAGCTCCTACCCCCTACTCAACCACCTCCATTCCGGTGGAGTTAACTCGTACCCACGACCCATTTACCCAAAGCCTTTCCATCCTTCAACCATAAACCCAATTCAACCCAAAGACCCATTTCAAGCTTTAACCCATTTCACCACTTCTCCCATTCAAGCCACTATCTGCCAAACCAAAACCAAACAAGCCAAATAATAAACTCAATAAAAACAAATGTGCCACTTAAACCCACTTATACCCTTTTTCCCTTATTACCCCCAAACTAACCCATTTAACCCCAATTCCAAAAATGCCCCCCAACTTATCCCCACTCTCTCATAACCTCACCATCCACATGCTCCCTTGCCATTTTTCCTAATTAACCCTCACCCAATACCTTACTCACCCTCTTGCACCTTTGTCTACCCAATTTACACCTAGCTCCATGGCACCTACTATTTAAAGAGAGTTGAAGACCTTTTTGAGGAGGATGGAATAAAGAGGAGAGAAACCCTAGAGTTAGCTTAGAGAGAAAGTTATAAATAACATTTTTTTTAGTTTAGAAATTTATTTTATTTTATTTTTTTAGATTTAAATTGAGTGAAATAATTGTGTGAGATTCAAGTTGAGTGAATTTTTCATTTATATCTTTGTTGATCACTCACTTAAAGGGTTGTATGTTTCTCATTCAAGGATTGAAATCTATTGAATTCAAAAGATTGGTTTGATTATTCTTCTCTCTACTCTTCTATATTAAATGCCTATTGAATATTTGTTTATTAAGTTTGATACCATGTTAGGCTAAATCCCCTTTCAAGGGATGGGGGGAAACCCTTATTTGATGTTATTTTAGTTTAATTAGTTTGATTACTTAAAAATTCCCTTTGAATGTTATTTTTGATCCCTCACCCTTAAATTTACGCCTCGAGAGAGGGTAAATGATTTTCGAGAGAAAATCAAAATTCTAGTTATAATACTCATTTTAGATTCAAACTAGAGATAGGGGTTTCTTAAGTGGTGTATTATCACTTGAATTTCAACTCTAAATTTATTTTCTAAGATTTACATAAATTTTAATTGATCGATCCTAGCGGGCGATTGATTAAAAGGAGTGTAGATCTATTTTTCTAAAGTTGTGGGGTATTAAACTTAATTTTCTAAATGTTAATATTAAAATTACATTTTCAACGAGATTTGATTTGTAATTTTGATATTAATTTGGGAAAATTCAATTAATTAATTAGAATAACTAAAATTTGGGGTATAATCCCATTCCTTGATTGTTCTCACAATTATTTACCTCATTTACCTCTTATTTTTAGGTTAGACTTTATTTTTCATTTTAATAATTTTCTAGTTAGTTATTTTTATCTCACATTTAGTTTAGTTTAGTTTCACATCCTCACCTCACCCAATTGTTTTAATATTGAAAAAGCTAAAAAAACTAGAAAAAGCAAAAATCCCAAAAAGAAAATATAAAGTGAATTACAATTGTGTTCCCTTTGCTTTACCCCCTTGGAAGTGGATTGATACCCTTACTTACCTATACACTTGAGATTGTTATATTTTGTAGGTATTTGAGGTTTTGACTAACTTGGATTTATACAACGACGACACACAAAAAGCAAAGTTATCAGATGCTACAACTAATCCACCATAAACATGAAGCCTTTTACAAGAGCTCAATCATTTACCTAGATTGAGTTCCCATTTACAAGCTCTTATAATTCACCAATCTTCTAAACTCTACTCGATATAGTGGATCTCAACCTAATCTCCTCCAAAGCTTCTTGTATATAGAGAAGTTTCCACTTCTATTAGCTTCCAAATATCCAACTTGGATAACTCCACTCCCATTCTTCACATATTTCACTTGTTGACCTCTTAATTGAAGATATTTAATGGAAAATAATGAAGGATAGGTTTTTGAAGGTTGTTTTGATGAATCATTCTAAAATATCTCACAAAATATTTCAAATTAAAACCCTTCATTCCTGTTGCAAAATTTAAGATCTATTTTGAAAATGGATCCAAAACACTTTTTATAGTGAAAATAAAAGTTTCTCGTTATTTGTGAAGTCCGTGCGCATGATGGCTCTTTGTCCGACGTACAGTCATATGAAATGACCAAGATTCAGCATACTGTTCGAATTAGTGCACACTCCTAATTTAGATCCATTTTCGTTATTTAGGATCGATTATCTAAAAAGATGGAGATATTAGTGATGATGTTACTCATAGGATTAAAGCAGGTTGCATTAAGTGGAGAAGTGCTACCGGCGTTTTGTGTAATAGGCGTATACCTTTGAAGTTAAAAGAAATTTTTTATAGGACGACCATTAGACCCGCCATGTTATATGGGACAGAAAGTTGGGCAACCTAAAAGAAAAATGTGCAGAAAATAAGTGTGGCAGAGATGAGAATGCTAAGATGGATTTGTGGTAAAACTAGAAAGGATAAAATTAAAAATGAACAAATTCGTGAAATGGTAAAAGTAGCTCCTATAGAAGATAAATTGAGAGAAAATCGACTTAGATGGTTTGGACATGTCAAGCGTAGACTAATGGATGCTCCTGTAAGGAAGAGTGATTTAATTAATATTGATGGTAACACAAGGGGTAGAGGTAGGCCTAAATTGACTTGGTAGGATATTATAAAAAAGGACATGATGTCACGTGGTTTAACCGAAGATATTGCACTGGACATAATGGAATGGAAAAATAGGATTCATGTAGCCGACCCTAAATAATTTGGAAAGGTCTTTGTTGAGTTGAGTTGTATGGTGCCAATTTCCCCCGCGCCCACGCGTGACAACAAAAGATTACAAAAATTACATTTTCAAGGATTTTTCAATGTAAATGATTTTGAATGGATTCTTTCACATGTTTGAAAAATATGTGCAACATCCTCAAGTGCATCATGGGTCATATACCATATTCGAAAAAAATATGAAAATCCATTTGAGTCTCTGAGTCGATGCAGTGATGCAATGGAATCCGTCTCGGTCACAAATAAAGGTATGTATGGAACTCAAACATCTAGACACATAAGATGCCAAGGATATGTTCCCGAACTAAAATAAAAATTCCTATACGTCCGACAAATAAAACATTTTGACAACAAATAAGTCAAGAAACACATCTATATATCTTCATTCTTAAGTGGAAAAATCCAAAAATATCACAGAAGTCCAAAATAGGCATAAACACCATATACAATAAAGTCCCAATCATCAATCTACATTACCCATGTCAAAAGGACCACATAGACTAATGCTAGAAAAAAAAGTGATATGATCAATGATAAGACACCCATAAAACTCAAATAACATATATAAAGGGGGCTTAAAAGTAATCCCATGATTAGAGATAACTCCCCCCCCACCCACACACCCCAAATTGAGGAAGGTTGAGAAATAAGTAAGGAAATTTAAGAGTTAGCCAAGAAGTGGATGTGATAAGGCAATGGGGATTCTTTTAAGGAGCCCCTTAGAGAAGGCTCTGTTATTTTTTTTTATTACATTGTTCAATTTGTATATTATTAACAAGATATAACTTGTGAGCTATAACAATTTTATTATGAGAGTTAAGTCAAACAGTATCTGCGAGGGACCAAGTCTGCCATGGCTTGGGAGAGATTCCATGCTCCATCGAATGACATCACTGTGGGAACCTTAGAGGGAACTGAGTTAGAGGATTGAGAAGCAAGGTAACTTAAAGGCATGACTTAACCACTCTAGATACACCAGGTAAAAACACCACTAGATTCGAGAGAGCATGAATCGAAGAAACACATTGGACACAATGGAGAGATGCTAACATAAGATAATATTCTCTCTGCATAGGGTTCTATGTTGACAGATGTATTGGGGCAGATGGGTCATTACTTTTCATTAAAGTAATACCATTTTCCATACTTTGGGACAACTTTATGTCATGCTAGATAGGTTTGTCCCCCATTAGACAACTAGTGGGGAACCAACATAGGGGTGCTAAAAAGGGAGATTCAAGGTCTCTTGAGACTAAGACAGATAATATATATATATATATATATATATATGTGTGTGTGTGTGTGTGTGTGTGTGTGTGTGTGTGTGTGTGACGGGATTTTGTTGAGAAATGGAGAGTTATAAGAGATTGAGAAAAACATAGAGTGAAGGGAGATTATTTGTGAGAAGAACTAGAGAACTTATTACCAACCATTGATACACTTCGAGTTTCCTCTATATAGAGCCGAGGGTTTAGGAGATTCTAGTGTTTTGAGCTACCTACCTGAGGTGTATTTAAGAGTGCTTGCTTTTCTCTCCCTCTAAATGAATTTAATATAATTGTTTGATGTTTATATACTTGAGTTCATCTCATGATTGTTGATAAACGATGTGTCTTGTGATTCATTGCCATCCAAACAGAGGTTATGCCTCTGTTTGCATTATAACAACCCAGCCCCAAGAGGACTCCCATCTTGCAACATAAAACCTTCAAGAATGTAACATCAATGTGAAGTGAAAGGTCCCCCATCATAGAACTATCTCTGAATAAATGCACTATCGTAGATTAAATTTTCTCCCCCATTTTTCCTCGAATAGACAAAAGTGGAAAATGTAATATAAAGATAAATGATATCATAAAGATAAAAAAAATGAGAGATAAAATAAATATAGTTCGTGTGCCAAAAATATGTCATAAAATGACCAAGAGACACATAGAATGGAAGCCCATACAAAAACATGAAGATATGCTCAAGGACCAGTAAAAGGCCTCGACTTGTAAATAAGCCCACAACCTCATACCTTACCAAGTTATGGACTCTTTAACCTTAACTCAACCTTAATACCAAAGACCACTGAATTTACACCTCAGTCCATTGACTGCCAATTGTACACCTTCTAAAGATATTCCTTCCTATCCACACTTATCCACAAGTCACGTGAACATTGCACGTGAGGTACTAGTGAACTACGATAAATAGAGGCGCTGGCCTCTTATTCGGTAAGGAACAACTGAACATCGAAGCTCTAACAACTCGTAATTTAAATTTCTTAAGCCTGAGTGAACCTAAATGAAATCTCAAAGAGAATTGAATCCCCTTTTTAACGGTCTGCCCCATTCGCAAATCAACCTTACGGTACAGATGAACGACTCATTTTACTTCAAAGGGTCACTAGAGGGTCATCGGGTGATTTTGAGCACTATTAGACCCTGGTCAACTCTCTGAACCAAACAAAGCTGAATGAAATCTCGAAGGGCATTGAATACTCTTTCCAATGGTCCGCCCCATGTGCGAATCGACCTAACGGTTCGAAAGAATGATTTGTTTTCCTCAAAGAACTTCCTGTCAGCTGACTAACGGGTGCTTTTTTGACACATTTGAATTAGCATAGTACGCTTATTAGTAGTAAAACCCACTTTTTACTTAGTGAATATTAACAGAACAAGAAATTAATGACAATCCAAAGAGTTATATGGTGGACCGAAGAATTATACAGTGGAAAGTATAAATTGATTTGAAAGCTAAAGGGTTTAAACTAAGAATAACAAGAGTTAAACTAAAATATCTTCAGATATAATACTATTTTAATCAAAACATCTAAGATATTTATATATAATACTATTTTAGTAAAAATATCTAAGATATTTATATATAATATTATTATAATCGTTGGATATTCAAATGCTATAAATAGACAGCTAGCCTAACCATTTTTCTCACACCTTCCTCTCCCACACGGCCCGTTTGTTCTACCCGTGTGCCTATGGAGATATGCCAACTAAACAGTTGGCATTATGTATATGGAATATGGAGGATTGGGCAGTGTCAATTTGGTAAAATAGTTGTAAGTTTTAAATATATATGTGGGCAGTATGATGAAAGTAGAAGACAACTCTTCCTCAGGTACATTTTTCAGTTTTCTTTTAAACGTTGCTATAGGAGTTGTACGTAGCGCTATATATATATATATATGTATGTATATAACGTGTATATATGTGTGTGTAGGTATGTGTGCATGTGTGTGTATGTATGCACCTACTAGTATGTGTTATGATAGAAAAAGGCCAAAAATAATGTTTTATGTCACGTAAAAATAATTGGTATTGAATTTAAACACTCGACAGTCAATTTATAAAAAAATACGGGAAAAGTGTTAATTTTGGCAACTTTGGAAAATTTATATCTTTTAAATCATTGATTAGAAAAATACAAGGAATGTACCGTTGGAATCATGTTGCCGAGTATAATTTATTTTTATAAAAATATTTTTGAGTCAACACTATTTTTTTGCAACGTCATATTTGGGTCGTCGTGTCAATTAAAAATACTGAATAATCGTTAAAATATTATTTTATGATATTTTCCTAAAGAAAATTATTCGAACATGTTAGGAAAATTAGTTTGATATTTTTATTCGAATAGTATATGAGTTATGTATATATATATATATATGAGTTCGTTACCCGAATACCAACGATAGTGTAATTACGAAAAGCAATGTGTAAAGTGAAACATTTATTTTTATATTATTCATAGTAACACTTGCATTAAAAATTAGAGTTCAATATAATAAAGCACAGCGAATCAGACAAGCTTGCTTTACTTAATACACCGATTGGTTTTCCTACCTTTTCAATAGTAAACTTTCCGTATTGGATATACTGTTATTGATATCACAATGTGATAGCTCCTATTTACTCTTAGTATGTGCATGTCATAATACTGCCATACTACATATTTTATTAACTATCGTCAATATTTGAATTCGAATGTGGATCAATTTAACCTTTTTCACCTAATAACTAATATCATGTTCCTTATTGATTCTGTTCACCCCTGCACTTTTGTGCCATCATTTACTTTATGAGCAATAGTATTAATTAGGGAGTAGACTACCGTGTTATTCCATGAAACTTTCTGCTTGACCTAATGGTCTCAGATGATTGAGAGCCTTGATTGTTTGCTACATACGTATGAGTGACACTTAGCTAGTGTGCCTAGATGGTTACTTTTCTCCAAAGGTTTTGAGTTGACTTTATTTGGTTATACTGATGGCTTACTTATTTCTATTCCTCCTTAGTGAGCTAGTAAGTATGGGATTATCAGTTCAAAGATCCTTGACTTTCTTATATGGCCCTTAACATTTTTACTAGTAACTATTGCTCCATTACATTTATTATAACAATAAATTTTCTTTATGTGACTCTTAATGAGCTGGTGAGTTTGGAATTATTAATTTAAAGAACCTTATTTTGTTAGTGAGCTGGTAAGTATGGTATCAGTTCAGAATCTTTGATTTTCTATATGTTCCCCTTAATGAGATGGTAAGTATGGGATTATCAGTTTCGACTCCTTGATTTTATTTAAAAGTTATTATGAAAGAATATCTTCTTCCTCTTCGTTTGATAAACACTGAATTCCATATACATTCCAAACTCTCTTTATATTTATACGGGTTATAGAACAGGTGGATACTATTTAGAAATTTTTCTGATTCATTTTCTTTCAATTATTTTTCAAGTATCAATAGGAAATAACAAATACTTCAGGAATTATATTACAGGAGTTTGAGATATGTAGAGAAATCATAGAAGAATAAGCCTTTTAAACTATAGTGTAAGACAATTTAACTTTCATAAATTTTTAGTTAGCTTATTAAGCATGGCTCAATTATGATTTAGCATTATTTTAAAATAACATTCACTCCCGAGAAATCAGGATGTGACAAGTTGGTGTCAAAGTCAAACTTAAGTTAGCCTATGTGGGACATAAGTTAATACTGTGATTAGAAAAGTTGTTCAAGTCATAAGAATTGTAAGGATTCGATCTTGGACATGCATTGTGAATATTGATCTTTAAGTGACATGATGAATATATGGAATAGTAAGATAATTCCTAGGAAAATATTTTAAGGATAAAAGTATAGTTGCACGGTTGATATGATTATATGAGGATTATGAGAAATATTCTGAAACTATAAGTTTTAAAAATGTGATAAATTCAGATATTCGAATTTTATGTACTAGAAAAAATCATTACAGATTTAGAATTATCAATATATGATTAAGGATTTAGAGGCATACTAAGAAAAATTATCATAAGAATGGATTGTATACAATATACTCCATAAGTCTTAAGCACGATTCTTTATCCAAGTTATTCGATTGACCTCCCTTGGAAATGAATTACTTTGTTTGGAATTCCAAGACTTTCATCTTTTAAAGTTAACACACTTTTCTATTGGCTTTTTATCTTTTTGCACTGTACTCTTGTTATATTGTATACTATTCCCATTAGATTATGAGACTAGATTACTTATGTTAGAATGGTACCTGAATGAGATTCGATAGGAAAATTATAAATGAAGTCCTTGATGAGAATTGGAAATGTCCTTAGGGAAAAGTAGAAGTATTAAAAATGTTAAGTTGAATCGTTCTACTCTTTAGAATGTAATGGAATTACTTATTAAATCCTATTCCACAAATAATAATTTTCTCAAGTTTTAAACAACCTTGACATTGAACTATTATTAATGAATCATTACCATGTAAGTTGTAACCATTGTCATTTACTTTTTGAAGTTACAGTGACTTAGGATATCATTGAAAATTTATCCCCGAAACACTACAAGTTCCATAGTAAAACGTAAGTTCTTATTCAAATAAATAACTAAAAGAGTTGTGATCTGATGACATCTTAGATAAACTTTATAATTTACCTTAATACCACAAATATAGTTCTCTTATAAACTATTGTTCCTGAAAAACTCAAATTTGAAACCCAGATAATTGTGTAATCAGCAATATAAACTTTCACCCCTGGCAGGTGATTTTGACTCAGTATAATTTCAATAAATGCTTATATCATTATATGATAACCCCGGATACTTTATGAACTTGTTTGTGTAGTTCAAAATATGTTACGCTTAATCCATTTTAAAACCTTGAAACAATAAGTTCAAGTTAATCTATTTTGATTGAATCAATTTTTACATAGCATATAATAAAATCAGGAAATGAAGGACCATTATACCCACGACAGTATTATTTGCCTGTACGACTCAGATTATTGAGAGCCCAATTTTATTTATCATATGGATGCCCCTCTTCAGAGTTTTGGCTTAACCATGTTACTTTATCTCCAGTTATCTGGATTAATTATCTCCAATTATTTGGATTGATTTATCTCCAACAGTTTTGGATTGATTCGTTATTGCATTTCTATTAGCCCTAAGCCTCTAGAACAAATAATTATGGGTCATCTTATTTTAAGAAACTATTCACAACCTTAACCTTGTGAACTTGATATTTTTAATTCAAGTGACATCATCATATGAATTATTAAATATCACTTCAAATGAATTATTATTATACCTACTGTATGTCGCCAAAGTTTTTATCCTGAATAAATAATTGTTGATATTAATCAACAAGATCTTTGTACTGTATAATGTGATATCTGAAAATCTAAGAGCATTCATTCTTTTCCTTATGTAGTAACTCAAGAAAATAAAAATAAGATATGATAGATTATGGAAATACTCGAAACTAGCACCATGACACATTAGACTCTTCAGTATGACCTTTCGGTTAGAATTGTTCGTAGAATTGTTTAATAGTAATTATGTGTTCTATGTTCTAGTTACATTAATATATTTCAAACCCAATACATGATAACTTTATGACTACACCGATAATATACGCTTTAAAATTAAACCTCTTTCAGAACTTTAGACTACCGTTACCTCATACCATTAACCTGGCCTTAATTCTGTATATTTTATTGTATTTTCAATTTATACAAAATCCCTCAATGAATGTTCTCAAATTCAATAAGGAATATTTTGGATAGAAAGTTATTATATTCAGAATTTTATTTTAAGCATATTTATGTTGTTTCTCGATAAAATTATTCGGAATATAATACCATATGACCCTCTAGAGTTTTGATCAGTGTACGATAACCATTTAAGTTAAGAGAAATCGAACAAAACAAACATTATGTCAAACCATATCCTTGTTATTTACTTCAACCGTAGTAACAGTTCTTATATAACCAGTCAGTACCTATTCTAGGGAAATTCCTATTTAATTTTATGATATCTTCTTCATAAATATAGGGAACCCTAAATTCTTTTATTGTATGGTAAGAAATCCAAAAGGTGAATTCAGATTACAAAAGTCGAGATACGTCTTCACCCAGGGGAATTTGAATTTAAGGCAGAAACGTGAATAAAGTTTTGAGGATTACTGATTCAAATTAGATAAATAATTTTTGAAAAGGAAACATTATAGCCAACCACTTAAGTCGAAACTTATCGGAAGATTTAACGACGTAATTTCTTAGAATATTGTTGATACATTAGATTCATATGATGTAACCCACCCTCGTGATTTTTATATTAACCAACTTGTATTTCTTACTCGACCCAGAGAAAGACAAACTTAGAATAATAACTCCAAGATCTCCTTGTGTTTAAACCTTAAACCTGAAGTTAGACTCGAGAGTTATTATACGATAGGGAAATAAGTCTTCGACTGAGAGATTGATTACATGTACCTAATGAATTTTTTTCAAACTCTTTCAATCCCAGAATGGAAATGAGATCATGTCACCATGAACTTTATTAGTGAACTACCCCGTACGTACCAAGGATGTAATTTTATATATGGATGATACTAGATAGACTCATCAAGTCTACCATTTTATCCAAATGGAAACTATTCCAAAAGCCCAACAATAGTATTTGTAGTAAGGTTTTCTCCCTGAATAACCCAATCATTATGCATCGAAACTCAAATTATATCAAATATTAAATAAGAATATGCTTGTAGATTTTACCAACCACTCAAGGTGAATGAATTTAGATTAATCATCGTTATGATTTAACATTATCCTACCTTGAATACACCAAGTATTTGATATTAAGGTTCCAAACATTATTACCTATGACTTCAGTGTTTGATTTAATATACTTGAGCCATTAGTATCCTCCACTACACCAAATCCTGCGAATGGTCACGCCCAGTGGGTCACGGCCCAAGTCCGCGACCAGCTGGTCGCGGACTTGGGCCGTGACTGACTCAATATTTGGCATGACCATATTTATTATCACACTAATTTATCGATGTTTTGGAAGTGGTCACGGACTTGGACCGTGACCACAGTGGTCGCGGACTTGGGCCGTGACCAGGTCGTGACCATCTTGGCGCCAAACTCGCGCCAAATTTCCCTCCAAGCTTGGTCGCGGATGGGTCACGGCCCAAGTTCGTGACCCATGGCATGACAAAGCAGAGAGCACACACATTTAGGGTCACGGCTAATGGCCGTGACCATTTCTGGGTGTGGGTCACGGCTATGGGCCGTGACCATCCCTCATTCAGGCACTAGGTTGATAAAAAAGGGTCACGCATCACAGATTGAGGGTCGCGGCTATGGGCCGTGACCATTTCTTGGTATGGGTCACGGCTATGGACCGTGACCATAGGCAGTATACATCCCACTTAACTTCATTAATGGGTCGCGGTGGATGGGTCACGGCTCTAGGCCGTGACCAGTGTTAATCCTAAAACAAAACAAAGCCCCTCAAAACTTTCATTTCCCCGCTCGTCTTGTTAATCTCAAAACTTTCATCAAGAAAGTCGACGATGGTGAGGCCGGCAGAGGAGGCCCCGGCGAAGCGGCTGTGGAACTCGAACGTGGACCTGGTGGTGCCGAATTTTCACTGCCGCTAAAGGTTGTTGTTGCAGCTGTCGGCCGCCGCCGCCACTATTAGCCAATCGACGCGTTTCCTCTCCCATTCCAGCAGATATTTCTTTCTCTCTCTCTCCTACACGAGTTCACTAATTTTTCTGGTTTTGTCATTCACATCTTTCAAACTCGGAGAAGCGAAGCTTCAATTGTGCGTTAGATTGAAGGCGGGCTCTGATTATATTTATCTTTTGCTTTTACATTGAGTTTCACATGGTGTTTTTTGACTTGGGGAGGCTAGAAGACCAATTGTTGTCACTAAATTTTCTTCGTGGTGAACTCTTGCAACTAGATTTAAGATGCCTTTTGCTTATATTCACAATGACAATATCAAAGAATAAATTGATGCATTTTACTTTATTATCATATTCTATGACAATATCTCTTTAATTAGGGGAATGATTTGTTAAATTTCATCTGGAAAATCGGTGTGCTGGAAAATTTGTGATAGGGCATGAAAACCTCAAAGGGTTTTGTTGATGAATGGTGAGTTTATATAGTATTTTTGAAAAGTTCCACATTTTTATTTGATTACATTTGGGTTTTTGCTTAATATATAGAGTGAATTTGTTTTTCTGATTGCGGGTTTGGAATTCTACAATTAGTTGCATTCTTGGTTATTGTTTGTGATGTGGGGTATATTGGTTTTATTTTTTCATCTCTTTGTTTAGTAATTAGTGGGATAACCTTTTTTATTTCCACCTCATTTGGGTTTTTACATGTTTTCTTAGATTCTTTTTGTCCATTGTTGGCTTCATCAACCAAATTTCACATCTTATATTTGTTAATGACTCATTAGTTTGTTTGTTGTATGTTTCATTGTGAAGTTTGGGTTGGTTGTAAATATATTTGGTTGCTTGTATATTGCTTATTTTGAAGAACGACTCAGTTGTTTCTAAGTTTGGGTTGGTTGTAAATATATTTAGTTTGCCTAGTGTTTACTTTTATCGGCCTACTGGATCGGCTAACTTTTTTGATCCTAAGGTGATGAAAGAGGCTTTGAGCAGGGTACTTGTCCCCTTCTATCCCATGGTGGGGAGGTTAAAAAGAGATGATGATGGCCGTATCGAGATTGACTGCAACGGCGAAGGTTTCCTCTTTGTAGAGGCGGAGTCAGACGGAGTAATCGACGATTTTGGTGACTTTGCCCCCACTTTGGATCTACGGAAACTCATTCCCGCTGTTGATTATTCTCGCGGAATATCGGCTTCTTCTCTCCTAGTTTTGCAGGTACTTTTCCATTCATATCAAATGATTTCATTTGCATAGTTTAAATGATTTTGTCCCACAATGGTTGTCTACACGTCGTCAATGCACTAGTAATGGAAACGAAATGGCTGTTGTCTAGTTGACCATTATAAAAGTTGACGCAAGCTTCCTCTTTCATAGGCTGGCTGTACACAAACAACTAGTTTTATTCACTCTTTATCGGAATTGGTCAATCCAAATAAAAGACCAAATCAATTACTTCCCACAGGGTTAATGTTGTTTTAATTTCCAAAAATAAAGAACCAAGTCTGTTGTAGCCCAAATGAAACCAAACACCAAATGATGGTAGCAGGTGCGACGTTTCTTCCCCAAACGCTGGTAGCAGGTGCGGGTTTTAAAGGGTTCGTATGGAGGTTGGGCGGGTTTGAGAGGGTTATTGAGGTAGGGGAGGGTTCGGTGAGGGTTATTGAGGCAGGGGAGATTTTCAACTGAGTTGCGATTTTCAACTGGGGCGATTTTCAACTGGGTTCGGTGAGGGTTGTTGGGTTTGGGTCTCTATTTTCAACTGGGCTTAAGTCCAAGTAAAAAGCCGCAAGTAGAAAATGGTGAGTACTGATATTGGGATCTCCAGAAATTGAATCCTGAATTTTAGTTGAAACAAAGGCATATTTTAGAAGTAAATTCGGTGAGTACTAGTTATTTTTTACTAATCCTGTATTTTTCTATATTTGAGATTGAGTTCGTGACTTAATTCCTATCATGTTACAGAATTTGACCAGTTATCTAATCGAATTTGAAAGGAATTTTAACACCCTTGAATCCAATAGATTTTCTGAAAGCGGTGGAGTCCAAATGAATTGTCGAGCTTTTTGAAGTAAACATGGAGCTCCAAGGTATGGCAAATGCTTATTGCTATCTTATGTAGCACCTTGTATGAAAATTATTTTTTACCATGCTACTTTAACTATGAAATGTTTGGTTCTACTTCTATTTTTAATTTTGTTAGGTGCACTAGCAGCCCCCTAGGTACCTTGTATGGATAATTTGATACACGATATTACGATAATTTAATTCCCTAACATGCCCAATTGACACGTGGAGAAGTTATTAACATATATACAGTTATCGCATATATGCTACTGTTTGCATATATTTTGTTGTGTTCATATATGCATACAGTTATAGCATATATGCTACTGAATGCATATATGCATACAACATGTGATGTTTTTAAGACTTTTTTCATACTGGTTAGTAATGGGAAAGTCATAACTGATGCTGGGAGCATGACTTCCGATCTTGCCAAGGGCTCAACAGCAGTTGCATCGCTTTTCTCTATTCTTGCATCTTCAAATGTATGATTATTGCATCTTCAAACCCCAACCCAAGAAAACCAAAGAATCCAACTCAAACATTCCTCTACATACGCAAAAACCAACCCCAACCCCTATTTTGTTTGAAGGAAGTTTTGTAGCATCCCCTATATTTTTTGTAGCAGTCCCCGTACGGTCCCGTACTTTCTTTAATTTTCAAAAACAATTCAATGGTTTTGTGATGTACTTTATTTAATTTTACATACCCGTTCTTCACAGCACATTATTTACGTATTGCAGATCTAACCAATTGGATACCGGTTCTTCATTACATACCAGTTCTTCATTACACTCCAGGTACTCTTTACTTTAACTAAAGTAGTTATATAATTGATATACATTATTTATTAAATATTTTAGATGATAGAAGGAGTACGGGATAATTATTGGTTTTGTTTGGTTTGGTTGTTGGATAATTATTGGTTGTTGGCTTGTTTTCGGATAGTATATTAGAAGGAGTATCGGATAATTAGAACGAATACGGGATAATTATGAGGACTTAAGCTTAAAAACAAGGCGTTAGAGGGTGAAAACTCGAAACAGCCACCGTACGGTCCCGTGAGAGGAACCAACGCCTCTCACGGGACCAATGTAACACGTAGGAACTGACCGCGCGATAACGGGACTCCCGATTTGAGAATACGATGATAATTTGAAAATATGAGGACTTAAGCTAGAAAACATTGTGTTAGTGGGTGAAAAGCCGAAACAACCCTCAAACGGCCCCGTGAATGGAACCAACACCTCGTACGGGACCAATGTAACTCGTAGAAACTGACCACGCGATCCCGGGACCCCCGATTTGAGAATAAGACTATAATTTCAATATTTCTGGACTCGGGCTTAAAAACATAGCGTTAGAGGGTGAAAAGCTGAAATAGCCCCCGAACAGCCCCCGTGAGTAGCACCAACAGCTCGCACGGGACCAATGTAACTCATAGGAACTGAATCGCGCGATCACGCGACCCCTGGTTTGAGAATACGATGAATATTTGTATATTTTTAGACATAGGCTTAAAAACAAGGCGTTAGTGGGTGAAAACCCGAAAAAGCCCCCGAACGGCCCCGTGAGTGCACCAACACCTCGCACGGGACCAATGTAACTCGTAGGAACTGACCGCGCAACCATGGGACTCCCGGTTTGAGAATATGACAGTAATTTGAATATTTCTAGACTTAGGCTTAAAAACATGGCGTTAGTGGGTGAAAACCCGAAACAGCCCCCCTACGGCCCCTTAAGAGGCGCTAACACTTCTCACGAGACCAATGTAACTCGTAGGAACTGACCGCGCGATCACGGGACTCTCAGTTTAAGAATACGACGATAATTTGAAAATATTAGGATTTAAGCTTAAAAATAAGGCGTTAGAGGGGGAAAACAAGAAATAGCCCCCGTACGATCCCGTGAGAGGCACCAACACCTCTCACGGGACCAATATAACACGTACGAACTGATCGCGCGATCACGGGACTCCCGGTTTGATAATACGATGATAATTTGAAAATACGAGGACTTAAGCTTGACAATAAGGCGTTAGAGGGTGAAAAATGGTTAATCCCTTCTTTACTTCCCATTTTCGCTAAAAAGTCTGCCACCTGGTTGCCTTCTCTATATATATGGAAGTTCCTGACTCCCAAACCACCTCCATTTGTAGGCCTTGTAATGTCCTCCCATTTACACCCTCTAACGCCTTATTGTCAAGCTTAAGTCCTCGTATTTTCAAATTATCGTCGTATTCTCAAACTGGGAGTCCCGTGATCGCGCGATCAGTTCGTACGTGTTAGTAATAGTAATCTGCATTATCAGTGGACTGTGATCAAATCAACTTTTGTCAAGATGATGAACAACTTCTGTGATCAGAACTAATATTAAGTGAAAATATTTTCACTTAATAAGGACCATAGATCAACCACTAAATCCAGTCAATAAAGGAGAAAATTTATTAGTTATATACCAGTAATTTGTGTATGCAACTATATACCAAAACCTCCAAATTGCAGAACATTTAATCAATTAGGAAGCTATGCGGACCACTAATGGATCGATTCAGTTAGGCAGCTAGGTAGAACATAACACACTCGCACATAACTGATGCCAATATAACAGCTATATATGGCTATATAGCAGCAATATATGGCCATATATAACAGCTATATAAAGCAGCAATATATGGCTATATAACAGCTATATATGGCTATATAGCAGCTATATATGCCCATATATAGCAGCCATATATAGCTGCTTCATATACCTGCTATATATGGCCATATATAGCTGCAATATAAGGCCATATATAGCTGCTATATATGGCCATATATAGCAGCTATATATGGCCATATATTACAGCTATATAGGCTTATATATAGCTGCTATATATGCCCATATATGGCTGCTATATATGAGCCTATATAGCTGCAATATAAGGCCATATATAGCAGCTATATAGGCTCATATATAGCTGCTATATATGGGCATATATAGCTGCCATATAGATTGAAAACAAGACGAAGAGGGCGAAACCATGAAACAGCCCCCGTAGGGTCCCGTTTGAGAATACAACGTTAGAGGGTGAGAACTCGAAACAGCCCCCGAACGGCCCCGTGGGAGGCACCAACACCTCCCACGGAACCAACGTAAATCATAGGAACTGACCTCGCAGCCACGGGTCTCCCGGTTTGATAATACGACGGTAATTTGTGTATTTCTACACTTAAGCAAAACATGGCGTTAGAGGGTGAAAACTCGAAACAGCCCCCGAACGGCCCCGTGGGTGGCACCAACACCTCCCACGGGACCAACGTAACTCGTAGGAACTGACCCCGCAGCCGCGGATGTCCCGGTTTGAGAGTACGACGGTAATTTGCTTATTTCCACACTTAGGCTTAAAAACATGGCGTTAGAGGGTGAGAACTCGAAACAGCCCCCGAACGGCCCCATGGGTGGCACCAACACCTCCCACGGGACCAACGTAACTCGTAGGAACTGACCCCACAGCAGCGGGTCTCCCGGTTTGAGAGTACGACGATAATTTGCTTATATCCACACTTAGGCTTAAAAACATGGCGTTAGAGGGTGAAAACTCGAAACAGCCCCCGAACGGCCCCGTGGGTGGCACCAACACCTCCCTCGGGACCAACGTAACTCGTAGGAACTGACCCCGCAGCCGCGGGTGTCCCGGTTTGAGAGTACGACGGTAATTTGCTTATTTCCGCATTTAGGCTTAAAAACATGGCGTTAGAGGGTGAGAACTCGAAATAGCCCCCGAACGGCCCCGTGGGTGGCACCAACACCTCCCACAGGACCAACGTAACTCGTAGGAACTGACCCCACAGCCGCGGGTCTCACGGTTTGAGAGTAGGACGATAATTTGCTTATTTCCACACTTAGGCTTAAAAACATGGCGTTAGGGGGTGAGAAGTCGAAACAGCCTCCGAATGGCCCCGTGGGTGGCACCAACACCTCCCACGGGACCAACGTAACTCGTAGGAACTGACCCCGCAGCCGCGGGTGTCCCGGTTTGAGAGTACGACCATAGTTTGCTTATTTCTACACTTAGGCTTGAAAACATGGCGTTAGAGGGTGAGAACTCGAAACAGCCCCCGAACGGCCCCGTGGGTGGCACCAACACCTCCCACGGGACCAACGTAACTCGTAGGAACTGACCCCGCAGCCGCGGGTGTCCCGGTTTGAGAGTACGACGGTAATTTGCTTATTTCCACATTTAGGCTTAAAAACATGGCGTTAGAGGGTGAGAACTCGAAACAGCCCCCGAACGGCCCCGTGGGTGGCACCAACACCTCCCACGGGACCAACGTAACTCGTAAGAACTGACCCCACAGTCGCGGGTCTCCCGGTTTGAGAGTACGACGATAGTTTGATTATTTCCACACTTAGGCTAAAAAACATGGCGTTAGAGGGTGAAAACTCGAAACAGCCCCCGAACGGCCCCGTGGGTGGCACCAACACCTCCCACGGGACCAACGTAACTCGTAGGAACTGACCCCGCAGCCGCGGGTGTCCCAATTTGAGAGTACGACGGTAATTTGCTTATTTCCACACTTAGGCTTGAAAACATGGCGTTAGAGGGTGAGAACTCGAAACAGCCCCCGAACGGCCCCGTGGGTGGCACCAACACCTCCCACGGGACCAACGTAACTCGTAGGAACTGACCCCGAAGCCGCGGGTGTCCCGGTTTGAGAGTACGATGGTAATTTTCTTATTTCTACACTTAGGCTTGAAAACATTGCGTTAGAGGGTGAGAACTCGAAACAGCCCCCGAACGGCCCCGTGGGTGGCACCAACACCTCCCACGGGACCAACGTAACTCGTAGGAACTGACCCCGCAGCCGCGGGTGTCCCGGTTTGAGAGTACGACGGTAATTTGCTTATTTCCACACTTAGGCTTGAAAACATGGCGTTAGAGGGTGAGAACTCGAAACAGCCCCCGAACGGCCCCATGGGTGGCACCAACACCTCGCACGGGACCAACGTAAATCGTAGGAACTGACCGCGCAGCCGCGGGTCTCCCAGTTTGAGAGTATGACCGTAATTTGCTTATTTCTACACTTAGGCTTAAAAACATGGCGTTAGAGGGTGAGAACTCGAAACAGCCCCCGAACGGCCCCGTGGGTGGCACCAACACCTCCCACGGGAACAACGTAACTCGTAGGTACTGACCCCGCAGCCGCGGGTGTCCCGGTTTGAGAGTACGACGGTAATTTGCTTATTTCCACACTTAGGCATAAAAACATGGCGTTAGAGGGTGAGAACTCGAAACAGCCCCTGAACGGCCCCGTGGGTGGCACCAACACCTCCCACGGGACCAACGTAACTCGTAGGAACTGACCCCGCAGCCGCGGGTGTCCCGGTTTGAGAGTACGACGATAATTTGCTTATTTCTACAACATAGCATTAGAGGGTGAGAACTCGAAACAGCCCCCGAACGGCCCCGTGGGTGGTACCAACACCTCCCACGGGACCAACGTAACTCGTAGGAACTGACCCCGCAGCCGCGGGAGTCCCAGTTTGAGAGTACGACGGTAATTTGCTTATTTCCACACTTAGGCTTAAAAACATAGCATTAGAGGGTGAGAACTCGAAACAGCCCCCGAACGGCCCCGTGGGTGGCACCAACACTTCCCACGGGACCAACGTAACTCGTAGGAACTGACCCCGCAGCCGCGGGTGTCCCGGTTTGAGAGTACGACCGTAATTTGCTTATTTCCACACTTAGGCTTAAAAACATGGCGTTAGAGGGTGAGAACTCGAAACAGCTCCCGAACGGTCCCGTGGGTGGCACCAACACCTCCCACGGGACCAACGTAACTCGTGGGAACGGACCCCGCAGCCGCGGGTCTCCCGGTTTGAGAGTACGACGATAATTTGCTTATTTCCACACTTAGGCTTGAAAACATGGCGTTAGAGGGTGAGAACTCGTAACAGCCCCCGAACGGCCCCGTGGGTGGCACCAACACCTCCCACGGGACCAACGTAACTCGTAGGAACTGACCCCGCAGCCGCGGGTGTCCCGATTTGAGAGTACGACCGTAATTTGCTTATTTCCACACTTAGGCTTAAAAACATGGCGTTAGAGGGTGAGAACTCGAAACAGCCCCCGAACGGCCCCGTGGGTGGCACCAACACCTCCCACGGGACCAACGTAACTCGTAGGAACTGACCCCGCAGCCGCGGGTGTCCCGGTTTGAGAGTACGACGATAATTTGCTTATTTCCACACTTAGGCTTGAAAACATGGCGTTAGAGGGTGAGAACTCGAAACAGCCCCCGAACGGCCCCGTGGGTGGCACCAACACCTCCCACGGGACCAACGTAACTCGTAGGAACTGACCCCGCAGCCGCGGGTGTCCCGATTTGAGAGTACGACGGTAATTTGCTTATTTCCACACTTAGGCTTGAAAACATGGCGTTAGAGGATGAGAACTCGAAACAGCCCCCGAACGGTCCCGTGGGTGGCACCAACACCTCCCATGGGACCAACGTAACTCGTGGGAACGGACCCCGCAGCCGCGGGTCTCCCGGTTTGAGAGTACGACGATAATTTGCTTATTTCCACACTTAGGCTTAAAAACATGGCGTTAGAGGGTGAGAACTCGAAACAGCCCCCGAACGGCCCCGTGGGTGGCACCAACACCTCCCACGGGACCAACGTAACTCGTAGGAACTGACCCCGCAGCCGCGGGTGTCCCAGTTTGAGAGTACGACGGTAATTTGCTTATTTCTACACTTAGGCTTAACATGGCGTTAGAGGGTGAGAACTCGAAACAGCCCCCGAACGGCCCCGTGGGTGGCACCAACACCTCCCACGGGACCAACGTAACTCGTTGGAACGGACCCCGCAGCCGCGGGTGTCGCCATTTGAGAGTACGACGGTAATTTGCTTAATTCCACACTTAGGCTTAAAAACATGGCGTTAGAGGGTGAGAACTCGAAACAGCCCCCGAACGGCCCCGTGGGTGGCACCAACACCTCCCACGGGACCAACGTAACTCGTGGGAACTGACCCCGCAGCCGCGGGTGTCCCGGTTTGAGAGTACGGCAGTAATTTGCTTATTTCCACACTTAATTTTTATATTTCTACTTGGTTACTGATAATTTTAACTCATATATGCAATTTTTCAGCTTGATTAATTTTTTTGTAAAACTACTTGGTTACTGATACTTTTATTTTTTGTATCCTATCATTTGTAGGATTTTTGCACGTGGATCAAATGAAGGAGGCAATGGTTTCCAACATGATGATTATTTATATGTTGTGGATATTCAGGATAATATTTTTTATGTGTTATAGCCGTGCAGACTTTTATTGTTTAGTTTTATGGCCGTGCGGGCTTTTATAATTTGATTGTTGAATTTTATAGCCATGCGGGCTTTATAATAAGCAGGTTTTTCATTTACAGGTTTTGGAATGTCAAGAAAATAGAGGAAACTTTGCCCAATTTTTTTTTGGTCTATGAATTATTAAGACGTGTAATATTTTTAAGTTTGTATATATATTTGTTTATTAACAACATTCTCAATTCGCAATTTGTGATTTTTTTTTTATTGTTTTGCCTATAATAAATATTTGTAACACCTCGTAGCAACCGATGATGCACTCAGAGGAACCCCAATTTTAGGATTGGGCAAAAAAAATACATTTTTTTTAAATTACAGATAAATATGGTCATGGACTTTGTCCATGACCATTTTTTTTTTTTTTTTGTCGCGCTTAAAAATGGTCGCGGCAAAAGTCCGTGACCATTTTTTTTATTTTTTGTCACGGTAATGGGTCCCGGATTAGGGCCGCGACCAATTTTTAAAATTTTTTTTTTGTCACGCACATGGGTCGCGGCCAAAGTCCGCGACCAATTTGTCACGGTCGTGGATCATGGACAAGGACCGTGACCAATTTTTTTAATTTTTTTTTGTCACGCACATGGGTCGCGGACTTTGGCCGCGACCAATTTGTCACGGTCGTGGGTCATGGACAAGGGCCGCGACCAATTTTTTTAATTTTTTTTTGTCACGCACATGGGTCGCGGACTTTGGCCGCGACCAATTTGTCACGGTTATGGGTCACGGATTAGAGCCGCGACCCATAACGGCATGGGTCACGGCCTAAGTCCGCGACCATCTGCCGTGACCCCTCTAGGCCGTGACCATTTTTTGGTCACGGACTTGGGCCGCGACCCACGAAAATGGTCACGCCCGAAATGGTCACGGCCCAAGTCTGCGACCCACAGGTTTGGTCAGGGATTTTGGCCGTGACCAATCGCCAGTTTTGGTGTAGTGCTCTTATTGAACAATATCGATAATAATAACCTCTTACACAAAGTTCTATAACTATACTTAAAATGCTTTTAGTAAACTAACATGATCACAAATGTGTTCTAGTGTGAGTGCTATTTAGGCTCAAGTGCAAGCATGCCACTCAAGTAATAATTTCGATAAGACGAGGTCGAATCCTCAGGGAAATAGAAAGAGAAAATCTTAACGACATTTGGAAAGATGGATAATCCTAACTTGACTCCAAAAGAAACGAAAAGATGCTTTGAGTTGAAGATCAACTATAGACTAAATGCAAAATTTAGTTAACAACTAACTAAACTAACAATTAATGAAATGAACTATGATAATTTACTCTAAAAACAGATGGCTAATGTATAAAATATTTAACTGCAAATGAGAACAAAAGGGTAGGTTGCAATCCCCCACACCTTAGTAATTCATCTTGTAGGATACTAGATTTCAGAATTAGAATTTTAACGGAACCCTGTCTTTATTAATCCTAAGCATTCCGTATAAGAAGGATCGTAGCCCGAATCATACGAAATCAAAGGTAAGAATAAAGAAGTGTCGCATTAACTAACATGCGCGTCGCACTCTTAAGCATCCCGGGTACCTAGGACAAACGGGATCAAAAGTTCTACGACGATTGCAACAGTCACGCAACACGATTCCTTTAAGATTCAATTAAAAAATCTATTTCCAATTATGGTTAATTACATCGGGTGGGTTTCATGCATCCCAACCCTAAAGACGTTTAGCCAGACATGATTAGGTGAAGGAAAATGTTAACTCTTAAACGAACAAGATTCATCATTGCCATAAAAGAGATGAACAAGAACAATTGATAATTTTTGAAAGTGCAATTAGGATTGGAAGAATTAATTAACTAAATTAAAGCAATGGAATGAAATTACTCGCATTCAATAAATATGGAAATCAAATCTAAATCCTACAATTAATCTTCAAAAATAGGGTTTGAAACCAGGTGAGAGAGCTTTCTATCTCTACAAACTAAATTAAAAAATTGTCAAAGCTCGAATTCCTAGTCTAACAATAACTAAAAGTTAAATACATCATGAAAATTCGGAGTTGTAGCTGAATCAAACTCTAAAATCAGAACTAAAAATCAGGATCTATCTTCGACGGACCAGCCCATTGAGCGATCTCGGTTCGGTCCTATTCCAAATTCGAATCAGTCCTTTTTTGTTGGAAATAGGATCGGTCTGCTATGCAAATTTTCCAGTACGATGATAGGAATCCGGATCAGTCCTATTTTGTGAGAAATAGGATCGGTCCACTATGTGATTTTGGCCAGTGAGTTCTAAGGGTCCGGATCGGTCCCTTATTTTTTTTATCTAAATCGGATCGGTCTGGTCTCCAAAATCAATTTCTCATCAATTTCTCCTGATTTTCTATTCATTATCTCTCATCTTTAGAACCTCGTAACTTCTACTTCGGAACTCAGAATTGGACACCGTTTGTTCCTATACTCTCGTAGACTCGAGATCTTCAACTTTCATTTTGGATTCTCATCCGGATTCGATATAAAAATTACGCTTTTTCCCTTTTGACTTTTCTTCCTTGATTCATTCTTTTGCTTTGGCCTTTTCCTCTCTTTACTTAGCAATAAATACCTGTAAATATCATGAAAAAGTCTCAAAACTCAAGATAATATGTAGAAAGGTCAGTAGCATATAAATGAGATAAATCAAGATGAATTACATTATTCGAGGTGATAAAAATCCCTAAATTAAGGGGGTAAATTCGAAAGAATTTACGCCTAATCATAAACCATATCCATCTATCTAGATATGTGTGGAGTAGAACTGATGTACTTTAAAGGAACCAGTTGCCTTGATATATTTACGGTAGATTGTATGAGCTAAATTCTATAATATGAAACACCATACCTATTGTGATGCTTCATAGAACCATGCCAACATGGGAACCAATCAAACCAACAAGCTTATTTGAAATACCCAAACTACCATACGCTATCTTTGGTCCTAAAATATTGGTTTAATGAAGAATCAAATCTTACAGATACATTATTTTGATACTAAGAAATGAAGTAAACATCACATAAAGACTTCCGATACATTTTTCCTCAGTGTGTGAATTTTGAATATGTCCCTTTATGGAGTTATCAACAATAAACAATGGATATATTTTCCTGATTAAACCAACAAGTGATTTCACAAACACAGTAACACCATCTAGTAGTTCCTTCAAGTGTTTCCTCTCAATAGAAATTCCAGTGGAAGAAACAAGTGTAAAGAATTGTACCACAAGAATAGGGTTTGGAATTCTTGTAGTAGGCTTGGTAGTTTTAGATAGAAAAAGGATTCGATTAGTTACCGAAATAAACGTCTTATCATCAAAATTTGATCACATGTACTATCATTAGTATGGTCTAAAATTCCTTTGAAATTTTAACCATATTTAAAATAGTTCCAAATTGATATTTCCCAAATAATTACCCTTATCATTTGTTACTTTTATTGCATAACACACTTAGAATCAGAAACTTTGAGATTACAATAGATTTCAAGGATGAAATTCTTTTAAGGTGGGTAGAATGAAATAACCTACAACTTAAATATCGTCAACCTGAGAGAACCTGAATTAAATCTCGAAGAGAATTGAATCTCCTTTCCAACGGTTCACCCCGTGTGCAAATCAGCCCTGCAGTACAGACGAACAACTCGTTTTACTCCAAAGTGTCACCGAGCACCTCCAAGCACTATTTGACCTTGGTCAACTCTCCGAACAAAATGAAGCTGAATGAAATCTTGAAGGTCACTGAATGCTCTTTCCAATGAGTCGTCCCGTGTGCAAATTGGCCTTACGATTCGAACGAACAATTCTTTTTCCTCCAACAACTTATGGTCAACTGACCAACGGGCGCTTTTTCGACACATTTTAATTAGCATTGTACGCTTATTAGTAGTAAAACACTCTTTTTACTAAGTGAATATTAACAAAATATAAAATTAGTGGCAATTCGAAGAATCATATGGTGGAAAGTATAAATTGATTTGAAACCTAAAGGGTTTAAATTAAGAATAACAAGAGTTAAAATAAAATATCTTCAGATATAATACTATTTTAATAAAAATATCTAAGATATTTATATATAATATTACTATAATCGTTGGATATTTTAATTTCAAACACTATAAATTGGACTCTAGCCTAACCATTTTTCTCACACCTTCCTCTCTCTCACAACACGTTTGTTCTATCTCGTGTGCCTACAGAGATATGCTAACTAAATAGTCAGTATTATGTCTATGGTATATGGAAGATTGGGTAGTGTTGGGTTGGTTGACTAGTTGTAAATTTTAAATATATATGTGGGCAGGAAGATGAAAGTAGAAGACGACTCTTCCTCGGGTACGTTTTTCAGTTTTCTTTTAAACATTTCCATAGGAGACATACTTTACACTACACCAAATCTGCCCATTTGTCAAGGTCATTGACCTTGACAAATTCACCTTGTCAAGGTCAATGACCGTGACATTTCGAGGCGAGACAACTTTTTTTGTCACGGTCGTGTCACGGTCATTGACCTTGACATAAAACTCGCGTTTTGTGTCACGGTCGTGTCAAGGTCAATGACCGTGACACGTTTGTCACGGTCAATGACCGTGACAAAGCCGTGACCCTTAGTAAAAAAATTGTCACGGGCATTGACCGTGACAAGGCCGTGACAAAATTGTCAGGGACTTGTCACGGTCATTGACCGTGACAATTCTGGGCAGAATTAAAAAAAAACTGCTGGGCAGTATGGCCACTGCCACTGCCCAGCAGTATATTTGTACCTGTTATAGCAACGTTGTACCTGTTCCACACATCATATATCCGAACAAACTAAAGATAATGCAAATATATATTCAAATAAGAAACTATTTAAAAAGAAACAACATCACCATCATTTTATCTCAAATCTACAAACTATTTGCATGGAAAAGAGATTTTGTACCGCGACGCTCGAGAACACCTCCTTATCCTTCCCTTCTCGTCCGAGTAGCCACATAAGTATAGAGCATATGTGGCCTACCCTTAGGGCCACTCCCTGTCCCCTGAATTGAAATAAAGTAAAATTAGTATCCGCCCCTCAAATATAGATAAATATAAATTGTAATTGAAATCGAAATCGAAATCGAAATTGACATATAAATATAAATACATTACCTGTAGTGTCACTCAAACAGCTAACTTGAGCTCATATGGAACCTCCTTCCAACTAATGTACCCCGGGCAATCGTGTCAATTATAATTCTCTTCATATCTAAACACTAAGAAATACCATAATCCTATGGAGGTATGCGTTGCAAATTCCTTCCAACCGTTGTGTATAGCCAAAAATCAGCAGTTGAAGTTGTCAACTCCACCTTTGAATGGGGTATGGAAAGTGGTGGGGTATGGAAAGTGGAATTGACAACTTCAACCGGTGATGTTTGGCTACGTAACGGTTGGGAGGAATTTGCAGAGCAACGCTCCATAGGATTATGGCATTTCTTAGTGTTCGGATAGACGAAGAGATTCAGTCTCCTCTCCACAAATAGGACACCCCAAATAACTATGTACTAATCACCTATTAAAGGTAAGAAGCATATATTCATGGATTAGTATAAACAAAACTTAGGTGTAGTTGGAATATTTATGTATTAATCTCCTCTCCACACACGCACACTACACAAGAGTGAAAATGATAAAGTGCAGATCAAGTAAAAGCATTAAAAATGGATGTTTCGGTACAAATTGAAATAATTATTACAAATTGAAAAATTGTTTCAAATTCGGGTTATCATAAAAAATGGATTGATATTCGGTAGGAGCAACCAAGTCATCCACACTACTATTTAGACGCCTTGGCGCGTGTTGGACAATTGACCACAGCTCGTTGTTGATATACTCCGAGTAAAACACTTGCTTAACCTTTTGAAATGCACAAACAAACGGCTCATCGCTCACGTGGTCGTTGCTCTTCAACTTGGACAAGTCAACCATGATCAAATTGGTGACAGGATCAACTTTATAAGCATTTTTATCCTCAACTCTTACCCATTCACAGTAAAATACAACCTCTTTGAAGCTTATATAATCCAATTCAAATATATTTTGAATTACACCATAGTAAGTCATTTCAGCTTCAACGAGGTTTTTATCTTTTGCGCTTGCTCGAAAGAAAGTAAGAGCCTTGTATGAAATACCCGAGTTCTGTACATTTGTACTTTCCTCGTACACTTTAGCGCCGAAAATGTAACCGTTCAATCGATATTTTTTGTACTCTTGTGCCACGAACAAGGGTCCAGTGGCTAGACGAGCAAGCCTTGATGTCGCATCACCCATCTTTAGGAGCTGAGAATATAGATAAATTAATTATATTAGTGGTAAAATATGAGTGTAATGTAACGTTATATAACGACTGTTTTCATTGTAATTACCTCTTGTGTCAACCATAGCCTAAATTCGCTGTCTGATTGTACCACTGTTTTTCGTCTTTTATTGTTCTCACATGCTTCATATTTACTGCATATTACAAAATTAATCATGTATAAAATAATCTAAAATAATGTTAAACATTATAATATTCGAAACTTACTTTTTCCATTCTTCGACATCTTCATGTGTGTCAAATAGATAACGAGTTACTTGTTCATGTTGCAAACTCGTTAATTTCACTCGTTTTCCCATCACATTACCACCATCATCGAGGAATTCATCAGTGTCATCAACGCTGGTAGAGTCAGTCATATATTCCCGAGTATATATTGATGACTCCACGGTGATGTATTCCTCTGCAATTGATCCTGTAATGTATCGCGTATTCTTGACGTAATCTTTAAAAACTTTCATCAATCTTTCAAACGGATACATCCACCGATATCTAACTAGACCACAAAGAAGTGCCTCGTCGCATAGGTGTACCAACAAGTGAACACTTATGTCAAAGAATGCTGGGGGAAAGTACTTCTCCAATACACAAATCGCTTCGTTCACAACCAATTTTGCGGCCACTATGTGTTCTCGATTCACTACCTTCTCACACAAGAGGGAGAAGGTAATACTAATTTGCATAATAGCCCTACGCAAATCCTTGTGCTTGGAGAAACAGTGCTTAAACAATAGAGGAACCAATTGCATGATCACATGCCAATCGTGGGACTTACACTTATGTAAATCATGAGTAGCATAATTCACAATCCTTTGCAAGTTGGACGAAAAAGTAGATGGCCCCTTCAAATTATATATTGTGTCTAGAAGCACCTTCCTTTCCTCACTCGTCAAAGTAAACGCACCAGGGGGAATTATTGTCCTTCCCCTACTATCTTCTTTCAACCATAGTTGTGGTTTAAGTTTTAATGTTTTAAGGTCTTTTCGTGCATTTTCTCCATCCTTCGAATGACTCCCCCCAAGGAAAGTACCCACAATATGTTCAGCGAAGTTCTTCTCTGCATGCATCACATCCAATACATGGCGCACCGGGTTTTCCTTCCAATAAGGCAAGTCAAATAAAATTGACCTCCGAGACCATGCCTTTCTTATCTCAGTTTCATTCCCAGTTGGGGTCTTCTTATGCTTGACATTCTTAAATTTGGGATTCTTACCTGGCATATTTGGGCCACATTGAGAAGATTTACTTTCAATTTCTGAACCCGAAAGTTGTCTCGGCGGTAGCCTATGTTCAACTCCGCCCAATAAAAAATTGGAAGCTTTCTCAAATCTGAAACTATGAGCTGGGGGTAAAAACCTCCTGTGGCAATGGTATACATTTTTTAAGATGGAGGATAGACAAAGAGATTCAGTCTCCTCTCCACAAATAGGACACCCCAAATAACCATGTACTACACATCCGGATAATGTCCCATAAGCTGGAAAATAATGAATTGCCCACATCAACATAGCTTTCAGCGTAAACTCTTCTTTTCTAAAAGAGTCAAATGATTGCACACCATCTTCCCACAACTCATTTAATTCTTCTACCAAAGGAGCCAGGTAGATATCAATGTCTTCACTTGGTGCCTTTGGCCCAGGTATCAATAAAGCCATCATCGAAAATTCAGGTCTCATACACTGTGAAGGAGGGAGGTTGAGTGGGGCTAGGATCACTGGCCATACACTCTGATTGGTGCTTAGATTTCCAAATGGATTGAAACCATCTGTTGATATAGCCAAACGAATGTTGCGTTGTTCTCGAGCAAAATCGGGATACTCATAATTCATCCTCCGCCAGGTAGTAGAATCAATAGGATGACGCATGATATTACCCCCTACTTCTGCCCTAGCATGCCAAGTCATTGCCTCTGCAATCCATGGTACTGTGAAAAATCGCTTTAATCTAGGCCCAATGGGAAAATATTTCAATACTTTTTGAGGCACTTTTGAGCTTGTGCCTTCCTTACTAGTAGATTGGACATATCTAGGTTCATCGCATACCGGACAACGATCGAGATTTTCATACTCCTTTCGGTATAGTATGAAGTCATACACACAAGCATGAATCGATTTATACTTCATTCCCAAACCTTTCAAACTGTTCTTCATAACAGGATAGCTATTTGGAAGTGTATTCACCTTGGGTAATAAGCCCTTCACCCATTTCAGAATTCCCGTCACGCTATTGCCAGACAAACCGTACTGCGTCTTCAAACTGTGCAAACCAACCATGGCATGTAAAGTTGTTTGATCTTTCTCACAGCCAGAGTATAACGGTTGGGTCGCCTTAAATTTTAAACTTTGGTAGTCATCGTCAAGTTTTATCGTGTTATCTTCACGAGCACTTGAATCTTCTACATCATCAGTAACCTCATTCTCCTCAGCTTCATAAACTCCGTACGCATCATCAACTAAATCCTCTAACATATTATGATCTACGTCGTCCCCTTCTTCATCTATTCTACTTGTTGAAGGATGTTGTGAAGGTTGGTCAGGGACAAAAGGAACTTTCAATTCACCGTGAAAACTCCAAAATCGATAACTATCTTGCATACCCGATCTTAACAAATGTAGTTCAACTGTTTTCCACTCAAACACCTTACCATTCTTACACCTAGCACACGGACAAGGAAACTCTTCATCATTACGACATCTCTTTGCATATTTCACAAATTCGTTAGCACCTCTGCGAAACACATCCCCCATTCTATTAGTCTCACCCATCCACTCTTTGTATTTCGGATATCCCATCACAGCTACCACAACTAAACACCTATTAAAGGTAAACAAAACTTAGATTTATAGTATGTTTTTTTTAATTATCCCATCATTTAATTATCCTATTAAAGGGTATGTGGTCCTATCCCATTCAAGAATGCATTTTTCTGTAATATACTTAACAGCTCATGCACATTGTTACGATTTGAAAAAAATTCGACAGCATATCCCCTTAGTTCTCCAAGTACACGACGTAGATTGGCAGGTGTGAGTGTTATTTCAATTGGTCAATTAAAATAACAGTCACACTTGTCAATCTAGTATGTACCCAGAGAACATTAAGATACGACTGCAGAACTTCCTCCAAAAGTAACAACTTTAAGCCAATAAGAATATTATACAAAAATTATACAGTCTCAAACTGTCCAAACGGGACAATTCGAGAGATCTCATTACAGGGGTAATGACTCTCGAACGGGTCTAAGGGTTATTGAATGCGTACGCATAAGAACTAGAATGCTAGTATCTATGCGCACTATATTAAATTTCAAGTATGTTTCATATAATGGGTTAATTCAAATACACAAATAAATTCATGGGATAATTCAAATACAAAAATAAATTCATGGGATAATTCAAATACAAAAAGAAATTCATGTATTGACCACATACACACACACACTATCTAAGTTGTTCTATAGGTATAAAAACAATTATTATCCAATTATTATCCAACTATTATCAATTATTTATTTTGAATGTAAATAATATTCAAATATTCTAATATTCAAGCCTAGGTGCGTAGGTGTGCGTGTGTGTGGCGTAGGTGTGCGTGTGTGCGTAGGGGCGTAGGTGTGCGTGTGTGTGTGGCGTAGGTGTGCGTGTGTGCGTAGGTGTGCCCACCCCACCCCACCCCCTCCCCCCCTCCACTACCCCCTCCCCCACCCTCCCCCACCCTGCCCCATCCCGCCCCACCCCCACCACACACCACCACACACACACACACACCCACCCCCTCCCCCTGCCCCCCTCCACCACCCCCTCCCCCACCACACACCACCACACACACACACACACACCACTCTACCCCACCCCCTGCCCCCCTCCACCACCCCCTCCCCCCCTCCCCCAAAACACACCACCACACACACACACACACTGCACCCCACCCCACCCCACCCCCCCCCCCCTCCACCGCCCCCTCCCCCACCCTGCCCCACCCCGTCCCACCCCCTGCCCCCCTCCACCACCCCCTCCCCCACCCTGCCCCATCCCGCCCCACCCCCCACACACGCACACACATACACACACACATATATATATACACATACACACATAAATATACAAACAAATCTATATATAAATGGAAGAGAGAGAGAGAGAGAAATTGGACCTGAGAGAGAGAGAGAGAGAGAGAGCAGCGTCGAGTCGAGAGAGAGAGAGAGAGAGAGAGGGAGGGAACGGTGGGAGGGAAAAAAGAAGGGGGAAAGTGATTTTGCTGGAAAAATTGTCAAGGTCATTGACCGTGACACGAATTGTCACGGTCATTGACCGTGACAAGACCGTGACAAATGTAATTGTCACGGTCTTGTCACGGTCAATGACCGTGACAATTCGTTGTCACGGTCGTGTCAAGGTCATTGACCGTGACATAAAACGGGTGTTTTTTTGTCACGGTCAATGACCTTGACAAGGCTGGCCGGCTGAAAGGTGACAATTTGCCCATTTTGGTGTAGTGTTAGGAAGTAGTGTATCGGGGTGGTTCCTTGTTTGGATTTCGCTTGCGAGACACCCCACGCATGAAACTAATAACCGTTGGGAGTCGAAATAAGTTAGGTCTTTGGGAAACGAGTTTATAACCTTTGCGAAACTTTTAATATTGAAAGCGGTACGAGAGGGTGTATGGGCGCCCTGGATGATTGAATTGTAGTATTTTTCAAAATTGTGAAACGATAAGTAATTGAGACTTCAGGATTTATTTATTCACTACGAGAGGAGCATTTTTCCCAAAGTTTGTCACGAGAACGGTATAGGGAAGATTAGGTAAAGTCTAAATTTGATTCAGTTGAAACTATATGGTGAGTCTTGGCGTATAACATCGATAGGGATTTTGTTAATGTACTGTATGGGCGGTACATCTTGGATTTCTTGTGATGTGAGATATATACTCGGAGTTGACCTTACCGTTATGACTTATATTCCTGAATTTCGGGACGAAATTCTGTTATAAGGGGGGAAGTATGTAATACCCCGTAATTTTAAATGACTTTTAAAATGGGTTATATTTTAAATTAATGGATTAATTGGATCTTATTATAAATGAATTCATTTGGGTTTTATCCGAATTGTGGATATTAAAATGGATGATTCTGAATATTACTTAAAGATATTTAGGTAATATATGAATGTGATGTCATTGATATGACTGTATGATATAAATTCGGTAATTTATATTTTTAGTCAGACGCGGTATGGGACGTGTCGGGACTAGTTGATTAAATTAAAAAGGAAATTTATTTTATATCGATATAATAGTCATTTCGACTGCGTTGTTGCGTCCGGAAGGTTCAAAATAGTCAGAAAAGTCTATTTGGATGTTAATTTTGAGTCTCGGGTCATTTGGAAATGAATAGACAACCCGAAAAGGCATTTTGGTCATTTTTCTAAGGGGAATGAATAGTGATTTCGGATTTTGGCCTATTATAAGTATTGGTAGATTAAGTGTATGTGGGTTATTCATCTCCTCTACACAAAATAGAGAAGTCATCTTCCTAGAGAGAGTGAAAGAGTGTTTGGGAAGGGAAAAGCCTACTTGGGAAGGAGAAGAACAAGAACCAAGGTTCACCACCACCAACCACCACCGGAGTTTGACCGGAGAAGGGACAACCAACTGAGGTATACTACACCAAAGGATCAGACCTTCAGTAAAGGCAAGTGTTTGATAATTGCAACTTAAGTTCGTATATTGTCCATGTTAGAATAATTATGAAAAGAGATGATTTTCTTGTTTGGAAGACATAATGGAGTTGTTATATGGATTTATAGAAACTGAAATAATATAGGAAGTAAACTTATATTGTAGGATGATATTAATCCACGAAATGATCATGAATATGTTGAAGAAAAATTTGAAAAACCATTGTAGTGTTCTTAAAGTTAATATGCTGATGATTTTCTGGAAATAAGGAGAGAAACATGCTTTTAATCCAATCCCTTGATGATTCTAGGATGTTTAGAGTATTGGAAATCGTTCGTATATGTTGATATATCATGTAGAAATAATTATAACTCATTTTGGAGGTTAATATGAAGGTTTGAATGAGTAAAAATGGTGAAACCCGTAGTTGCAGAAAATGAAGAAAACCAGGCTTGGACCTGAGGGATCGATCGATCGACCCCTGCCTTCGATCGATCGACCTCCCCAGAATATGTAAAGTTGTTTCTTTTTAAATGTTGATTCTTATCCAAAACTTTTTGTGGATCTTTGGTGATTATTATTTGGATATTATGGGACTTAGAAAATATCAGTAAACCCTTGATAAGATTTGAATTAATTTGATTTGGATTCAAGTGATTAAAATGAGGAAAATTATATCGAATGGAATTTCGGTTGCTAGATTCATTTGTTAAATTCTAAATGGAGATGTATGAGGATTAAAGATAGGACCATTAGGGGTGATTTAATATAACACCTGGGTATCCTTAAGTTTACAAGAGGGTTTAATCCAAAGTGAAAGAAGATGTGTTTATAAGAGATTTGAAACTATCGATTTTAACCTTAATTAAAAGGAGAACTAAACTCGTAGTAATTCGGGAGAAACGATGTTATGGACCAGTAGGATATTAGTGAATTCTTACTGAATATATGTTGAGGAAAAACCTATTTAAATATTGTGTATTGAGTGAGGGTACAATTTGAACATCAAGGACTGAGTTTAAGCTCAATATTGTTTTCGCAAGGACGGAGTGTAATACAAGAGCGTAGTGGTGTGTCTCCTGGATAGAGATGGGAGTTTAGAACACATTTGGTTGAAACAAGGTATGAGGTTATCCCGATCGCATATTTGAAGTTGACGGACCTCCTCGATCGACAAAGTTATGTAGTAGTGTATTGGAGGGGTTCCCTGTTTGGATTTCGCTTTGTGAGACGCTCCGCGCATGAACCTTAACGACGTCGGGAGTGAATAGATGTTATAGGATGCGAGGATAATTAAATTATGAAGTAAAGATATGATATTTTAATCCGTGGAATTTAAAAGAGATATAATGCTACGTATGGGAATTATCTTAGGGTAGTGATATTACCTTATTGATATTATATTTTAGGTATGATAATGCCTATTGAATTGATTGATGATTTATGTGTATGACATACCTAGCTTACTTGCTATCGGTGGGAGGTTTGCGCGTGAGGGCAGTCATATCCTGATGAATCCATGGGATCTTTGATTTGTCGCTCGAGAACATAAGTCTATGACAGACTTATCGGGGAGTTGATAAGTTCGCTGACTATGGGTACGTAGGTATGTGCGTGACCCATGGATATGAGAACTATGTTCGCCTCCAATGATTGTGTTGTTGTTTGTGGTTCGTGGATTCTTACCGAAACTTTAGTCCCCTATTCGGCGACCTGCGATGATGGGACATGATAGCAGAGTAATGCATTGCACCGCAGCTGTGACTCGGGGTGCTGTATTATATATGAATATTGATGATGCTAAGAATCAGCACCACCAGATAAGGTGTTTCCAAGCTCAATATAAGAATAACAATGGCAGCACAATTATATAGAGATAAGAGAAAGAGATGAGGATAAGAGCAATCAACACCGGAATATAAGTGGTTCAGCCAATCTGGCCTACGTCCACTGTGAGTGTGTGAGTAATATCACTGAATGAAGGCACTAATGGCCATGGATACAATCTCTCAAGTTTTCTCTCTCTACTGTATATTTAGACAAAGTTTTAGCTAGGGTTGAATAAAAGGGATCCCTTTGCAAGGTAGGGGATGATCCCTATATATAGTGCCTAGGGGGTGTAATGTACCCCCCATGCATGTAATGAGCATGTGTGTGGTAACCTCACCAATGTGTGTGTGCCATCTGTCACTGTCACCTGTAAGGAATGATGATGAAATATTCTCCCCATGTGTGGAGAATAATCTTGTTACAACTGATTTGTGCCCATGTGTCCTCATCCAAATGTCAACAGATACTCGGCCGCCATATTGATGGATGACCTTGGCCTGGGTGAGGCCGAGCTGGAAAGGCTTGATGTCCGTTCAATTCGAGATGTGTCATAGGGAGTCTCGGCCTGATATCAGCCGAGACATTATGCTAGGGTCGGCCCTAGTCGAGGTTATACATATAGCATGCTGACGAAGGCTTCTTGTCACCTCGGCCCAAGCCGAGGTTGCACTGGTTCCATGTTGAAGGTTACCAAGGCTCCTTGTCACCTCGGCCTGCTCTCGGCCGAGGGTGCCATACCCAGGTATATGAGGATGTTGTTGATGCTTGCGATGCGCGTAATGTCCATTGAATATGTGGGTGGAAGTGTCGGCTTGGGCCGACCTTACTAAGGCCGAGGGATGAGATCGTGGGACCATGGCTTATCTAGGGTCGTTCAATATCTTGGCCCAAGACGAGGTTGGTGTCTCTAGGCTGAGGTTACACTTCGGGCATATCAATCACCCCCCATACCTTAGTCATATGCGAGAGCAAGTGGCTAGGGGATTACTAAACCTCCGAGGCCTATCCGTCCCAAGCCAGTATCGGTATGACACCTGTCCATGCTAGAACGCACTTACTTGGCTGGCGTGTGCTGTCATCTGTCCTTTGGGGTTCCCAAGGCAATGATGGGCCTTGGGAATCGTGCCCATGTACTTAAGGGTTTGAACCTTTCTTTTTCTCTTTCTTCTCCATTTCCTCTCTTACGCACAACTGTTCTTGCGATTCCTTCCTGCGATTTTCTCTCTCTACAGCTTCTTCAATCAGCGCTCTTCTGCAGAGTTTTCTTGCGAGTTTTCTTCACTTTCCCTCATCGATTCATTCCCAGGTACTCATTTCTTTCCATTTCCTGTGTTTCTGGTATTTGGTTTGCATTTTCCGGCGAGCTTCATTGTCTCAGGCAAACTGGGTGTGCTTTAAACTTCCAAGTTTGATCTTTAAACTCCTTTCTTTTACAAGTCAATCGTGTTTGTAGTTTTAGAATTTTTTTCCCCAAGTTTAGGGTCGTCCTCTGATGCTCAGACCTTTATACCAGCTTCTTGAGGATTTCCCCTCTCTCAGAGAGAAGACCTTAGAAAATATTAGGCAAATAGAGAGAGCTCAAGAGGAAGCTCGTAGGTCACAAGAGTTTCCCATTAGACCCTTGTTTCCACCACCTCTGAGGGTTATATACCCTGACCCCCCCGGAGAACTTCTATTATACAGGGGTGCCTGCTGATCCAACACTTATGTCTGAGTCCGAAGCTTCTACCTCAGACCCCATGTCAGTGGACTCCTTTTAGGAAGCCATGGATTTCACACCTCGGCCTGGTCAGGCCCCTGATCAGGCCGAGGTTTCCAGTCGAGCTTCATCCCATAATGGCACAAGCACCTCAGCCTCTTCTTCAGAGGTTGAAGTTCTTGAGCCGAGTGTGGCTGTGCCACCCATTCTTGATGCCATCCCCCCGTCGGCCGTCACAGGGGAAGAGTTCGCTCAGAGGTTCCCTAGTAACCCATCTACATCTGCTCCGGCCGACGTTGAGCTTTATGATGATGAAGATGCTGAAAGCGATGTTGATATCTCTGAGGCGATCGAGTTCGAGAGAATAGTCACTGAGGTTGATCTTCTGTGCTTTAGATACTTGTACTCCATCAGTCCTTCCATCAAATTAAGGAGACCTCTGAGGGAAGAGAGGGCCTATCACGGCCGAGATGGGGAGATCTGCTTGTACGAGCAGATGTTTAAGTTAGGGTTTCGCCTACCCATTCATCCCATCATCAAATCCATTCTCTCTTACATCAACTTGGCCCCCTCACAGCTATCTCCCAATGCCTGGAGGGTCATCATAGGGGCTATAATCATGTGGAGGGCAGTCCACCAATATGACATCCCAGTTCAGGTCTTTGTTGGTTGTTATGTCCCCACCTAGGCCAAAAACCATCCGAGCTACTATCATTTTGTGGCTCAGAGGCCTGAGAAGAAAATGCTCCAGGTGACCCAGACCTCCAATCATAACTGGAAGCCCCGTTATTTTTTCGCCTCAGGACCATGGGAATTTGGCCCATGCGTCCCTTCTTCCACATTTGAGCTGAGGATACCCCTCAAATGGGGCAAGGTCTACATGTCTGCCAGGGACGATCCTGGTTTAAGTCTCCAAAATATGCAGAAGGTGAAGGCCCTGCAAGACCAAGGGGCACATGGTATGTTTGTTAAGTTCGAACACTTGCTGACCCCCCAGTATCTCTCGGGGATGAGCCTGGGTGGAAGTCCCCTTGTTGACTTTGGTAAGAATTTTTATTTCAAGTCTAAGATCTGAACTCATTCATGTCTGATTTCTGACCTATATCTTTTAACTTTTGCAGAGCGACCACAAGACATCTCGGACGAACTGTGGGACATGGCTGCTCCGAGCTTGACGAGGCTTTCCAAAAAGGCTGGTCTGAACGCTCCTCCCCCAGCTCCCACAACATCCAAATATCAGGCTTCCAAGAAGAGTTCCCCATAAGCCCATGCCTCTGAGGATCAGAGGCCGACCTTGAGGCAAAAGAAGGCCTCAGATGCTGCACTTCCAATTTCTTCAGCTGACATCCTGACGGCTCGTCTGGATCAGCTGAAGTTGACTGATAGTGTGGTCGGCAACAACAGGCAGGCCATGGATGCACTCGCCTCTGTAATGACCGAGACCGATAAGCGTTTCTACAGAGCTATGGACACCTCCTTGCTGGTTGAGTTCGGCCTTCACAGAGCCGTCCAAGTATGATTTGTTCTTTTGTCAAAATTTTATAAGTGCAACATCTGACTTTTCTCCCGCTTAACCTCTTCATCAAATGTGCAGGGAGTGACTGCCATGTATCAGCTATCGAACTGGGCTATGAGGAAATTGCCCCTTATTCAGAAGGGGAAAGAGGCCGAGAAGGTTGAGAGTGCCCTGAATGCTGAGGTTGACCGTCTGAAGTCAGAGCTGCAGGAGGTTGACCGTTTGAAGTCAGAGCTGCAAAACTCTGAAAATAAGGTCAAGGGCTTGGAAAAAGACATCTCTCTTCTCGTCAAAGATCACGCCAAAGCCTTGAAGGCCAAAGATGATGTCCTGTAGCAGAAGGTCAGCGCGGCTGTCAAAGTTTCCCTTGAAGATGCCTCCCCCAAAATAATTTCTAAGTACAAAGGCTCAGACGAGTTCATGGGTTTTGGCTTTGAATATCTTGAAAGAGGTATCAAAGCCACTACCAAATGAGATGGAGTTAGAGAGAAGGAGGTCGGCACTCTAAAGGCCTCTGACTTTGTGGGTCTCGGATTTGCTGACCCTCAATTTGCTCAGGCGCTTCAAGAGGTGGAGGATGAGGCTGCTGCTCCAGTCGAGACCGCGACTCTGGGAGGGACCGAGCTCGGGGGGACAGACCATGCTGATGATATGGCCGAGGTGACCAACGCTGATCAAGTCAACCCAGCCGAGACTGTTAATGTTCCTCCCTCAGACCTTTAGTCTTTTTTAACTTGTAACAAATTTGTATTTTGTAACTTGGAAACCTCGGTATTATGTAAGGAATGTTTGTAACGAATATTTGTAATCAATGTCTCTGAATGCCATATGCTCTCTTCCTGTTACTGAATGTCATCTCTTCTATTATTTTGTTGCAGTGTTCTTTTTTATACTCAATAATTATGGCCTCAGGTCTCTTCACCACTGAATTGTAATTAGGCTCTGAGGTCATCACCTAAGACGTTAGCCTCACACTTTCACCAAATTAATTATGTTAACGGTCTGAGGTCATCTATTAAGGTGTCTGAGCTCAGACCTCGTCACCACCGAGTGATGTTATGAGGGTCTGAGGTCATCACCTAAGATGTTATCCTCATAATTCACCAAATTAATGATGTTAAGAGTCTGAGGTCATCTGTTAAGGAGTCTGATCTCAGACCTCGTCACCACCGAATGATGTTATCAGGGTCTGAGGTCATCACCTAAGATGTCATCCTCACTTCACCAAGTTAATGATGTTAAGAGTCTGAGGTCATCTGTTAAGGTGTCTGAGCTCAGACCTCATCACCACCGAGTGATGTTATGAGGGTCTGAGGTCATAACCTAAGACGTGATCCTCACTTCACCAAGTTAATGATGTTAAGAGTCTGAGGTCATCTGTTAAGGTGCCTGAGCTCAGACCTCGTCACCACCGAGTGATGTTATGAAGGTCTGAGGTCATCACCTAAGACGTTATCCTCACTTCACCAAGTTAATGATGTTAAGAGTCTGAGGTCATCTGTTAAGGTGTCTGAGCTCAGACCTCGTCACCACCGAGTGATGTTATGAAGGTCTGAGGTCATCACCTAAGACGTTATCCTCACTTCACCAAGTTAATGATGTTAAGAGTCTGAGGTCATCTGTTAAGGTGTCTGATCTCAGACCTCGTCACCACCGAGTGATGTTATGAGGCTCTGAGGTCATCACCTAAGACGTTAGCCTCACACTTTCACCAAATTAATTATGTTAACGGTCTGAGGTCATCTGTTAAGGTGTCTGAGCTCAGACCTCGTCACCACCGAGTGATGTTATGAGGGTCTGAGGTCATCACCTAAGATGTTATCCTCATAATTCACCAAATTAATGATGTTAAGAGTCTGAGGTCATCTGTTAAGGTGTCTGATCTCAGACCTCGTCACCACCGAGTGATGTTATCAGGGTCTGAGGTCATCACCTAAGATGTGATCCTCATTTCACCAAGTTAATGATGTTAAGAGTCTGAAGTCATCTGTTAAGGTGTCTGAGCTCAGACCTCGTCACCACCGAGTGATGTTATGAAGGTCTGAGGTCATCACCTAAGATGTTATCCTCACTTCACCAAATTAATGATGTTAAGAGTCTGAGGTCATCTGTTAAGGTGTCTGAGCTCAGACCTCGTCACCACCGAGTGATGTTATGAAGGTCTGAGGTCATCACCTAAGACGTTATCCTCACTTCACCAAGTTAATGATGTTAAGAGTCGGAGGTAATCTGTTAAGGTGTCTGAGCTCAGACCTCGTCACCACCGAGTGATGTTATGAAGGTCTGAGGTCATCACCTAAGACGTTATCCTCACTTTAAAAAGTTAATGATGTTAAGAGTCTGAGGTCATTTGTTAAGCTGTCTGAGATCAGACCTCGTCACCATCGAGTGATGTTATGAAGTTATGAGGTCATCACCTAAGATGTTATCCTCACTTCAGCAAGTTAATGATGTTAAGAGTCTGAGGTCATCTGTTAAGGTGTCTGAGCTCAGACCTCGTCACCACCGAGTGATGTTATGAAGGTCTGAGGTCATCACCTAAGACGTTATCCTCACTTCACAAAGTTAATGATGTTAAGAGTCTGAGGTCATCTGTTAAGGTGTCTGAGCTCAGACCTCGTCACCACCGAGTGATGTTATGAAGGTCTGTGGTCATCACCTAAGACGTTATCCTCACTTCACCAAGTTAATGATGTTAAGAGTCTGAGGTCATCTGTTAAGGTGTCTGAGTTCAGACCTCGTCACCACCGAGTGATGTTATGAAGGTCTGAGGTCATCACCTAAGACGTTATCACCATAATTAATTTCACAAAATTAATGCTGTAAGAATGAAGTAAGAGCTGTTATGAAAACTGATCTTTATTAATAACCTCTTCTCAATAAGATGGTACATTTACATAAAATTCTATGCAACATCATATGTAATATCTCTTAAGATGGTCAGCATTCCATGGGTTAGTGAAAGGTTCTCCTTCAAGGTTTTCTAGCCTGTAAGTGCCAGGCACAACCTCTTCCGTTACTTTGTAGGGGCCATGCCAGTTTGGGTGTAGCTTGTTTGCCTTCTGCAGGGTCTTCTTTAGCACTAGGTCTCCCACTGCGATGGGTCTTGACTTCACCCTTTGGTTGTAGAATTTCGCTGCCCTCTGCTGGTAGGATGCTTTTCTGACCTCTGCGTCTTCCCTTCTTTCTTCGATAAGATCTAGGTCTAGCCTCCTCTTCTCCCCATTGCTGTAAGGGTCGTAGGTCTGAATCCGATGAGTTGGTAGTCCTACTTCCGTTGGTATGACGGCCTCTGAGCCATGTGCTAGCATGAATGGGGTTTCTCCTATTGGTGTCCTTGCCGTGGTTTTGTAGGCCCATAACACTGCGTAGACCTCTTCTGTCCATCTCCCCTTCGCATCTTCTAACCTCTTCTTGATTCCGTCCAAGATAGTTCTGTTAGTGACCTCGGTCTGGACATTTGCCTGAGGTTGACCAGGAGATGAGAAGAATTGCTTAATCCCCACTCTTAGGCAATACTTTTCTAAGGAGGAGTTCTTGAACTGGGTCCTATTGTCTGAGATGAGAGTGTTCGGGAGGCCATATCTGCATATGATGTTCTTCCAAATGAACTGGAAGGTCTTCTGCTCTGTAATTGTTATCATCGGTTCTGCCTCCACCCACTTTGAAAAGTAGTCAATAGCAACTATCAAGAACCTATAGTTGTTGACAGCTCTTGGCAAAGGTCCTACTAAGTCAATTCCCCATATCGAAAATGGCTATGGAGAAGAGATTGGCGTCATAGGCTGATGGGGTTGATGAGGGATAGTGGCGAACCTTTGACATTTGTCGCACCTCTCCACATAGTCTGCAGCGTCTTTAGATAAGGTAGGCCACCAGTATCCCTGAGTGATGATCCTCTTGGCTAAGGGCCTTCCCTCAATGTGGCTAGAGCAAGAACCCTCATGAACCTCCTGTAAGACCTGGGGTACTTCCACGGGATGCACACATCTGAGGAGAGGCAATAGAAACCCCTTTTTGTACAAGACATCTCCTACTATTGAGAACTTGGCATCCCTGTATCTCAACTTTCTCCTTTCCATCTTGGACTCAGGTAGTTCTCCGTCTCTTAGGTATCTGACGATCGGGTCGATCCATGAGTCTCCTAGGTTCACATTGTGACAAGGGCTACATACCTCGCCCTCCTCGATGCTTGCCTTCCCTAAGACCTCGATTGGAATGGTCCTTCCCAAATCTATCTTCATTGCCGAGGCCAGCCTTGCCAATACATCAGCGTGATTGTTGCTCAGCCGAGGCACTCTCCTCAGCTTTGCTTCTTTAAAATACTCTAACAACCCTCTTACGTTCTTCAAGTACTTGGCCATCCTTTCGTCTTTGGTCTCGTATACCCCCAACACTTGATTGGCAACCAACCTTGAGTCGCTATGGAGTAGGAGTCGCTTTACTCGAAGAGTTGTTGCCAATAAGAGACCTGCTATCATGGCCTCATACTCGGACTCGTTGTTTGAGGCCTGGAAGTTGAATCTCAAGGCGTATTCAATGTTGGTGCCATCTGGAGCCGAGAGTATTAGCCCCACACCGCTTCCACTATCATAAGAAGAGCCATCAATGAAGAGGCTCCATACGTCTGCATCTGATGAGAAGACCCCTTCTCTCATAACCCCCTTTTTGAAGAGGTATCGATCCTCTTCGTTCTCTTCCACTCTGCTCCGGGTTTTGCCTGGGACGACCTCTTCTCGGCCTCGGAAGATGTTTGGTGCAGTCTCTTCCGAATCTCGAAAGACGCTATGGGTCATCTCTTCGCCGTCATCTAAGACTTTCTCTATCTCGGCCTCTTCCAAACCTCTATCGGCCTCTTCCCAAGTGAACTCTACGATAAAGTCTACGAGGGCCTGCCCCTTGATGGCTGTCCTAGGCTGGTAGGTAAGATCATATTCTCCTAGCTCGATGGCCCAGGTCATCAATCTTCCGGACTTCTCAAGTTTGTGCAGAACCTGCCTTAGTGGGGAGTCAGTGAGGACTACCATGGAGTGAGCTTGGAAGTAAGGCTTCATCTTCCTTGAGGCATGTATCAGGGCATAAGCCAACTTCTCCATTCGGGGATAGTTCTGTTCAGACCCTTGGAGAGCCTTACTGTTGAAGTACACAGGCCTTTGGATTCCATCCTCTTCCCGTATGATGGCCGCGCTGATGGCTGATTCAGAGACTGCCAGAATACACAAATAACCTTTCCCCTGTGATGGGCCATGACAGCAATAAGGGAGACCCTAAGTAGGACTTGAGTTGGTTGAAGGATTTTTCACACTCTTCGTCCCACTGGAAGGCCTTTCATAGAACTTTAAAGAATGGAAGACACTTGTCCGTTGCCCTAAAAACAAACCTGTTAAGGGCAGCCACTCTTCCGGTGAGTCTCTAGACATCCTTGATACTCCTAGGAGTCTTCATGTCGAGCAAGGCCTTGATTTTCTCAGGGTTTGCTTCAATCCTCCTCTGATTAACGATGAACCCCAGGAACTTCCCGGCTCCTACCCTGAAGACACACTTCGCTGGGTTGAGCTTCATTCTATACGAGTCCATAACGTCAAAGGTCTTCTCAAGGTCCGCTACGTGCGTACATGCTTTCAGGCTCTTCGTTAGCATATCATCCACATACACCTCCATGGTCTTACCTATTTTCTCCTCGAACATCTTATTGACAAGACGTTGATACGTTGCCCCCGTATTTTTCAGACCGAAGGGCATCACCTTGTAGCAGTACGTCCCTTTGTCAGTAATGAAGGCTGTCTTCTCAGAGTCTTCAGCATCCATGAAGATTTGTTTGTAGCCTGAATAGGCGTCCATGAAGCTCATGAGCTCGTGCCCTACCGTTGCGTCCACCATCTGGTCTATCCTAGGTAAGGGATAGCTGTCTTTCAGGAAAGACCTGTTTAGGTCAGTGAAATCTACACACATTCGCCACTTCCCATTGGCTTTAGGCACGATGACTGCATTTGAGAGCCACTCCGAGTAGGTGACCTCTCTTATGAACTCAGCCTCTTCCAACTTTTTCACCTCTTCCCGGATGACGTCATACTTCTCCCTGGAGTACACTCTTCGTCTCTGCTTGATCGTCCTGGCATCTCTGTCTACATTGAGTTTGTGGCTCATGACCTCAGGGTCGATACCAGGCATGTCTGCGTGACTCCATGCGAAGACACTCCGTCTCCTCCTGAGGAAGTTTTTCAGCTCTTCCTTGATTCCTGGTTCTAGGGCCTTACCGACCTGGACGGTTTTTTCTGGCTCATCCTCATTGAGCACGATTGATTTTACCTCTTCCGCGTCCTCACCCTTCTTCAATTTTGTTTCGTCTCTTGGGTCAAGAGTGTCAATGCTGTAAGTGGTGGTTGCTCTCTTATGGGCCTCTCTCTCTTCGGCCGAGTTGAAATAACACTCCCGCGCCGTGGTCTGGTCCCCTTTCACTTCCCCTACTCCATAAGGAGTCGGAAATTTTAGCATCTGATGGACCGTCGACGGCACGACTTCAAACTCTTTGAGGGCCACCCTTCCTACGATGAGGTTGCAGGCTGAGAAAACGTTTTCATCTATGACGAAAAAGTTTATCTTCTTGGTCAGCCTCTTAGGCCACTCATCCCCCATCCGTACATCCATTTCATACATGCCCAAGGGGTGCACCTTTTCACCACTGAAGCCTATCAATGGGTGATGGTAGGGCACTTGCCTTGCCCTGCTAAGACCTAAGCTCTTGAAACAAGGCCAGAATATCACGTCTGCTGAGCTTCCCCCGTCTATGAGGATCCTCCCTACCTCGTACCCATGCACCCTGGTTGTTATGACCAAAGGGTCATCATGGGGGGCTAAGATACCCTTGAAGTCGAGTCTGGAGAACCCCACTACGAGGGTGTCCATGTCCACCTTCTTCCTCTTCTGCACGGCATCAGAAGACGTTAGATTCACAACCTCAGGCTTGGCCACTGACCTGGCCTCTGCCACATTAGCCTTCCTATCGGCTACCTCAGAGTCACCTCCTGCGAATCCCCCACATATGGTGCTAACACCAAAGGATATCATGCCGACCCTCTTCACCGGGGTGTTGTCATCCTTTGGCGGAAGATCCGGGTCGTCTTCATCATCTCCCTCTGAATCATTGTCCCTTCTGGCCAGGACATCGCCACGGCATCTGTCATTTCTTCTCTTCTTAGGGTCTTCTCTTCCACCCTTCGGAGCCTTACCATCCACGTACTTCCTCAGCTTTCCAGATTTCAACATCTTCTCAATCTCATCCTTTACAGCGAAGCATCTATCTGTGATATGGCCGTGGTCCTGATGGAACTCACACCATAGGTTTTTGTTCCTCTTATGTGGCGGGGCCTTCAGTTTCTCAGGCCACCTCAGAGTCCGATCAGTCTTAATCTCATTGAGTATGTGCTCACAGCTCACAGTCAAAGGAGTGTAATGAGAGAACTTATCATCTCCTGACCTCTTCTTCCCCTCTTTCTTGCTTTGGGACCTCCCAGTGCTACCGCGGTTCTCCTCCTCATATTTGGCTGCCATCGCCTCTTCCGCATTCATCACCTTCCCTGCGGTTGCCAGCAGCTCCGCCATAGACCTGGGGGGGTCTTCCGCCCATTTCCACAGTAGCTTCCCCTTCTGGAGGCCTCCTATAAGGGCGGTCATGGCTATGCTCTCTTCATAATCTTCCACCTCCAATTTCTCTTTGTTGAATCTTGCTATGTAGTCTCTTAGGCTCTCAATCTTGGCCTGTTTGACATACAGCAGGTGGGTAGTCTTCTTTTGGGGTCTTACCCCAAAGCAGAAGTTGTGGATGAACTGCTCAGCCAGGCCTTTGAAGTTCTCAATTGAGTTCTTCGGAAGGGAGGTAAACCAACTATGGGCTTCCCTGTCAATTTCCCTGAGAAGGCCCTACACTTCATCTCATCAGGTATCGAGTAAATGTCTGCTGTCGACTGATACATCTCGATATGGTACACAGGGTTAGTGCTGCCATCATACTTGGGAGTCACTGTAGGAGGCTTGAACTTGGCTGGGGTTGGGAACCCCACTATCCTAGCCACAAATGGGGAGCCCTCTGAGTAACCCCTCTGCAATGGGTCCCTGCTCTTAATGAGGTCTCCTATCTTCTCCTCAAGGCGTTGGATAGAATCATTCCAGGGTCTTCTGTCATCAACTTGGCCGAGGTTATCCCCTACCACCTCCCTACGATGGACAGAGGGTTCCCCAACCACAACACGTTGACTGTTGACCTCTTCCTATTCCCTGTCTCTTCCTCCACAAGGTCGGCCTTGATCAGGCCGACCTTGCCTACCCCCTCTCTGAGAGCCTGCTTCCTCTACCTTGATAGCCTGTGTCTTAGGTCATTCACCGGGCCCAGCCTCTCGAAGGCCGACCCTCTGCTCAACCTGTCAAAGGCCGACCCTCTTTGTTGGGCCTCATCTCTTCTTCGACTGACACATCCTTGACTCTGCCTAAGAGGTCGTATAGTGTCATTTGACACCTCATACGGCTCCCAGCAGTCTTCTGGGGCTTCTTCAGCTTCTACGTCATCATACCTGTCCTCTGGGCAAGGGTTTCCCTGCCTCCCCAGGCGTAAGCGCCTAGGGTCAGCAACGTCCCTCCTCCGCTGGGGTGCAGGCTGGTCCTTCATCGGCGCCTGGGGTGGTCCCCTCGCGTCAGGGTAGGGCTGAACTACCGCCCGAGTGATCATGTCCGGTGAGACTCCAAGTGGCCTCATCATCATGGTTTGACTGAGTTGGGAAAATTGCTCCTTCATGGCTTGTTGTGTTGCAGCCAAAGATTTCAAGGCTGCTGCTACCTCCGCCATTTCGGACTGGTGAGGAGCCTGACTGGAACTAGCCCCTCCACCTCCGGGCGACGGAAGAGGCGATGGTAATTCTGGTGCCATGTGTTAACAATAAAGAGCTTGAGCAGCAAGTGAGCTTAATAAATTAAAGGACCTCTTTAAATGGTGAAACAGTTCCACGCAAGGGGTGGTTCCTAGTTCACCACCAGAGTCTCTGGTGAGGTTAAGCAGAAAAAGAGGAAGAGATAGCTTGTCGCTTCCCACAGACGGCGCCAAAATGATGATGCTAAGAATCAGCACCACCGGATAAGGTGTTTCCAAGCTCAATATAAGAATAACAATGGCAGCACAATTATATAGAGATAAGAGAAAGAGATGAGGATAAGAGGAATCAACACCGGAATATAAGTGGTTCAGCCAATCTGGCCTACGTCCACTGTGAGTGTGTGAGTAATATCATTGAATGAAGGCACTAATGGCCATGGATACAATCTCTCAATCTTTCTCTCTCTACTGTATATTTAGACAGAGTTTTAGCTAGGGTTGAATAACTGGGATCCCTTTGCTAAGTAGGGGATGATCCCTATATATAGTGCCTAGGGGGTGTAATGTACCCCCCATGCATGTAATGAGCATGTGTGTGGTAGCCTCACCAATTGTGTGTGCCATCTGTTACTGTCACCTGTAAGGAATGATGATGAAATATTCTCCCCATGTGTGGAGAATAATCTTGTTACAATTGATTTGTACCCATGTGTCCTTATCCAAATGTCAACAGATACTCGGCCGCCATATTGATGGATGACCTCGACTTGGGGGAGGCCGAGCTGGAAAGGCTTGATGTACGTTCAATCCGAGATGTGTCATAGGGAGTCTCGGCCTGATATCAGCCGTGACATTATGCTGGGGTCGGCCCCAGCCGAGGTTGTACATATAGCATGCTGATGATTACTAAGGCTTCTTGTCACCTCGGCCCAAGCCGAGGTTGGACTGGTTCCATGTTGAAGGTTACCAAGGCTCCTTGTTACCTCGGCCTGCTCTCGGCCGAGGGTGCCATACCCAGGTATATGAGGATATTTTTGATGCTTGCAATGCGCGTAGTGTCCATTGAATATGTGGGTGGAAGTGTCGGCCTCGGCCGACCTTACTAAGGCCGAGGGATGAGATCGTGGGACCATGGCTTATCTAGGGTCGTTCAATATCTCGGCACAAGCCGAGGTTGGTGTCTCTAGGTCGAGGTTACACTTCGGGCATATGAAATATATATATAATGGATTAAATGATTGAATGGATATATTGTGGTTAAATCTATCTACGGTGAATAGAGAAAGATAATGGAATTAAGTTAAGGAATGTTTATGCTTATAGAATTGAAAATCTTAACTCATGTTAATGAGAAACGATTCATATTAATGAGTAATGATTCATGTTAATGAGAAACGATTCATATTAATGAGTAATGACTCATGTTAATGAGAAACTAATCATATAAAGGAGAAATGTAAATGAATAATAATGTGACGTATGGTATGGGACATACGGGGATTATGATATGGGAATGGAATTATAATATGGCGACTAGAAAAGAGGAACCATTAACTAGGAGGTTAATAGGAAACGTTAAGTGTGCACTTTAGTTGAGAGGTGAGAATAGCAAGTGAGAGTTGGATCTAACATGCACATAATAAATGCTTTATTACACTTGTTAAATACTTGCTGTTTTAAAAATCATCTACACATTCGGGCTCTGACCCGTTTCCTTGCATATTTTCTCTTCTATTGTATCTCTATATCAGGTGTCCAGCAACAGGGACGCCAACCTTAGCGGATTATGTTGAACTATGGAGCTATGGAGTTTTTGCTTAGACGCCTTTCATCTTTTGATTCACAGTATTCTTAGTTAGGGCATGTCGCCCAAAGGATTTCAGTTATCATTTTCTATCGAGGTCAAATACTATTGTTTTCGGGTCTTTTTAACACATTTAACATTGTTGGGATTATTGTAAAGGATTTATATTATTTGGGAATGTTTATTCCAGTTGCATTTAAATTCTTTTGAGTTATTTATTGGGTTATCAGTGTTGTAGAATAAAATGTGTTGTGTTATTCTTAAACTAAAAATGGTTTTGTTGAAATTTAAATTTGGAAAGTTTTTAACACCAGCTTAATTGGGTATTGGGTGAGTTGTAAATGTTTTCGACAGTGATGCTAAGAATGAGCCAACTGTATATTCTGTTTTAATTTGGTATGGGACTGGCCACCCGGTATTTATTTAGGCGGGGTGTTACAGGTGGTATCAGAGCATCAGGTTCTAGTGTCCTTTAGGATCTGTACGGCTTACTGTGTTTTCATCTTAGCGTTCTTTGATGTAGAGCCCTATGAGTAGGATTATTGCTTTTCTATTTACGCCTACAAAGGTACGATGACTGCGGTCGAAGTTGCTGCAATTGTCGCTCAGGCAGTCAATGCAGCTTTAGCTGCTGTTCAGCAGGCTCCAGCACTGACACCGGATGTGCCACCCGCGCAAGGGCAAGTGTTTCCTACTGCATGGGAACGAGCGAGGGATGCCTTTCAGAAAGCGCACCCACCTGAGTTTCAGGGTGGATCAGATGTTGTGACTGCTATCCAATGGAAGAAAGATATCCAATGGCACTTGAGAATGATTGAATGCACTGAGGTTCAACGTCAAATACTAGCCACATTCAAGCTAGTAGGGGCAGCTTTGCAATGGTGGGAAGATACGACCACTATGGAGGAGAGGGACACAATGACTATCCAAGACTTTTGGATACGGTTTGATGGGAAGTATTTTCCTTCCGCCATCCAGACAGAGATGAGGCGGAAGCTACTTGATTTGAGACAGGGAGAGAAAACTGTGGCGGAATATGAGGAAGAGTTTACGAGATTAACTAATTTGGTACCAGCTGAAGTACCTATTGAGGAGAGGAGAGTCCTAATGTTCACTGATGGGTTGAACTATAAAATTCGACAACATTTATTGGGGAATCTTTCATTTCGTACATATGGCAGATGAGGGCCATCGGACGGATAGCGGAGATCGTACTTATGAGGTTATGAAGTATGTTCGAGTATGATGACCGTAGTCGAGGTCACCCCTATTATAAAAAATTAAGGAGAGTCATCAGTAGAAGTTCTTGAAATGCGTGAATTGTGCATGTTCCCTAACGAAGGCAATATATTGAAAGGCTTGGGTATATAGTGGAGTGTGGTTAACTAGAACTAAAAATTTGGGGTAAAATTTTTCTTGACTCATCGGAGCAAAGTTATAATATTGAGATTCAACAACCATCACCCGCAAATGAGGGTATCTTTCCTATCTAAAGAATTATGAGGTGTATTAATTTTTGTAGCAATTAATATTGTGTGGGAAAAAAGGGTTGCTAAACTTAGCCTATAGCATCGTTATTTACGTAGACTCACTGAGGAGTGTGGGACACCTATATATTACATGTTATCACGTGGGTTTGATTTTTATCATGGGATTACTTACTTTGGGCATGTCCGAGCATGATGTGACTATCGGCATGCATTGACTTGTAGTATACGAGAGCGTATGTACTACTATTAACCAGCATCTTGTCTTCTAGAGAAGAGTAGATGAGTAGACTCTATTTGAAATCAATAAAAAAAATAAAAAAAAAAAACCTAAATTTGTTTTGTTTAAATTGATAAACTTGATATTTTTTTCGATATACCAAATTTTTATATACTATTGACTAAGGACCTTAGGTGTTTCGATGACCGACTACTTTAGGAAGTAGTGTATCAGGGTGGTTCCTTGTTTGGATTTCGCTTGCGAGACACCCCATGCGTGAAACTAATAACCGTTGGGAGTCGAAATAAGTTAGGTCTTTGGGAAACGAGTTTATAACCTTTGCGAAACTTTTAATATTGAAAGCGGTACGAGAGGGTGTATGGACGCCCTGGATGATTGAATTGTAGTATTTTTCAAAATTGTGAAACAGTAAGTAATTGAGACTTCAGGATTTATTTGTTCACTACGAGAGGAGCATTTTTCCCAAAGTTTGTCACGAGGATGGTATAGGGAAGATTAGGTAAAGTCAAAATTTGATTCAGTTGAAACTATATGGTGAGGCTTGGCGTATAACATCGATAGGGATTTTGTTAATGTACTGTATGGGCGGTACATCTTGGATTTCTTGCGATGTGCGATTTATACTCGGAGTTGACCTTACCGTTATGACTTATATTCCTGAATTTCGGGACGAAATTCTGTTATATGGGGGGAAGTATGTAATACCCCGTAATTTTAAATGACTTTTTAAAATGGGTTATAGTTTAAATTAATGGATTAATTGGATCTTATTATAAATTAATTCATTTGGGTTTTATCTGAATTGTGGATATTAAAATGGATGATTCTGAATATTACTTAAAGATATTTAGGTAATATATGAATGTGATGTCATTGATATGACTGTATGATATAAATTCGGTAATTTATATTTTTAGTCAGACGCGGTATGGGACATGTCGGGACTAGTTGATTAAATTAAAAATGAAATTTATTTTCTATCGATCTAATAGTCATTTCGACTGCGTTGTTGCGTCCGAAAGGTTCGAAATAGTCATAAAAGTATATTTGGATGTTAATTTTGAGTCTCGGGTCATTTGGAAATGAATAGACAACCCGAAAGGGCATTTTGGTCATTTTTCTAAGGGGGATGAATAGTGATTTCGGATTTTGGCCTATTATAAGTATTGGTAAATTAAGTGTATGTGGGTTATTCATCTCCTCTACACAAAATAGAGAAGTCATCTTCCTAGAGAGAGTGGAAGAGAGCCTGGGAAGGGAAAAGCCTACTTAGGAAGGAGAAGAACAAGAACCAAGGTTCACCACCACCAACCACCACCGGAGTTTGACCGGAGAAGGGACAACCAACTGAGGTATACTACACCAAAGGATCAGACCTTCAGTAAAGGCAAGTTTTTGATAATTGCAACTTAAGTTCGTATATTGTCCATGTTAGAATAATTATGAAAATAGATGATTTTCTTGTTTGGAAGACATAATGGAGTTGTTATATGGATTTATAGAAACTGAAATAATATAGGAAGTAAACTTATATTGTAGGATGATATTAATCCACGAAATGATCATGAATATGTTGAAGAAAAATCTGAAAAACCATTGTAGTGTTCTTGAAGTTAATATGTTGATGATTTTCTGGAAATAAGGAGAGAAACATGCTTTTAATCCAATCCCTTGATGATTCTAGGATGTTTAGAGTATTGGAAATCGTTCATATATGTTGATATATCATGTAGAAATAATTCTAACTCATTTTGGAGGTTAATATGAAGGTTTGAAAGAGTAAAAATGGTGAAACCCGTAGTTGCATAAAACCAGGCTTGGACCTGAGGGATAGATCGATCGACCCCTGCCTTCGATCGATCGACCTCCCCAGAATATGTAAAGTTGTTTCTTTTTAAATGTTGATTCTTATCCCAAACCTTTTGTGGATCTTTGGTGATTATTATTTGGATATTATGGGACTTAGAAAATATCAGTAAACCCTTGATAAGATTTGAATTAATTTGATTTGGATTCAAGTGATTAAAATGAGGAAAATTATATCGAATGGAATTTAGGTTGCTAGATTCATTTGTTAAATTCTAAATGGAGATGTATGAGGATTAAAGATAGGAACAATAGGGGTGATTTTATAAAACACCTGGGTATCCTTAAGTTTACAAGAGGGTTTAATCCAAAGTGAAAGAAGATGTGTTTATAAGAGATTTGAAACTATCGATTTTAACCTTAATTAAAAGGAGAACTAAACTCGTAGTAATTTAGGAGAAACGATGTTATGGATCAGTAGGATATTAGTGAATTCCTACTGAATATATGTTGAGGAAAAACCTATTTAAATATTGTGTATTGAGTGAGGGTACAATTTGAACATCAAGGACTGAGTATAAGCTCAATATTGTTTTCGCAAGGACGGAGTGTAATACAAGAGCGTAGTGGTGTGTCTCCTGGATAGAGATGGGAGTTTAGAACACATTTGGTTGAAAGAAGGTATGAGGTTATCCCGATCGCATATTGAAGTTGACGGACCTCCTCGATCGACAAAGTTAAGTAGTAGTGTATTGGAGGGGTTCCTTGTTTGGATTTTGCTTTGCGAGACGCTCCGCGCATGAACCTTAACGACGTCGGGAGTGGAGAGATGTTATAGGATGCGAGGATAATTAAATTATGAAGTAAAGATATGATATTTTAATCCGTGGAATTTAAAAGAGATATAATGCTACGTATGGGAATTATCTTAGGGTAGTGATATTACCTTATTGATATTATATTATAGGTATGATAATTCCTATTTGATTGATTGATGATTTATGTGTATGACATACCTATCTTACTTGTTATCGGTGGGAGGTTTACGCGTGAGGGCAGTCATATCCTGATGAATCCATGGGATCTTTGATTTGTCGCTCGAGAACATAGGTCTATGAAAGACTTATCGGGGAGTTGATAAGTCCGCTGACTATGGGTACGTAGGTATGTGCGTGGCCCATGGGTATGAGAACTATGTTCGCCTCCAATGATTGTGTTGTTGTTTGTGGTTCGTGGATTCTTACCGAACCTTTAGTCCCCTATTCGGAGACCTGCGATGATGGGACATGATAGCAGAGTAATACATTGCACCGCAACTGTGACTCGGGGTGCTGTATTATATATGAATATAGATATAATGGATTAAGTGATTGAATGGATATATTGTGGTTAAATCTATCTACGGTGATAATTGTAGATAACGATGAATAGAGAAAGATAATGGAATTAAGTTAAGGAATGTTTATGCTTATAGAATTGAAAAGCTTAACTCAAGTTAATGAGAAACAATTCATATTAATGAGTAATGATTCATGTTAATGAGAAACGATTCATATTAATGAGTAATGACTCATGTTAATGAGAAACTAATCATATAAAGGAGAAATGTAAATGAATAATAATGTGACGTATGGTATGGGACATACGGGGATTATGATATGGGAATGGAATTATAATATGGCGACTAGAAAAGAGGAACCATTAACTAGAAGGTTAATAGGAAACGTTAAGTGTGCACTTTAGTTGAGAGGTGAGAATAGCAAGTGAGAGTTGGATCTAACATGTACATAATAAATGCTTTATTGCACTTGTTAAATACTTGTTGTTTTAAAAATCATCTACACATTCGGGCTCTGACCCGTTTCCTTGCATATTTTCTCTTCTATTGTATCTCTATATCAGGTGTCCAGCAACAGGGGCGCCAACCTTAGCGGATTAGGTTGAACTATGGAGCTATGGAGTTTTTGCTTAGACGCCTTTCATCTTTTGATTCACAGTATTCTTAGTTAGGGCATGTCGCCCAAAGGATTTCAGTTATCATTTTCTATCGAAGTCAAATACTATTGTTTTCGGGTCTTTTTAACACATTTAACATTGTTGGGATTATTGTAAAGGATTTATATTATTTGGGAATGTTTATTCCAGTTGCATTTAAATTCTTTTGAGTTATTTATTGGGTTATCAGTGTTGTAGAATAAAATGTATTGTGTTATTCTTAAACTAAAAATGGTTTTGTTGAAATTTAAATTTGGAAAGTTTTTAACACCAGCTTAATTGGGTATTGGGTGAGTTGTAAATGTTTTCGATAGTGATGCTAAGAATGAGCCAACTGTGTATTCTGTTTTAATTTGGTATGGGACTGGCCACCCGGTATTTATTTAGGCGGGGTGTTACAGTCAACTGACCAACGGGCGCTTTTTCGACACATTTTAATTAGCATTGTACGCTTGTTAGTAGTAAAACACTCTTTTTACTAAGTGAATATTAACAAAATATAAAATTAGTGGCAATTCGAAGAATTATATGGTGGAAAGTATAAATTGATTTGAAACCTAAAGGGTTTAAATTAAGAATAACAAGAGTTAAAATAAAATATCTTCAGATATAATACTATTTTAATAAAAATATCTAAGATATTTATATATAATATTACTATAATCGTTGGATATTTTAATTTCAAACACTATAAATTGGAAGCTAGCCTAACCATTTTTCTCACACCTTCCTCTTCCTCACGACACGTTTGTTCTATCTCGTGTGCCTACAGAGATATGCTAACTAAATAGTCAGTATTATGTCTATGGTATATGGAAGATTGGGTAGTGTTGGGTTGGTTGACTAGTTGTAAGTTTTAAATATATATGTGGGCAGGAAGATGAAAGTAGAAGACGACTCTTCCTCGGGTACGTTTTTCAGTTTTCTTTTAAACATTGCCATAGGAGCCATACATAGCTCTCTCTCTCTCTCTCTCTCTCTCTCTCTATCTATCTATCTATCTATCTATCTATATATATATATATATATATATATATATATATTTGTGTGTGTGCACCTACTAGTGTGTGTTACGATAGGAAGAGGGCTAAAATAATATTTTATGTCACATAAAAATAACTGGTATTGAATTTCAACACTCGACGGTCAATTTATAAATATAAAATTGCAAAAAGTTATAGTTTTTGCAACTTTGAAAAATTTATATCTTTTAAATCGTTGATCAGAAAAATGCACGGAATGTACCGTTGGAATCATGTTATCGAGTATAATTTTTTATGTGAAAATATTTTTGATTTGACACTATTTTTTTACAACATCATATTTTTTCCGTCGTGTCAATTAAAAATTCTGAATATCTGTTAAAATATTATTTTATGATATTTTCCTAAAGAAAATTGTCCGAACTTGATAGGAAAATTAGATAGAGATTTTATTTGAATCGTATATGAGTTATATATACATATGAGTTCATTACCCAAATACCAACGATAGTCTAATTACGAAAAGCAACGTGTAGAGTGAAACATTTATTTCTAGATTATTAGTTGTAACAGCATTAAAAATTACTGTTAAAGCACAACGAGTCAGACAAGATCACTCTACTCAATACACGGGTAGGTTTTCCTACCTTTTCAATACAAAGTTTTGCGTATTTGATATACTTCTATTTATATCAAGATGTGATAGGTCCAATTTACTCTTAGTATGTGCCTGTTATAATACCATCATATTATATATTCTATTGAATATTATCGATATTTGAATTTAAATGTGGATCAATTTAGCCCTTCTCACCTAATAACTGATATCATGTTACTTATTGATTCGTTCTCCTGAGCACTTTTGTGCCATTATTTACTTTATGAGCATCTTTGTGCATTATTTACTTTATGAGCATCAATATTAACTAGGGAGTAAACTGACGTGTTACCCCACAGAACTTTCTGCTTGGCCTAATGATCTCAGATGATTAAGAGCATTGGTTATTTTCTGCATACGTATCAGTGCCACTTAACTAATGTGCCTAGACAATTACTTTTTCCCAAAGGTTTTGGGTTGACTTCGTTTGGCTCTACTGATGGCTTACTTATTTCTATCCCCTTTAGCGAGCTGGTAAGTTTGGGATTATCAGTTCAAAGATCATTGACTTTCTTCTATAGTCCTTAACATTATTACCCGTAACCATTATTCCATTACATTTAAGACAACACGTAATTTTCTTTATGTGACTCTTCATGAGATGGTGAGTATGGAATTATTAGTTCAACAAACCTTATTTTCTTAATGAGCTGGTAAGTAAGGGATTATCGGTTCAGACTCATTGAATTTCTTTATGTGACCATTAAAGAGCTCGTAACTATTGGATTATCAATTCAGACTCCTTTATTTTATTCAAAAGTTATTATGAAAAAACATTTGTTTTTGCTTCGGTTGATAAACACTGAATTCTATATACATTCCAAACTTTCTTTAAATTTATACTTGTTATAGAATTGGTACCTATTCAGTAATTTTCCTGATTCATTTCCTTCCAGTTATTTTGTACTGGTACCAATAGGAAATGACAAATACTTCATGAATTATATTGTAGCAGTTTGAGATTTGTAGAGATATCATATAAGAATAAAACTTTTGAACTACAATGTAAGACAGTTTAAATTATATAAATTTTTAGTTAGCTTAGTATGCATGGCTCAATTACGATTGAGCACTATTTTAAAATAACATTCGCCACCTAGAAATCTGGGTGTAATAGAAGCTCTGCCTAATTCTCTCCAAATTCTCTCTACACCGGAGTCTTCACTTCAATTACCGCTCCGCCCCAGATTGTAATAGTTGCAGCCTCATAAAAGAATACACTATAATGACACGACCTCGACTGCACAATAACATGTAAGTTCATGTATTTATCCCTTCTCTCTCCTCTTGTAAGCCTATGAGGATCCAATCTTGTACTAAATGTATGAATCTAATGAAAATAAGGGCCCATAGAGGATATAGGCTTATTTTAATGGTCGGACCACTTTAAATCTTGTGTTCATCTCTCTTTATATCCCATTTACACTCTTTTATACTTTTAAGTGCTCAATATAGCTTAAATGACATGATTTTCACTAGTAGAACCATTTTTAGATGATAACAACATGGTGCCGTCTGTGGCAATGAGGTGTTCTACCTAGTTTTCCCACAAAGCAGGTCTAAAATCCAGATATTCATATCTTGGTGGTTTAACCTAAATATGAATATAAAACTGAGTTAGGGCTTATTATACTTTTCATATATGTTTTCACAAGCCTATTTTTGGACTTTATGGGCAAATACATATTCCCTAAGGATGTTCCCATGTCCAAATCTGCTTAGTTATTGGCCTTATAAGGACTGGGAACTATGGATGAGAACATTTGCTGATTTTTCTATATTTTATGGTAGTTTATCCATATTATGACCTTAATAGTAGGTAATTTTTGCTAAGATAGTTATTATTTGTACATAAGGACATAATATGGCTTGGGTTAACATTCCAAAGGCTCTTTAGCCAAATTATTGGGGTGAAAAATTAAATTTGGGCTATAATCTCCTGATTTTTCGTAGAAATAACTTAAGGGTCCGTGACCCTTTAGTTTATATGAATAGGTTGCTGCCTATGTGTCACAACTTAGATCGAAACATCTAGTTTTGGCATATTTGATTTTTTTGGTAAAGAATATTCTTCCTTCTAGACTGAAAATTCCATAAAATGCTTAAAAATCTCGTAACATGTTTTACGATATTTAGGGAGGGTTATATTAACATAAGGCTAAGTCCAATAGTTGAAAATCGATGATTCCATAAGTAAAATCCAGAAAAGGCTTTGACCTTAAGGGTTATTGAAATCACTTGGGATAGGTTCAAATGTTTTACTAACCTTTTCAATTATCAGGTTTCCATTTTGTCCAAAGGCATATATTCATCAAATTATCCATGAGATAGAATCAACCTATGCAAAAACTGTGTTTGATCATGTCAATCACGGTTGGAAAGTATTTCTAAAGGGAAATAACGATGGACTTAGTACTATTGGCTCAAAATCCACATCCTTTATGGGAAAGACCTCAGTCCATTGTTACTATCTGCTCAATATATGGTTCTGCTTTTTCTATAATCTTGGATTTCTCACTTTGTTTAGTTCGTAAGCCATAAAGGAAAGATTTTTTAAGAGCTAACTATTTATAGACAAGACCACATGGAAGGCAACCTCCTGGCATGAATCAACCACCTCTATGAAGGACGAGCTACTCTCTAAGGCTATATTAATCTCCTCAGTCAAAGGATCCTGATATTAGATTCTGTAGTCTTCACAAACATAATGAAGGCTAAGGACACCAGGGAGAAGAAGACAAATGTCGAGACTTACAAAGAGATAGGGGTGGCAAAGGTGATAGAGACAAAGAAGATGAAGTGTGAGGATCATTCAGAAAGAATGTATAAATAATTCACTACTCTCACCTATAAATTAAAGACCATTTTGCTCCACAACAAGAATGAAAAAAATCATCAAATGGACAGACACTGAAAACCCCTCCTCGCAGGAGAGGTAAAAGGAAACAATGTGAATTCCACAATAACCACATCCACACAACCAATGATTTACTCGGCTTAAGAAATGAGGTTGAGAGACTAGTAAAGAAAGGTATGCCGAGAAGATTCACCCAAATCATGGTGAGGAACTGAACACAAAAGAGGCCACTCCTTAGAGGAAGTTTTAGGGGAGATTTTGTTATTTTATACTTTTGTAAGTACTAAAATTCTATAGTTAATCATATACCCGCTCAAATTAATATCAATGAAAACTTAAAGTTTAACTCATCTCATTTACACCTCTATTCTACAAGTTCTCACTAAATTTGACAGCAATCAAACACTTTAAAATTGCTACAAAGGTTGATACCATCAGGTTGGAAGAATAAGGTATGCGCATCAAACTACCATGGTCATCAAAGAACTAGATCCCTTTAAAGGCCGTAGAGGCACTTGTTCCCTAATACTAGGGAACTAAGAGGCGAAGTTGACTTCATCTCTAGTAACAAAAATCTAAGTCTTAACACTCAAACTTAGTACGAGTGGAGATCCAAAATATAATAACTTCATGCTAGTGGGTATTATTGAAACCTCTAATAATGCGGTGATCCCGATAGGAGAAGTCTCCGTAAAAGAGACTCGGGGCAGCTAAAAATATAGAGCACACTTAGTTAAGAAAAAGTGGGGCCAAACCATTATTGGCAGTGAACCGTTACCTAGGGAATACCAAATACTAAGAAATGTTAGGATTGAAAATAGTAACCCAAAAATCCCCTGGCCGGGGATGAAAGAGGTTACCATACAAATTTTAACCAGAAGTCGGCGGTTATTAATTGAAGATTGTGAAGTAGAAGATTATCAACATGAGGCCATAGACTTCTAAGGCGACATGCCATGCTTAAAGGGTTAGGGGGCTTCCAATACACCACAGGACGTGGAGTTTTGATTCAAAACCTTTAAGCCTGAAAAAACACAAAATTTAAGACTCCAATCGTGCATGTCAACAAAAGTAAAAATATAGAACAAGTTCAAAAGTTCATATAAAGCCGCAACCCTATTACCAACGAAACTACTTAGCAACGTTCAATGAAATTCAACTCATGCCAAGCCATGAAAAGAAAATATATCCAATATTGAAAATATATATTCATTACAAAGAAAGCCAAGAAATTTAGAATACAAGTTCAAATAGAGTCGCATAGGATAAATGGAAATAAGAAAATTCATTAGAAAAGGCAGTACTTACAAATATGATGTTCATAACAGACAAGACTAAAAAATAATAAGTTTCATCCAAAATAAGACTAAGTTCTGAGGAGAATGTTAAAAAATCCACGTCCTCTTTATCATTATCCTCGTCCACAGCAGTCTCAATCTCCTCTTCCTCCACTTTCTCTTGTGCGATTTAATTTCTTATATGCTTTTCCTCGACTTACTTTAGCTTGGTCTCACACTTATTGTGCTCGATATTAGTGAATCTTCAGCCAAATATCACATCTTTGGCATTAAGAAATTTCTTTGGTTACTCTCATCCTCATCTCCTTGTAGCCGTGAAGGTATGCTTTATTCTGGCCTAGCCAAAAGTCCTCTAATGTTTTAAAAGAAGCCACGATGTCCTCTGCCTCCTTCTTTCAGGCTTCATCGTGCTTATTCTCCATCTTCTATATAGTCGCGGCATGGCTCGGAGTTAAATAGGAACCTTGGGTTCAAGATCTACCATCTTCTTCTCATCTATCACAACCATAGTTATAGCCTTAACACATTTTGCCTCAGAAAATTTGAGAAACTCCGTGACCTTTTTGTAACTTTCCTCGGTGTCATTCTTAGCTTTCTTAGCTACCTCCAATTTGGCCCCAACTTCAAGTTTTGAAACTCTAAAAGACGCATTCGTAGACATCTTCCTGTCTTCAAAGGAAGACTTATTCATAGACTCAACCTCACCCTTATGAGTTGAGTTCGCGACTTAAAGACGTGAGTATATCTCTTCATATTTTGCCCTTTGTCTTATTGCAACCTAAAGAAGAAATAATGAAATTAATAAAGGGAAAATGATTCAAAAAAAAGTGCACAGACATATACTTTCCCTCAGAAGATAGTTGAGTTGGTAGCTCTCCAAATCCTGAGCATCTTACTCAACCAAATGTTTAAGATCTGAAGAGTTGGAAATTCCTTTCATCACAGAGACTGCAACAGCCTTTGTGTTCCTGGGGGACTCTGGATCATTTGGCCTAATCTGATGCCTTGTCTGTGGCACTAATACCCTACTTATAGGAGTAACAACATTAGGGTTGGCTTGTGGAGAACGCCACGGAGGTGTTTCACTCAAAGTAATGTGCATTTAGAGAGGTTAAGTTTACATTAGTAACAGTGGTTGATGATTTAATAGAATGTGGCAAGTTTGAACCACCTGCCACGACATCAGTTGGTCCATCAGTGGTGGGGGGACGGTATTGTCTATGGCCCTCTTCCTTTTCTTTCCCTAAAGCCTTCCTTGTAGCGGCCTTCAAGCCATGCGCATTTTCCTCCAACTCATCAATTTTAGAAAGAAACAATTCCTTGATGATTTCCATCAGGGTCTCACCGTCTGTCGCAGTACCTGCATAACAAGTTATTATTAGTAAGAGTTAAAAAATCCACGAAAGTTTAAGAACAAAAATGCATACAAAAATGCCGCGACTTGTTTATGTAAAAGACTCAATACTTATTTCTACCATCCGAAGCTGGTCTCTGAGGTGCAATGTGTACTGGGTAGTATACAAGTTTATACAAAGCTCAAAGTTTTACCGCGTAAATGAAATCCTTCTTTTGATATAGAGTATGAACTGTGGCCTCTATCCTATCACTTTAGCATTTGGCTGGAACCAACCAACACGAACTGCAAAAATAAATAATCAATTTAGTAAACAAAAAATCAAACAACTGGAAAAAAACCGCAGCTATGTAAAAAGACATCTTACCTTCCTAGGGGACAAACCTAAACCCGCAGAATCTTATAAGACCTCTTACGATCTGGCTCCACAAAGTGGATCTCCCACTTAAACATAGACACGAAGAAAAACTTACCATTCTAATATTTGGTACTGGAAGGGTTCTTAGTCATAAAGTACCTACTGGCACTCCACGTAGCCATTTAATAGTGGTAGAGGTTATTTACTATATCATCTTAGTGTTCGGTAGAAGTCAAGAACTATGCAGGAGTTATATCCTTATCAAACTTCTTCTTCTAGACAACTAAGGAAGCCACGATGTCCGTCCACCCATTGTGATCAACTTAGGTCGGGGATAGGTTCATCACTTTAAGGATTTTCCCAATGGGTACTAGAATTAAAAGCCTAAGTTTGAGGATAAAGGAATGTAGTGGAAAACGAACCCCATCGTTGGAGATAACGAATTATGCGTGTTGATCTACGGAAGGCACGGTGCAAATGCTTCCTTCTACAAACTTGCAAGTCATGGCCAAATTGATCATTCACTGCCTATTCATATCAAAAGGATAATTTAGAGCCACGAGAGTTTTTTTCATGGCCTTGGCCATGGCCAAAAGGCCCTCCTTAAAAATTTATAGTTTCCACGATTGTATTTAGAGAACCTTCTCTAGAAATCCCGACCTCATTCCTTGCACTTCTACTCTCTAGTAGCATTTGATTGCTTGTTGACTCGATGTACTCCTCAACCCCGTGACTTTCCTTAGAAGTAACCATAGAATACCTATAGCCAATAGAGGCTTCCAATTCAGTTTTAGCACATGCACAAGTTTGGTATTCATGAAATTTACAAAGGTCCATGGCTCATAGGGGTTTGATATTCAAAACTTCGGGAAGAGGGATATCCAAATACTTCTTACAGAAATTTTCCAACTATTCTCAAATGTTCCAGCTCATAAGGCCATGATAAGAATATGTAAAATCAAGAAGAAGATCCACAATTATATGACCACGACCATTATGAACAAGTAATTGAAAAAGACATGGTATAACTTCTAATAAGTTTCAAAGATCGCAATCTCAGTTATAAGGACGCAACACTATCTACGCAAAGATCTTAAGCTCAACTAAAGGATGCTAGCTTTGAGAAAAGGCGACGACCATATCTATAAGGCCACAACCAAACTCAAAACATATAAGACCTCGAAGTGGTGTATTCGAGGAAAGACATTGGCCAAAAGGACATAACTACAAGGGAGTGATTACATCTGTGGAATAAAATACAAAACCTAGAAACCCTGGGTTCCAGGACAAGAGTAGGCCAGGAATGATGGTTCATGTTCTTGGCTAAACTATACCCAATTCCTTCCAAAATTTACTTACCCAGGCCAAAAACGACAATCCTAACACCTAAATCATTCCTATAAGCCTCTCTAATAATGAATAACCAACAAACTGATCTCAAAATCATTAAATTCCAAACTACTAAGAACATATTAAAGCCCAAAAACCTAAAAATATAATGCCAAGGTGAAATTTTGGATTACAATTCAAATATTGGACTAAATCTAGGTTCCGAATTCAATTCAAGGTTATGGTTTATTTAATTTGAGGGTCATAAATTATGTAGACGCCACATTCTAAGACCCCCTAAGTCTCTCCTTAGGTCCCTAGCACCGCCCCATTTCACTATAAACCCTAGGTCATACTTTGAGTACCAATCTAGAGGCTAATTGGCACTCCCTGGCCCCATTTAACTTCTGTCAACTTTATTGTCAGAGCGAAAGCTCTTTGAATCTACGAAAGGGATCTGAATCCCCTTTCCAATGGTCTGCTTTATGTGCGAATTGGCATAATGATTCAGACAAACGAACCATTTTACCACTCACCGAGCGCTCCCGGGTCCTGATTTGACCCGAATCAACTTCATCGTCAGAGAAAAAGCTCTTTGAATCCTCGGAGCGCACTGAACCATGGCTAAACTATCATCAAAGAGAAATCTCTTGGCTAAACCATAGTTAATCTAGCTCGAACGACGTCAGTGAGATTTTTTCCCTTCGCCTCTACACTTCAAAAAATTTCTTCTTCCGAAGTAAAAACGTTCCAGACCCTTAAAAATATTTTATAAATTTTTTCCATATATTTATGTAAATAATAAACAGTGCAAATAAATTATTTTACCATAATCGTGAGTGGAGTAGTGGGAACGGTTGAAGAGTACGTTGCATGTTGCATGATGCACGTATGAAGATGATGGATGCGATGATTCGGATCAAGGCCGTCATGGATGATCGTGTTGACGTGCCGAATGTAGCGGTATCAGACATACTAACTGTGATCTAGGACAAACAGATTATTCCTCGATTCTAACTAGGACATTTATAAAATCATGTCCTTAAAAATCTTCCCCTATGTCTATGTCGGTACATACACAAAACATCCGAATTATGCTACCCAAAAAAACAAATGACAGATAATTTAATATCCCCATTAAACTCAAAAACTGGAAATACTAAATGACATGTCTTAAAAAATTATCAACATCTTCAAATCTCCAACTCTACAATCTTTCATTGTCATCATCAAGGTGTGCCAAAATAATCCTCAATTAAGTTCCTACAACATGAGATAAGAAATAATACCCGTGACGCGCAACAATTTGAAGTATAATGATAAGAAAAAATAAATATCAATTAAGCGTATGAAAATCATTATAAAAATTCATAAAAATTCTCCCCCAATAATTTGTTCTCCCCCTTTTTATGATATCCCCAAATAAACAAATATGAAGAACATAAATCAATGCATATGGATAATGTCACAAGTTAATCAAAATCTCTTTTTGAATTTTTCAAAATTTTTCTCATAAAATATACAACAGGGAATCACACCATGAAAGAACACAAAAACAAGCAAGTCGGTGATAGAGAAAATTATCTAAGGCACACCATGAAAGAACACAAAAACAACCAATTCATAAATTTTTTAATTTAAATACGTATTTAATCAAGTGTCAATTTTTAATCCAAATTAAATCAGCCCCTAAACATGCAATTACATGTGTGTGTGTCAAATCATCACAAATAAAATTGCTAACTCACAGATTTCAGAAAAAAAAACACTTTCAGGTAAAACCCTTATTTCACTATAATACTTACAATGATTACAATGAAATTCGTAATGAGTTAACCGCGAAAAACCCACATAGACCGCAGCCTAGAGTCAACCAACATCGTAGCTCCAATTCAGCCCAGGAACACCCTCGAGTACTCCCTATCGACACGCAGTCATCGTCAGCCCAGTACTCCCCTCAATAGCACCTAGATTAGTAATGGAGATCTTATTTATAAGAGAAACTTGGTACAAGATGTGTTCTTGGGTTCCAAAACAACTCACATAAACTATTGGGATGAATTGTGAATTGAAAACAAGGATTAAAACCCTAAAAGTGAGAAGACAAACGTTTCTGCAGTAGCAGTTTTCGTAAAACAGTAATCTCAGGTGCTCTTATTAAAAAGGAAGTTGGAAAAAACAATTTATAGAAAATCTAAGGTGGCGCCTTTCTCGAACGAGATATCAATGTCGCTCGAACGATGACACATGTCGCTCAAACGACTTCGCGCGACATAAGGATGTCGCTTGAACGAAATTAAATAAAAAATAAAATTTTATTTCGATAAAAAAATAGTTCGCTTCAACACTTATTTTGACGAAAACTCCGATCCAACACTTAGAAAAAATTTCATAAAAGTTATCCCAATATTGTATGTGAAATGCAAAGGTACTTAAAACACAACCTTACCAAAGTTAAACATACAGAGGCTTGAATGTTAAAGAAAACTTGAAATTCGGATCCGTCTTGTTGCATATGTTATCTTGAACATTCTTCGATGGTTGTAGCAGTATACGAAATACTCAATTGATAATGGACAATAAAAATAATGTCCTTACAAATCTCCCCCTATATCTACGCCGGTACAAAATACAAACATCGGAATTATCAAATAAAAAATTCCTATACAAATCTAATACCCTCCCATGAAACCAAAACTGAAAAGGTACTAAAGATGCAAGTATCAAACTTTTCTTCAAAATCTTCAACCTCAAGTCTAGCTTTTCTCATCAGGGTGTGCAAAATAATGATCTTTATTTTTGTACCTACACACATGATACAAAGCAAATACCTCCGTGGCGCATCGAGTTTGAAATGATATAAGAATAAATCAATCAATAATCAAATCTCCCAAATAATGCAAAAAACTTGCCCATAATTCGTTCTCCCCCTTTTTATTTGACCGAAATAGATAAGGAAATGAATAAACCAAAATAAACATGGAGTTGTCATGACAAAAATGCATAGCAAATAAGAATCAAACTACGCTCATGCAAGGGGTAACTCAAAAGCTTCCACAAACTATTTGATTTTTTAATTTTTCATACAAAAATGCAAAATAAATTTTTTTTACAAAAATCACACACCATGAATTTACACTAAGATAACCAAATCATGGAAATGGAATGAATGGGTGTGAACATATTCAATAGGAAAATCAAAGAAATCAAACATAACACATGTGCACGATGAATACATGTACTCCTATCGAACGAATCTAAAAAATCGTCCTTAGGTGTTGAAAGTGTTGAATTTAAATGACATCGACTCAATCCATCAACACATCAAAGTCAAGAATGATTCTCACACCAATAACGTCTAAAACTATGAACATTTTTTCATGATGCTGTCAGGACGTGCGAACCTGTTTTTCATTACTTTCCATCCAAACTCCCTCATAAATAATAAGCATTTTATTTTTCTTTTGAGGTGGCCCCCTTTTTTGGCATATTTATCTTTTTATTTCCTTTAAATTTTCTGGGGCTATTTTAAACGATGGTTTTCACAACGAGTAATCTCGCAGCCCTCTCCCATGATTCTCTCATTATATTTTGTTGTAATAAATTTCTCACGGTAAATGGTGTTTACATGAACTACTTCCAATGTCAAGTCTTATCGCATATGGTTCGTTTTAAAGACAGAAATGAGATCACAACACTCCGACCAATATGTTATAAACAAGTACAATAATCAAACAAATTCGTGCAAGTGTGCTTAAAGGAACTTATGAGTCAATCATATAGGTAGTAACAACAAATCACATCTCAATGACCCCAAACATTATAAAACACAAAATAAAATGATGATGCATATCAAAATACTATCAAATCGTCACAGGATATGGAATGAAATTATGACTCGGTTATCTTAAATGCCCATTGATATACGGTGCAAAACAAAATTACAAAACTCCTTTTAGACTTTTTCAAAATTTTTATCAAAATAAAATATTTTTGGCCTTTTTAATTTTTTCTAAAAACATGAAAATCTTTTTGGATTTTTCAAAATATATCAAAAAGGAAAAACATAACTGCAAAAAAAATGGTACACACTAAAAATAGGTAAAAATATCATCATGAAAATCAACCTATGCTAGCAAACAAGTCTAAACCTCAACCATTAGGCGCGGTGGAGTTTCCCAAATGTGGTGACATCCTATGAAAAACCTCCATCAAATCATGTGAAGTCTTGACCAAAAACTTTACTTGCTCCCTAATATATGCAAACTCTCTCGTGTTATCATCCGGAGCATCATGTGTGGGTGCATTTATGTGAACACGTGTAGTAGCAAAACGTGATACATGACCCAACTTTAAGAAAAACTCTCTAAGGTGTCCTTTATTCTTACAGTGTGTGCAAACATAAATAGGCCTAGGTACACCTTTATCAAAATGTCTCCTACACGCTCTTCTATAAGGTACAGGATGCCTAGGTGGATTGGGTTGAGAGCCATATGGATCAATCATACACTCGAGAATCGTCTCAAGTGCAACTTGGGAAGTAGAAGAACCACCATGACTTATTCCAAAACTCTCTCCTCTACCCAAAAAAGAATTGAGAACCGTCTTTTCAACCTTCTTAGATGTGTTCTCTAAAGGGATTTGACCTCCCAGGCACGTTCGAGATTACTCTCGAGTTGGGATACACATATCTTCAGACTAGACACCGTGTTGGTCAAATCACTCTTTTCTCAACCTAAAGCCATCAACTGTTCACTCAAAGAAACCTTCACTTTCTCGAGTTGACTCGCTTTCACCTCAAACTCCCTCAAAACCTCTAACTCTCTCTCCAAATCTCTCACACTAAGACTTAATTCCTTATTCATTTTTTTAGTTTTTAAGGTCTCGACGTATAAATCTCTAAATGCGATTTGGAGCTCACTATCTCCCTGACTAGTGCACTCACTCTCAGACTCGCTAGAAACACTCAAATTATCCTTGGGGATCTGACATGCACAAGTATCTTCATCGTTGTGGGACAAACTAGGTATGCTTTTATGACAAGCTAAAAAGGTGACAGGTTTCTCGTGTGACGACTCATCCCCGAAATCGTTCACCTCTTCCTTACTATCGCTAAGAGTGGATGGCATGGCAATCTTTTTGCCCTTTCCTTTTAGCCTAGTGGGACACTCAAAATCTCTATGCCTTCTACCCTCACTCTCAGAACACTTATCTTCCTCCTCTTTCTCACCGCTCTACGCTTTAAATACAGAAATCGAGGCGGCGCATCGCTCTAACGGAATGACACGTTGCTCGAACGACTTCGCGTGAGATGGTTGTGTTACGCGAACGACAATACAATCTAGCTCGAACGATGTTAGCGAGATTTTTTCCCTTCACCTCTACACTTAGAAAAACTTCTTCTTCCGAAGTAAAAACTTTCCAGACCCTTAAAAATATTTTATAAACATTTCCCAAATATTTATGTAAATAATAAACACTCCAAATAATTTTTTTTACCATAATCGTGAGTGTAGTAGTGGTAATGGTTGAAGAGTACGTTGCATGTTGCATGATGCACGTATAAAGATGATGGATGCGATGATTCGGATTAAGGTCGTCATGGATTATCATGTTGACATTTCGAATGTAGTGGTATCAAACATACTAACTGTGATCTAGGACAGACAAAAAATTCCTCTACTCTAACTCGAACATTCATAAAATCAGGTCCTTACACGCCCTGTACATGAAATAGCATAACCCTTTTGACGAACGATGCATTTTCCCTCGAATACTGATCCGGAGACCACCAGGCGCTTTCGGGCTATGTTTGGCCAAGGTCAACTCTTCAGCTCAAACGATATTGAATGAATCTTCAAAGAGCACTGAATACCATTTCTAATAGTCAACACAGTTCGCAAATTAACCTTATTGTACAGACTAACGATCCGTTTTACTCTGAGAGGTCACTGGGTACTTTCGTGCCCCGATTGACCAAAGTCAAATTTCTGAATCGAGCGAAGCTCTTTGGAAAGTCAAAGTACCTCGAATAACCTTTCAAATGGTCTAACCCATGCACGATTATGACTTACCATTCGGAAAAAAGATCCATTTTCGTTCGACGGTCTCCCGTCTAAAGGACCGACTAACGCTTCTTAGCTACGTTTGACCCAAAGTCAACTCCCGAACCTGGGAGCATCCCAAAGGACCGCTAAAGGTCTCTAAATTACCTTTATAATATTATTCCCCATGAGTGATTTGGATTAACGAATTGCGTTCTATGACCATTTTTCCAAAAAAATTTACACGAGACTGCCGATTGGCAGGTCCATTTCCCTGCCTATCGGTAATGTGCCTAGGGTCACCTGCCGATTGTCAGGTCCATTTCCCTGCCTATCGGTAATGTGCCTAGGGTCACCTACCAATTGGAAGGTCTAGGTCCATGCCAATAGGCACCCCCTTACCCTATAAATAGAGGGAATGACCTCACTCCCCAAGCAGACCTCAGATCCATCGGCATCAGTGATCTCAACAACATTCTCTTGCAATCAATGAAGTTTCCTTATGTGAAATTCCATCCCATCTTACATACCCATCATTTTCAGACATAATTTGGAGAAATTTCATTCTCTCACATCCAACATTCATCTAACCATTCAAGGGAGCTCCTCTAAGATCAAGATCAAGTTTCAATTCTTCAAAAAGGTCCAAAATCCTTCTCCCTCTCTCTTTAAATTTCTTATTTTTGCTTTAATTTCCTAAATTCATAATCTAGTTTTTACTTTAGTTCATACACATTAACATATCACCTTATTATTAGTTATATTGCACATACTGTATTCTCTATAAAAAAATCCAAAACAAATAAAAAGAGGGTTATACATATAAATTCCAATGGGATTATCCATCACAAATTTTCAAAACTAAATTACATTTTCTACACACACACATGTAATAAAATCCCATTAAAATCTATGGGATAAACCCCACCCTTATGCCTCATGCGAACTACGTGTACTTTGATACCTTTATAGGCTACGTAGGCGTCTCGGGTTAAAACTCGAGACTCAAGCCCAATTTTCTAATTTTCCAATATTTCCAAATTCCCCATTTTCGCATTTGTCTCCTTTTCATATATATTATTTTAATGCATATTATGTTTGTGATCCTTATTTGTGTTTCATCTAACATATATTATCATTTCATCATAGCGATCAATATGACGATAAATGCATAAATCATATTTTTAATATTATTTTGGGAATATTCCCATGAATGACCTCACTCTATCTTTCCCATGATATGAGTTGGGCGATTCCGATCTCCATTTACATATATACACGCACACACACTTCATGGAGAATAAAGGAAAACAATAACACAAGCCCATGAGAGACCGAAAGGGTGAGATAGGTACCAAACACCTATCCATTCCGTAACTTCGCCCCCAGAATATCGAACTATTGGTTTCATAAGGATTAGTTTGTCTTTAATGCTGCTCTCTCGAAGCGGTGATATGTTCTTTTACCCATTTTATGCAAAATAGGCTGGAGACTCCATCTTTTCACATTCACCCCACACCGACGACTGTCTAAGCACTCCTAGATTAAGAGGGCATGAGACATTCCCCCTCTCCCCCCGGGAGAGAGGAGATCGAGATGGCCACAGTGTCGACTCCGCTGGGGAATTTATTTTATAAGAGAGATAGACTCTGTTTGCATGGGTGTCATTATTTTCTTCTTGTGTGTGTATGCACATACCTGTATGTTCCCCTTTTCTCCTCTATTATTTCTTATACATATCTACCTCATGTTTATATCACTACTCACTCACACACTTGTAGGTACTCTCCATGTACACTTCACACTACTTACACATAAGATCACTTATATCCACATGTTGCACACACCACTTAGATTATCCATGCTTAGGTGTCACTAAACACACACCTCCACTTATCATACTAATATATATCCATGCTCACTCACACTTGTCACACACCACTTGTAGTTGATACATGTTTAGATTTTCTACCATACACTCACTTGTAGATATTCACACATATCCATGCTTAGTATAATCTTCATGCTCTATGGTAGCTTTATTTTTTATACTTGTATATTCTCAACTGCTTAGTATAATGATCATCATGCCAAATAAAGATACTCTCTCCATAATATGCTAATCAAGAATCATGCATTTTGCACACTACATCACCAAAGACATTGGTCATTTCGTGATGGGCGCTGGTCCCACAGGTCACAGTTAACCTAAGCGATATAACTTTCTCCTTCCATTGGCCAAGTACCTTCGATGTATATTGAATGGTTATCCCCTCATCGTACTGCTTGACCGAAGTCATGACAGGAGGTATATCGTAGAGAACTCATTCACGTACATCGAGTATATCGAATTCTCTCTCACACGTACTATCCACACGTACCGATTGCCCTGAAAAGCAAGACATATGTCGTGGAAATCATCCTAAATGGGGGAACCCTTCTAATTAACCCAACAACTGCATACCCTCATATAGGCGTCATACCTAGGGCACTCATATTTAGTTTGCCCATTTCTACCCGAAACTGTGTAGAAATAACAAGTCGGCATGACGCCCAAATTTTTCTGTGATTTTGTCTTTTTTAAATGGGACCCTGTCCATGAGCCTGGAAACAAGTCCAACCATATTTTTACATATTTGTCAAACCCAATTTTCCCAGACTTGGGTCCCGTCCGGAATTTCTTTTTTCATTTAGGTAAACCTAATACAAGTGAGAACATAATCAACGTAATAATAGATAATCATGTTGAGACCCTTTTTCTCATCTTTCCTCTTTCATTACCAAAAGTATCAAAAATATTTTTTGACCTTTTATATATAAAAAAAGCATTTTTCCTTTTTTATACCAAAAATATATTTCCTCCCTTTTATCTAAAAATATTTTGTCCTCCTCTTTTTCAAAAATGTCAAAAACATTTTCCTTCCTTTTTTAAAATAACCATTTTCCCCTCTCTCTTTCAAAAATAAATTTGAATTTTCCTCTTTCTGAGGTCAATCGCATACCCAACGCTTAGTCTGCTCCCTATTTACTTCAGTCTTCCGTTGAACTTCCATGAGGCTTCGTTAGTCCCCTCACTATTACCTCCGAGTCCATAATCCACCTCCATCCACTTTTCATGGAGATAATAGACCAAGTACCGAATGCACAGCAAGATTTGATGACAATCCTAGCCCAACTCACTACCAAGATTGATAACCTTCACACCGAGGTTCATGATATGCAACAAAAGCGGGTCCCTATTATCGAAGTGCTTGAGGTCCTCTTCCCTCTCGCTATGGGTCCCCCGGGACCCAAGCCTATTTGGGTCCCCAAAAAATATCAGCACGCTCCACGTGCTCCTCCCGCTAATGGGCCGCCACCAGCCCAACTCCCTATGTCGAATCTTGCCTAACTAGGGGCTAACCTACCCATAACGGTTGATCCTAAAGAGGAATAATTAAACAAGGTTAATGAGGACCTCAAGATGTTGACCAAGAAGTTTGACCAAGTCCGAATCTATGGGAACTACATGGATTACACCCATATGTCTCCCTATCCTAAATCAAGGCTATCGAAAAAGTTCAAGATGACTAACAATGAGAAGTTTAGGGGTAATGGACCCCCAATTGTTTATCTCCGAAGTTACCATCAATCCATGACTCTTCTAGGTGCCTCTGAGGAAATAATGGCCCAAATGTTCCAACGAACTTCGAAGGACAATGCTCTTCACTGGTTCTTATCTCTCGAGGAGTTCAGAATTCACAGTTGGAAGGATGTTGCCCGCGAATTCATATCACAATACCAGTACGAAGAATTGGAGGTTACCCACCGTAATTTAGAACTTGTCGAACAGAATCCTGGGGAATCTGTCAGTAACCTCATAATAAGGTGGAGAGATAAAGCAACCACCATGACCAACCAGCCTTTGGAAGAGGAAAAAGTCAGTATCATGAAGAAAAACTTCTTACCCCATGTCCGAATAATGATGGGAGGATAGTACAACCCCCATTTTCAAGCCATACGGGAAGCAAGAGTAGAGATTGAAGAAATTATTGTCAAGACAAAAATTGAGCCGAAGAAAGTATCCAAACAGTTCACTCCCAGAAAGTGTGAGAAGCCTGGAAATACCATAGTTTTACCCATCAATAACATCTCTCATCTTGCCACTTCATAGGCACTAGAAAGCCTCCCTAACCTAGTTAGAAAGGAATACACCGATCTTCACGCTCCCCTCTATAAAGTTTACCAATCCATTTTAAGACAGAATCTTATCAAGCCATTGGACCCTCGTCCATTACGAAACCCACTTTCCAAAAATTTCAAACCAGACACAAATTGCGATTTTCACCAAATTACCGGCCATATCACTGATCAATGTTTCCACCTTCGAAATGTAATCTAAATTGACCGGGGTATCATCGCCCCACCAACCAATCCTAAACTAAACATTACCATCAATCCACTCCCAAATCATACAATTTCCATCTTCCTAGAAGAAGATCCCAAATTTGATCCATCTACCCATATCGTGCCCAGTAAACCACCCATCATGCCCACATATTTCCCTAAATCCCTCAAAGTTTCCCCATATCTCTTCTTACATCCTATTAGTTTCGCCGATCAGGCTCTGTCATTCCTTACAAGAACATGCATTGTTGTTCATACATGCTTAAGAGGAAAATATATGGAATTGTCAGCAATATTAAATCATCTTCTAGAGTTTGAGATGAAATTGCACTCAGAAATGACCATTGACTGTTAGAGATTTAGTATACCATTCTTGGAAGCTCAGAAGTAGGATCGAGAGTTAGATAATTGGGTGTTACCTACCGATGAAGTTATTTTAGATGATGTGGTCCAGATCATGGAAGACTTGTTTCGATAGACCAATAAAATTTACATCATGTTTGAGCTACCTGACGCTTTGAAACTATAAGGGCGCTTGGTCCCTTCACTTCTACGTCTCCCATCTAATGGGAGAATCTATACGAAGAAGCCGTTGAGGGTGTGGAGTGTGTTGACTTTTTGTGGTAAGATGATGTTGTTGCCACAAGATGGGGGGACAAATTTGATAGTTCGGACGAAGAGCAAAGTCCAGAAAAGACTAGCCCGATAGTCAACATATGTGGAATGATATCATTTGAGGAACTACTGGGAGAAATCAATAAGATGGCTAATTAAATCGAGATAGATGAGGAAATAGGGTTTCTATTTTTCCCTCTTTTGTGAACCATATTACTATATCATTGAGGCATTACTAAGTTCTAAACTCGTAATCATCATCGATTGATAAAGGAAAAAGCATTAAAAATCTTCTTATGCCAAAAATGACCCTCGAGGAGATCAATATCCTCTATCAGTTGAAGAAGACTCAAGCTAACATCATTATGTGGGGACTTTTTATATCTTCCCAGGTGTATCGAAATGCCATGATCAAACTATCATCGAGCCCATAGTCCCTCCTCCCACCATGCTAGAAGAAGTAGTGAATCAAGTCGGATCCCTAACCTATACTAAAATGCTCTCCTCCTCCGAAGAAGAAATCCCTAATTTTGGACCAAATTATAATTATGCTCTCTATATCTCTGTCGAAGTCATAGGAAAGATCGTCCCACTTTTGCTTGTCAATAATGGATTAGCTTTTAATGTTTTCCCATTGAGAACTCTCAATTGTTTGGGGCTGAAAATGAGCGACCTTGCTCCAACCTCTATCGTGGTGCACGCTTCTGATAATACTCATCGAGAAGTGATGGGGTACATAAAGCTTACAATAGGTATTGGCCCTTTAAATCCCGTTATTAAATTCCAAGTCATTGACATCTCGACTTATTTCAATCTGTTTCTTGGGTGACCATAGCTCCATAGTATCAAGGGTACGTCTTCTTTTCTTCATCAGAAACTGAAGTTCTTTGCCAATGGGAAAGTCATCACCATTTGGGGCCATGATGACAATACCAAAAATGAAAGCACCAATAATCTAGTACTAGAAATACAACATGGGGATAATGATATGATTTTGTTAAGTTTATGAGCCGAACCACTTCTACTCCCAGCAGGGGACGATTTCAAAGATAGGGTTTGTCCAAAGTATAACCCTAATGGCAACGTCAATGTGATCCATATGTTCAAGGGCATGCCCTTCATGCCCGGGATGGGGTTAGGACGGCGATAATAGGGAATACTTGAACCCATAGTATTGAAGAAAGATTTTTCCTCCTTATGGCTTGGGTTATCAACCATCAACAGAAGAACTCAGAATGCACAACGTCGGTTATTTTCCTCTTCTTGATCCCTGCCTCGCCCATGTTGAGGTAGGCCGTGGGGAGGCCGACATTCCCCATATTCTCTTTGTGATCCTTCTACACTTCTCGATCTGGATAACCTCTACCTTAGGTCATTAAATGGGCCAAGCCTTTCAAAGGCTGAGCCTCTACTCAATCGATCGAAAGATGATCCTCTTTGTTGGGCATCACCATCTCTTCTGCCCCACAATCTCAACTTTATTGGATAGGATGTACAGTGTTGTTAAAAACCTCATATGGCTCCCAACAGTCTTCTGGGACGTCTTTTACCTCCATATCATCATACCTATCCTCATGGCAAGGGTTTCCTTGCCTCCCCAGGCGTAAAAGTCTAGGGTAAAAAATGTCCCTCCTCCGCTGAGGAGTAGGTTAGTCTTTTCGCAGTGCCTGGGGTGGTCCCCTGGATTCAGGATAAGGCTAAATAGTTATCGGGGTAATCATCTCCTGTGAGACTCCCGATGGCCTCATTATATTTTAACTGAGTTGTGCAAATTGTTCCTTCATTTCTTATTGAGTTGCGGCCAATGACTTCAAGGCTATTGCCACCTCAACCATTTCAGACTGGGGTGGTGCCTGCCTGGAACTGGGTCCTCCAACACCAGATGGTGGAGGAGGTGGTGGTAACTCTGGTGCCATATGTTAAAACTAAAGAGCTTGTAAAGAAGGTGAGCTTAATACCTTAAAGGACCTCTTTCAATGGTGAAACAACTCCATGCAAGGGGTGAGGCCTGGTTCACCACCAGAGTCTCCGGTGAGGTTAAGCTAGGAAAGGAAGAGTTATGTCTTCTCGTTCCCATAGACGGCGCCAAAATGATGATGCTGTAATAGCACCACTAGGTAAGGTGTTTGTAAGCTCAAACTAGTGATAACAATGGCAACACTAGAGTTTATTAAATATAAGAGAATGAGGTGAGGAGAAGAGGATGAACACTTGAATATAAGTGGTTCAGACAATTAGGCCTACGTCCACTGTGCAAATGAGTGTGTAATGTCACTAAAATAAAGCACTAACGGCCATGGATACAATCTCTCAAGCTTTCTCTCTCTACTATGCAAATTGACAGAGTTTTATCTAGGGTAGTAATTCTCGATCCCTTAAAATATTGAGGATGACCTCTATATATAGTGCTTAGGGGGTGTAATGTACCCCCCAAGCATGCAATGACCATATGGATGAAGATCCAACCAGTGTCAGGATGACACCTGGCTGAACTTAACTAAGTAATGATGACCTCAATATTCCCTCATGTGGAGGGAATGATTTAGTTATAATAGACTTGTCCATGCGTTCCAAGGAACATGTATGCGTGTAAATGATCGATCATCTTTGCTTCGTACCAATCTCAGCCTAGATGAGTACGAGGTTGGTGGAGTATGACCCTTGCACTGCCTGAGATCAATGTTCTGCGAACACCTCGGCCAGGATATGCGGTCGAGGTTGGGAATGAGGTGTAACGTTGGCCAAGTTCGATGATGATATGATGATTATTGATTGAGCCTATGAGGCTTTTGTTGGTTCTCAAGTGTTGCTTGTAACATCGACTATGGCCAACCTTATGGATAATAGATCCCATGAGTTACGTAGACCTCAGTTGTTGCCCAACTGAGGGGGTACTGGTAACGTCGTCCGTGGCCAACCTTATGAAGGACAAGATCGCTGATGGATAGTCTTGAGGTCTTATTACCTCGATCGTCATCCAGGTGAAGGTTGATGCCTCTGAACCAGTAGGTACACTTTGGGCATATCAAAGTCCCTGCATGAACACATACTTTCTCACTTCGGTGCACCTAAAGCGGTAATCAGTGATAACGGAACACACTTTTGCAACAAGCCGTTTGAAAAACTTATGAAAACTTATGGTTTCATTCATAAGGTAGGAACGACATATCACCCATAAATGAATGGACAGACTGAATTAGCAAATCACAAAATCAAGCACATACTAGAGAAGACCGTCAATCTCAATCGGAAAGATTGGTCCCTTCGATTGAACGATTCGCTATGGGCTTACCTTACCGCATACAAGAACCCACTCAGAATGTCCCCATTTTGCTTTGTGTATGTAAAACCTTTTCATCTTCCCGTTGAGTTGAAGCACAAAGCGTATTGGGCAATTAAGAGGTTAAATTACGATATGGACAAAGTCGGTAAAGCTCGCAAGCTTTAACTAAATGAGTTAGAGGAGATACGTAATGATGCGTATGATTTTAAAAGCCCGGATGAAACTAGCACATGATAAGATTATTCGATAAAAGAGTTTCAACCGGGACAAAAGGTACTCCTCTATAACTCCCGACATCATCTATTTCTGGGTAAATTGCACTCCCGATGGACTAGTCCATTCGTTGTGAAAAGCGTATTCCCCCACGGAGTAGTAGAATCAGAAGATCCAAAAGGGGGGAACGCGTTCAAAGTCAATATACAGTGCCTAAAGCTATATGTTGAGGCGTGCGTAGAAGAGATCGACACCATTTGGTTGTCGGACCCCGTTTATGGGGTAGAGTGAGCTTAAATTAAGAGGTGGTCGCACCCCCGATGCATATGGGGTGAATTCTTGTGTATAATAGCTGTATGTAGGCCATATAAGGGGGAATTCTTGTGTATAATAGTTGTGTGTAGGTAGACTAGTTAGTGTGCGTAGGTAGGTAACGAGAGGTTAAGGTTAAGATTAGGCACACCAACATGCACTTTGTGAGGGCGTCGAGGAAGTCCAAGTGTGAGAATAAGTAAGAGAGTGTTCGGAAATTCGAGGGTGCTATAATTCCATCATTCTGAGTGGGGAGATTTCTATTCTAAGGCGAACCGAACCGAATCCCCTGTACTGGATCAGTTCAGTTGAGATAAATCGAATAAAAAAAATCCCAACGCCGAATCGGTTCTACCCTGCATAGGATCGGTTCGGTTTCTGTAGCATTTCCCTCTTCTCGAGATACCTCCCCCTTTCCCTAATCCCTTCATTTCCCTCCAATCGCCCCCTCCTTTTTTTCCCTCCAAATTCTTCCCCCCCAAACACCCCAAACTCACCCCACCTATAAATTCTACCTCTACCCTGCCTTTCCTCCACAGCTCCATCACATATTCCCTCTCTTAACATGTCTCTCCCATTTCAACCACCCCCAGAATTTCCCATGGCCAATCCAGGTCTGCCTCCAAAATATATGTCTACCGAGGTCCTTCCTAACGGTAACGGGAAATACCGCTCTCATATGGAGCGCCTTTGCTGTGAAAATTTTTTTAGCAGATCCCGCCAGCTTCACATCGAGTGCGTCATCAAATGGGACGACCTGCCCCGCTCGGTCACCACTGTTTTCAGTCGACCGGGGTGAACACAATATCTCGCAGAACCCCACAATGTAGTATGGGCAGACAAGATCTGATCTTTTTATAGCTCTCTCATCCGCACGGGCGAGTTTGAGGGCCAAGCTTTTATAGACGGACGCCTCATCCCTTTATCCTTGGCTATTCTATCCCGAAAACGTTCTTCCAAGGGAGTCCCAAACCCAAATGACTATGACTACCCCGCTAATGCCCCCACCATCCCGAAGCAGACATGCATCAACCGTCTCACACCCAACTAGATTTGGGAAAGGGTCACCTTCCCAGTGGGACGCCTCAATGATAAGGCTCACATTACATTTCATATCGTTTGTGCCAACCTTCTTCAAACCTCTAATGACTCAGCGATGCGCCCTCGCCAACTTCACTATCAATCTTGCCCCCGTGTTCTACACCGATATTTTTTATACGGCCCTGGAGCAAAAAGGTATGGTGCCCCTACTATATGCGTGTCTCATCACCTCCATTCTTTCCGATGCTAGTATCCAGCCTCCTCGAGCCTCTCTATGCCTCCCAGAGCCCATTGGGCACGCATCACGCAATAGAAGAACCCTGCAAAGGGCACCCCTTCGAGCAGCACGGGATGTATTTAATGATGATATCTTTATTAAAGAGCACGAGGCTGAGGATGTCGTGATGGGCAGGGCAGAGGAAGACGAGTATGACGACTCAGATTTTGAGCCACCAGGTGCAGATTTGATAGGCGCCTTTCCATGGTGGAAACCCGATTTGATGAATTCCTCACACAATATCAACGGGATCAAGAGGCCTACCAAAGGGATACGAGCATGACGCATCGTCTCCAAACGCACTTGTACGAACTCAACTTCGGTGGACCCCCTCCAAGCTTCTTCTATGACTCATATGTCCCCAGCGCACCCGAAAGCTCCAATCCCCCGCCCTAGTGAAGCCCATTTTTGCTGTTGCGGTTTGTATTAGTTGGTTGCGCAGTTGTTTGCTTTTTGTGTTTTGTTGGATGTGTCATTATTGGCTATTTGAAAAAGATGGTTCTGTGTTTCTCCCCTCTCCCTTGTAACACATGCTCTCCGTTATATAAACATTTGCATTTTTGTTTTGTTTGTTCGTTTTATTTATTCGTGCTTTTGATTCGCTTTGAGTTAGATTTCAGTCCTTTTTGCTTGAGGACAATGCAAAAGTCTAAGTTAGGGGGGGTCACAAGTGTATATTTCTAAAACATTACAAATTTTCAAAAATGCCCAGAAATTTCAAAAAAATTGAAAAATTTTGAAAAACCCAAAAATATTTTCTTTCAAAATAAATAAAAATTGGAATTCAAAATTTTAAAAAATGTCATTAAAATATTAGTTTAAAGTCTCAAATTGTAAAAACATAGTACACAAAGCCGAAATTGACCAAAGATTGAAATTGAGCGAATGTAGATGACTTGACGAATAAATGTGGAGATTAATAAACCCGGTGAGATTCGAACCTGTAATTATTGTGAGTTTATAAATCAATCCGAGTTAAATTGTTAACTCAAAGTTCGTTTCAATATTTTAATAAATCGTCAAGGATCTCAATCCTTTCCTTTGATCGGTTATGGGAAATGTGTGTAATGTTGCCTTGAAAAATGTGCTAAGTAAATCTCTAAATTAAATTAATCTCAAAATGCATATGATAACACAATTAGTAATTGGGACAACGAAGTAGGCCATCGTTTGTTACCCAATAATATTGGCTAGAAAAAGTTGTGAAAAATTATCCCTTTTGTAAACCAAAATTGAGCCAAAGAAATTTTTTCCTTTCGTTTGACAACCCGAAAAAACTCAATTAGCCTGGAATTGTGAAAAGTGCATAAAAAGGGGCGAGAAAAAAATAGAAGAATAATCAACAAAAATAGCAAGAATAAGAAAAATAAGAAAAGCAAAAAAAAATAGAAAAAGAAGAGAAAATGAGCAAAAGCCCGGAAAAGCACAAATGAACATCATAAATGAATTTTTCAATTTCGACCTTCCCTACCATTCCCATTCTCAACACACCTTTAACCCGAATAAGTCCTGACCGAGTCCAAATTACGAATTTGGTTACCGTGTGGAGAGCTCAAACACAAAAAGATAAAAAAAAAAGATTAGAAGTGTGAATTAGAGGCGATGTTCCCGTTTTCTTATAACCATAATCCGTTGATGAGATCCATATACCATAAAATTTTGTCTTTCTATTTTGTGTGCGTGAACTTGGTTCCAATACATTTACTCTTATAAATTATGCATGCCGAGAGAACATAGCCACATTCCGAGTGATTCGTCTGTGAGAGAATCCCGTGAGATTTTGAAATCCAAATGAATTTTCGGATAAGTAACGTAATGGTCAATCAAAGGAAATTTGCAGTTAAATTTCTGGCTTCGCACACACGCACTATGATTTGCGACTCTTGAACATGAATTAATAATGACAATTTTCTGGAAAAGTTTGAACTATACAATTTTTAAATATTAGGGTGTTTCTTTGAGTCTAGAAAATGAATTTTATGGGTATATTCACTGCAAACCCTCACGAGACCCAACTCGTCCTACTAGGGTAACCTAGGGATTTAAAGGCTTGTTGCATATGATAAATGCAATCGCTCGCCTGCGAAAGAGGTAGTCTATTCCATTTTAGAGTTGGACCATGTTTTGATTCTTGTATATTGCTCGGGACGAGCAAAGTTCTAAGTCGGGAGGGTTTGATTAGGCATAAATTCTTCCCATTTATCCCCTTAATTTAGTGGCTTTTATCACTCCGCAAAGTGTAATTCGAGTGGATTTATCTCATGTCATTGCTATTGAAATTTTCTAATTGGTACGCCGAGTTTCGTGCATCTCCTTTCTATTTTGCAGATATTCAGTGCACACAAGGAATGAGAAAATCGGAAGGAAGAACGAAGATAAATGTAGGAAAGTAAAAGGGAAAAAGAGTAATCTGAATAAGGAATCCGGACCAAAAATTAAAATGAAAGCCGAAGACCTCGCGCCTACAAGTTCTTAGGAAGAACCGACATCCTAATCCGAGTTCTAGATCAAAAGTTACAAGTCTTTAAAATTATGAGGAAAAGTTTCCTGTAGAGATCGAACCGAACTGCAGCACTGGAAAAACAAACCGATCCTATCCTGGGAAAACTTCCTGCGAAAAACCAAATGATGGAAACGAACCGAAGAGGAAATAAATGAACCAAACCGATTCTCACAAATTTTTTTGTCAAAGGCAAACCGAAATGAATCACCTTAACAGGATCAGTTCGGGTATCGAAAATTTTGATTTATTTACTTGTAAAATAAGAGTCTTGTATGGTTGAAACTCTTAGAAATTCGTAGAGTATAAATTTAAAACACCTCCCAGACATTAGGAGGCTTCCAATCCGTTTAGGGAAGCATTGTAATTAGTTTAGAGGAAGGAACAACAAGAAACCCTAGTTTTTATATAGCTTTGATTCCAGTTCTGCAATCCAAGTAAAGTTGTTTCAGATCTTATTTTCATTATTATAGTATTTAATTATTTAGTAAGTAATTTCAATCTTCTTCATCTTAAGTTGTAGTTAAAATGTTTTCTTTCATTCAAAGCATGTTTTCTTACAGTTTTGATATGTCCGGCTAAGTTTTCAAGGATCGGGGTGCATGAACCCCACCCGATGTAATTCATGATAGTGGAAATATAAGTTTGAATTAAAATCTTAGGTGAATCGTGTCGTAAAACTGATACGACCGTTATAGACTACTGATCTCGTTTGCCCTAGGTAACCATGATGGTTAAGAAAGCGACGCGAGTATTTGTTAATACGATACTTCTTTAATTTATCTTTTGTTTACATATTGTGCGGGCTATGATCCCTCATATGTATAATACTAAGGAGTATTAAAGATCGTGTTTTAATTCGTCCTTTGCTTACATACTGTGCGGGCTACGATCCCTCATATGTGTAATACTTAGGAGAACTAAAGACCTGGGTCATTTAAAGTTTTAATTTCAACACTAGTATCCTACAAAGTGAATTACTAGGGTGTGGGGGATTGTAACCCGACCTATTGTTCTCATTTCATATTTTAGTAGTAAAACTTTTCGTTATTAGTTCTTTAAGTAATTAGAGTAATTACATTTCATTTATTCGTAGTTTCAATAATTAATTATTTTCAAAATTTCATCTAGTCGTAGTTGTTTCGCAACCCAAATCAAATTTTCATTATTTTTAGAGTCAAAGTGAGATTGCCCTCGTCTTTCCAACGTCGTTGCATCTTAGTTTGTTCTGTTTTTCAGAGGATCGATACCCGGCTTATCGAATTATTACTTTCGCGACAGTCTTGCACTTGAGCCTAAATAGCATGCACACTAGACACATTTGTGGGTGCATCAATGACGCTCTGCGTTATCCATTTAAGCACTACATCATCGGATCCATCCCGACTGATCAAAATTATTGATGCACCCCTCCTCAATTGGCATGTTGTACATGTTCCACCTGCTGAAATACAGCCCAACCCTAATGTTTATCCCATTTCCTCTTCTTTTATTTTTACTTCCTATTTTGTTGTAATCACGACCTCATTCGATGAGGTTCTCGATGTTTTTTTTTCCTAACAATGAGATAAACGAAGATTTTGAGTATCTTGTTGTGCCTTACATTAATTGTCTTGATTCTAATCAAACTCTTGATGATGATGATTTTGCAAAATCAACGATTCTTAACCGATCTTAATAAGGTTAATAACAAATAACATAATCGCGTTCAAGTAAATGAACATGAAAGTGTCGTTATTAATCTCGGTTCCAGTAGCCAATTGCGCGAGATTAGGATAGGGTCCACCCTTAACGATCATGAGCGTGTGCAACTTGAAGAATTACTAAAAGAATTTATGGATGTTTTTGCATGGTCCTACAACGATATGCCCGACATAGATCCTGAGATTGCTTAGCATGGGATTCCAACTCTCCCAGAATGCAAACCGGTCAAACCGAAACTGCGAAAGCTCCGCATCAAATAGTCGTTCAAGGTTAAGGAAGAAGTGGTCAAACAGTTGAACATGAGTTTCATTTCTATGACCGAATATCCTACATGGATAGCCAATATCGTACCCGTTCCAAAATTCGAAGGGAAGGTTCACATGTGTGTTGACTATCGAGACTTGAATAAGGCCTCTCCCAAGGATGATTACCCGCTACCCAATATTGACATGATTACGGACAACACATCCAGTCACGCTCTTAAATCATTCGTTGATAGTTTTGCCAGATACAATCAGATCAAGAGGCACCTAGATTATCCATAAAAGACTGCATTCATCACCCCTTAGGGAACGTTCTGTTACACCGTTATACCATCAACCCATGGTTGTGAATGCGGTTTGGGGAGTAAATATTTGAAATCGACATTTTGTTACACTGTTAATGCGTCCCCCCAAACGCACCTCGTCAACGCTCTCAACCACTTAAATCCTCTTTCCTGATGTAATCTAGTCATGATGGGTATTTTAGCGATAAGATACGACATTTCCCCAAACTTAAATGAAAAGGATAAGTGTTTCCCCTTGCAAGAAACAACAAGGGGCTACTGATGATATCCTATGTCAGCCTAAGAACTTAAAAGTCTATTGGACTCCCCAAATGTCCTCATGCAAGATAAAAAGTCCCAAGGTTAGTTAATGTCCTCACATAGATCATTGTTAGGTTCCCCGGGCCTCCACCGTATTCGATAACTTGTCAATGCACCATAGCAAAGCCCAGTCGTGCCTTTTCCTCCCTCAGAAGAACAGTCGCATCTACATACTCTCCCAATCAGGCTTAAGGACCATGGTTCTGCCTTGTATAACGCTTGGAGCAGACCTCAAATTAGATAGTAGTAACCTCCCGAGGTCACTTAACTTCCAAAACTAAGCAAACTCATTGCACAAGACCTCAAGTTTAGCTTATGGCAACCCCACAACACTTCCAGACCACCTAAACCTCTAAGGAAAATCTGCAACAAACTCGACATGAAGGTTAAAGGCACAACAAAGTTTAACTTACCACCACTAGTCAGACACACATGCATTGAGTACTCTCATCAGCATTTAATGCTTGTAATAACCACCTTACACTACCTTCAAATACTTTGGCCAAAACTCCACCTCCTTACTGACAACATCAGACCTCAGAGCAATCCCAACCATGTTGTGACAGTCCACTTAATCTCTCCAAGATTTCTTATATATAACTAAGGTTGGGAACATTTCAAAGGCAACCAATCTCGAGAATCCTAAGAGATTAAGACATTCAAATAACCAGACATGCAGAAAATCAAGAGTTTTAAGCATATATAAGTGTTTTACTCTTTATTCAATACTCATAACCCACTGTTGTGCGCTTATATTTATAACTTGTACCATTCCCATTATTTACCCAACTTGTATATCTTTTAAAGCCCTAAATCAATACTTAGACACCTATAGAGAAGTCAATCAATTACTTTTTAAGGTCCTTTGTATTGTTAACGAATGCCGCAAAGCCTAAGGATTTCTTGGCCAAAGCTCAAGAGGTCTCACTGGCTGTAATAACTCATTTATAATATAATAAACTTATACAACAACTTTGATAGTGGACGTGGGACCCTCATCTGAGGTTCGAACCACTTTATATTATTATCTCACACTTTGATACTTCTCTCCCCTTACCCATCTGAGGTCTAAAGGGGAACACCTGGGGGTCTAAAGACACTTACGATTTCAACACTCATCAGTATCCTATCATATACCTTCTCCAAATCAATAAAAAACATATGAAGATCATTGTTTCTCTCTATATCTCTCTATTATTCTCTTTAGTAAATAATTAGTTAACGTTTTGACTTCCCACGTACAAACCCAAACCAATTCTCAGATACAATTTTTTTGAATCTTAATTTATATTCAATTACTTTCTCCCAAAGTTTCATTATATGATGCATTAACTTAATACCACGATAATTTGAACAATTTTGTATTTTTCCTTTATTTTTATAAATAGGTACTAAAACACTCTTTCTCCATTTATCGACCATTCTATTAGTGGTTATAATTTTATTAAATAATTTTGTAAACCAAAACACTCCTTCCTCCCCTAAGCACTTTCAAACCTCAATAAGATACCATCTAATCCGAAACCCCTCACTGTTTTTATCTTTTTTAGAGCAATCATAACCGTTGTTATCCTAATTCTATAAAAAAATATATTTTCTCGAGTCTCCCTTCTTCTTTTAAATTTAATCTACTCTCATTATCTTCATTCAATACTATCTTAAAGTAATTTTTCCATCTTTTTGTATCTCAAATCATTGTTTTTAGAACACTGAACGTTATTAAAATCTTTTATTATATTGTCCCTAAGTTTGGCAAACTTGTAAATACTTTTTCTCCATTATTTTGTTCCTAGATTTGTATAACATCCTTTGTTATTAAATTTGAATCCTGAAGTCCAGACATCTTAAACAAAAATGCCTCGTTCTTTGCTTTCATTTGCTTAGGAGCAACTCACATCCTCAAATTTTCTTACATAATTTTTTTCCACGCAAAAACACATTTCATAAAAAAACAAGATTTTATTACAAAATTACAAGAAACTTTGATATCTTTATCAAAATTTAATTAAAGTTGTTAAAATACTCGGTCCACCCACGCTGTTATGCCCCAGCGGTAAGGGTGGGCTTGTGACTGTTTGGTTATGTGCACGGTCTTAGATTTAATTCCCCGCTGGTAAGACAGTATTTAAGCGGGTGCGTGTGGAAGGTGGGTCCTGCGTAATACCCCCTGCATGCATGGAGGCGTCCAAATGACTTGTTCATGTAGAGGTTCAGGATTATAAAAAAAAAAAAATCTGGGTCCTAACTATTACAATCACGATACACTAGTTATAGCTATTTTAACACATTAAAAATGTTGCTTCAATTTTTTTTTCATTTTTTCATTTTTTCATTTTTCTGAAGGGAAATCTTATTAAAAAACCTAGAAGGAAAGAGCCCCTTCAGTGTAGCTCACAACGCAAAAAAGACTCCAACAGAGGAAGAAAACCAAAATGTCCAAATATGCCAGCATATTAATGAAGGAAGCAATCTGCATAAACAAGCAACAATACCTTTAGGCTTTACCACTAGATTTTATCCACCAACTCATAAAAAGGCTCCAAGGGAGTTTCTGTCACCTCTGATACCCAAGAGGCCTCTAAATTGAATCCAAATTTGGGACGCAGTGTCACCAGTACAAAAACATGATCACTCACAGTCTTCCATGACTGATTCTAGATGGCCCGCCCACGAACGCCTGGGAGGAACCGCATTCACCCTTTTTTTTTTTCCTTTTTTTTTTTGTGTTTAAGAATTGATATAAAAATAGTTTTTTATATAAAAAAAATGTTTTTCAGAAAAATAGTTTTTTTTCTATTAATATAAAAAACAAATTGTTTTATTGAAAGTAAATTTTTATTAAGTTAATATTTTTTTTATAAATAAAAAAAATTATATTTTTGACATGATATCGCGATAGATTAGTGTCGCTAGCGCGGAGCCATAAAATATCGCGATTAATTAGTGCCGATGGCGCGTATCCATATTCAACAAATGATTTGGATTCGGGAATGTGGGTTCGCGCCAGCGGCACTAATTAATCGCGATATTTTTTTATGAAAAAATATCGCGATTAATAAGTACCGCTGGTGCGGACCCACATTCAACAAATGATTTGGGTCCGGAAATATAGCTCCGGGAATGATACACTAATTAATCGCGATATTTTTTATTGAAAAAAAATCATTTTATTGTTTTGTATTAATAAACATAATTTTCTTTATTTATGAAAAAAATATATTTTTTAGTTTTAATTAAAAGTTGTTTAACTTTAATAAAAAAATAATTTTTTTAATATTAATCGGAAAATTGTTTTTTTTAAATATAAAAACTGTTTTTTTTTCATATAAAAAACTGTTTTTATAAGAACAAAAGAATAAAAAGCTTAAAAAAAAAAGAAAAAAAGAGGGATGAATGCGGTTCCCAGGGGGTTCCTGAGCGGTTCATCTAAAGTTTCTCGTCTTTGATTTGCCCATCCGTACAACATAAATTTAGGGGATCTTAAGTATTTAATCATATTTATAATGATTTATTTGTCACCACTCTCATGCTTTTATTTTTTTAGTTGTTGATCCTATATGGGATAAGTGTCATTGTCTACAAAAAGAAGGAGGAGTAGTTACAGAAAAGTTATAGGCGGTTTTGGATGGTTATGAAACTTTTTACAATTTTAAAAATACATGGGAGGAAAGCCTAAATACATCTTTATATATAGAACTAAAGCCAAAAACCCTATAAATTTAGACAATAGAGATTTGTTCTCTGCCAGGTTCCACCATAATTTGCACGAGAGAGAATTCATATTGTAACAAGAATCACCTCCCAGTCATACTTACATAGCAACCAAATACAACTACAAGAGTTAGAAACTCCTGTATGAAATTTTAATCTCCTGCATAAGTCTGGCAATAAAGAAGAATCTATTTTAGGATCCAACAACACGATCACCTTTAAAGAATAATTTTTTTTAAATTATTTTCTTAAGTTTTCTAATAGTTTCTTTATTCCCCAGTCCTGTAGAATTCCAAAATAAAGATATAATCATTCAGACAAATTAGAGATAGAAGCTTTTGAAATCTGAGAGACTGATTTGGTTATAATTGTGGGATTACGGGATACATTCTGATTTTTCCGTCTGATTCTTCTTAACAGTAATAAAACCATCGTGTTTCTGTTCTTGAAGGAAAGCATACTTAATAAACAGATTTTTGAAAAATTCCATTAGACCTTCTATATTTATAGTTTTTACCAGTATTCTAAAAAAATCCGCCTAGGTTTGAGGTTTGAGAGAAATGCCCTGCCTTAAGCTTTTATGTTTTATTCTTAGTAAAACCCTTAAGGCGCACTTTTTTCTAAAAACAACAATGCTTTAGTGAAATGATATCGGCTTTTGAATTTTTTTTTTTACTAACCAGACCATTATCTCGTTCAAAATAATCAAATGGTATTTCAATTTGCAAATATTCAAACATATTTTTATGATAAGTACAATTTTAGTATTTTAGTAGCGTTGTTATGGTTAAAAAATATTAAAAAAGCCTAAACGCCTTTTTACACTTAAGGGCCACCTAACTTCTTACGCTTAAGACTTGACCTCCACCCCTCGATCACGTCCTGCGTTTTTTAAAACTTTGGTTTTTACTATAACCCATTTCTGTTTCTGAGTCTGGGACACTTACTGAAGCCCAATCATTTTTTATCAAATATTTTTGCGGTAGTTGAAATTTTCCAGGGAGATGAGTTCAAAATTCTCACCACATTCTAGTTTATCCCATTGATGCTTAGGAGGGAGGAGTATAAGAGGTTTGGGTTCCAAACTTCATTTGGTGAAAAACAATTCTATGAGAAAGCCCCACTAGTCTGCTTAGAAATCCCACAATTACCCAAATCCGACTCTTGCTCAATTGGCAATTGAGAGAGTGTTAAGTTGAGGCAATAGAGAATTGGCCAACTCAGGCATCTGATCAGTGGCCAACTCAATTGGCAATCAGCAAGTTTAATTACAGCCCCAATCAGATTTGCAATTGAAAAAATGGCAATTTTTTTAGAATAAGTGAATTGGAAGATAAGGAAGGCCTATCCAACTCACTTTCGTTTTTTAGGAATTGAGAGAAATACGGGAGGGTCCGGATTGCTCGTGCGGTTTTCCCCCACAAGAGCTTTGTTGTTTTTGTTGTGTGTGTGTGTGTGTGTGTGTGTGTGTGTGTGTGTATATATATATCATTTTTTTGTTAATTCAATAAATAAAACAATCCCTATAATCATTTCTTATAAAATTATAGCTATACATGCATACTATTTTTTATTGACTTTCCACTACCGTTTACTAATTCGAGCGCATATAAAATTTTATTGGCTTTGATAGAGAAATAACACGCACAAGCAAGCTAACATTTAATTAAAAAAATAATAAATTATATGTCAGTGCCATTGCGGTTGTAGTATGTAAACTCTCGTGCAACATTTTAATTATTACGAAATGATTTTTTATTTGTCTTTTAGCATTTGTCAACATTTTTTCAACTTTTTATTTATTTTTCGTCCTTTGCACGAAAGTCATATTGACGCGAAAGTTTTATTTTATTTTATTCCAATTTGTTATTTACTTTGCTTAATGGTCTGGACAGTTGTACTTATTTTGTGTTGATAAAATAGTATGTTCTAACTTTACTAATTTCTTACAATCCTCATATAATCCAACGAATTGTTACACAAGTTGAGAGAGAGAGTAGAAAACAAATAATGTAATTTAAATATTCGTATTATATATACATAAGAAAAAATAAATTAGACTACATGATACACGCAGCGGGACACAGCCATCAACATTGACAAAAACAATGTCGGAACTCAACACACAAATAAGAATCTTTTCCTAACCAATTCTACACACCACCATCACATTTCACCACCCAAATCTATGTACACCAACCCCCCAAATCTAAATACTAATAAAAAAATTAAAAAAATATCCCATCAAAACTGTCAGCTGCTTTTTATCCCGTCCACTGAAGCAGCCACAAACAGCAAGGGACTTTATTTATTATTCCCTAATTTTGATTTTAACCCCAAAGTATTGTTTCAAATTTTGTGCTACACCCATATTTAAAATATATTTTTGGTAGAAATTCTAAGCCGGTTCATGATTCGGACACATTTTGTGTGACATACTGACATGCCATGTCTGCATTGGTTGATGTGGACCACAGGCAACTACGCATCAGTTTGTCGCCCAAAATGCGTCAAAATTCTGTGTATGTAGTGGATCCTCAGAAGATTCAGCTTTAGCGACGCTTTTGAAAGTGTTCCAAATTTTTTTTAAAAATGGGGTGCAACACAAAAGTTGGAACAAAAGTAGGAGTCCAAGTCAAAATGATTCCCCCCCACCCACCCACCCCCACACACAAAAAAAAAATTGAGGACAAATTGTCAAAACACCCTTGAATTATGTTGTTTTTGCAAGAAACCCTCCTGAAGTAATTTTTATGCAAAAAAAACCTTTACCTATGCATTTTGTCGCAAATACCCCGTAAAGGTAGGCGTCTGCAACAAAATCCATAGTGCAAGGGGTTTCTTTGTAATAAAAATAATTTAGGAGGGTCTCTTGCAAAAACTGTATACTTCAGGGAAGTCTAGAACACTTGCCCCCTGAAAATTCCGGAATGTACATTCAGTGCCCGCCACTACCATCCAGAAAGCTTCTCAAACTACACAAGGCCTCGGCGGATAGGCTGCAACATCTCAACCTCCGTTGTTCTCGATGATCAATCGAAGTGAAGCAAACAACAATAACGGTGAGATTATCAAACGTGTTGAGACGCAAAGCCTCCATGACGAGGTCCCTCGCGCTCTGCTCAGGGTCGTCGTTGCGGCGGAGCCCGCGGCGGACAAGGTTGACTGCTTGTTGACTCGACATCACGTCCCAAATCCCGTCGCACCCGATTATGAGGAACTCGTCATCTTCGGTTAGGACTATTTGCCGAAATTCAGGGTCCGCAATGAGGGGAGAGGCGGACCCACGAGGTAGTTTCATGTCCCAGTCACCCAAGGCACGGGTTACGGATAAAACTCCGTTGAGATAACCATCGTCGATGAACCCGCCGAGTTCTTCTACGCGTCTCCGTTCGGACTCGTAATTGGGTCTATGGTCTTGTGACATGTTTATTGCCTCGCCTTTACGACAAAGAACTGCTCGGCAATCTCCCACATTTGCCACCATTAGAAGCCTGTGACAATCAAGAAAATAAAAAGTAAATCACTTGTTCGGTCAGCATTGAAAATACCAAATAATGACCAGAAAAATCGGTTAATCAATGTAAAGGGAAAACAAGAATGTCAGCTTTAGCTTCTGTTGTGTACAACTTCTGCTTCAATCAAGGACCTATAGTATATGTGGTATAAAATTCAGAATCAACTATCCTACTTCCTAGGCCAACTACCTACAGCTTTTAATTCAGAATCATAGAGTATAAGTATCGTATGATACTAGGAACAAGCAAAAAAGAGGACGAAGGAAGATACAAAGAGGCCCCACCTTCGGTTTCAAAGCTCCACATGAGGGTCACTGTGTGATTAAGAAAAAAATGAGTGCGGTTCTTCCTTTACTCCTTTCGGGCCAAGATTCTCTACAACGCAGACGAGGTTGCTTGACAAACACAGAGCGAAAGCAAGTCTTCCAAATTTTTACATGGAGGTGGCAGGATGCTCAGAGTCTTCGGTAGCAACTATGAATAAATTTGTACAAGATAATCCCTTTCATTAAAAAAAAAATCTCGATTTTGGGAAGTATCTGAATTGCTTCTAAATACTCTTATTCATCAAGGGATCGCATCCAAAACGCTCCCAAGTCTTTTGTGAAACAAAAAACTAAGTAGACTTCATTCGATTAAAAATGATTACTAGGGGCATTTTACTACTACTCTAAATAATGATCGCTGAATGGGTAAAATCTGCTCGAATGGAGTAAAGCAATTACACAGAGACCAACAATGCAAAACTAAACAGGGTCACATATGAAAACATGACTACTAAAATAAGATTTGGAAGCACAAACATACCTTCCTAATACTAGAGCTGTCAATGCAGTTGTCCCGGAAGAACTTCCCACACTGCAGTCATCGGCCAAAGCCACATCAGCCTGAAGAAATGCCTTACGAAGAGAATTCTCAACTTCTTCAAGAAATTTATCATCAACCTCAGATTTCTGTGGGAAATTAACATCATCGAAAATGAATCTTATTACATTTTTCTTTATGTATGCCGCGGCCTCAGGTCCTCCGTGACCATCAAATACCTGTGGTTCCCACAAAATCAGTATGGTAACAACTTAACTTCGACGTTTATGCAGTAAAAGTGAGTTTTTTTATTTTTACTTTACCATGTGAGATAATTCAGTATTTACAGATACCCCCATACATGTACATAATCAGAGCTACTACTAGCCTCTAAATAGCTCCCGCGTACAACATATAATGCATAAGGAACAAGGGGCTTGATGCACATTCCCCGGGGGGTGGTTAACTCCTAACATGTAGGGGTATCTCATGGGTAAAGTAAAAAAAAAAAAGAGAATAAATTAAAGTTATAAGCCTGAAAATGACTTACACCATAGAAGGCACTTGGCTTAGGAAACTTGAGTGACCCCATCTGCGTGCAAAGATCATCAATTCTTACATGCTCATCTTCCATGTACCTTCGAGGCCCAATATCTGCAAAGCTACCGGAACGAAGGCTAGGAGAATATTGAACTATCGCAGTTTCTAGGGGTTTTATATCCTGACAAGATAGAAATAAAAACCATATTCCCAATGTAAGGATCTCGAGTTACAAATTTGGTCATTACTATTCACTTGGAATAGAAACAAGATGGATTGATGCCATAAACAAAGGAATAGTTGACAAGATGAACCAGCACAAAAAATTCAATTCTTATCTTTAATAATACCAAAAAGTATGTAAAGAAAGTCTAATTGAAGGACTCTACGTAAAAAGAATCCACACTACTCAATTTGGAAGCTACGAATTATCAGTAAGGCAGATTTGTTTAACATATTAAGTAAACCAATAACCATAATGAGTTAGTAAACCTTTTCAGTTTTGCATTTATCTAATCATTTGACTTCTAGCCACTGTAGTATATTGAGCAAGGGCGGATCTAGGGGTGGGCCCACTAGGGCTGTAGCCCACCCCTCCCAAATTGGAAAAAAAAATATGTAAGAGTTAAAAATTGCTATTTGTAGTTAAAATATTATTGAACAATAATCTCAAATTTTGTAAAGGTTAAAAAATTGCTGGAAAATAAAAAATAGCATAGATAAATAGATACAAAAACTTAATAAATTTCTCCTCTTGGGAAATCGCCCTGAACCCCGGACATTGGCCGGGACTTCTGCTCCATTGACAAAAATTATCGGGTTCATTACTAATTTTAGCCCACCCCTCCGAGGAATCCTAACTCCGCCCTTGATATTGAGGGAATATGTAGAAAAAGCAACTAGAAATAAGCAACGGATTTAACTGTATAGAAGTTGCACCATAGATATCGAGAAGTTAAGACATTAAAAGACTTCTCGAGTGGATGTGGTACATCTATTTGTATGAGAATACTCCCTCCTTGTGCTAGGATTATGTTAAATTTCTAAAAATGCTTCCATACCCTAAGCCGCATGTTCTTAATTCAAGCAGTTCTAAGTAGATTTTTTTTTTTCATTTAAATACAACACCCGATCATTATAATTTACTTCACAAATCTCAAGATCTAAGCACCTAATTGAATTAGTTCATACCAACCTGAATAATCATAACAACTAAAGAAAAAAATTCTCAACCAAAATAAAAAATTCATTTTATTGCCCCCCCCCCCCCCCCCCCTCTCCTCCCTTATGGTAGTGTTGTGTAAATTTTTAAAAATTATGCCAAACCCTGAGCTGCATGTTCCTACTTCAAGCAATTCTTTATACAAATTCGCGTCTGATTTTAATAAAATGCTTGATCTACATAATTTACTACACATCTCAAAATCCTAACACCTAATTGAATTCATTAAAACCTACCTAAATAATCACATAAAAACAGATGCAATAACTTATGAGTTATGATTATGATCCAAAAAACATATCACAAATATGAACTTCTTAGAAGCTAACAACAGAAACAAAAATCAAAAGGATGTTTTTTACCTGCCCAAATTAAAAAAAAAAAATCAAAAGGGTCTTATGAACTTATATGTTATAATTTTGTATTTTATGATTGTCTAAAGTAAAATTCATTTATTTCACAAAAACCCAAATCAATACAAACAACAAAACCAAAAATCAAAAGGGTTTTCTTTACTTATCCAAATTTGTCAAACATGAACTTATATGTTATAATTTTGTACTTTATGATTGTCTAAAGTAAAATTCATTTGCCTCACAATAACTATAATAAATAAATAAAACTCACCAAAATGCTTTGTTGAACAACAATTTCAGCTTCAGCTCCCATCTTTAGATCATACGACAGCAAAAATACACAAAATAAACAAAATCAATTCTTTTGAGATTTTCTCGAGAAAAGATCAAATTTTGATGGAAAATTTTCAGTTGGAATTTTTTTTTCTTCTCTTTCTTTGTTTTTCTAGCACTTTCTTTGAATGTCAATTATTATGTGTGAAAAGGGTAATCAGAAAATCTAGCCATGTGTTCAACTGGTAGTTTGGCAACCGGTCATTACCGGTAAAAGTCTTTGAGAAAGGACACGTGTCGGTTTGAAACCAATTATAAGTTTGAGTGCATTCCTATTACACGCAAATGAGAGAAGGTTCGCTTTGTGGACACGTGAGTGTTTGTTTAGTATACACCGCGTGACTCTGGAAGACACCCGAGTGGGAGGGTGAATTGACTAAAATACCCTTATGCCAAAGTTGACTTTATGAGGTTTGTTGAGAGGGTTTGAATAAAAATTGGGAAGTAAAAACAATATATTGTTTGATTATATAAGAGCTCGTACCATACAAGAAAAATAATGATAAAATAAATTTGACATTTTGTTTCAAAAGAAAACCATCAATTAAATAGGTTTGATCATGGAAAAAGGGGTCGGTAGTTATTGACAAACAATTTTGTTGACATGAAAGGTATTTTTTTCGTGTTTCGCTAGGTATGTAATATTAGAGTATGTGTCGAGCAACGGTCAACTATGATATCTAATTTTGTGTTCCGAGTCTATTCGAGGTTTGTTAGACCTTTTTTATATAAATAATAGCAAGACAAAGAGGGAAGCAAAAATTTACATGGAAACCCAATTTTTTAAGCCGTCCCAAAAGATGTATTATTTCGAATGGCAACTAGTAAGCACTTCCATTTGTATTACTTTATAAAACGGGTAACAAAAAGAGTTTTAAATACTACTAGTTTTTAAGACCATCGATTATACATGTCCCAAAGAGTATATTTAAGGACTGTCGTCTCAAAAACTCTTTTTTATAGTGGATGCACATGAGTTGTTGATTATTGTTTGATATTGTAGTTGGTGGCGTGAACAAGTTTTATATTATTGAACTCTGATCGAAATATTATCTAGCTTTGAGAGTCTGTTAACAATTGTCACCCAAGGATTATAAACTCTTAAAGCTAGATGATATTTCGATTAAAATTCTATAAGATAAAACTTGTTCATACCACCAATTACATATAAAACAATAACCATCAACTCATGTGCATCCACTATCAAAAAATTGTTTTTGAGACGACTAAAATTTTAGTCCTTAAAACATACTTTTTGGGACAGGTATAACCGGCGGTCTTAAAAAACTAGTAGTATTTGGAAGCCTTTTTTTACTCATTTGATAAAGTAATACTAATAGAAGTGCAAAAATTCATTTGTTTTTCATATTTGGCTTCATCACTGATACACATTGTGGTCATCCCCCGGATCCTCGTGGCGGGCGGGAGAGCGTGAGGGAGGATCCTAGGTCCCGCGCGTCCCTCTCGGGAGCGCTTCGGCCGACGTCATTTGGGTGAGGTGAAAAATATAGAGAGATTAGAGTCGCCAGTCTATTTTACTCAAAACAGACAAAACAAAAAGAACCATCCCGAAGGACAACATCCAAAGACATACTGATGCGTACGAAACCAAAATAATTCGAAAAAGGTCCAGAGGCTAAGTTACGAAATGGGAAGGTGTTAGGCACCCATTCCGCCCTTTCGGTCTCTCATGGATTTTTGTTATTTTCCTTTATTTTCCCTGTGATATGTGTGCATGTGTATATATAGTGGAGATAGGAATCCTCGACTTGTATCATGGAAGAGATAAAGCGAGTTATCCGTAGGAAGGTATAAAAATATTATAAAATAGGATTTATGCGATTATCCTTACGTTGACCGTTATGATGGAACGATAACGCATGCAGAATAATACGCCACTAAGAACAAATATATGTATATATATAATATAAGAGAGTGGAGTTTAGAGAAGATAGAAAATGAGAGAAAAAATAAAAATAGGACTTGAGTCTCGGGTTTTACTCCGAGACGCCTACGTAGCCTATAGAGGCATCAAAGTCCACGTAGTTCGCATGCAAAACGAGGGGTGGGGTTTATCCCATAAATCCAATCGGGGGGATTCTCTTATTTGTGTGTATATGTGTGTGTGTGTGTCTAGAAAAAGTGTTTTAGTTGTGAGAAAAGTGTAAGAAAAGTATGAGAATTCTCGTTTGGAATTTATGAGCAAACCCTATTTTTCTTATTTTTTGGGTTTTTATTTATATAAAAATAAGGGATGTGCAATAATACTAAATAAAAAGTATATTAGGATGTGTGAGATGAGATAATAAAAGTGCTAAGTAATAAAACAAGTTATTGCGAATTTATGAGAATTTAAGGAGAGAGTTGAGAAAATTGAACCTTCTTGAAGATCTTGAATGTTGTAGAGTAGCCCTTACACTTGGATGATGATGGAGGGTAGTGAATTCACCAAGTTTGATGAAAAGGATGATGAAAAGTGAAGGTTGGAAAGGGATTTGGGTGTGGAAATCACGCTGACTTCGAGAGAGGTTTTCTGGATTTGCTAAGAGTGATATCTATCAGATCTGGGCTCCCTTTGCAAGTGAGGTCAGGCCTCATTTTTATAGGCCCGGGGCATTGCCGATCGGCATGGCCCTATTCCTGCCAATCGATAGGTGCGTTTGGACACACTATCGATAGGCATGGTCTGGGACCTGCCGTTTGGCAGTGTCTTTCAAGCCTTTTCAAAAAATTGACCGCAGAATGCAAATCGTTGATCATAATCGTGCACGGGGTAGACCATTGGAAAGGTAATTCAGAGACCTTCGATAGTATTTGGACTGCTCCCGAGTTTGGGAGTTGGCTTTAGGTCAAATATGGCTCGGAAGCATTCATCAATAAATTAGACGGGGAATTATCGGACGCAAATGGATCGTTCATCCGTATGATATGTCAGAATCGCGTATGGGGTGGACCGTTAGAAAGGTTAGAAGATGTACTTCGACATTCAAAAGAGTTTGATCCGGTTCAGGGAGTTGACTTTGGTCAATCAGTCCCTGGAAGAATTCGGTGACTTCTCGGAGTAAAACGAATCGTTCGTCTGTACCGTAAGTCGGAATCGCGCACGGAGTGGACCATTGGAAAGGGATTTCAGTGCCCTTCGAAGATTCATTTAGTCTCGATCGAGTTAAAGAGTTGAATTTTATTAAATGGAGCCCGAGAGCGTCCGGTGGCCTCCCGATTGAGTTTCGGGGGAAAACAGGTCGTTCGTCCGCATGGTAAGTCAGAATTGCGCACGGGATGGACCGTTGGAAAGGGGTTTCAGTGCCCTTCGAAGATTTATTCAGTCTCGGTTGATCTGAAGAGTTTAACTTTTGGTCAAACGGAGCCTAGGAGTGCCAATTCTGGGAGACGAAGCCAATTCTGCGGGCTTATGTAGAGGTGACCAATTCTGTGGGTCAAAGACAATTCTGCGGGCTTAAGGTGAGATGACCAATTCTGCGAGATTATGTAGAGATGAATAATTCTGCGGGTCGAAGCCAATTATGCGGGCTTATGTAGAGATGACCATTTCTGCGAGTCGAAACCAATTTTGTGGGCTTATGTAGAGATGACCAATTCTATGGGTCGAAGCCAATTCTATCGGCTTAAGGTGGAGGTGATCAATTCTGCGGGTCAAAGCCAATTCTGCGGGCTTATGTATAGATGACCAATTCTGTAGGTCGAAGCCAATTCTACGAGCTTATATAGAGATGACCAATTCTGTGGGTCGAAGACAATTCTACGGTCTTATGTAAAGATGACCAATTCTGCGGGTCAAAGCCAATTTTGCGAGCTTAAGGTGACTATCCAAGACCGAGGTCAATACTGACCTAACTAAGGTGACGACCGAGGACCGAGGTTAATTCTGACTTGAGAGAGGTGACGATCGAGGATCGAGGTTAATTTTGACATAAGTAAGGTGACGATCCAAGACCGAGGTCAATTCTGACCTAAGAGAGGTGATGACCAAGGACTGAGATCAATTCTGACCTAACTAAGGTGATGATCAAAGAGTGAGGCCAATTCTGACCTAAGAGAGGTGACGACCGAGGACTGAGGTCAATTTTGACCTAAGAGAGGTGACGATCGAGGATCGAGGTCAATTATGACCTAACTAAGGTGACGATCTAAGACCGAGGTCAATTCTGACCTAAGAGAGGTGACGATCGAGGTCAATTCTGACCTAACTAAGGTGATGATCTAAGACCGAGATCAATTCTGACCTAAGAGAGGTAACGACCGAGGACCGAGATCAATTCTGACCTAACTAAGGTGATGATCTAAGACCGAGGTCAATTTTGACCTAAAGAGGTGACGACCGAGGACTGAGGTCAATTCTAACCTAACTAAGGTAACGATCCAAGACCGAGGTTAATTATGACCTAAGAGAGGTGATGACCGAGGACCGAGATCAATTTTGACCTAACTAAGGTGACGATCCAAGATCGAGGTCAATTCTGACCTAAGAGAGGTGACGACTGAGGACCGAGGTCAATTATGACCTAACTAAGGTGACGATCCAAGATTGAGGTCAATTCTGACCTATATTTCCTTTGGGACAATCAAGGATTCTGCTGGGGGTAAAGATTAGACTTTGGATTCCGCTGGGGAATAACGAATGAGCTGGGGAAAATGTAGTGTCCTCTGGAGTTCTAATGGGGAAATGGGGGTTCTGCTTGAGGGAGTGTGAAATTTTCTTGGTGCAAATGTTCTAAATCCTTCCAGGGATTTTTAGGAATTTTCTGAGAATTTTTCAGGGCTTTCTGGTACTTTTTGGGAATTTTTGTACGAAATTTTAAGGGGGGTGCCGGGCGGCATGGTTCAGAGGGTGCCATTCGGCAGTGGCACAGACTTTTAGACTACCTCAGGAAGGTAAGGGGTCAGTGCCGATCGGTGGGTGAGGAGTCAATGCCGATCGGCATGACCCTTGGCATCCTATATAAAGGGGGCGAATTCCCCTCATTTTTCACAGCTTCTTGCTTCCTTTCTTTCTTTGATTTTGTTCTGCAAATCGTTCTAGCATTCCGATCTCTAAGAAATGGCTGCCTTTGTGAGCATTACAACGCATAGGGAATGGTTGACTGTTGATTACTGGGCGAACATGGAGTGGAGGGCCAGGGCGCCTCTTGCTTTGGGGAGTGAGAACTCCTTTGATGCGTTCGAGCTGGTTACGGATGAGCGGACCTTGCTGCGAGAGCCGTCGCGTCATCGCTTCTCGAGGGTGGTGAGCCCTGGCGGTTATGTAAGTAACCTGACTTTTGGTATTCCTATCTTTTTGGTGATTTTACCTTCCTTCTTGAATTTTGACAAGGTTTCTTATTTTGACAGTCTGATATCTCTTTGAAGAACATGCGTTCCCATGGGACGACGGGGCTTAAGGATGTCTGGGAGCATCTTCCACCTGTGGTGCATTGGGTGGTATCATCAGTGGGTTTTGGGAGGTTGGCGTCTGCGTTGGATGAGACGCCTCCCTCGACAGCGGTCTTATGCGCTCTAAGGGAGAGATGGTGGGATACTACCCACACATTCCATTTTGGTTTTGGGGAGATGACCGTGACCCCCATATACATGAAGCAGCTGTTGGGGCTGGATTGCGATGGGGAGCAGATAGAGGTGGATCACTCTATGAGGGTGAGGCCGTAGGCGGTGCGGGTGGCGGCGCTTGGTGACATAGGGAGGATAGACTCTGGGGATTCCATCCGACTGTCCTTGCTGAAGGATGTTCTGCTGAGTAGGGTGGTTGATGTGGAGGACGGGCTGCAGGTGCGGCAGATGGCCCAGTTGTTCATATTATTGGTGTTAGGAGGTTTCATGGTGGCATCGAGCGGCGATGTCATCCATTTGTGGTTTATACCGTACTTGAGGATGTTTTCGAACATCCCTCTCTATGATTGGGGGAGCCTAGCTTTGGCGACCCTCTATTTTTCTTTGGATACATTCAGCCGGTGATGCCGACAAAATTTTACTGGAGCCACGTATCTTCTTGAGGTATTCATCAGTTTGCGCATTCTTCTTTCATGCATTCGCATTTTCCTTATGCGTCTCTTTTTTATTATGAATTCCTGTCTTTGGCAGACGTAGTTCTATGAGGTGATTAGGTGCAATACCTAGCTAATCACTCTGAAGGACAATACCGTTGGGGACTTCTACCGATTGTATCGATGGCGCAAGGTCAATCGACAGTCGAAGGGATCTCTCTCTCTGGAGGCGGTACGTCAGGTCTTGAATGGCTTGACCAGTGGAAGGGTAAGACTCTTTCCTTTTCAGCCTTGGTTTTTGACATGTTCTGATTTTGTATTGACTTATGCCTGCTGGGGATTTTCAGGTGACTTTTTACCCTTGGGGGACAACGCATGAGTTCGGCCATTCCTGGTATCTGGGGGAGCAGGTGGTTCGACAGATTTCTGAGGAGGAGGTGGTGGTGCCACCTGCGCAGCCTCCTATGTCTATGAGGCAGGAGTGACTGCTGCCGGAGGATGCGAGGATCGTGTCAATGATCGGCGAGTCCTATTTGTTATATACTGATATGGCCACGCCGTATGACTATATGGACTTTATGACGAGATGGTTAATGGCATCCAGCATATATGATGCCCTACCTTTCCCTTCTACGGGTTCGAGTCGGGCAGTAGGGTCTTCCCACAGCAACAGTGGTCCGTCGACATCTGCAATGGTGGAAACTTTAGAGTTTCCCTTTGTGTGATTGCATACCCCTTCGTACAACATCCGGCGAGTTGATGGAGGGATGGTGCCTATATTGCACCGTCCTCATGCGATGGATCCAGAGGAGTTGGGTCTGACAGAGGAGGTTCTTCGTCCTGCGGTATACCTTTCTGTTCTTTTCCTCTTTTTAGTTCCTAGTCTATTTTGATCCCTCTTTGATACTAATTTTGCCTTTTACTTGCAGCAAGTCCGTGTGTCGACCACTTGGCTGAGGGACATCAGAGACCGAATATCTTTAGTGACTACCCATATTCGGGATGCGATCCCGATTCCTTCTTATTTGGTGTCATCTGCTTCGTTCGGGGAGAACTTTGGCTCAAGTAGTGGTGGTGTGTCGTTTCGCCATAGGGGAAAGAGAGCACGTCGCGGGGGTGGAAGCTCTTAGAGAGAGGGGTGAAGGGTAGGTGAGAGAGAGTGAGAAAATGTGGGTTCGGGCTGAGTCCCGTTATTTTTTTGCTTTTCTTTTATTTCCTGCAAAATTTGATTTAACACAGAAGAATATATATATATATATATATATATATATATATATATATATATATATATATATATATATATATATATATATATATATATATATATATATATGCAATGCAATGGGATTTTTTTATTATCCTTTGTTAATGGCGAGTGAATGCATGCACATGCGCTTTTTACTTTGCAGTTGAGACCGTAAAAAGAGACATTTTTGGGATTTTGAGGGAAGTTTTAAGAATGAGAAATTGTATAGGGGTGGAAAAGGATTTTTGAAATTCTTGTTGAGAACGTCAATTTATTTTTTATTGAGCTTCTGATTTTGACAAAAAAGGAAAATTTCCAAAAATAGGGGGTTGCCGATCGACAAGCCCCTTGTCCTGCCTATCGGTAGTCAAGTCTAGTCCCATTAATTCAAAGCTTTTGATTAGTTCCCTCTTCAGCTTCTTATACCTTGTAGGGTAGTATTCCCTCTGATTTCTACAGGAGTCATGTATTTTGTGAGGGTTTTCAAGTATAAAAATGGGCAAGGATGGAGTGTTTTCATCACACCTTCACTTATCCACTGTTTCTTAGTTTCGCAAGATGGCTCTCCCTGGTAGCAATTAATTTTCTAAGTACCTCGAAGCCTTGGAAGCGATGCGCTCTTATAATGTCGACTACAATGCTTTCAACATGCGTCGAGTCTCTTTGTGGCGCAATCGGTCCATGGAGTGTCTGCGACACTCTGTTCAGGCAGGGGAAACTTGGGGACCCCATGATGCAGATGATGATGACGGAGCGGGCTCCTCTTCTAGCTGTGGATATGATGGTTTATTTTGTAATGGGGAATAAATGTGGGGATTTTATTTTGGCTTTTTTAGGAAGGTAGGCAAAAAGGGAGTTATTCGTTCCTTTTCTTATGTAATATGTACCGTAATTTCTTATTAGTGAAATAAATAAGTTTCTGATCATCCAGCTATGCCCTTTGATGAATTTTGTGTTGTTTGAAATATCTATACCGATCGCTAAGGCATACATAATTCTTTTGTTCAAGTATGTGTTGGAATTAACTGTTGTTCTCAAAGATAAGAAAAGAATAGTATTTTGTGAAAAAGAAAGGATCGTGCTCATGTAAGGTGTATGAGATGCCTACGTACTTCTGGGGGTTTTGAAAATTTTTAATTTTGTTTGAAAATGGTTTTTATAGAGGATCAGGCCCACGTATTTCTAGGTAGAAGTAAATGAAGAGATTTTGTTTTTATTTTTATTTTTATTTTTTATAGAATAGAAGGGAGATGAGAAAAGTCATAGCGTGACGAGATTTCAGACTATGGGTAGAATTTCTTGAGACGATCCAGGTTGATTGGACGAGCCATCTCTTTCCCATCTAATTCGGTAAGCATGGAAGCACCGCCGGACAAGATCTTCGTGACAATGTAGGGGCCGCTCTAATTGGGCTTGAATTTCCCTCTGGGGTCCCAGATAGATTCTATGATTTCTTTGAGGTCTAGGTCCCCTTCTCGGACACCGTGGTCCTTGACCCTCTTGTTGAATGATCGCGCTATTCGGAGATGGTACCCTTGTATCTGGTATAGTGTTTTTAATCTCCTTTCGTCTAGGGGGGTCAGCTCATCAAGACGGCTTTGGCACCAATCTTCTTCACTGACATTGCTTTCAAGCATAACGCGTAATGAGGGTATTTCCAGCTCCACTGGTAGGACTGCTTCCATGACGTAGACTAGAGAGTAAGGGGTAGCCCTAGTAGAGGCTCGAATGGAGGTTCGATAGCCCAAGAGGGCATACGAGATTCGGTCAGCCCAATCCCAATAGCTTTCGGTCATTTTGCTGATGATGGCTTTGAGGTTCTTGTTAGCGACTTTAACTGCACCATTGGTCTAAGGTCGGTAAGGAGAAGATTTGTGTCTCTGAATCCCATACTCGTTGACCACCTCTGTGACTTCTGCCTCGAAATACAACCTATTATCTGATACTAGCTCGTGCGGGACCCCATACTGGCAGATAATGTTTTTCTTGACAAATTTGACCACTTCCTTAGCGTTCAGTACTGCGTATGACTCCTCTTTGACCCATTTGGTGAAGTAATCAATGAAAACTAGGATGGACTCATGCCCATTGGAAGCCTTCGGTGTAACGTTCCTTATAATGTTGATGCCCCAGGTGGAGAACGACCAGGGAAAGGTCATTTTTATAATTCACGTGGAGACAGATGCTGAAGGTTGGAGAATTATTGGCATTTGAGGCATCTTCGGACATAGGCGATGCAATCTTGGGTCATGGTGGTCCAGTAGTAGCCCTGTCGGATGATCTTTTTGGCAAGAATGTGACCGTTTATGTGGGGTCCGCATTCCCCGCTGTGGATCTTTTGCATTATCTTTTCAATGTCAGCCCCTGCGATGCAGTGCAGATGAGTTCCATCGAAGTTTCTTTTGAGGAGTGCTTTATGAAAGATGATGTACTGGGCAACCAGTCTTCGGAAGGTTGCTCGATCTTTCTTGTTGGAACCCTTAGGATACCTGCCATGCTTGAGGAGGCGACAAATATCATAGTACCAATAATTGGCTATCTCAGGATCTTCTGTGGTGATGAGCTCAATATAGTAGAAGTGGGTTGGTTTGTTTTGCTTTTGAACTAGGAAGGGGGTCATAGTTATTCCTTCAGGCATGATGACCATGGAGGCCAAGGTAGCGAGAGCATCGGCTAGGTTATTCTTTGCTCGAAGTAGGTAATGGAATGTGATATCTTAGAATTAGGAGTCTAGTTCTTCTAAGTGGGCATGGAAGGGTTGGAGTTTCTCGTCCTTGACTTTCCACTTTCTAAGCACTTGACCGATGATGAGGGTGGAATCCCCGTAGACATCTAGGAATTGAATACCTTTCTTGAGAGCAACTTTGAGGCCTACTGTGCATGCCTCGTATTCAATCATGTTATTGGTGCAAGGGAAATCCAAATTGATGGCGATGGGAGTGTGGGAGTCATCTGGGGAGATCAGAAGTATCTCAATGCCATATCCCTTTTTATTAGCCGCTCCGTCAAAGAACATTGGCCATCGAAGGTTATCTTGAGCAGTGCAAAGGATGTTTTCATCTGGGAATTTAGAGATCCAGACATCATCTTCTTCCATAGGGTAATCAGCGAGGTAGTCAGAGATGGATCTTCCTTTCATGGCTATCTGCATGACGTACACGATATCGAACTCGGCTAGGAGCATCAACCATCGAGCCATTTGGATGGATAAAGCGAGTTTCTCAAGCAGGTATTTGATGGGGTCCATTCAGGATATAAGTTTGATGGGGAAGTCGAGCATGTAGTGCCGCAGCTTTTGGGTGACCCAGACAAGTGCGACACACGCCTTTTCTAAAGTGGTGTAGTTAACCTCATACCCGATCAATTTGCGATTGCCGTAATAGATGGCTCTTTCTTTACGGGAATCTTTAAGGTATTGGGTTAGCAAAGTCCCAGTTGCAGTGTCGGTTACGATTAGGTATAGGAGCAAGGGGAGACCAGGCTGTGGTGGCATAAGTACCGGGGGTTGGGTCAGATATTGTTTGATTCGATCGAAAGTTTCTTGTCTTGCCTCATTCCAAACTTTTGTTGAATCCTTTTGGAGGAGTTTGAAGATAGGTCCGTAGATGGAGGTTAACTGGCTGATGAACCGACTGATGTATTATAATTTCCCAAGGAAACCTCGGACTTCTTTCTCTGTTTGGGGAGGTGGCATCTCAAGTATGGCTTTCAGCTTGGCAGGATATGCTTCTATCCATTTCTCACTGACCATGAATCCCAAGAGTTTTCCCTTTGTAACGCCGAAGATACATTTTTGCGTATTGAGTCTCATCTGATACTTTCGCAGTTGTTCGAATAACTTTCGGAGAGAAGGAACATGACCTTATCTAGTCTTAGATTTGATAATCATATCATACACATAGACCTCAACCTCTTTGTAAATCAGATCTTGCAGGATGTTTGTGGAAGACCTCTGGTAGGTAGCCCCAGCGTTCTTGAGACCAAATGGCATAACGGTGTAGCAAAAGGTTCCTCATGGGGGTGATGAGTGCTGTTTTTTCTTGGTGATTCGGTTGTATCCAACAAACCTGTCGACAAATAACTTGAGAGCATAACTGGCTGTGTTGTCCATGATCATATCGGTATTGGGTAGCGGATACTCATCTTTTAGAGAGGCTTTCTTCAAATCCCGATAGTCTACACACATCCAAACTTTTCCTTCTAATTTTAGTATAGGCACAATGTTGGTTAGCTATGTGGGATATTCGATCACACGAATGAAGACTACATTCAACTGTTTGACCACCTCTTCTTTGACTTTGAGTGACCATTCGGTGCAGAGTTTTCTCAACTTTTGTTTAATTAGCTTGTAATCTGGGAGAGTGGGGATCTCGTGCTGAGCTATTTCAGGATCAATGACGGGCATATCGTCATAGGACCATGCGAAGACATCCACGAATTCCTTTAGCAATTCTTCTAGTTGTGCATGTTCATGCTCATCGAGGGTAGCCCCTATCCTAATCTCGCGAAGTTAGCTACTAGAACCGAGGTTAATAACAACAGTCTCTTCTTCATTAACTTGAACGCGATTATGTTATTTATTATTAACCTTATTTAGACCAGTTATGAAATGTTCATTTGCAAAATCATCATCATCAAAAGTTTGATTAGAATCCAAATAATTAATGTAAGGCACAACAAGATACTCAAAATTTTCATTTATTTCATTGATAGGAAAAATAACATTGAGAACCTCATCAAAATAGGACTCGATTACATTTGAACAAGGATAGACAACATAAGAAGAAATGGGGTAAACATTGGGATTAGGGGAGATTTCAGCAGGTATAATTGGCGCAGCATGCCAGTTGAGGAGAGGTGTATCAGCAACTTTAATCAGTTGGGATGGATCTGGTTATACAGTGCTTGAGTGAACCATGCAGAGTGCCATCCCCAGTGTCTGTAAATTGAAGGAATCTTTGGAGTCACTTTCCTCAATCTCTTAGGTGTCTTTTATGAGCGATTGTACATGGTGTTGGGAACTCTCGGCCCATGGGTAGCTGTCTTGGAAGAAGATCTCCATTCCAAGATTTATCTTCTTGTCTGTATGGTCATACCATGGTTCTAAAAAGCCACAAAAGGGGAAGTCTTCTCCCTCTTTGATGAATCTTCCATTGAAGGAGTCTCATGGGATAGTCTAGATGCAGTCTAGTCTTTTCTTTGGTCGACACAGGCGGATCATTCTGAGCTCTTATTCTGACGATTGATACCCCAAACCACAAGGATGGAAAGCCTTCTTCAGTTCAATCGGCTCAAGTATCCCTTGTTGTCTTTATCCTAGCCCCAGTCCGAGCATAAAGTGCATATTTCTGAACATCTAAATCACATTGACGTTGGCATAAGGGTCGTATTCTGGACAAACCCTTTCCTTGAAGTCATCCCCTGTCGGGAGTGGAAGTGGCTCAACTCGAAATCCTAATAGGAGCATATCATTTGACCTGTGCTGTATCTCAAGGATCAGATTGCTGGTACTTGCACCCTCAGTATTATCGTCGTTGCCCAAAATGGTGATGACTCGCTCGTTGGAGAAGAACTTTAACTTCTGATAGAGCGAGGAAGACACACCCTTGATACTGTGGAGCCAAGGTCGTCCTAGCAACAGATTGAAACAAGCTGGGATGTCAATAACTTAGAATTCAATGATAGGGTTTATAGGGCCAACCCCTATTATAGCTTTATGGATCCCATCACCTCCCGACGGGTATTATCATAGGCACGCATAACAGCGGAGGTTAGAGCGAGGTCGCTTTCCTTCAGGCCTAAACATTTGAAGGTTCTCAGTGGGTAGACATTCAAGGAAAATCCATTATCGACAAGAGAGAGTGGCACGACCTTCCCCATAACTTCGATAGAGATGTTGAGTGCATGATTGTGGTTTAGCCCAATCTTGGGGATTTTTTATTCGTAAAAGGATAGCATTCGGGTAGAGGTCAAGGATCCGACCAAATTTATCGCTTCTTCTAGTGTGGTAGAAGGAGGAACTGTGGGTCCAGTGAGCAACTTGATCAAAGCATTTTTGTACAGCTGAGAAGACATGAAAATCCCCCATAGAGTGATGTTATCTTGAGTTTTCTTTAGTTGATCGAGGATCTTGCTCTCCTCGAGGGTCATCTCTGGCATAGGAAGGTTTCCAACACCCTTCTCTTTATCATTTGCTGGTAGTGAGCTTGGAATCTGGTAATGCCTCCCTGATCTGGTCATGTGATTTACTAAAGAAGGAAAAAATATGAATCCCATTTCCTTGTCGATCTCGACTTGTTTTGCCACCTTGTTTATTTCTCTGAGGACTTCTTCAAATGATATTATTCCACACATATCGGCTACCAGGCTAGTTTTCTCGAAAGCTTATTCTTCATTCAAATCTCCGAATTCTTTACCCCATCCGGTGGTAACAATTCTGTCTTTCCATGCAAAGTTAATGCATTCCACAACTTCAACGACTTCTTCATACACGTCATCCCATTCTGTGGGGATGTGTAAGGGTGAAAGGACCAGGCATCCCTGTAGCTTCAGAGTATCAAATAACTCGGTCATACTGAAAATATTATCGATTTGCCTGAATAATTTTGCCATGATCTGGGCGACATCATCCAGACTGACTTCATCTATTGGTACTACCCAACTATCTGACTCTCGAGCTCATTTCCGTGCTTCCAAGAAAAACATACTGAATCTTTGGAAATCAAGGATCATTTGTGAGGGAAATTTCAGCCCGAACTCTAGGAGTTGGTTTAACACTTCTAACAATTCCATGCTTCCATTTTAAGAAAGGGTACGGCCAGTGATGCATGCTCTGGTAAGGAGTGACAGTGCCTGATCAACGAGGCTAGTAGGGTGTAGGAGGGAATATGGGCAAATTTGGAGAGGTTTAGGAAAGTATATGGGTGTGATTTGAGTTGAGGGATCGAATTCTGGGTTCTCTTATAGAAAGATGGCATTGGCATGATTTGGAAGTGGATTATGAGTAGTGTTTGGCTTATGATTAGGTGGTGGGGCAACGGTACCCCGGTCAATTAGACCTTGGATTATATTTCAAAGGTGAAGGCATTAGTCGGTGGTATGGACAACAGTTTGGTGAAAGGCACAATGAGCATCTACCTTAAAGTTTCTTGGGAGTGGATATGGCAATGGACGGGGACCCAAAGGTTTGATAACGTTTCGGCTTAACAGGGCTTGATAGACTTTGGAGAGATGATCATGGAGCTCGGTGCATTCTTTTCGGACTGGAATAAGGAGGCTTTTCGGCGCCCATGATGTGGTTGGTTGAGAGATGTTGTTCATGGTTGATACTGCAGCACTGGCAGGCGTGTCATATTTTTTGGGGATGAACTATCTGGACACCTTCTTTGGGTCAACTTTTATTTTGGCAAGACCTTCCTCGATTTTTACTTCTACTTTTCTGAGAGATCGAAAGTGGGGATAGTATTATCCTCCCATCGTTGCTCAAACATGGGGTAAGAAGTTCTTCTTCACTATGCTGACTTGTTCTTCCTCGAAAGGCCGATTGGTCATGGTTGTTGCTTTTTCCCTCCATCGGGCAATGAAGTTGCTGACTGATTCTCCAGGGTTCTATTTGACCAACTCTAAATCACGGCGAGTGACCTCAAGCTCTTCATTATATTTGTACTGTGACATGAATCCTGAGCTACATCCTCCCAGCTACGAATTCTGGACTCTTAGAGAGACAAAAACCATCGGAGGGCGCTGTCCTTTAGAGTTTATTGAAACAATTGGGCCATCACTTCTTCAGAATCCCTTAGTAGAGTCATGGAACGGTGATAACTTCGGAGATGAACAATTGGGGGTCCACTTCCTCCTAATTTCTCGATATTTGGCATCTTTAACTTCTCGGGTAACCTCGCTTTAGGATAAGGAGACATGTGCGTGTAGTCCATGTAATTTACTGAGATTCTGACTTGGTTAAACTTCTTAGTGAGCATCTTGAGGTTCTCTTTGACTTTATTCAACTCTTCTTCCTTTTTATCAATGATCATAGGCAAGTTATCCCCATACTGGGCAAGGTTCGACATAAGAAGCTGGGCAGACGACGGCCCATTAACAGGAGGGACACGTGGAGCTGGGACTTTGCTAGCCCAATACCGCGAGGGAATAGGGCCTCGGGTTCTTGAGGGATGGGAACCTAGTTTCGTTGCATCTCTTGGACCTCAATTTGGAGGTTGTCAATCTTGGACACAAGCTGATCTAGAACTGCCGTTAGATCCGGCTGCATAACGGGTACTTGATCTATGTTCTCCATGGAAGGCAGATGGATTCCGGACTCAGAAGAAGTAATAGGGGAACGGACGAAACTCCGGGGTGACTTGACTGAAGACCGAAGCCAATAAGGAGCCAGGCCAAGGGCTTGCGATCGACCTGAGAAGGTGTAAAATGGGATTTATTTTTGAGAAAAAGGGATGAAAATTTTTTTTAACATTTTTTTTCGAGATTGAAAGACAAAATATTTTTGGATTTTTGATAAAGAGAGGTGAAATGTTTTTGAATTTTTTATAACGAAAGGAAAAAATATTTTTGGATTTTGGATAAAGAAAAAGGGAATTTTCCCTTTGGAGATGGTCTCAGCATGATTATTATAATTATTATATTTTCACTTGTATTAATTTTCTTAAATGCAAAATGAAATGCCAGACGGGACCTGAGACTGGAAAAATTGGGTTTGTAATATATGCGAAGCTATGGCTGGACTTGTGACCAGGCTCACGGACAGGGTCCTGTTTTAAAAATGCGCAAAAATTTTGAGCGGCAGGCCGACCCGGAGTTTCGGCAGAGTTTCAGGTAGAAATCGACAATCTAACATGTGTATCCTAGGCTTGACACCTATATGCGGGTATGCAGTTGGTTGGGTGAATCGAAAAGGGTTCCCCCCTTTGGCGTTACTTCCAAAATATAAGTCTTGCTCTTGCGGCAATCGGTACGTGTGGACAAGCCATTTGATATACCTGAGTGTACGTGAATTGCCTCACCATATACCTCATGGGGACGGTACGTGTGAGAGCGAATTTGATATAATCGGCGTACGTGAACGATTTCCCTACGATATACCTCCCGTCATGACTTCGGTCAAGCGGTACGATGCGAGGGGAACTGTTCGATATACATCGAAGGTACTTGTCCAATGAAAGGTGAGAGTCATATTTCTTAGGCAAACTGCGCCCTGCCGGACCAGTGCCCATCACGAAGTGACCCTCGAGTTACTGAGTAAAATTTGGTCAATAACAATGCTCTTTGGTGATGTCGTGTGAGTCATGCATGATTCTCTTATTAGTATCTTATGAGAATGTCTTTTCTGATTATGCCAAACAGGGAGCGAAGTACAGGTACCAATGGTTCACCAAGTATGGAAGAATGATGTGTGCAACATGTGGATATATGTGACCCTAGGTGCACGTGGTGCGAAGTGTACATGGAGAATTTTCTACAAGTGTGTGAATAGAAGCATAAGTATGGGAGATACATGGAAAAGGGGAACATGCAAAAATGGGAAAAATATAAACAAACATAACACCCATGTAAATAGAGTCTAGCCCTCATAAGAAAGTCCCCAGCAGAGTCGCCACTGTGGCCATCCCCCGGATCCTCGCAGCAGGAGGCAAAGCATGAGGGAGGATCCTAGGTCCCGTGCGTCCCTCTCGGGAGCGCTTGGGGCGGCGTCATTTGGGTGAGGTGAAAAATGTAGAGAGATTGGAGTCGCTAGTCTATTTTACTCAAAACAGACAAAATAAAGGAAGGTATAAAAATATTAGAAAATAGAATTTTTGCGATTATCCTTACGTTGACCGTTATGATGGAATTATAACGCATGCGGAATAATACGCCACTAAGAACAAATATATGTATATATATAATATAAGAGAGTGGAGTTTAGAGAAAATAGAAAATGAGAGAAAAAATAAAAATAGGAATCGAATCTCGGGTTTTATCCCGAGATGCCTACGTAGCCTATAGAGGCATCAAAGTCCACGTAGTTCGTATGCAAAACAAGGGGTGGGGTTTATGCCATAAATCCAATCGAGGGGATTTTCTTATTTGTGTGTGTGTAGAAAAAGTGTTTTAGTTGTGAGAAAAGTGTAAGAAAAGTATGAGAATTCCCGTTTGAAATTTATGAGAAAAACCTGTTTTTCTTATTTTTGGGGTTTTTATTTATATGAAAATAAGCTATGTGAAATAATACTAATAAAAAGTATATTAGGATGTGTGAGATGAGATAATAAAAGTGCTAAGTAATAAAACAAGTTGTTGCGAATTTATGAGAATTTAAGGAGAGAGTTGAGAAAATTGGACCTTCTTGAAGATCTTGAGCTTGATCTTGAATGTTGGAGAGCAACCCTTAGACTTGGGTGATGATGGAGGGTAGTGAATTCACCAAGTTTGATGAAAGGGATGATGAAAAGTGAAGGTTGGAAAGGGATTTGGGTGTGAAAATCACGCTGACTTCAAGAGAGGTTTTCTGGATTTGCTAAGAGTGATATTTATGAGATCCGAGCTCCCTTTGCAAGTGAGGTCAGGCCTCCTTTTTATAGGACCAGGGAATTACCGATCGGCATAGCCCTATTCCTGCCAATCGGTAGGTGCATTTAGGCACACTGTCGATACGCAAGCTCTAAGACCTGCCGTTTGGTAGTGTCTTTCAGACCTTTTTGGAAAATCGACCACATAACACAAATCGTTGATCAGAATCACGCACGGGGTAGATCGTTAAAAGGATAGTTTAGAGACCTTCGAAAGTCTTTGGACTTCTCTCGGGTTCGAGAGTTGACTTTGGGTCGGATATGGCTCAGAAGCATTCGTCAGTCCATTGGATGGGGAATCGTTGGACGCAAAGCGATTTTTCGTCTGCATGGTACATCAGAATCACGCACGGGGCAGAGCATTAGAAAGGTTAGGAGATGTACTTCGACATTCCAAAGATTTTCATCCGGAATCTGGAGTTGACATTGATCAATCGGGCCCTAGAAGACTTCGATGACTTTTCGGAGTAAAACAGATCGTTCGTCCGTACCGTAAGTCAGAATCGCGCACGGAGCGGACCATTGAAAAGGGGTTTCAGTGACCTTTGAGTATTCATTCAGTCTCGGTCGATTTAAAGATTTGACTTTGGTCAAATGGAGCCTGGGAGCGCCCGGTGGCCTCCTGATTGTGTTTCAGGGGAAAATAGGTCGTTCGTCCACATGGTAAGTCAGAATCGCGCACTGGATGGACCGTTGGAAAGGTATTTCAGAGACCTTAGAAGATTCATTCAGTCTCGATCGAGCTGAAGACTTTTACTTCTGATCAAATGGAGCCTGGGAGTGCTCGATGGCTTCTAGATGAGTACTCGGGGTATGACCTGGGTTTTTAGTGATGATGGGAGGTTCTAGGGACCTAAGGAGAGTTTAAGGGGTAACAGAATGGGGTGTCTACACACATGTTTTTCATTCATGGGTATTTGACAAGCAGGGTCGGCTCTAGGAGAAGCCAACAAGACCATTACTTAGGGTCCCCGATTATTCGGGGTCCCGAAATTAAAAAAAAAATAGTATAACAAATTAGGTATAAAAGAATTTATTTTAAAAATGTAATTATTAAAAAATTAGAGTATCTATAACACCCCGTATTTTAAAACATTTAGAATTTAATTAAGTCGGGCATTTTTAGTTACACGTGTGCAAAATAATTTAATTAAAATACAATATTTTGTATTTATTAAATATTGATCGAGAGAGAGATTATTATTAATATTTATGGAATAAATGTACTAAGTGTATAGTAAATAACATGTGATAATTATTATACGTCGTAGTAACTACTATGTAATATCTCAACCGACAATCGTGTGTTGACTATGTTAAGGTCGAGATAGGAAATTTATGTAGAATGACTTGGATGGAGATTTTAAGGTCACGGTTGTTTTCGAAGAAGTTGATATAGGCAGAATAGAGTACTTGGATATATTAATTGGGTCCCGAGGCATTTTTAGATCAATCCGGCACAACGTAACGATGTTTTGGGCATTTGGGTGTTAGGGTTGGAAAATCTTTGAATCTTACAATTAAATATCATCCTCTAAGGTGTAAAGGCTAGGGATACTGATTAAGCAGAAATTCTAATGAATTTATCCCCTTAATTTAGTAGCTTTTAGCACCTCGAATAATGTAATTCGTATTGATTTATCTCATTCATATGCTACTGAAAATTCTCACATAGTGCCTCAAGTTTTGTGTATTTTTCATGCTTTTTAGAAGTATTTAATGCGAGTGAAGAGAAGAGGAATCCAAAGATGAAAAATCAACAAAGGAAGGAAAATTAGAGGGAAAAATAACCATTTCATATCTAGAGTTCGGACGAGGGACCAATATAAAAAATGAAGACCTCGCGTCTACAAACGCGTCTGAAGAAATGGCATCCTAAACCGAGCCCTGGATCAGAAGTTACGGAGATTCAAAGATGAGAGGAAAATCAAGAGAAAGGAAGAAAGGAAGATTTCCAACACCGGACCGTTGTTGAAATATCTTTTTTGTAGTGGATGCACATGAGTTGTTGATTATTGTTTGATATTCTAGTTGGTGGTGTGAACAAGTTTTATCTTATCGAACCCTAATCAAAATATCATCTAGATTTGAGAGTCTGCTAACAGTTGTCACCCAATGATTATAAACTCTTAAAGCTAGATGATATTTCAATTAAAGTTCCATAAGATAAAACTTGTTCACACTACCAACTACATATCAAATAATAACCATCAACTCATGTGCATCCACTATGAAAAATAGTTTTTGAGAATGATGTTTTTAAAAGATTAAAATTTTAGTCCTTAAAACATACTTTTTGGGACAGGTATAACCGGCGGTCTTAAAAAACAAGTAGTATTTAGAAGCCTTTTTTTACTCATTTTATAAAGTAATACTAATAGAAGTGCTTACTAGTTGCCTTTCCAAATCACACACCCTTTGAGACGGGCAATACATGAATTAGTATTAGAAAAATTCAAATTGAACAGTGTGTTTAACTTTATTCTATGAGTTATAGTTCAAGTATGTAGATTATGGTAGTTTGTGCAAAAATCCATTTCTTTTTCATATTTGGCTTCATCAGTGATACACGTGTTTTCATTTATGGGTATTTGACAGGCAGGGTTGGCTCTAGGATAAGCCAACAAGACCGTTGCTTAGGGCCCCCGATTATTTGGGGTCTCGAAATTTAAAAAAGAATAGTATAAAAAAAATTAGGTATAAAAGAATTTGTTTAAAAAAAATGTAATTATTAAAAAATTAGAGTTTACTATAACATCCTGTATTTTTTAACATTTAGAATTTAATTAAGTCGGGCAGTTTTAAATTACATGTGTGCAATAATTTAATTAAAATATAATATTTTGTGTTTATTAATTATTGATTGAGAGAGAGATTATAATTAATATTTATGGAATAAATTTACTAAGTTTGTAGTAAATAACATGTGATAATTATTATACATCGGAGTAACTAATATCGATGGAACTATGTTAAAACTCAATCGGAAATCGTGTGTTGACTATGTTAAGGTGGAGATAGGAAATTTATGTATAATGACTTGGATGGAGATTTCAAGGTCATGGTTGTTTTCGAAGAAATTGAAATAGGAGAAATAGAGTACCCAGGTATTTTAATTGGGTCCCGGGGCATTTTTAGATCAACCTGGCACCACGTAATGATGTTTTGGTCATTTGGGTGTTAGGGTTGGAAAATCTTTGAATCTTACAATTATATATCATCCTCTTAGGTGTAGATGATAGGGTTACAATACTTGAAAGAGAAGAGAGGCCATAAGAGAGAGTAGGAGAAGAGTTCTAAAGTCAACCTACATTATTTTTCAGCATCGTCGTTGTCGAAATCAAAATCGAAGTAAGGAGAAGACACCTACATCATCTAGCAATGAAAATCATACCACTCAACTCTAAGTTAAGTGTTTAACTTGCAATTCTCTTGAGCACTTATAATACTCATGATAGTGTAGGATTAATATTTCATGAAACATAATTATTGGGAATATATATTGAGATTTGATTCATGATTTGCTGCAATATCATCTTAGTAATCAATCTCCTGTTGATGTAACAAGAAATCTGAGATTTGGGTTTAAAAGAATGAGAAAAATATGAGTTCTTGAAGATGAACATGAATGAAAAGCAAACCGAGGGCATATATGATTAAAGTGAGAATTTGATCTTGTTTAATGTGGATTTCATGATGATTTAAGGGTATATTACATTAAAAATTGTTTAAATAATCCTATATGATGTTTGGTTCATGTGGGTGGACGTTTGGATGAGTTCTATGGAGGTTGAGTTATGTAAAAATGGAAGAAACACGAATTTGGGGAAGCTAATTCAAGTAGGAATCGATCGATCGATCAATTTTGTCGATCGATTGACGATTGCTGAAACTGGGATCTTGTTTTATATACTTACTTTTCTTTACCGATAATTATAAGGGACTTTGGTAATGGTTGATGAACTATACGAGGACTTGGAAATTATAGTAGACCTATAATTAAAGATTCGGTTTAGTCATAATTAGGGTAAAATGAGACTAGGGTTTTCGATTATGTTGAATGTTAGGAACTTAATAATGGGTTACGAAAAGCGTAGATGATAGCCCAAAATTGATACTAATAGGGTCGTGATGTTTTAACTACTGAAATTATTTAAAGGATAACTAGGACCCTTCGGGTAATAAGTGATACTCAGAAAAATGAGAAAAGAATACTAAATGTGAATTTTTATTACGTTGGGTATTCAGGATATAAGTAAAATGTATTGGATATATGTACAGGTTGTGTGTATACTTATTATGTGAATTCTTATGTGTATAAGCATACTTACATTGCCTTCTATCACGGGAGGTCACACACAGTGGGCGATCCTACCTTGGCAATGCCATCAAGGTCTGGATATGTGCCCCAGAACATAAAACTTACGGCGGATCACTATTTGAGTGTACAATAGTGTAACCGGTCATTTGGGTATGTTAGGTATGTGCATAACCCAAAGGCTTAGGACTATGTTCTCATCCGTTATGTGTTTATTTGATTTATGGTTTGAGGGTGATTCTGAATCTGTAGTCCTTAATTAGGTACGTGAGGTACATAGACTCGATATCAGAGTATGCATGTATCATGGTTATCGTTCCCAAGATGTTGTAGTTATATATATATATGTGTGTGTGTGTGTGTGTGTGTGTGTGCGTGTTTGTGCGTGTGATTTGTTCTGCTTTTGTGTGGTGGTAAAATATATAAATAGTGTATATCTAAAGTAACTTAGGTAAGAGAAACTTAATCAATGGTTCAATAGTAATATTCGACTAATATTGATTATGGTTTTACGATAGCGTATCGTATGGACGGTACGAGTGGGCTAATCATATTAGTGGTTAAATAGATGCCTATTGGGACTAGTTAGGCTGGTAGCATAACTAGGTGGATTTAATAGGAGATGTTAGGTGTGCACTATAGTAAAAGAGGTGATGAACTCCGAGTGCGCGAAAAATTAACATGTGTATAATAACTGCTCTTATTGAATTTTAAATACTTTTTATATATTTTTTAAAGGTTTTGGGCTCTGATCCGTATAAAGTCTATTTTTAAAACTTTTAGGTGTCCAGCCATAGGGACATCAAACATGATGATTCATTCCAGGGATGCGTAGCTGCAGCACTTGTGGAGGCATGCGAGATTTGAGTAGACGCTTCAGTCATTTCATTCCTAGTCTAGGATTCATATTCAGTTATTTCAGTTGGGCATGTTGCCCGTTCAGTTTAGACTTTTATTTGGATTTACTCTTTCCAGTTCAGACTCTGTATTTATATTAATTTCATTTTAGTTAGATTTATGATTGGGATGTTGGATTTGGAGACGATGGTTTATTCGACATTTACTTATATATTTATTTTATCATGCGATGTTCTAAACTTTAGTTATTGTGAGAATGATTCATATTATTTTTATTTCCACATATTACTATATGTTAATGGAAGATAAAATTTGGAGCTGGCTTATTTTAAGTTGGTTGGTTAGTAATTTATAAAGTCTTCGACAATGATGCTAAGAATGAACTAAATGAGATTCCCGTTTATTTTAGTAAAAGACTGATCAACCGGGATTAAAATAGGTGCGGTGTCACAGATGGCATCAGAGCATCAGGTTCTAGTGTCTAAAGGATTTGTGCGAAATATTATAATATCAACATAGCGTCCTTCGATATAAAGCCTTATTACTAGGACTGTTGCATTCATATTTACATATTTGAGATTACGTTGTTTTGTTGTTATTTTTATATTGACGGTGAACTCATACAATTTGACCTAGTTCCAAATGCCACCTAGGAGAGAACGACAAGCTAGGATCGCTGGAAGATTTAATGCTGAACAAGTTCAACAGGTATGTAACACCCCGTATTTCTGAGTATTTAAAATTTAATTAATTCGGTTAATATTAAATTACATGCGTGACGTAATTTAATGGAACTAAATATTATGTGTTGATTAAAATATTAATCAAAGAGGTAATGATTAATTTTTATTGAATATAATTACTAAGCGAATATTAAATACTTATTTCTACATCATAGCGAGTGACAGTGACGTGATAGTGGTATATCTCAACTGGGTGTCGAGTGTAGACTATGTGAGGTCGAGATAGGAAATTATATTAAAGTGACTCGTATGATGATTTTGAGGTCATGTTTGATTCCAAAAGGGTCTAAATAGTAAGAATAGTGTATCTGGGGGTCGCATTTAGGTTTTGGGGCCTTTTTAGTCATAATCGAACTTACACAGGGGTCTTCAGATCATTTGGGCTTGGACCGTTAGCCTAATTTCCAGAATTGGGATTATAAACCTAGGACTAACTAGATGAGGAAGTAACAAAACTCTTTTAAACCCTAAGAAATCAAGAGAGGGGAGGGGCAAGGCCATTAGAGAGGGAGAATAGAGGTTTCTTGGAAGATCCAACACCTTTCTTACATCACCTTTACCACCGAAGTGCAATCGGGAGGAAAGAAAGGCATCTCCATCACTCATAACATGAAGTCAAACCTATAATTGATAAAGGTAAGTGTTTATCTTGCATGTTTTTAATGAGTTATAAAACCCATGTGTAGTAGGGTTCTTGATTTTATGATAATTGATGATGTTCTTGGGATTAAATGAATATAACTCATGTTATGGGATATGATTGCATGTAGAATGAATCCATGTATGTTGGTAGTATGAAATCAGAACATATATCATGAAAAATATAAGAGAAATATGGAAATATGAATGATTAAGCATGAAGAACAAATAAAATTGCGTTTTGGGTAGAAATATGGATTTTAATCCATTCTTGAGTAGGATTTGTACGGATTTAATGTGTTATTTACATTAGAAATTTCCTATATACTCTTAATTGATGTTGGAATAAATCATGTTAGATTTTGGGTACGTTGCATGAAGATTTGTGGGTTAAAAATGGTGAAAAAAATGTAACAATGTACTGAAGGGGAAGACCTTTAACATTTCGAATCTATTCAGATCTAAGAGCGAATCGATTCAGCCTCTTCACCGAATAGATTCGGTTACCCAAATTTTCCTAATTTCTTTTATTTATGCCAAGAATTTGCAAATAACTAATTGAGGAATTTTGGGGTTATTTTTAAACTATAGTGATGGACATAGTGGATTTCAGTAGTCCTATAATATAGCTTAGGCTTAGCCAAAATGAGTGAATTAAGGTTAGAACGTATCCGGCATAATAAGAAAATTAGTAAATTCACGAGAATTAGAACGGGTCACGGAGAGTATGAGTGAACATAAGATCAGGCAAGTAGTAAAGGGATGTTATAGCTACTGATATTAATTAAGGGGTAACTAGGACCCTTCGGGTAGCGAGTGATACTCAGGAATATATGAAAAGAGGTTATATGAGTATGTTGAGTATGCGAGAGATATATACTACATACGAATTGATATGATAGATTGTGTGAATACCTGTTGTTGTGATTTGATTCTGTGTGTGAACATAACTACGCTACCGCTGTCATGGGAGGTTCCGCGCAGAGGGTGATCCCACCTTAATGATTCCAGTGAGGTCTGGATATGTGCCCCAGAACATGGAACTTGCAAAATATTTTCAAACGGTTTTATTGGGGTCTAACCTGTTGTAACAACCCTCAATTATGGGAGGCTCGTTTTATATTAATTTTATCGCATAAGGTAATTATATAAAATGTGGGGACTGGGGGTAAATATTAATTGATTGAGATAGAAGTTAATATTTACTAGATTGATGCATATTTACTATATGTGAAAGTAAATATCGTCAGGTTGTATGTTTATAGTGTCATGTATTTAAAAAGGGCATTATGGTTTAAATAAAATTGGAACTGGAAATAATTTATAAAATTTACGGATGCCAGTTTAGAGGGTGTAGTTTGTCTCGGAAGGTGCGCGACAGTCAAAATAAGTGCCATATTGTATTTTTGTATTTCGGGCACTTTTACCTGGTTTTAGCTTATATGCGTATTTGTGAGTCATTTTAATGTGGTATTAACCACTTAAGTTGGAGACTTTAGACTTAAGCCACGATTTTTGGTCTTGCCCTTTATTTCATTTCCTCATTTTATGTCTTAAAACATAGAGAGAAAATGAGAGAAAAAAAGAAGAAGAGAAAAGTGGAGAAAGAAGAGAGAAAATGAAGATTGAAGATGGGAGATTGTTTCTAACACCAAGAAATCTAAAATCTCAATTCTAAGGCAAGTTTTCTACTTGCTAATATGTGATTTAAAATGAATAATTTGTATGATATTTATGTATATTCATTTGGAGATCAAAAATAAAATTTATGGGAATTAAACCCTAATCTTAGTTTTGATGATAAAATTTTGGATTATAATGGTTATTAATCATGTAGGATAAACTTTGGGTAGATAAATGTTGTTGGTTGTGGGTAAAATTGAAGAGATTTGAGGTTTGGGAGAATTAGGGTTCATAACCCTTAAGGCAAAATCAGGCAAATCTGCAGAACCGAATCGATTCGGCCTGGCTGAATCGATTCGCCTCGAGGCAGTTTCCAGGTCTGGGTCGACCGAATCGATTCGGCAATTATGCAGAAGTTAGGATTTCCTGACCGAATCGATTCGGATGGTCCGAATCGATTCGCTTTCTTGAACCCAAATCGATTCGGCTAAGCCGAATCGATTCGGAGGCCCTGCATTTTTTAGTGATTTTCTTTGTTGGTTCCAATTCATTTTTTTTCTTTAAGTCTAGGGCCTAGGAACCTTCTTTAATGAAGTAAACTAAGTGTCCTAGATTTTTAATTGAGTTAGTTACTTTCTCAACACTAGGAATGGGTTATGTGGGGACTTTTTCGGGATTATGCCTATTGATGTTAGGGCATTCTTTTCTTCCAGTCAATTATCATAAAATAAAAAGTTATAATATTATGTTTGGGAGATTTTAGGAGCTCATTCGAGCTATATTTGCCCGGATGGTTTATAATAACACCATAAAAGTATGTAGGGAGAATAAATTGAAAGTTCATTCATTCCTTTGAGGTATGATAGTATTGGGGTTTTACACTAATACCCTAAAATGTTTGGAGGAAATTAAGAGTTTACTTACTCCTTTGAGGTTGTAGCAACGATATAATTTATCATATGGCTCCGGATAATAAGTTATATTATTTACAAAAAGTAAATGGTGAATGAAAATGGTAATAAAAATGGTAAATGATAATTTACTTGATTTTTGAAAACGATTAAAAAAAATGGTTTAAACACACCTCTCTAAATGACATCATAAGGGAAGTCCGCGCGTGAGGTGAAGCCCCCTGGATAATGAATGCAGGGTGGATATAGTCCTAGGCCATGTGAGCGTTTATTGTTGTATATTTTTCTGCGATGGGTAGGATATTCCCGGTGTGGTCTTGACTATCCCGCAGGCACATGGACGCTTCCCGACGTCTTGCTTTATAGGTGCCCAGGTTGTCTTAATGGTAGGCCCTGGAAGATGATGGTCATTTAGGGGCGCGCACAGTGGGGAAACCCGGACGGGCGGTCTTAGAATCGTTATATGTATATAAATATAACTATTCATAATCAAGTGGGACTTGATGTATGAGATATGCCATAAAGAGCATGATGAAGTGCCATAAAGAGCACATATAAATGCCACAAAGAGCATTTGAAAATGATTATTTTCCTGATAAGTAAAGGATTTTTACAAAATGTAAAAGTGAGATAAAAATGCCATAAAGGGGATAACATTGTGATTTTACATATATTTCCTGTTAAGGAAAAAGATATATGAGATAATTGGTACACATGACAAGTTTTCAGATTAATGTTACTTGTTTTCTCTTCCTGCTTAGTTTATGTTTCAAATTGTGTAGTTAGATTGTTATCTCTCTCTCATCATGATTCATCATTCATAATTGTCATACTCTTTATTCATCTAGTGATCATATAAAACCGGGCCCTGACCCGTTTACATTTCTTATTGCATATGCATCTTGTATCCGTTCAGGTATTCTGCCGCAAGGATGCCTGATTTGAATTCCTATTCCGATGTCCTCGGCGAGCCGTGATGCATTGCGGGTATTACACGACACATTTGGTATAGACGTTTTCATTTTTGTATTCTAGCTATGATCGGGTCTCTTTTACTCGGGCGAGAGGCCAAAGCCTTTGTAATTGATTAATGTAATGTATTATGTAAAGTAATGAACTTGTTTAATATTATTGTATGGATATGTGACCGACAACATATTCGGTCCTTTTATTGGATACTTGTTGTCTTATTTATATATGTTTTTGGGATCTCCACCTTATCTTTTCAGTATTGGGTTGTTTAAATTCTTTCTTTAACATTAAAACAAAAATTTTGGCAACCCGTTTTTCTGAAATAAGGAGTGGTTATCCCGTATACTTCTTATTTTGTTGAGATGCTGAGAATGATTCCATCCATGATTTCGTTATTTTTGGAGTATCGGGCTGGCCACCCCCTATTTCGGGACAACGGGTTGTCACACTTGTATCAAATCCTTTTTTCAAAACCTTTTAGGTGTCCATCCATAGGGATGCCCAACTTGAGGATTATTTCCAGTAATGCGTAGCTGCAAGACTTGTTTAGGCTTGAAGGAGTTTCTTTAGATGCTTCAATTTATTCATTCATAGTTAGGAGTTCTTTCAATATTTTCATTTGGGCGTATTTTTCCTTCAGACTATTCAGTACTTTAGTTTATTTACCAGACTTTGTTGAGATTATATTTTATTTACTTCATATTGTAGTTGGGTTATTTATTTTGGGAACCAATGGTTTATTCGGTCTTATTTAATTATGTATTTGTCGTTTGATTGTTCAGATTATTATTGTATGGATGGTTTGGTTAACTTATTTCATTTTCTCTTGTTGTTAATAAATGGAAGATAAAATTTTGGCACTAACTTAATTTGACATAGGTGATTAGTAATTAAAAAAAATGGATAGTGATGCTAAGAATGAACCAAATGAGATTCCCGTTTGTTTTAATAAAGGATTGATCACCCGTGGTTAAAATAGGATAGGTATCATAGATGGTATCAGAGAATTAGGTTGTAGTGTCCATGGGATTTGTACGGCTTACTACGATTTCAGGGTAACGTTCGTTGACATAGATCCCTATTATTAGGACCATTGTATTCATGATTACGTATTTGAGATTATGTTATACTTCTATTATATTTATATTGACTGTGAACTCAAACAATGCGATTTGTTTTCATATGACACCTAATAGAGGACGAGCGACAAGAGCAATGATTAGAGAAAATGTGAGGGAGGCTCAGCAGGAGCCACATGCACCACATCCACAACCACCATCGTGAACAGTGTTAATAATAAAGGTGACAATGATTATGGCGTGGGCTATTGACGTCGCTATGATTTCCATGGCTCTCCAATTACCTCAGGCATAACAACCACCGCAACCAGTGGCACCAGTTGTCCAGGTCCACCCGGGGCCATCAGAGTGGCAGAGAATTAGGGAGGCATTTCAGAAGGGCCACCCACCTGAGTTCTAGAGTAGCTCAGACGTGATTGTGATGTGCCAATATAAGAAATATATACAACGCCACTTGTGCATGGTTGAGTGTAGAATTGTGTAGAAGAAGATGTTGGACACTTTTAGGATTGTTGGAGCAGCATTACGTGGTGGGAGTCAGTTACTACCGTTGAGGAGAGGGACACGATGTCCATTGCTGAGTTCTGGGTGCAATTTTACCACAAATACTTTTCACCAATCATTAAGACAGAGATGCGAAAGAGCTTTATTGAGGTTACTTAGGGTGACCGCTCAGTAGTTGAGTACGAGGAGGAGTTCACTCGTTTGACTAAATTTATGCCGGACAAAGTTAACAACGAAGAAAATAAAAAGATGAAGTTTATGGATGGATTAGCATGTATGATAAAAAAACATTTGATTGGAAACCCTGCATTGGTGACTTATATAGATATCGTCAATATCACACTTTTACACTGCCAGGACCATCGCTTCTATGTAAAGGGAATCAAAAGAAGAGGTGAGGTTAGCCAGTCGAGCAAAGTAGGTGGGAGCGGTGCTAGCAGAGCACCATAGCAGCAACAACAGTCAAGCAAGCACCAGGGATAGGATTCTCGATAGGGGGATCAGTCCAGGAAGTATAGATCTGGGGGCTATCGACCCGATGGAGGTTTCAGGAAAGGCCAGTAGGGTCCTTAGGAACAACATATTCTTTAGTGGAACTAGGGCCAATGGAATAATGGGGGAGGACATCAGGGCCAACAACAAGGTCAGCATCGTCAGGGCCATCAGGGGCAGAGGTAGAGGCAAAGGCAGAGGCAGAGAGATTTTCCAGGCTAGTGCTTTATTTGTGGATAGATGGGCCACAACAGGAGATACTACCTACAGTAGGGTCAAGCACCCTAGCATCAGGGTTCCTCGTAGGAACAGCTGGCGCAGATACCACCAATAATACCAACCCCACCGTAGTAGAGGCAGTTACAGTACAGACGTGCCTATAATGTCAAAAATGCAGTCATAGAGCAAGCCCCGCAGACATCGCTAATAATAGATGATACATTTACTATTCACGAGCTTGAGGGTAGGATTCTATTTGATAGTAGGGAATCACACTCTTTTATTGCAATCGGATTTACACGAGATGTCGGCCTACCAGAGATAGTCGGTAGTCTCTTTATGTGTGTGGAGTCACCATTGGGTAGTGGGTCACTTATACTCTCGATCTGTAGGGGTGCGGATATCGATATGGGTAGATTATGTTTAGTCGCCAACCTTCTTGTGTTAGATATGGAGGGGTATGGTGTTATTTTGGCTATGGATTAGTTAGCTGGATACTGGGCGATAGTGGATTGTTTTAGGAGGACTATTGTGTTCTCAATTCCAGGGCAGGAGATGTTCTTAATGGCGATGCCTCTTCTTGATAGAGGATCGAGTACAAATTTGTATTAAATTGAGGAGGATATCTCACAGGATGGTTGTTTCGTTAGACTCAGTTTTAGTGGTGGGGGAGTTTGAGGGCATATTTTAGGATATACCCGAGTTGTCGCCTAGTCGAGAAATTGAGTTCATTATCGACCCAGTATTGGGTACAAGGCCTATCGGTCAAGTTCCTTATGACATGGACCCATTTGAGATGAGGGAGTTCAGGGATCATATTCAGTATCTCCTAAGGTAGGGCTTCATCAGAAGGAGTACTTCACCATAGGGTGCCCCGATGTTGTTCATAAAGAAGAGGGATGGATCGCTTCAAATATGTATCGATTATAGGTATTTGAATAAGGTCATAATAAAAAATAAGTACTCACTGCCTTGAATCGATGATCTGTTCGACAACTGAGGGAAGCAACTTACTTCTGTAAGATAAATTTGAGGTCCGATTATCATTAATTGCACTTTAGATAGCATGACATTCCTCATACTACTTTTCTAACATGACATGGGTCATACGAGTTTAGGGTAATGCCATTTGGGTTCACCAACACGCAAACATTGTTCATGGATCTAATGAACCGAGTTTTTAGAGAGTTTCTTGACCAGTTCATGATTATGTTCATCAACAATATTCTGGTTTACTCTCACTCTAAGGATGAGCATGTCGAGCATCTGTGGATGGTTTTACGGACACTACAAGAGCACCAGTTGTAATACAAATTTGAGAAGTGTGGGTTTTGGCTTCGAGAGGTGCAATTTTTGAGACACATTGTGTATGATAAGGGTATAGCAGTTAATTCGAGTAAGGTATTGACGGTGAGGGAGTGGGGATAGCCCAAGACACCGATCGAGGTTTACAACTTTCTGGGGCTGGTCGGATAGAATAAATTATTGATTCAGGGTTTTTCGAAGATTGCGGGTCCATTGACTAATCAGACTCGCAAGGGAGTGCCGTTTATTTGGGACGACCATTGTCAGTTAACTTTCAGTGAGCTAAAGGACAAATTGACCTTACCACCTCTACTTGCACTACCTAGGGGAGGAGTGGAGTACCATGTTTACATAGATACATCCTTGCAGGGACTTTGGGGTGTACTAAAGCAAGAGGAGAGGGGTATAGCTTATCCATCTCGCAAGATTATGCCCCACGAGAGGAATTACCCCATGCATGACTTGAAGTTAGTTGCGATTGTATTTTCCTTGAGGATTTAGAGGGACTATTTATTGGTGGAGAAGTTTACCTTGTTCACAGACCACTAATCACTTAAGTATCATTTCATGCAGAAGGATCTGAACATGAGTTAAAGGAGATGGTAGGAGTTCATGAAGGATTGCCAGTTTGATATTCAGTATCATCCTAAGAAGCCTAACGTGGTGGTAGGCGTGTTAAGTTGATGACCTATTGGGGGGATAACAGAGGTTTGGAAGTAAAAGTGGAGAGAGCTTAGACACGATGACAAGATTTCCAAGGCTTGTATGTCCATATTAACTACCACGTTGAAGATTGTTAGGAGGGTAATGAAAAAACATGTAGGGAATCAGTATTCCCAGGACAGAGTTCACCAGTTTTAGCTGACGAGATAGAGTCTTACTCTATCAGTTTAGAGGGAGGTTTGCACTTTAATGGGAGATTAATGGTTCCAGAGGATGAGGATTTAACACATGTAGTGATGTCAGAATCTCATAGGTCTAGACTTGAGGTACATCCCGGTAGGGATAATATGTACCAGGATATGCGTAAATAGTATTGGTGGTCGGGGATAAAGAAAGGCATAGCAGAGTTTGTCTCAAAGTCTTCTACTTTCTAGTTAGTGGAGATAGACCACCAAAGACTAATAGTGATGTTACAGCCACTCGAAATCCTAGTGTGGAAGTAAAAAAACATTTCCAAGGATTTTATCACCGAGTTACCATTATCGCAGCAAGGTCACGACTCTATCTAGGTGATAGTGGATTGAATGACTAATATGGACCACTTACTATAAATTCGTACGAATTTTGGGACGAGAAAGTATGCATATTTGTTCATTATTAAGATAGTACGAGTACATGGGGTTCCGATTAATATTGTGTCCGATCAGAACAAGTTCTTTGTGACCCATTTTTGGCAGAGCTTTCAAGAGGCCATGGACACAGATATATAGTTGAGTACAGCGTATCACCCACAAATAAATGGGTAGACAGATAGAGTTAATTAGATACTGAAGGATATGTTGCGAATGTGCAGACTTCGGGGGAGGATGGGAGAAGTATTTTCCTTTTGCATATAACAACTCATACCATCTCACCATTGGCATGATACCATTTGAGGCATTATATAGATGGCCTTATCATTTTCCCGCTTACTGGTTAGAGGTGGGGGACAACAAGTTATTGGAGCCAGAGATTATTTTGGATACCCCTGCCAAGATTGTGCAGATTGGAGGGTGCATCCGTATAACTAAAGACAGGAAAAAAAGTTATTCCAATGCAGACATGAGACACATAAAGCTTGATGTTGGTGACCAAGTGTTAGTAAGAGTGTCTCCTATGAAGGGAGTTATGAGGTTCGGTGACGCTACCACAAATGTGTCTAGTGTGCGTACTATGTAGGCTCAAGTGCAAGCCTTTCGCTTAAGTAATAATTCGATAAGTCGGGTATCGATCCTCATGAAAATAAGACGACAGGAGTCGTGACGACGTTGGAAAGATAAGGGTAACCTAGCTTTGACTCTAAAAGAAAAGAAAATATGATTTAGGGGATAAAACAACTACGACTAGATGCAAATTTTAGACTGACGATTAATGAAACTAACAACTAACAATATGCAATGATGCTAATTAACTAAATGCTGATGATAAATGGATTAAAAGTTTAACTATGAAATGAGAACAATAGGTCGGATTACAATCACCCACACCTTAGTAATTCACTTCGTAGGATACTAGATTCGGAATTAGAATTTTAAACAAATTCGGTCTTTAGTACTCCCAAGTATTACACATATGAAGGATCGTAGCCCGCACAGTATGTAAGAAAAGGATAAGTAAAGCGGTGTTGCATTAACCAATACGCACGTCGCACTCTTAAGCATCCCGATTACCTAGGGCAAACGAGATCAAAAGTCCTATGATGGTTGCACTAGTTACACAACACGATTCGTCTAAGATTTTAATTCAAAAGTCTATTTTCACTATCGTGAATTACATCGAGTGGGGTTCATGCACCCCAACCCTTAGAAAATTAGCTGGACATGTTAAAACAAGAAGAAAACATGGTTTTGAAATAAGAAAACATCTTAACTACTAGCTTAGAACTAAGGAGAATGGAGAAATTATGAAATAAGCAATTAACTATAGTAAAAATAAAAGCAAGAATGGAATGAATATACTTGTATTGCAAAGACTTAAAATCCAAAATCCTTACAGCAGAAATCTCTATGAAAAACTAGGGTTTCTTGACCACCAAACCTTTCTACTCCTACTTAGATAACCTAAAAATTGAACTCCCGTTATTATGTAACAAACTAGAATAAATAGCTACGAAATTTACCAGAGTTTGACCCCATAAAAACTTTGAGAAAAAGAATAAAAATTTGAAGAAAATCCCAAGAAGTCTGGACCCATCGGGCAGGGCGGTCCAGACTGCTCCATGTTTCGAGATAGTGTTCCTCAGCTTAAGGCGGTCCGGATCATTTTTGGGAAAAAAGGTCCGGATCGCCCTCCGTTTTGAGACAGAGAATTTTTCCAACGCGTTCCGGATCCTTTTTGAGAAAAAGGTCAGGATCACCCCCTATTTTGGGACATAATCTTTCTTTTAAGGCAATCCAAATCCTTTTTCAATAAAAGGTCCGGACCGGGTCTCTTTTTCAACCAAGGATTTTTCCTTCTTTCCTTGTCAACTTCAGATCTTCGTAACTTGATCACCGGAGCTCGGATTGACTTGATATTTCTATCAAAGTTCTTGAAATTGAATTCTCTTTAAATTTTTAGTGGCCTCAACTCCGTACGACGGCTACAAATTTAAAAAATTATCCTTTGACTTTCCTTCTGTGACTTTGCTCATTGCATATCCAATTTCTTTCTTCCTCAATGCTTTAAATACCTGTAAAACTTAGGATAAATACACGAAACTAGATGTATTTTTTATAAGGAGTTAGTGTCAAGGAATTGAGATAATTACACTCATTTTGCATTATTCGAGATGGTAAAAGTCTCTAAATTAAGGTGCTAAATTGGAAGAATTTGAGCCTAATCACCCCCCCTAAACTTAGAACTTTGCGCGTCCCGGGCAATGTAAAAGAATGTAACTACGGGTCAACTCTTAAAAATTTCATTTTATTTGGATACAATACCAGTTTCGCGAGCAAGCGATTTCATTAAGCGTATGCAACAAGCCTTTAAATTCCTAGGTCACCCTAGTAGGACGAGTTGTGTCTCGTGAGGGTTTGCAGTGAATATCCCCACAAAATTCGACTCAAAGCAAACTCAAAATAATCAAAATTGTATAATTCAAACTTTTCCAGAAAATAGTAATTATCAATTCATGTTCAAGAGTTTCAAATCATATTGCGTGTGTGCGAAGTCAGAAATTTATCCGGGAATTTCCACCGGTTGACCATTACGTTACTTATCTGAAAATTTGTTTTGATTCAAATTCTCACTGGGTGCTCTTTCAAATGAATCACTCAGAGATGTTGCTAGTTCTCTCGGTGTGTGTGATATAAAGAGTAAATGCAAATGAACACAAGTTCGTGCACACTAATTTTAAAAGACGAAAATTTATGGGGTGAAAAGATCTCATCATTAGTATAGGGTTATAAGGAAACGGGAACATCGCTGCTAATTCACACCTTTAATCTCTTTTATTATCCTTTTGTGTTTTAGCTCTCCATGCGGTAACCAATTTCGCAATTTGGAGTCGGTTAGGACTTTTTCGAGGTTTAAGGTGTAATGGGTATAAGGAAATGGGTTTGGGAAATTTGGAATTGGAAACTATTCTTAAGATGTCCATTAGTACTTTTTCGGGCTTTTGCTCATTTTTTTTCTAATTTTTCTATATTTTGTTTCTCTTTCTATTTTTGTTGAGCATTTCTATTCTTGTTCCCCTTTTTGTTTCACTTTTCGGACTTAAATTTTTACTTTTCAACTTGCACAATTTCGGGTCGATGTAGGTTTTTCGGGTTGTCAAACGAAAGGAAAAATTATTCGTCTCAAATTTGGGTTACAAAAGGGATAATTTTTCATGACTTTTTCTGGCCAATATTTTTGGGTGACAACTAAGGTCCTACTTCATTGTCCAAATGCGAGTTGCTTTACCATATGCGTCTCGAGGTGAATTTTAGTTTAGAGATTCATTTAGTGCGTTTTTCAAGACAGCATCTCACACGTTCCCCGTAACCGATCAAATCAAAGGAATTGAGATCTTCAACGAATTTTTTAAATGTTGAATAGAACTTTGAGTTAACCATTAACTCGGATTGATTTATAAACTCAAAAAAATGATAGGCTCGAATCTCATCGGGTTGGTTAATCTCCACACTTATTCGTTAAGTCGTCTATGTTTGCTCAATTTCCATATTTGGTCAATTTAGGCATTGTGCATTATGTTTTTACAATTTGAGACTTTAAACCGAATTTTAATGATATTTTTGAAAAATTTAAATTCCAATTTTTATTTATTTTGAAGGAAAATATTTTTGGTTTTTCAGAGTTTTTCAATTTTTTTTTTGAAAATTTTGAAGTTTTCTAATGTTTTGGCATTTTGAAAATTTGTGAAGTTTTTGAAATACGCACTCGTCACCCCCCCTAACTTAGACTTTTGCATCGCCTTCAATCAAAAGGACTAAAATCTAAATAAGAAAAAATAAGAGTGCGATAAATAAAACAAACAAATGGAGAAAATGCAGATTTTTTTTATTTATAAGGACTGTGGTACATGAAAAGGAAAAAAGCATACAAGCATAGCAATAACTAATAAAATTAAACCAACACAATCACCAAACACAAGATTGACTGGGGTGGGGGATTGGAGCTTCCGAGTGCACTTGGGTAGTACGAATCATAAAAGTAGCTTGGAGGGGGCCCACCAAAATTGAGTTCGTACATATGAGTTTGGAGACGATGCATCATGGTCGTATCCCGTCACTAGGCCACTTGATCCCTATTGTATTGCATGAGGAACCTGTCAAATTTTCCCTCCAATGCTATTAGGCACGCATCTGTATCATTCTCGGGTAGCTTGAAATCATAATCGTCTCCGTTGGACCCCACCTCTTGGTCCCCCATTTCGACATCGGCCGCTGCATCCTCCTCCTCGCTACTCTCATCCTCATCGGACTCTTCAGCTTCTCGAGCTCATATAATGGCCTTTTGTTTATCGCTTTTAGTTCGGGTGGCCTTCCCAAAAGGGTTTGGGAGACTAAGGGTCCCGGCATGATGACTGAAGAGGTGATCAACGAGAATGGAGGTAATGAACCGGGCGTAGGGAAGAGGAGTATAGCCCTTTTTATCCATCGCTGCAAAGAGGACATCCCGGTACATGGTATGCGCTAGGTTGATGGATGAGGTACGGTCAGATAGGTGGTACAAAAGTTTTTCTTGCCGCGGGCGCATGCCGGAGTTATTGGTATTTTGGAGGATGTTTGCGCACACAATTTGAAAGTGAGGCGCGCTGTATCGCTCATTCGGCCAACCCGAAAGACACCTGTGCCCTAAACTTCCCCGGGCGTGATACGCTCAATGAGGATATTTTTTTTGAGCGGTTGGGAGTGGTTGAGGTAGACAAAAGCGGCAGTATTGGGTACGTCTTTTTCAGCAACCTTCTCGGCGATTGTCAACAATGAGAATGGGATACGTTGCCCCCTAATTCGCGCTTCAGCCACGAAATCACCGGTGCGTACGAGGGTACCATAAAATTATCGGGCTTTCGTAACCCAAACGACATTGTGAGGCTCATTTAAGAAGTGGCACCAAACCTTAGGACGAAACAAGTAAGTGACAGAGTTGGGTTGTTTGTCCCAAAGAATGGCCCATTCTACTTGGAAGTTTCGCGTTTGCCCAAAATATTCCCTACACTACCGCATTTCTTGGTCGGAGCGGTAGTCGGCGAGGTTATTATCACTGATAGCGACATAATTATATTTGGTGGGTTGGTCTTGGGAAGCCATGGAGTGAGAGAGAGGGTGGGAAAATGTATTTGAGAGATGAAGGAAGGGAAAATGCTTAAGAAAGAGTGGTGTGGGGGAGATGGGAGGCATTAGGGCTTGTATTTATCGGTGGGTTTGGAGGTGGGAAGGAATGGGTTTGGAGGGAAAGGAGAAGGAGGGAAAAAGGAGTGTATTTTGGGAGGGAAATGGTGGGGGGACGATTTGGAGGGAAGTGAAGGGGTTGGGGGAGAGGAGCTGCACCTAGGGAATTGTTTGAAGCAATTCAGAAAGCGGTCCGAACCGAGTGCCCAAGGGCGGTCCGGACCGGGTGCCTTTTTGTGACAGACTCTTCTCTACTCCATTTCTCACCCTCTCTCGTACTTTAAATGCATTCCCACGTACTTTCAACTCGATTATGACCCTGAATTATGCTCGACCCTCATTTTCGAATCCCGAAGCGGTCTCTACGTGTATGCTTCCTACCCGCAAATGTAATCCACACCCATATAGTGAACCTAACTATCCTATCCTAATTGACACCTAATTAATGTACACAAGAGTCACCCCATACGCATCGGGTGTGCGACATGCTCTCAAATTTAGCTCACTCGGCCTCATAGACGGGGTTCGATAACCAAATAGTGTCGACATCCTCTACGCACGCCTTTAGATATGGCTTTAGGTGTTGGCCATTGACTGTGAACGTGTTCCCCCCTTTTAGATCTTCTAATTCCACAGCTCCTCGGGGAAACACGGTCTTAACAACGAATGGCCCAGTCCAATAGGACCGTAATTTACTCGAAAATAGATGATGACGGGAGTTATAGAGGAGTAACTTTTGTCCAGGTTGAAACTCTTTCCATCGAATAATCATTGCGTATCTCCTCTAACTCATTCAGTTGAAGCTTGTGAGCTTCACCGGTTTTGTCCATATCATAATTAAACCTCTTGATGGCCCAGTACGCTTTGTGCTCTAACTCAATAGGGAGATGGCAAGGTTTTTTATACACAAAATGGAACCGGGACATTTCGAGTGGGTTCTTGTATGTGGTGCGGTAAGCCCATAGGGAGTTGTTCAATATTAGGGACCAATCTTTCCGGTTAGGATTGACGGTTTTCTCGAGGATGTTTTTGATCTCACGATTCTCCAACTCGGCCTGCCCATTAATTTATGGGTGATATGTCGTTCCAACCTTATGAAGGACCCCGTACTTTTTCATAAGTTTCTCAAACGGGTTGTTGCAAAAATTTGTGCCATTATCACTGATTATCGCTTTAGGTGCACCCAAGCGAGAAAGTACGTGTTCCAGCAGGAACTTTATCACTACTTTATTGTCATTAGTCTTGGTAGCTATAGCTTCCACCCACTTAGAAATATAGTGTACCGCGACTAGGATGTATAGGTATCCAAAGGAAGGGGGAAAAGGGCCCATGAAGTCAATACCCCAGAAATCGAAAACCTCAATGATGAGAATTGGGGTTAATGGCATCATGTCTCGTTGGGTAATATCCCCTATCCGTTGACACCTGTCATAAGATTTTCAATAATTGTTTACATCCCAGAAGCTTGTGGGCCAGTACAAACCGCTTTGGAGAATTTTAGTGGTTGTCTTTTTCACGAAAAAGTGGCCTCCACATCCTTTCGAATGATAGAATTGGATAACTTTTGGAATTTCATCATCCGGTATGCATCGTCGAATGATTTCATCGGCACAATATTTAAAAAGGAATGGATCATCATAGAAAAACATGCGCGAACAAATGATGAACCTCTTCTTATCTTGCGGTGTCCAATCGGGAGGGAGGGCTCCCATGACGAGATAGTTCACTATATCAGCAAATGAGGGTAAAAAAAAGTGGCAAACAGCTGCTCATAAGGAAAATACTCGTCTATGGGTGTAGGGTCGCTAGGTAAGTCGGATGAGAGACTTGATAGGTGATCGAACACGATGTTTTCTACTCCTTTTTTTTATCTTTAATGGAGAGATTAAACTCTTGTAGGAGTAGGATCCACCTTATGAGGCGCGACTTTACGTCTTTCTTTGCATGTAGATATTTTAAAACCGCGTGGTTAGTGAAACAGGTGATGGGGGAACCGATAAGATAGTACCAAAATTTGTCTAGAGAAAAAAATACTCCTAGAAATTCCTTCTCCATGGTGGAGTAGTTTAGTTGTGGTTCGATGAGAGTCCGACTAGCATAGTAGATGACATGAGCATTTTTATCTTTCATTTGGCCTAAAAGAGCCCCTATCGCCTAATCGCTCACATCGGACATAAGCTCGAATGGTAAGGACCAATCCGGAGCTTGCATGATGGGAGCGGAAACAAGCACGCTCTTTAATTTTTCAAAAGCACTTTGGCATGCTTCATTCCACTCTAATGGGGTTTCCTTCATTAGAAGGTTGCTTAAGGGTCTAGCGATTGCGCTAAAGTCCTTAATGAACCTTCTATAAAACCCTACGTGGCCCAAGAAAGATCGCACGTCCTTAAGAGATTTTGGTGGGGGTAGTCCAGATATGACATAAATTTTTGCTCGATCAACTTTGATCCCTTTGGATGACACAATGTGGCCAAGAACTATACCCTCAGTTACCATGAAATGGCATTTCTCCCAATTTAGCACTAAGTTCTTTTCCACACATCGGGCTAGTACTTTTTCAATATTGGATAGACATAGATCAAAAGAGGTGCCAAAAAAACTAAAGTCGTCCGTAAACACCTCTAGCCCTCTCTCAACTATGTCACTGAATAAGCTCAACATGCGCCTTTGAAAGGTCACCATTTCATTACACAAGCCGAATGTCATACGTTTGTAGGCAAGCATTCCAAAGGGGAAAGTGGAGGTTATATTCTCTTGTTCAAGTACATCTACCTCAATCTGGTTATATCTGGAATAACCATCTAGGAAGCAATAGTAAGGGTGGACCATTACTCTTTCAAGCATTTAATCGATAAATGATAAGGGGAAATGGTCTTTCCTAGTTCCCGCATTGAGTTTCCGATAATCAATGCAAACGCGCCACCCGGTGGTGGTACGTTGGGGAACTAACTCTCCCTTGGAATTTTTAATCACATTCATACCCGACTTCTTCGGGATGACTTGAATGGTGCTCACTCACTTGCTATCCGAGATTGGGTAGATAATCCCTGCATCTAACAGCTTTATGATTTCAGCTCTCACCACATCTTTCGTTGTGGGGTTTAGCCTTCTTTACATTTCTCTCGAGGGCTTAACATCCTCTTCGAGGTGAATCTTATGGGTGAAAATCAGTGGGCTTATCCCCTTTAGATCATCTATACACCAACCAAAATCACTTTGGTGCTTCCTCAAAATCTTTAAAAGCTTACCCTTCCCTCATTCTCTTTATCTAAGCTAGAGGAGATAATAATAGGAAATGTCTCACTTTCACACAGGAAAGCATATTTAGTGTTGGAGGGTAGTTTCTTCAACTCGAGAGTCAGGAATGAATCGCTAGAGGGCACCAAGCGTGCCTCCCTTGGTGGTAAATCTTCGAATCGATAAACCTAACTAACATCCCTCGCGTCCTCGTCCGATGCTCTCTCATCGAGTAAGCCTCACAACTCCTCAATCTCTCTCTCGAACTCGGTATAAGCTCCCTCGCTCTCGTGACTAGACACTAAGAAAGCTTCTAAGGCATCTCCATCATAATTTTCCTTAAAGTGATCTTCTACGATCTTGTCAATTAATCTCACCGTGTGAAGATCATCTTCTTCCCCTGCTTGTTGGGCTATGTTGAAGATGTTTGTTTCTAAAGTCATATTCCCAAAAGTGAGTTGCATCTGCCCATTTCGAGTATTGATCAGTGCGTTAGCCATAGCTAAGAATGGGTGCCCAAGAATAATGGGAACATGATTTTTCAAGGTGAAGGAGGGTTTCGTGTCCCAAATAACAAAATCTACCGGGAAGTAAAAAGTGTCCACTTGGACTATCACGTCCTCAACTATACCCCTCGGTATCTTCATGGTTCGATCCACTAATTGGAGAGTGATTCTTGTGGGCTTAAGATCACCTAGATCAAGGTGCCTATAAATTGAATAGGGAAGGTATTGACACTTTCCCCCAAATTGAGTAAGGCCTTTTCGAATTTATTCTCTCCAATGGTGCAGGAAATGGTGGGTGCACCGGGATCTTCATATTTAGGTGGGAGATCGTTAAGAAGAACATAGCTCATGTTCTGTGATAGGAATACATTTTTCTTTACCTTCATCCTCCTCTTGACTGTCAATAAGTCTTGTATGACTTTTGCATAGGCTAGAATTTGCCTTATTGCATCGAGGAAAGGTAAGTTCAATTTCACATTCTTAAGGATTTCTAGAACTTCATCACCCCTTTATGGAAAGGAACCAATATTTGAGGAAATGTCACAATGGAGGGTGGCTTTACAACTACCTCGGGCTCACTGTGTCTTTCTTTTCACTTTTGTTTAAGGGGATATCTTCGGCCTCTTTTGTGCCGGGCGAATTCTCCTTTACTTTTGAAATGTCGAGTGGGGGAGGTAATAAATCAACAACTTTCCCACTACGAAGAGTGGTTACATCTTGGCAATGCCCCTGCTATTCTGTAGAGGTGGAGAGATGACACAAGGTTGACCTTGGGGAGGTCTTTGGCCCTGGGCAGGAAATTTTCCTTTCTCTTAGATACACAACGATGCGTGCTACTTGGAGATGTGCGTATTAATGTCAGCGAACATGCGTTCATTTCTAGCATTAGTTGCACTTTGAGAATTTATGAACTGGTTTATTGTATCCTCTAGATTCCTTCGTGGTGGAGTTACATCTGGAGCTGGATATGGTGGTGCTTGTTGGTATTTACGAGGTGGTGGAGGTGGGACAACTTGTGAATGTGGGTTCATCGCAGCTTGTCGTTGTCCATAGTTAAAACCAGGATGGTTTCTCCATGAAGGGTTATACGAGTTACCATGCGGGGCGTTAAAATTTCCCTTGAATCCTCCTATAGCATCTACCTGCTCGGTGTGCATGGCCTTGTAGGCAGAAATCATCGGGCATGCCTTTGTGGAATAGCCTGCCTTACAGATAGCACACACCTTTTTCTTTCGAAACACTACTGGATCCGGAGATATATCTCAACCGTCCATCAAACCACTCTTTTATATCTCTTTAAAATTGATGGAATCGACGGTCTATTAAGGTATTACCATCTAAATGGTATAGACCGAATGCAGCCAGTGTGATAAATTCTTGTCTAGGCCGGGCTTGGGTATTAGGATCATATGTGTCCCATGTTTGAGTAGTCTCTACGACATACCTAAGATGGGCCTCAGCATCGCTAGAGTTTAAATCCGAAAAAGGTCTTTCACACATTATTTGCACAAGTTGTTTGGAAGCCACTGTTAACCCACATGGAAGAAAGAGATCCCAAGGTGTTTGCTAAAACCATGATGGGGGAATGCGCTTACCAACTCTTGGAAACGTACCCAACACCTGTCAAAAGACACATTATCATGTTGTTGAAAACTTTGGATTTAAGTTTTGGCAGAATTGGTCTTGTGCTGTGGATAGAATTTTGAGATAAACTTGGATTGCATATCTCTCTAGGAAGCTACAGAGTTCGGGGGTAGAGACCATAGCCAGGTCTTGGATTTATCCTTTAAGGAAAAAGAAAAAAGTTTTAGACGAATGATATCCTACGTGTAAGTGATGCCACTAAGAATGTGTCTCAGAAGTGCGTACTCTCTAGGCTCAAGTGCAAGCCTGTCGCTCAAGTAATAATCTGATAAGTCGGGTATCGATCCTCAGGGAAATAGGACAATGGAATTGTAACGGCGTTGGATAGACGAAGAAATCCTAACTCTGACCCTAAAAAGAAAGGAAAAGATGATTTGTTTTGAGAATTGGCTACAACTAAATGCAATTTTGAAATTATGAACGAAATGCAACTATTTTAAATTACCTAAAATACTACAATGAATGATTTAAAACTCAAACTATATGATGAAGAAAACAGGATGGGAATAAAATCCCTCAACCCTAGTGTATTGATGGTATAAAACTAATCATAAATTTAAATGGTTAATTAGATCCAGAATTTAGTACTCCAAAGCATTATGTATATGAGGTTCAAGCCCGCACCATACTTAATCAGAGGACGAATAAATCGTTATTGCGATAGTTACACTCGAATTGCATTCTGAAGCATCCCGGTTATCCTGAAGCAAACGAGATCCAAAGATCTACAATTGTCGTGTTTCTACGCAATACGATCATAATAAACCATTAAATTTAGAGGATTAATTTTATACGCATGCAACTACCACATCAGGTTGAGTTCATGCATCCCGACCTTAGAAATCTAGCCTAACATGGTGAAATTAATGAAAACGATTGCTGAATTGCAGGAAATCATGATTAAACTAAGGGAGAATTGAAGAATGGTGTAGAAGGAAGATTAGACAGAAGAAAGTAATCAACTAACTTACCAAAACACTAAAAGCATCAACTAAAATTACTTGTAATGACAGAAATCTGAACAAACTTCAATCTTGGAATTAAAATTGCGACAAATCTTCAAACTAGGGTTTCTAAGTAAAAAGGGAAAAATTAGATAAATTTTTGACCCTCAGAATGATAATAAATCGGGTTTAAATACCCTATACAACTTTAAGAGTTTTAGCTTAACTAGGACTCTCCATTGGAGGAAGAGTAGGAAAACAAAATTGCGACAATCGGACCGGTCAGGTCCTCCTTCGATTCGATTTTGCTTGTGTTCGGATCGGTTCTTTTAATTTCTGGTCGGATCGATCTAGTACGGATCGGTTTGTTTAATTTCCCTGAGCTTCGATCCGTCTTCGGTCCGGGGTTCACTGGAACTTTTGCATTTCGGATCGGCCCGATTCTTCTTTGACTTTTTTTTCTATCTTTGACTGCTCATAACTTTCACACCGGAACTCCGATTGAGGTGTCGTTTCTTCCTATGTACTTGTAAACTTGATATATTCAACTCTTGTTTAGATGCCTCATTTGAATTCCATGTAAAATTACAACTTTTGCCTTTTGACTTTCCTTATTTTCTTTCTTTATTCTTTCGATTTCTTTCTTTCTTTGTTGACATCAAATACCTGTAAAATTAGTACAAAATACTAGAAACTTGGGGTACTTGTTAGAATAAGTCAATTGCAAGATTATGAGATAAAATCAAATCTATTACGTTGTTCGAGGTGCTAAAGTACTAAATTAAACGGATAAATTTGGAAGAATTTATGCCTAATCAAATCCCCCTAACTTAGAACTTTGCGTGTCCCGAGCAATGTAAAAGAATCCTAGAAAGGCTCAACTCTTGAAAATCATTTTACTGGGATAGAATACCTTTTTCGTAGGCAAACGATTGCATTTAGCGTATGCAACAAGCCTTTAAAATCCTAGGTTACCCTAGTAGGACGAGTTGTGTCTGGTGCGGGTTTGCAGAGAATATACCCACAAAATTCGACTCAAAGATTACTCAAAATACGCAAAAATTGTGTAATTCAAGCTTTTCCATAAAATAATCATCATCAAGTCATGTTCAAGAGTCTCAAATCATAGTGCGTGTGTACGAAGCCAGAAATTTGACCGCGAATTTCCACCGAATGACCATTATGTTACTTATTCGAAAGTTCGTTTTGATTTCAAATTCTCACGGGATGCTCTCTCAAATGAATCACTTGGAATCTGGCTATTCTCTCGGTGTGCGTGATATAAAGAGTAAATATAATGGAACCAAATTCACGCACACAAGTAGAAAGACGAAAATTTTATAATGATTGGATATCATCAACAGAATATGGTCATTGGGAAACGGGAACATCGCCTCTTTTTCATGAATTTAATCTCTTTTATTATCTTTTGGTGTCTTAGCTCTCCACGCGATAATTAACCTATCAATTCGGACTCGGTTAGGACTTTTCGGGCTATGGGTGTATTGGGTAAAATGGGAATGGTAAGGAAATCTAGAATGGAAATTTTTTCTTATGATGTCCATTAGTGCGTTTTCGGGCTTTTGCTCATTTTCTATTCCTTTTCTATATTTTTTCTGTTTTTCACTTCTTTTCTTTTCCTGCTATTTTTGTTGAGCGTTTCTATTATTCTTCTTGCCCCTTGTTATGCACTTTTCGGACTTTCTTGATGACATTACCAATTTTTACAATTCCGGGCTACTTGGGTTTTTCGGGTTACCAAATGAAAATGATAAATTTTATTCGGTTCAATTGGGTTATCAAGGGGATAATTTTTCACATCTTTTTATGGCTAATATTTTTGGGTAACAAACGCTGGCCTACTTCGTTGTCCGAATTACTTATTAATTTACCATATGCGCTTCGAGATGAATTTAATTTAGAGATTTGTAGTTCGCTTTTCAAGGTAATATCACACACATTTCCCAAAACCAATCAAAGTGAAAGACTTAAGATCCTCGACGACTTATTAAGCGCTAAAAAGAACTTTGAGTTAACAATTAACTCGGATTGATTTATAATTTTCACAAAAATGAAAGGCTCGAATTTCACTGGAGTTGTTAATCTCCACACTTATTCGTTAAGTCGTTAATTTTTGCTCAATTTCCATCTTTGGTCAATTTCGTCTTTGTGTATTGTGTTGTTATAATTTGAGACTTTAAACCGATTTTTAATGATATTTTTGAAAATTTTGAATTCCAATTTTTATTTATTTTGAACAAAAATTATTTTTGGATTTTTTAAAATTTTATGATTTTTTTAAAATTTATGGGCATTTTTGAAAATTTGTGAAGTTGGCATTTTTGAAAATTTGTGAAGTTTTAGAAATACGCACTTGTCACTCCCCCCCCCCCCCCCCTAACTTAGACTTTTGCATTGTCCTTAATCAAAAGGATGAAAAGCTAAACAAGGCAAAATAAGAAGTGAGATAAATAAAACAAACAAATGTAGAAAATGCGTACTTTAATATAAGGACTATGGTACAATAACAGGGAAGAGCATACAACTATGTAACCTAGTCAAACAACTAAAACTGCCATATCAACCAAGAAAGCTTCACTGGGGCGGTGGGTGGGAAGAGCTAGGCGCATCGGGTCCATAAGGGTCATAAACGTAGGATGGAAATGGCTCATTTGGATCCCCCTGGCGTCTATACAAGTCTGCTTGGAAACAAAACATCATACTTGCATCACACCGGTAGTTGGTCATAAAGTTGATGAATCTCGTCTTGAGGGCCGATATTTTATTAGTGAGCTCTCCACCCGCCCATTCGAAATCTGGGTTGTCTTCTTCTTCGGCCGACTCTTCATCTACACCCACTTCTCGTATCTCCACATCGACATCGGCCTCTCCCTCTTCCTCACTCGAGGCATCACTAGCCTCGTCATCACTTTTACGCCTCACCCGAAGGATAGCTAGCTGTTTGGTGCTCCGAGTGCTGGTTCCCTGTCCAAAGGGACCGGGGAGGCGAGTACAGTCCAGCGAAGCCTCAATGCTAGCGTCTTTGAGAATGGAGGTAATCAAGCGTGCATATGGAAGTGGGGTAATACCTTTCTCATCCATGGCTGCAACGAGAATGTCAGCGTATAGGGTGCGAGCTAGGTTAATGGAAGTGTTGGGATCCAAGAGGTGGTATGTCAATGTCGCTTGACGGGGACGCATTGCGGAATCGTTGGAGGTTTGCAAAATGTTAGCACACACAATTTGGAATATGAGGCATGCTTTCTTATTAAGCCGGCCAATAGGGAAAGTTTCCCCCCTCCAAGCAATGCCAGGGGCAATTCACTCCATAATCAGTTCCTTGGATACCGGGGGAACATTCCTTGGGTATGTGTAGTCTTAAAGATCGAGAATGGCATATTAACCCAACTTGGCAGTGAGAATGGCCAAAGAGAAGGGAATGACGGTACCATCGACATAGGCTTGAGACTCGAATTGGCCCGTTTGAACAAGGGATCCATAGAAAGAGCGAACCTCGGGGGACCAAACTATTTTGTATGTTTCATTAAGTAAACGGCACCAACCCCTAGGCATGAAGAGGGCGGTGACAAAATTGGGTAGCCCTGTCCATTGGACTGCTCGCTCCATGTGGAGTTTGAGATCCGAACTAAAGAAACGGTTACACCAACGCTCCTATTGGCGGGAACAAAAATCACCATGGTCGGAGGGTAAGATTTCAGTTGAGTCGTATTTGACGGGGGCAGATCTTTGGGCCATTATGACAAGGAGAGGATGATGGAAAAATAGGTAGAGAGAAGAGAGAAGTGATGCAATTGAAGGTGTGGAGAAAAATGGAGGATTTGGGTGTGTATTTATAGGTGAGGAGTGTGGGAAGGGTTTGGAAAAGGAGGGAAATTGTTTGGATGGAAAAGGGGATGAATTTGGGAGGGAAATTAAGGGGGAGGAAGTGGTTGGACGAATTTGGAGAGAAGAGAATGGATTGGGGAGAAGGGGGTGTACCTAGGGAAGAAGGAAAGACTGCAGAAAACTGGACTGATCCGGCTGTCCCAGGATCGAACCGATTCGGTCTTTTTATTTTTTTAAGTTCTTTAGATACCGGATCGATCCAGCTATAAAAGAAACGAACCGATCCGGGTTGGACCGATCCGGCTCGAAAATAAAAGAATCGATCCGGTTCTTGCACTGAGCAGGATTTCACCCCCTAACTTAAATGCGATCGGTCTCTCCGAAATTTTTTGACGTGCAATAATACTTCCTATCAATTTTGGATTCAACACCCTCTCGATACCTATGGTAAAACAACTCGACTCATTCTCCTGAAACATGTGAATGCTCCATCCTTATTGTATCCTAATCCCAGGGACTCTCACTACTCACGCGACTCTTATCTACTATACACAAGAATTCATTTTATACGTGTCGGCGGTGCGATGACCTCACTGTAGCAGCTCATTAGACCCCATAAACGGGGTTCGACAACCAAACAGTGTCGACTTCTTCCCCATACGTCTCTAGATATGGATTTAAGCGTTGTCCATTTACTTTGAATTTATTTCCCCCTTTTAAATCGTCTAATTTAATAGCTCCATGTGGGAATACATTCTTTACAACGAACGGGCCAAACCATCGTGATCGCAACTTTTTCGAAAAGAGATAAAGTCGAGAGTTATAGAGAAGCACTTTTTATTCGGGAAGAAACTCTTTGCATCGAATGATATTATCGTGAGCGAGTTTCATCCTTTCTTTGGAAATTTTTACGTTCTCGTACGCATCATTGCGTATCTCTTCTAACTCATTTAATTGAAGCTTGCGAGCTTCACCAGCCTTATCCATGTCGTAGTTCAACCTTTTAATCGCCCAATACGCCTTGTGCTTTAATTCCATGGGAAGATGGAAAGGTTTTCCATACACAAAGAGAAATGGGGACACGCCGAGAGAATTTTTGTATGCGGTATGATAGGCCCATAGCGAATCATTTAATCTAAGTGACCAATCTTTCCGGGTAGGATTGACGGTCTTTTCAAGAATGTTCTTGATCTCCTATTTCGCTAGTTCGGCCTGCCCGTTCATTTGTGGGTCATACATCGTTCCAATCTTGTGAACGACGCCATACTTTCTCATGTGCTTCTCGAATGGCCTGTTGCAAAAGTGGGTGCCATTATAGCTGATTATCGGTTTTGGAGCGCCGAAGCGGGGAAGTATGTGTTACTATAGGAACGTAATCACCACTTTGTTGTCATTTGTCTTGGTAGCTATAGCTTCCACCCATTTGGAAACGTAGTCGATCGCAACAAGGATGTATAGGAAACTAAAGGAAGGGGGAAAGGACCCATGAAGTCAATACCCAGAAGTCAAAGATCTCTATAATGAGTATCGGGGTTAATGGAATCATGCCTCATCGGGTAATAGCTCCCATCCTTTATCACCTATTGCACGATTTACAGGCATTGTTCACATCCCGAAATATTGTGGGACAATAGAGGCTGAATTGAAGAATTTTAGCGGCCGTCTTTTTTATCTAAAAGTGGCCTCCACATGCTAACGAATGACAAAACTGGATGACTTTTAAGATCTCGTCATCCAGTAAACATCGTCAGATGATTTGGTCGGCGCAATATTTAAACAGGAAAGGGTCGTCATAGAAAAACACGCGCGACCAAGTAATAAACCTCTTCTTATCTTGCGGTGTCCAATCGGGAGGGACGGCTCCCGGGACAAGATAGTTCACTATATCCGTAAACCAGGGCAAAGAAGAGGTGGCAAAAAGTTCCTCATCCGGAAAGTATTTGTCTATGGGTATTGGATCACTAGGCACGTCGGACGAAAGCCGTGATAAGTGGTGGGCAATGAAGTTTTCTACTCATTTCTTATCTTTAATGGAGAGATTAAACTCTTGTACGAGTAGGATCCACCTTATGAGGTGCGGCTTTACGTCTCTCTTCGTAAGTAGATATTTCAAAGTTGTGTGGTTGGTGAAGAAAATGATGGGAGAACCGATAAGGTAGGACCGAAATTTGTCAAGGGAAAAGACTACTGCTAGCAACTCCTTTTCTACGGTGGAGTAATTGAGTTGCGGTTCGATAAGAGTTAGCCTAGCGTAGTAGATGACATAATCATGTTTGTCTTTTCTTTGGCCCAAAACAACCCCTATCGCATAGTCACTAGCATCACACATAAGTTCGAATGGTGAGGACCAATTCGAAACTTGCATGATGGGAGTGGAACCAAGCATGGTTTTCAATTTTTCAAAAGTGCTATGGCATGATTCCGTCCACTGAAATGGGGTGTCCTTCATGAGTAGATTGCTTAAGGGCCTAGCGATGGCGCTAAAGTCCTTAATGAACCGTCGATAAAACCCCGCGTGGCCCAAGAAGGAGCGCACGTATTTGAGAGATTTTAGTGGGGTTAGATCGTCTATGACATCTATCTTAGCTCTATCAACTTCTATCCCCTTGGATGAAACTATGTGTCCAAGAACTATTCCCTCAGTGACCATAAAATGGCATTTCTCCTAATTTAACACTAAGTTCTTTTCCACACACCGGGCAAGTACCTTTTCTAATTTTTCAAGACAAAGATCGAAAGAGGTGCCAAAAATGCTAAAATCGTCCATGAACACTTCAATTACTCTTTCTACCATGTCGCTAAATAGGCTCAACATGCACCTTTGAAAGGTCGCGGGTGCATTACATAAGTCGAATGGCATACGTTTGTAGGCAAACATACCAAAAGGGCAAGTGAAGATCGTTTTCTCCTGGTCAAGTACATCTATCTCAATTTGGTTATATCTGAAATAACCATCAAGGAATTAATAGTAAGTGTGGCCCGCTACTCTCTCAAGCATCTGATTAATAAATGGCAAGGGGAAATGGTCTTTCCTAGTTCCCGCATTGAGTTTTCGGTAATCAATGCAAATGCGCCACCTGGTGGTGGTAAGTTGGGGGACAAGCTCTCCCTTAGCATTATCAATCATTGTCATGCCCGACTTCTTCGGAACAACTTGAATAGGGCTCACCCATTTGCTATTCGAGATTGGGTAGATAATCCCGGCATCCAATAGCTTAATGATTTCAGTCCTCGCCACCTCTTTCATATTAGGGTTTAGCCTTCTTTGCATTTCTCTCGAGGTCTTGACATCCTCTTTGAGATGGATCTTGTGGGTGTATATCAAAGGAATTATCCCTTTCAAATCAGCAATGCACCAACCAAAAGCACCTTTTTGCTTCCTCAGAATCTTTAGCAATTTAACCTCCTGCTCTTCTTCTAAACTAGAGGAGACAATAATAGAAAATGTCTCGTCCTCTCCTAGGTATGCATATTTAATATGGTAAGGTTCTTCAGTTCGAGGGTTGGACATTTTTCGCTGGAGGGAGCCATGCGTGTCTCCCTCGGAGGTAACTCCTCGAACTGAGAAACCCAACTTACATCTCTCGTGTCCTCATCCGACGCTTTTAGTAATTCTCTTAACTCCTCAACCTCCCTCTCGAGTTCGGTGTATGTACCCTCACTATCGTGGCTCGACACTAAACAGGACCCTAGGGCGTCTCCATAATAATTTTCCTCAAAATACTCCTCTACGATCTCGTCTATTAAGCTCACTGCGTGAAGATCATCTTCTTCCCCCATATGTTGGGCGATATGGAAGATGTTAGTCTCTAAAGTCATGTTCCCAAAAGTGAGTTGCATTTACCCATTCCGAGTGTTGATAATAGCGTTAGCCGTAGCTAATAATCGGCGCCCAAGAATGATGGGAACATGATTGTTCAAAGTGAAGGAGGGCTCCGTGTCCCAAATAAAAAAGTCTACCGGAAAGTAGAAATTGTCAACTTGGATGATCACGTCTTTAACTACACCTCGTGGGCTCTTTACGCTTCGATCCTCTAATTGGAGAGTGATCCTTGTGGGCTTAAGGTCACCCAGATCAAGTTGCCTATATATGGCGTAAAGGAGAATATTGACACTTGCTCCCAAGTCAAGTAAGGCCTTTTCAATTTTATGTTCTCCAATGATGCAGGAAATGGTGGGTGCACCTGGATCTTTGAATTTTGGCAGGAGATCATTAAGTAGGATGGAGCTTACGTTCTATGCTAGAAAGACGTTTTTCTTTACCTTCATCTTCCTCTTCACTGTTAACAAGTCTTTGATGACTTTTTCTTAAGCTGGAATTTTCTTAATGTCATCGAAGAAAGGTAAATTTTAGATTTACTTGCTTAAGCATGTCTAGCACTTGATCACGGGGGTTTCCTTTGTGGGAAAGAACCAACCTTTGAGGAAATAGTGCTGCGGTGGGTGGTTTCACTACTACCTCGGGCTCACTACTACCTTATTTATCACTCTCATTCAAGGGGACATCTTCGGCCTCTTTCGTGCCGGGTGAAATCTCCATGTCTTTGGTTGCATCATGTGGGAGCAGTGATAAATCAATGACTCTCCCACTACGCAGAGTGGTCACATCTTGAGAGTGCTCCTGATGTTCTGTAGAAGTGGAGCTAACACTAGTTTTACCTTGGGGAGGTCTTTGGCCCTGGTCCAAAAACTTGCCCTTCTCTCGGATACTCCATGATGATTGCATTTTTGAAATATTTTCATTTATGTCGTTGATCATGCGACCATATCTAGAATTGGTTGCATTCTGGTTATTGATAAATTGGTTTATCATATCCTCGAGAATTCTCCGCGGTGGAGTGATATATTTTCCTTGAGGTGGTGGTGCTTGCACATGTCCTTGCATGTATGGATCTTGTTGAAAGTGTTGTGGTGGAGGAGGGGTAACATGTGAATTAGGATTCATCGCATCATGTTGTTGCCCATAGCTAAAACCAGGATGGTTTTTCCATGAAGGGTTGTAAGAATTCCCATGCGGTGCACCAAAATTACCCTTAAATCCTCCTATACCACTGAGTTGCTCTTGAAGCATCACTTTGTAGGTGGTTATAGTCAAGCATTCCTCAGTTGAATGACCCGCCTCATAAATCGCGCACACCTTTTCGATGGGGTTTGGGATGTGTGCCATTGGTCCTCGCCCATAAACCTCACATTGGTCTCGCAGTCATTTCTCAAGTACATCGAGTCGACTGTCCGTCATAGAATTCTTTTCTATATGAAATAGGCCAGACACCGATGAAGTGGTGGTCACTTGACTATTTTGATTTTGAGCATTAGGGTCAGATGTAGCCCAAGATTGGGTAGTCTCGACGACATACCTCAGGTGAAGCTCAATATCGTGGGCATCTAAGTCGAAAAACGGACCACTACCCATGGTTTCAACGAGTTTCTTGGAATTAATGTTCAGTCCATTATGGATAAAGGAAATGATTTACCCTTTATCAAATCCATGATGGGGGCATGAAGTAAATAACTCATTGAAACGCTCGTAGAATTGATTGAACGACTCATTTTCTAATTGTCGAAAAGTTTGAATTTGAGCCTTGATGGAGTTCGTTCGATGTGGAGGAAAGAACTTCTTGAGAAATTTAGATTGCAACTCATTCCAGGATGCAATCCATCTTGGAGGTAAAGACCATAGCCAGGTGTTAGCCTTATCTTTTAGGGAGAATGGAAAGAGTTTGAGGCGGATTACCTCTCGTGTGCAAGTTTCATCATTGAGGGTTTCACACATATACTCAAATTCCCTGATATGGAGATATGGCTTTTCAGAATCCATCCCATAGTAGTGGGGGAGCATATAGATCATCCCATTTTTAAAATGAAATTGCCCTGCATTTTACGGGAGTATAATGCATCCTGGAGTGACAGTGCGCTCGGGATATAAGATTTCTCTCAAAGGGTGGTATGGGGCTTGTTCCTCACCAACGACTGCACTATCGTTCTGCGACATGTCTATCTCTCTCAAAGATTCGTATCCTCACTTGGTATACTCGAAGAGTGCTCTAAAGTGTGTACTAAGAGGGAAAATGGAGTGTTATTTGAGATAGAGTGTGACAGTGTGGGAGGTGAAACCCAGAATTGTGGAGCGTTAGGAGTGTGAGGGCTATCAGGGTCGTACTCAACTATTGGATTTTCCTGAATGTGGATTGGAGTATTACGGGGAGTTGGAGTGAGTTCAGAATTTTGCATTAACGGGCTTATGAGAGATGATGATGAATATTCTTATGCTTTCTCAAATTTTTATATGTTTTGGGATTTTTTGGAAATTTTTGGTTAAAGTTTGAGATTGACTTAATCTAATCCTAAGTCTACCTAAGTCCCCGGTGGCGCCAAAAACTTGGTGCGACTAAGAATGTGTCTCACAAGTGCATACTCTCTAGGCTCAAGTGCAAGCCTGTCGCTCAAGTAATAATCCGATAAGTCGGGTATCGATCCTCAGGGAAATAGGAAAATGGAAGTATATCGACGTTGGATAGACGAAGAAATCCTAACTCTGACTCTAAAAAGAAAGGAAAAGATGATTTGATTTGAGAATTGGCTACAACTAAATGAAATTTTGAAATTATGAAAGAAATGTAACTATTTTAAATTACCTAAAATACTAAAGATGAATGATTTAAAACTCGAACTATATGATGAAGAAAACAGGATGGGAATACAATCCCTCAACCCTAGTGTATTGATGGTATAAAACTGATCATAAATTTAAATGGTTAATTAGACCCAGAATTTAGTACTCCCAAGCATTACGTATATGAGGTTCAAGCCCACACCATACTTAATCAGAGGACGAGTAAATCGGTATTGCGATAGTTACACTCGAATTGCATTCTGAAGCATCTCGATTACCCTAAAGCAAACGAGATCCAAAGATCTACAATTGTCGTGTTTCTACGCAATACGGTCTTAATAAACTATTAAATTTAGAGGATTAATTTTATACGCATGCAACTACCACATCAGGTTGAGTTCATGCATCCCGACCTTAGAAATCTAGCCTAACATGGTGAAATTAATGAAAACGATTGTTGAATTGATGGAAATCATGATTAAACTAAGGGAGAATTGAAGAATAATGTAGAAGGAAGATTATACAGAAGAAAGTAATCAACTAACTTATCAAAGCACTAAAATCATCAACTAAAATTACTTATAATCACAGAAATCTGGACAAACTTCATTCTTGGAATTAAAATTGCAACAAATCTTCAAACTATGGTTTCTAACTAAAAAGGGAAAAATTAGATAATTTTTTCCGCCCTCAGAATGATAATAAATCGGGTTTAAATACCCTATAAGACTTGAAGAGTTTTAGCTTAACCAGGACTCTCAATTGGAGGAAGAGTAAGAAAGCAAAATTGCGACAGTCGGACCGGTCTGGTTCTCCTTCGATTCAGTTTGGCTTGTGTCCGGATCGATTCTTTTAATTTCTGGTCGGATCGATCCGATATGGATCGGTTCATTTAATTTCCCTCAACTTCGATCCGTCTTCGGTCTGGGGTTCACTAGAACTTTTCATTTCGGATCTATACGATCCAGATCGGTCCGATTCTTCTTTGACTTTTTCTTCTTTCTTTGACTGATTATAACTTTCACACCGGGACTCCGATTGAGGTTCCGTTTCTTCCTATGTACTTGTAAACTTGATATCTTCAACTCTTATTTAGATGCCTCATTCGAATTCCAGGTAAAATTACAACTTTTCCCTTTTGACTTTCCTTTTTTTCTTTCTTTATTCTTTCAGTTTCTTTCTTACTTTGTTGACATCAAATACCTGTAAAATTAGTATGAAATACTAGAAACTCGGGGTACTTGTTAGAATAAGTCAAGAACAAGATTATGAGATAAAATAAAATCGATTACGTTGTTCGAGGTGCTAAAAGTAACTAAATTAAAGGGATAAATTTGGAAGAATTTATGCCTAATCAGTAAGCTTGGTCATTCGTTGTGTCGCACGACTCTTCGAACTCGCGGATATGCAGGTATGGTTTCTTTGAATCCATGCCGTGAAATGTAGTGAGAATTTTTATCATCCCATTGCGAAAGTGGAACTAACATCGCACTCTCCAGGAAAGAGTACATCTTTCATGGGATGATAGGGTAGATCTCCCTCTCCAGTACTGAAACTCATTACGTCCGACATCACACTCGCGCTCTCGTTGAATGACTCGGTATACTCACTCGTTGTCCTAGAGGTGTGACTCGAGGGTTGAATTAGTGTGTAACTATCAATAGAGTGCTCAGAAGTAGGAAGTGGAAATCAAAATTGTGGAACGCGAGGTGTGTGGGGGATTTCAGAGTTATACTCAACAATCGGGTTTTCGTGGATTCTGGTTGGAGTATTGTGACGAGTCTGAGTATGTTTAGGATTTTGAATTAAAGGCTTTTGAGAGATGATGATTTTTTTTTTTGGATTTTTGGTCAAAGTTCTAGATTGACTCGATCTAACCTAAGTCTATCTAGATCCCCGGTAACGACGCTAAAATCTTGACGCGACCACAAATGTGTCTAGTGTGCATGCTATGTAGGCTCAAGTGCAAGCCTATCGCTCAAGTAATAATTCGATAAGTCGGGTATCGATCCTCAGGGAAATATGACGACAGGAGTCGTGACGACGTTGGAAAGATAAGGGTAACGTAGCTTTGACTCTAAAAGAAAAGAAAAGATGATTTAGGGGATGAAACAACTACAACTAGATGCAAATTTTAAAGTGACGATTAATGAAACTAGCAACTAACAATATGCAACGATGCTAATTAACTAAATGCTGATGATAAATGGACTAAAAGTTTAACTATGAAATGAGAACAATAGGTCGGATTACAATCACCCTCACCCTAGTAATTCATTTCGTAGCATACTAGATTCGGAATTAGAATTTTAAACGAATCCGGTCTTTAGTACTCCCAAGTATTACACATATGAAGGATCGTAGCCCGCACAGTATGTAAGAAAAGGATAAGTAAAGTGGTGTCTCATTAACCAGTATGCGTGTCACACTCTTAAGCATCCCGATTACCTAGGGCAAGTGAGATCAAAAGTCCTATGACGGTTGCACTAGTTAGACAACACAATTCGTCTAAGATTTTAATTCAAAAGTCTATTTTCACTATCGTGAATTACATCAGGTGGGGTTCATGCACCCTATCCCTTAGAAAATTAGCTGAATATGTTAAAACAAGAAGAAAACATGGTTTTGAAATAAGAAAACATCTTAACTACTAGCTTAGAACTAAGGAGAATGGAACAATTATAAAATAAAAAATTAACTATAGTAAAAATAAAAGCAAGAATGGCATGAATATACTTGTATTGCAGAGACTTGAAATCCAAAATCCTTATAGCATAAATCTCTATGAAAATCTAGGGTTTCTTGACTACCAAACTTTTCTACTCATACTTAGCTAACCTAAAAATCGAACTCCCATTATTATGTAACAAACTAGAATAAATAGCTACAAAATTTACAAGAGTTTGACCCCATAAAAACTCTGAGAAAAAGAATAAAATTTGAAGAAAATCCCAAGCGGTCTGAACCCATCGGGCAGGGCGGTCCGGACCGCTCCGTATTTCAAGACAGTGTTCCTCAACTTAGGGCGGTCCGGATCCTTTTTGGGAAAAAGGTCCCTATCGCCCTCCTTTTTGAGACAGAGAATTTTTTCAATGAGGTACGGATCCTTTTTTGGGAAAAAGGTCCAGATCGCCCTCTATTTTGGGATAGAATCTTTCTTTTGAGGCGGTCCGGATCCTTTTTTAATAAAAGGTCCGGACCGGGTCTCTTTTTCAACCAGGGGATTTTTCCTTGTTTCCTTATTAACTTCATATCTTTGTAACTTGATCACTGGAGGTTGCATTGACTTACCGTTTCTTCCTAAGTTCTTGAAATTGAATTATCTTCAACTTTCTAGTTGTCCTCAACTCCAAACGATGGATACAAATTTACAAAATTACCCTTTGACTTTCCTTCTGTGACTTTGATAATTTCTTATCCAGTTTCTTTCTTCCTCAATGCTTCAAATACCTATAAAACTTAGGAGAAATACTCGAAACTAGAGGTATTTTTTAGAAGGAGTTAGTGTCAAGGAATAGCGATAATTGCACTCATTTTTCATTATTCGAGATGGTAAAAGTCTCTAAATTAAAGGGCTAAATTGGAAGAATTTGAGACTAATCATTCGACAAGAAGGGAAAGCTAGTGCCGAGATATGTAGGACCATAAGCTAGCGTTGAGATATATGGGACTATTTTTTATCATTGATAGGGTGGGACCAGTGGCATATAGGATGGGACTACCGGAGCACCTATAGTGGATCCACGATGTGTTTCACATGCCATCGCTAAAGCAATACCAGAGGAGTGAGAGGGCCTTCTGCCATCTTCTGTCATGTTCCATTAGAGGAGATCGACTTGCATCCAAATATCTTGTATAAGGAGAGACTAATGTAAATACTTGATTATAGTGAGCGTAAGTTACGGTCTATAGTGGTAACCTTGGTTAGAGTTCAGTGGGGGCACCATAATGTTGACGAGTTGACGTGGGATCAATAGCATGACATGCGCGAGAAGTATCTAGAGTTATTCACTGCAGGTACGTCCCAATCTCAAGGACGAAACTCCTTTTAAAGGAGGGAACTATGTAACACCCCATATTTCTGAATATTTAAAATTGAATTAATTCGGTTAATCTTAAATTACGCATATGACGTAATTTAATGGAACTAAATATTATGTGTTGATTAAAATATTAATTAGAGAGAGAATTATTAATGTTTATTGAATATAATTACTAAGCGAATAGCAAATAATTATTTATACGTCATAGCGAGTGACGGGGACATGATAGTGTATATCTCAACAGGGTATCGAGTGTAGACTATATGAGGTCGAGATAGGAAATTAATTTAGAATGACTTGGATGATGATTTTGAGGTCACGGTTAATTTCGAAATGGTCAAAATAGTGTACCCGGGGGTAGTATTTGAGTCTCTGGGCCTTTTTAGTCATAACCGAGCTTATATAGGGGTATTCAGGTCATTTGGGCTTGGCCCATTAGCCTAAATTTGGGAATTGGGATTGTAAACCTAAGGCTAACTAGCTAGGGAAATAATAAAACTCTTTCAAACCCTAAGAAATTGAAAGTGGGGAGAGGGGAGAGGAGAGACCATTAGAGAGGGAGAAAAGAGGTTTCTTGGAAGATCCAACACCTTTCTTGCGTCATCTTTACCACCGGAGTGAAATCGGGAGGAAAGGAAGGCATTTTTATCACTCATAAAATGAAATCAGACCTACAATTGATAAGATACGTGTTTATCTTGCATGTTTATAATGAGTTATAATACCCATCTATAGTAGGGTTCTAAATTTGATGATAATTGATGATGTTCTTGAGATTAAATGAATAGAACTCATGTTTTAGGATATGATTGCATGTAAATGAATCCATGTATGTTGGTAGTATGAAATCATAACATGTATGATGATAAATATAAGAGAAATATGGAAATATGGATGATTAAGCATGAAGAACACATCAAATAGGGTTTTGGGTACAAATTTGGGTTTTAATCCATTCTTGAGTAGAATTTATATGGATTTAATGTTTTAGTTACGTTAGAAATTGCATATATACTTTTAATTGATGTTGGGATAAATCATATTTGGAGTTTGGGTATGTTGCATGAAGATTTATGGGTTAAAAATGGTGGGAAAGATGACTTGTGACATTTAGAATTGAATCGGCTCCAAGAGAGAATCGATTTGATAGGAGAATCGATTCGGCCTCTTCATTGAATCATTTTCATTACCCAGAATTGCCCAGTTTCTTTTATTTATGCCCATAATTTGTGAATAACTAATCGAGGGATTTTTGAATTATGTTTAAACTAAAGTGATGGGCATAGTGGATTTTAGTAGGCTTATGATATAGCTTAGGCCTAGCCAAAATGGGAGAATTAAGGCTACAACCTATTGGCCATAATATGCAAATTAATAAATTTACATGCATTAGAATGGGTCATAGAGAGTATGAGTGAACCTAAGATCAGACTAGTAGTAAAGAGATGTTATAGTTGTTGATATTAATTAAGGAGTTACTAGGACCCTTTGGGTGGTGAGTGGTACTCGGGAATATATGAAAAGATATTATATGAGTACGTTGAGTATGCGAGAGATATATACTATGTACGGATTAATATGATGGGTTGTGTGTATTACTACTTAAATATATATATATATATATATATATATATATATATATATATATATATGTGTGTGTGTGTGTGTGTGTGTGTGTGTGTGTGTGTGTGTGTGTGTGTGTGTGTGTGTATGTGTGTGTTGTGTGAATACCTATTTTTGTGATTTGATTATGTGTGTGAACATACCTACGCTTCCTGCTATCACGGGAGGTTCCACGCAGAGGGTGATCCCACCTTGATGATTCTAGTGAGGTCTGGATGTGTGCCTCAGAATATGAAACTTACGGAGGCTCACTAAGTGTAGTGTATTAATGGGAATGATGTGTCATTTGGGTACGTTAGGTATGTGCATATCCCAAATTCTTGAAACCATGTTCGCATCCATTGTGTGTTGATTGATTTTGGGTTCGAAGAGACATGCCAAACCAATAGTCCTTGATTTGGTACGAGAGTTACATAAACTTGATAGCAGATATGCCATCATCACGAGGGCCATTCTGGGGATGCTATAGTTGTATAAATTATATGTATATTAAACATATACAAGTGTAATTTATCTACTTATGTGTAATAATAGGATTAATAAATTGTGTATATCTAAAAGTAATATGAGAAAAGAGACTTAAATAATTGACTCAATAATAATACGTGTATAATATTAATTATTGATACCGTGGTAGCATGTTGTATGTGTAATACGAGGGAGCTAGACCTTTTGTGAATAGTTAGATGTGTTATCTAGTTGGGATGGGTAACATAGCTAGGTAGGAGACGTTAGGTGTGAACATTAGTTGAGAGGTGAGGAATTCAAGGGATTGTACATTGAACTAGCGTGTGTATATAATAACTGATTTAAACTGTGATTTAAATACTTGCAAAATATTTTCAAAAGGTTTTATTGGGCTCTGACCCGTATCAAATCCTTTTTCCAAAACCTTTGAAGAGTCCAGCCACAGGGCCTCCCGTCTTGAGGATTCTTTCAAGGGATGCATAGTTGCAATACTTGCAGAGGCTTGCAGGAGTCCCTTTAGACTCTCCAGGTTATTCATTTTTAGTTAAGAGTTCTTTCAGTATTTCATTTGGGCGTGTTTCCCCTTCATACTATTCTATAATTTGGTTTATTTGTCAAACTTTATTGAGATTCCGTTTTATTTACTTGAGATTGTAATTGGATTACTTTTTTTGAGAACTGATGATTTATTCGGTCTTATTTAATTATATATCTGACGTGTGATCATTCAAACTATTATTGTATGGATGGGTTGGTTAACTATTTTATTTTCTCTTGTTGTTAAATAAATGGAAGATAAAAATTTAGCACTAGCTTAATTTGACATAGGTGATTAGTAATTAAATTTTTTTTCAACAGTGATGCTAAGAATGTGTCAGATAAGGTTATTGTTTATTTTAATAAAGAACTAATCACCCGTGGTTAAATGGGTGGGGTGTCACAAGGTACCTCAGGTACCACAGGTAATGATGACAGCCACAGAGGTCATTAACATTGTGGCACGGGCAGTTACTACCGCATTATTGTACTGACAAGATCATCATTTTCAATTGGTAGGGACCAAAAAACAAGGGATTTTATCCAGTCAGGCATGACAGGAGGTAACGATGGGCGTGGAGCACCGAAGTAGCAGACTAGTCAGCAGCAGGGGAGAGATTCCTAGTCGGGGGATTCTTCTAAAAGATTTCCTCCAAGGGACTTTAGGCCTAATGACAATGGATTTAGATCGTTACAGTAAGATCATTATCATCAGCACCAAGTGCAACATTGATAAGTTCGTCAGGGCCATTAGGGTCAAGGGAACAATGGAAATGGCTAACAGAGCCAAGGCCACCAGGACCAGCGACAGGGGCAAACCCAACAGGGCCAACAGAGCCAGGAGTAAGGATATTTCAAAATGAGGTGTTTTAGATGTGGAAAGAAGGGCCACATGAGTCAAGATTATCCACATAAAACGAGGGAACAACCTCAATTTAAATAACAGTGCCAAAAGTAGAAGAACTTCGTTAGTCATTATTTTAATTATGGGAAGACGGGTCACGGAAGAAATATTTCCCATAACAAGGAAGGAGGGCAGTAGGGCGTCCCATAGGGGAAACCATTACAATAGTTCTTGAGTTAGCTCTAGTAACAGTATTACGACCAGGAACCATCCGAGCAATCGATGCCATTGGTGGTGAAAGGAACGATATTATTTTATTATTATTTATTTTATCCTTGGGTAAAAGGGGGTAGCTTTTGAGTGATATGGTTGCATCACAATATATTATTATTAACACTAAAATTTACGGGTGAGTTGGGTTTAGTGGGTGCGTTGGAAGAATCAACCCACTACACCAAAAACAGGAAACTGGCACGGTTTAAAACCGTGCCAGACGCAATCTGGCACGGTTTAAAACCGTGCCAGAATCAGGCGTGCCAGATTTTCTAGCGCGGTTTAAAACCGTGCCAGATTTTTCAAACTGGCACGCTTTTAAACTGTGCCAGTTTTTTAATCTGACACGCTTTTGGCACGCTTTTAAACCGTGCCAGATGTTAAATCTGGCACGCTTTTGGCACACGCCAAAACCGTGCCAAATTATCTTTTTTCTGGCACACTTTTGGCACGGTTATAAAGCGTGCCAAATTATTTTATAAGCGTTCTCATTTTTATGCATTGGCACTGTTTTGGCACGGTTTAAAACCGTGCCAGATTTTTCAATTAATTAAAAAAAATAATAATAGGAACCAAATCTGGAAAATCTGCAAATTCCAAATTTGGTAGGAAAAATATTTATTATTTGCAAAAACAAAATCAAGAAAATTCACAAATTATGAATATCGCAGGTTGTTGATAAACTAATGTGCATACAAACTTCAAAAAATTACAGGAGATAATACCAATATAAAGCAACACATGACGATACAAGTCAACAATAACTTCAAAAAATTATAAGAGTTAATAGTTCCCATATAAAAAAAAAATGGGCAGAGTTTCCTCTATTTTTTGAGCATTCCAAAACCTGCTAACATAAAATATGCCCATATAAAGCCCGCACGGCCATAAAAGTCAACAATAAAACTACTATAGCCAGCACGACCATAAAAATAAACCATAAAACTACTGAAGCCTGCTCGGCCATAACACAAAAAATAGAATCCAGAATATTAACGACACTAAATACACAATCCCCCTGTTGTAAAGCATTGACTTCTTCGTGCGTTCCAAGTGGATAAAAGCTAACGATTGAATGTCATCCTACAAAAAAAATAAGACACAAAAAAGATACAATATTAGTAACCAAGTCATTTTAAAAAAAATCATATTCAAGCAAAAAAATTGCATATACAAGAAGAAAAATTGCATATACGACTACGCGGTCAGTTCCTACAAGTTACATTGGTCCCATGCGAGGTGTTCGTGCCACCTACGGGGTCGTTTGGGGGCTGGTTTGGGTTTTCACCCTTTAACGGCCTATTTTCAAGTCTAAGTGTGATTTTTGAAAATTATCGTCATAATCTCAAACCGGGAGACCCGAGATGACGCGGTCAGTTCCTACAAGTTATATTGGTCCCGTGCGAGGTGTTCGTGCCACCTACGGGGTCGTTTGGGGGCTGGTTTGGGTTTTCACCCTTTAACGGCCTGTTTTCAAGTCTAAGTATGATTTTTGCAAATTATCCTCATAATCTCAAACCGGGAGACCCGGGACGACGCGGTCAGTTCCTACAAGTTACATTGGTCCCGTGCGAGGTGTTCGTGCCACCTACGGGGTCGTTTGGGGGCTGGTTTGGGTTTTCACCCTTTAACAGCCTGTTTTCAAGTCTAAGTGTGATTTTTGCAAATTATCGTCAGAATCTCAAACCGAGAGACCCGGGACGACGCGGTCAGTTCCTACAAGTTATATTGGTCCCGTGCGAGGTGTTCGTGTCACCTACGGGGTCGTTGGGGGGGGGGGGGCTGGTTTGCGTTTTCACCCTTTAATGGCCTGTTTTCAAGTCTAAGTGTTATTTTTGCAAATTCTCGTCATACTCTCTAACCGGGAGACCCGAGACTACGCGGTCAGTTCCTACAAGTTACAATGGTCCCGTGCGAGGTGTTCGTGCCTCCCACGGGGTCGTTTGGGGGCTGGTTTGGGTTTTCACCCTTTAACGGCCTGTTTTCAAGTCTAAGTGTGATTTTTGCAAATTATCCTCATAATCTCAAACCGGGAGACCCGGGACGACGCGGTCAGTTCCTACAAGTTACAATGGTCCCGTGCGAGGTGTTCGTGCCTCCTACGGGGTCGTTTGGGGGTTGGTTTGGGTTTTCACCCTTTAACGGCTTGTTTTCAAGTATAAGTGTGATTTTTGCAAATTATTGTCATACTCTCAAACCGAGAGACCCGGGACTACGCGGTCAGTTCCTACAAGTTACATTGGTCCCGTGCGAGGTGTTCGTGCCTCCTACGGGGTCGTTTGGGGGCTGGTTTGGGTTTTCACCCTTTAACGGCCTGTTTTCAAGTCTAAGTGTGCTTTTTGCAAATTATCGTCATACTCTCTAACCGGAAGACCCGGGACTGCGCGGTGAGTTCCTACAAGTTACAAGGGTCCCGAGTGAGGTGTTCGTGCCTCCTATGGGATCGTTTGAGGGCTGGTTTGGGTTTTCACCCTTTAACGGTCTGTTTCAAGTCTAAGTGTTATTTTAGCAAATTATCATCATACTCTCAAACCGGGAGACCCGGGAAGACGCGATCAGTTCCTACAAGTTACAATGGTCCCGTGCGAGGTGTTCGTGCCTCCTACGGGGTCGTTTGGGGGCTGGTTTGGGTTTTCACCCTTTAACGGCCTGTTTTCAAGTCTAAGTGTGATTTTTGCAAATTATCCTCATACTATCAAACCGAGAGACCCGGGACGACGCGGTCAGTTCCTACAAGCTACATTGGCCCGTGCGAGGTGTTCGTGCCTCCTACGGGGTCGTTTAGGGGTTGATTTGGGTTTTCACCCTTTAACGGCCTGTTTTCAAGTCTAAGTGTGATGTTTGCAAATTATCGTCATACTCTCTAATCGGGAGACCCGGGACTATGCGGTCAGTTCCTACAAGTTACATTGGTCCCGTGCGAGGTGTTCGTGCCTCCTACGGGGTCGTTTGGGGCTGGTTTGGGTTTTCACCCTTTAACGACCTGTTTTCAAGTCTAAGTGTGATTTTTACAAATTATCATCATACTCACAAATCGAGAGACCCGGGACTACGCAGTCAGTTCCTACAAGTTACATTGGTCCCGTGCGAGGTGTTCGTGCCTCCTACGGGGTCGTTTGGGGGATGGTTTGGGTTTTCACCCTTTAACGGCCTGTTTTCAAGTCTAAGTGTGATTTTTGCAAATTATCGTCATACTCTCTAACCGGAAGACCCGGGACTACGCGGTCAGTTCTTGCAACTTACAATGGTCCCGAGCGAGGTGTTCGTGCCTCCTACGGGATCGTTTGAGGGCTGGTTTGGGTTTTCACCCTTTAACGGTCTATTTCAAGTCTAAGTGTTATTTTTGCAAATTATCAACATACTCTCAAACCGGGAGACCCAGGAAGACGCGGTCAGTTCCTACAAGTTACAATGGTCCCGTGCGAGGTGTTCGTGCCTCCTACGGGGTCGTTTGGGGGCTGGTTTGGGTTTTCACCCTTTAACGGCCTGTTTTCAAGTCTAAGTGTGATTTTTGCAAATTATCGTCATACTCTCTAACCGGAAGACTCGGGACTGTGCGGTCAGTTCCTACTAGTTATAATGGTCCCGAGCGAGGTGTTCGTGCCTCCTACGGGATCGTTTGAGGGCTGGTTTGGGTTTTCACCCTTTAACGGTCTGTTTCAAGTCTAAGTGTTATTTTTGCAAATTATCATCATACTCTCAAACCGGGAGACCCGGGAAGACGCGATCAGTTCCTACAAGTTACAATGGTCCCGTGCGAGGTGTTCGTGCCTCCTACGGGGTCGTTTGGGGGCTGGTTTGGGTTTTCACCCTTTAACGGCCTATTTTCAAGTCTAAGTGTTATTTTTGCAAATTATCGTCATACTCTCAAACCAGGAGACCCGAGATGACGCGGTTAGTTCCTACAAGTTATATTAGTCCCGTGCGAGGTGTTCGTGCCACCTACGGGGTCGTTTGGGTGCTGGTTTGGTTTTTCACCCTTTAACGGCCTGTTTTCAAGTCTAAGTGTGATGTTTGCAAATTATCGTCATACTCTCTAACCGAGAGACCCGGGACTATGCGGTCAGTTCCTACAAGTTACATTGGTCCCGTGCGAGGTGTTCGTGCCTCCTACGGGGTCGTTTGGGGGTTGATTTGGGTTTTCACCCTTTAACGGCCTGTTTTCAAGTCTATGTGTGATTTTTACAAATATCGTCATACTCACAAACCGAGAGACCCGGGACTACGCGGTTAGTTCCTACAAGTTACATTGGTCCCGTGCGAGGTGTTCGTGCCTCCTACGGGGTCGTTTGGGGGCTGGTTTGGGTTTTCACCCTTTAACGGCCTGTTTTCAAGTCTAAGTGTGATTTTTGCAAATTATCGTCATAATCTCAAACCAGGAGACCCTGGACTACGCGGTCAGTTCCTACAAGTTACATTGGTCCCGTGCGAGGTGTTCGTGCCTCCTACGGGGTCGTTTGGGGGCTGGTTTGGGTTTTCACCCTTTAACGGCCTGTTTTCAAGTCTAAGTTTGATTTTTGCAAATTATCATCATAATCTCAAACCGGGAGACCCGAGATGACGCGGTCAGTTCCTACAAGTTACATTGGTCCCGTGCGAGGTGTTCATGCCTCCTACGAGGTCGTTTGGGGGATGGTTTGGGTTTTCACCCTTTAACGGCCTGTTTTCAAGTCAAAGTGTGATTTTTGCAAATTATCGTCATACTCTCAAACCGAGAGACCCGGGACTACGCGGTCAGTTCCTACAAGTTACATTGGTCTCGTGCGAGGTATTCGTGCCTCCTACGGGGTCGTTTGGGGGCTGGTTTGGGTTTTCACCCATTAACGGCCTGTTTTCAAGTCTAAGTGTGATTTTTGCAAATTATCGTCATACTCTCTAACCGGGAGACCCGGGACTACGCGGTCAGTTCCTACAAGTTACATTGGTCCCGTGTGAGGTGTTCGTGCCTCCTACGGGGTCGTTTGGGGGCTGGTTTGGGTTTTCACCCTTTAACGACCTGTTTTCTAGTCTAAGTGTGATTTTTGCAAATTATCGTCATACTCTCAAACCGAGAGACCCGGGACTACGCGGTTAGTTCTTACAAGTTACATTGGTCCCGTGCGAGGTGTTCGTGCCTCCTACGGGGTCGTTTGAGGGCTGGTTTGGGTTTTCACCCTTTAACGGCCTGTTTTCAAGTCTAAGTGTGATTTTTGCAAATTATCGTCATAATCTCAAACCAGGAGACCCTGGACTACGCGGTCAGTTCCTTAAAGTTACATTGGTCCCGTGCGAGGTGTTCGTGCCTCCTACGGGGTCGTTTGGGGGCTGGTTTGGGTTTTCACCCTTTAACGGCCTGTTTTCAAGTCTAAGTGTGATTTTTGAAAATTATCATCATACTCTCAAACCGAGAGACCCGAGACTACACGGTCAGTTCCTACAAGCTACATTGGTCCCGTGCGAGGTGTTTGTGTATCCTACGGGGTCGTTTAGGGGTTGATTTGGGTTTTCACCCTTTAACGGCCTGTTTTCAAGTCTAAGTGTGATTTTTGCAAATTATCGTCATACTCTCTAACCGGGAGACCCGGGACTACGCGGTCAGTTCCTACAAGTTACATTGGTCCCGTGCGAGGTGTTCGTGCCTCCTACGGGGTCGTTTGGGGGCTGGTTTCGGTTTTCACCCTTAACGTCCTGTTTTCAAGTCTAAGTGTGATTTTTGCAAATTATCGTCATGCTCTCAAACCCGGAGATCTGGGACTACGCGGTCAGTTCCTACAAGTTACATTGGTCCCGTGCGAGGTGTTCGTGCCTCCTACGGGGTCGTTTGGGGGCTGGTTTGGGTTTTCACCCTTTAACGGCCTGTTTTCAAGTCTACGTGTGATTTTTGCAAATTATCCTCATAATCTCAAACCGGGAGACCCGGGACGACACGGTCAGTTCCTACAAGTTACATTGGTCCCGTGCGAGGTGTTCGTGCCTCCTACGGGGTTGTTTGGGGGCTGGTTTGGGTTTTCACCCTTTAACGGCCTGTTTTCAAATCTAAGTGTGATTTTCACAAATTATCGTCATACTCTCATACCGGGAGACCCGGGATTACTCGATCAGTACCTACAAGTTACATTGGTCCCGTACGAGGTGTTCGTGCCTCCTACGGGGTCTTTTGGGTGCTGGTTTGGGTTTTCACCCATTAACGGCCTGTTTTCAAGTCTAAGAGTGATTTTTGCAAATTATCGTCATACTCTCTAACCGGGAGACCCGGGACTACGCGGTCAGTTCCTACATGTTACAATGGTCCCGTGCGAGGTGTTCGTGCCTCCTACGGGGTCGTTTGAGGGCTGGTTTGGGTTTTCACCCTTTAACGGCCTGTTTTCAAGTCTAAGTGTGATTTTTGTAAATTATCGTCATACTCTCAAACCGAGAGACCCGCGACTACGCGGTCAGTTTCTACGAGTTACGTTGGTCCGTGCGAGGTGTTCGTGCCTCTTACGGGGCGGTTTGGGAGCTTGTTTGGGGTGAAATCACCTATAACAGTCCAATAGCTATACACCTCATGACCACATGAGTAAAAAACTTATGTCCATAATAAGTTATACTTCTATGTCAATATGGACTCACTGCGAGGTGTCATTAATTGTTTGTACTAAATCTCAATAGTGTAAGGCATAATTACTATCAAGTGGCATAATTTTGAAAAACTAACACATGTTATTCAAACTCCATTCATTAGAACTCCTATCATTGAAAGAGGTGTAATGATGTGGGAATGCTCACACAACTAAAGTTTTTTGCTTTGTGACTTCAAATAATAAGTAAATATTCTTATAGAGTTTCTCATAGTTGAGCCAATTACGTCTTGATTAAAGCATAAAATCACGTAACTTTAATTTTACTTCCATAACAAAACTTCAAATATGAAAACACCTAATTAAAAAAAAAGTGTTAAACCCCATAACCATATATACACTAAAGGACACGCATATATAAAGTATTGCACATATATAAAATTATATATCTTATTAGACGTAAAATATAATACTAGAGTTTTACCTGTCCAGTAGCGAGTTAGTGGGATTCTGCATGTGAAAGTTACATTACTTGTAATTCTTTAGCCTTGGCCTTGCTCTGAAGCTACTTTTACATATAAACTACTAATATCCTGACCTACAATACGTTAATGAGATCAAAATTAACCAGAGAATAAACTAGAAAGAAGTCAAGTCCAAAGGGTATGAACAATAAGCTTACCTTTGTATCCATGCTAACTAAATCCTTAGCACAAGTGAACAGTCCAAATGGATGCTAACTACATCATTATATACAATTCAATTACAGAAACTTATTGAATGGTTTCTCACTGGACAATAAAAAAAATAAAGAAAAATTCCATATAGTGAATACTTACTTACAGTTATTGATATGCCCCCAAGCCCTAGGTGATTGCTCACAACAACATTCCGGCTTTGGCACTATTTCATCAACCAAACATAGAGCTAATAAATTTAAAGTGTATAATTACATGTATATACATACATGTGCAAATATACATATTCATACCAATCAAAAGCTGATCTTTAGTGCACTTCTTCCCTTCCACCTTCAAGTACACACACACTATATGCACGCACACATATATACATAAACAATCAATTCATTGATGAGACACTAAGGTGTTAAAATGACAATATACAAACATATATACACACACACACACACACACACACATACGCGTTTTGGTAATTAATTCTAATTCTAATTATAAAATTCTCTATATACCTTTATTTCTCATTTTTTTCCCCTAAAGTTTTAGTGAAATAATCTCATTTTTATTTAATTTCCACCCTTCCAGCTCCAAATCTACACACAGACAATCAACTCATCAACGAGACACAGGGCTGTAAAAAGGAAAACATAACAACACACATTGCATTTTGGCAATTAATATTCTGATTTTCCCTCAAGCTTCAATGACAAAAATTCTATATGTATTTCATTTCTTCCCTACCAACTCCACATACATGAACAATCAATTCATCAACAAGTCACAAAGGAGTCAAAAAGAAAATCTATAATCACACACACACATATATATACACATACACAAGTGTACGCATCCTGACGATTGAAATACCTGTGTTGGTTTGATTTCATAAATATTGTGGATGATGGAGGCGACAGTGAGGATGAGCGCCGGGTAGTGTGGATCGTGGAGTATGGACAGTGGCGGACCCAGGATTTTTGGTAAGAGGGTGCGAAAATTTTCAAGCAATGTCGGGGGTTTGGGGGTGGTAGGCCCCGCGACGATTTTTTTAGGTTTAACATTGATATTATCATAAAATTGTACTTCAGCATTGAAAATTAACTGAAAAATTAACATTGAAATTTGAAATGTCTCCTAAATATTTCTACCATCTCCCTAAATACTAAATTGGACATAAATAGACATGATAACCCATATAAAAACACGATTAACACGACAAGTCACGATAACATAACTAACACGACTCATAATTATGGCACGATACGAACACGACATATCGTGTCAATTTCGAGTCAATTTCACGTCGTTTCGTAGCGTCTCTTCGTTTCGTCTCTAAAATTATTGCCCCTACTAAATACGATAGCCCTAAATATTGAATAGAAAAATACAATACCCCTAATTTCTAACATTGAACAAAAAATACCACTAAATATTTCTAACATTTAAAGATTTGAGAAAAAAAATACTCCTAAGAATGAACAGTGTTAATTTCCTAAATATTTACAAATGAACACAAAAGTACACCTAACATTAAATGATTTAAATCTTTGAAGGAGCACAAAAATACTCTTAAATATTTAATTTAAATGATTTAAACATTTGAATAAAAAAAGATTTAAATATTTAACTAAATAACATACCTGTCGTTGAGATTAGTTCACTGAAAAACATGAAAGATCAAAATTTCATCATTCAGACACCAAATTGAAGATCCATATTGATTTCTATAAAACTGTTATGTCAAACTTTCTCCTCAGTTAATGGAAGTTACAGAACAATCCACGATGGACTTGAAAAGCCCAAGTTTGTATTGATTCTGGAGACAAAAATATTGTTGTCATAGACCCCCAAATATCCCCCCAAAACCCCCTTTTAACAAATTTTAAACACTTACGTCTACTAATTTTCTTCTTGTAGAAGTTCACGCTAGTGACACAACGAGTGGGCCTAACAATAAATTATCCTTAAATGTTTAGAAATTGTTAACAAAGTAACTAATTGATGGAAGAAATGGTTTGTTATCTGGACCTTGAATACTGGTTTATTCTCTTGTCATGTAGATAACGAATGTTGGTTAGGGTTTCGGCATCTATTCCACAAATATCCATTTCACATATATGCAATTAATTCGTCAGGTTTAGGCCTCAATATATTTCCTATATCGGTACAACAATACCAACTTGTAATTGAATCAAATGAAAGAAATTTAGAAACTAAACCTCGAGTGGAGATTGTTGTCGGAAGTTTGGTGTATTGGTGAATCATCGGCTGCCATTTAGATTCAGACACTAATTTTGTTTAGTTCCTCTTTTAGGTATAGCACCCGCACCCACTTCTCTCCTTTTAGGCGGAGAAACTCTCGGAGATACAAAAGAGCGAGGGTCGTAGAGGCGTTTGAAAGGATGGAGCAGCTCGGTTTGAAGCCAGAATTCTCTAATGACAACAGGTGAGAGGCTGTGATGAAGAGGCGGCGGCGGGAGGCTGCGATGAAGAGGCGGCGGCGGGAGGCTACGATGAACAGGCGGCAGCGGGTAGCTTCGATCGGGGTTGCCGAGTATAGAGAGAGAGAGAGAGAGAGAGAGAGAGAGGGAGATTTAGTCTCTTGAAAAAAATAAAGATTGTCTCTTGAAATTTTGGTTCCCCCCTCAAATTTTGGGGTGTTATTTTTTTTAATGAAGTGTACTCATATTTGGCACGGTTTAGAACCGTTCCAGAATCTGACACTGTTTTAAACCGTGCCAGTTTATGATTAAACCGTGCCAGATTTTGGCACGGTTTTAAACCGTGCCAGAATCTCCTTCCCTCAGCGTGCCAGATTAGCATTTTTGGTGTAGTGACTTTATTATTATAAATATATATTTACCGTCGGGTAGCAAGGCCCTTGGGTGCCGCCTAAAGGGGAGAAACTAGGGACACTAAAAGGATGTTTATATCGTGTAATAGTTTTTCTCCATTTGATAGTTATGAGGGTTGAACATATTATTATTCTGACTATTGACTAAGTTAGTGAAGGTTTAATGGTGGACTGTTATAATAAGACTATCATATTCGTTGTTTTAGGATATGATGTATTATTTTGCAAGGTATCACATGAAAGAGGATGAGGCCTGCACATACATTATATTATAAAACAGACTATGGAGAGTATATTTGTCTTGTTATGTTTGATCTCGGTGCGAAGGGACTTTTACCAATGTGATTCAGGGTATATCGGGTTTACGATTGAGCGAGAGATCGAGGAGCTCGTTATTGATTTAGCGTCGATGACTTAGGGATAGGGCGAGCTCAACATTGTATGACTCCTTTAGAGATGTAGGAGTTTAGAATGAGACTTATATATATGGGGATAGGATTTTAGGTTTCCCAATTATGCGCTTTGGGGAATACGGATCTCGATGACCAATAATGCGAGATAGTAGTGTATCAGGGGATTCCTTTTCTGAATTTTGCTTATGAGATGTCCCATGCATGAACCTTAGTGAGCATTGAGAGTTAGGATATGTGTGGTAATTAGGGCATGGACTTAGTAATTTAGCTATTGCACGTATGTGTGGACAACTGTGAGTGAGAATTATTTTATAATTTAAGGCCAATGGAGCCGGATAGTGGTATATACGAGGCATTATGGAACGTCTGCATCACCAGCGGGTCGGTGGGGAAATCTCGAGAATAATTATTTTGAGAATAATAAGGTAATTGAGTATAACCTTACTGTATATTCATACCAAATATGTAAGGCCTAATTGGATAAATATGTTACGTTTGGTATAATGATGCAGATATGCACAAGATATATGGTGTATTGGCGCCCTCGTTAGTTGGATTTTCAGTATCGTCCATGATGAGAAGATGTGGAAATGTATGTGTGAACGTACGCGTATGGGTAAGTTAAAAGTAGATTTGGAATAGTAGGATGGATAGAATCTCATCAAGGAGAAGTATTAGTCCGGATATGGGTATAGCAAGGAGAGATATCACATAAGAGATGGATTCAAAGACTGTATAGATACAGTTTAGGTATCTTTCTATCCAAGGAAGGATCCATTAGTTTTGGGATGTCGAGCGGAGTTTCGCAGTGGAAAGTGTTGCGGATACCTTCCACGAATGGGTGGATAATTTTACTAAACAAGAAATATTTGCAAAGGAGTGCCGTTTGTTTAGGATGACCACTGTCAGTTATCTTTCGATGAGATAAAGTAAAAGTTATCTTCAGTATCTATGCTCATAGTACCTAGAGGAGGAGTGGAGTACCGTGTTTACATAGACACATCCTTGTAGGGACTTGAAGGTGTACTACCGCAGGCGTAGAAGGCTATAGATTATTCATCTCGTAAGCTTAATCCCCACGAGAAGAATTACCCCACACATGACCTTGAGTTAGTAGGGGTTGTGTTTTCCTTGAGGATTTGGAGGAATTACCTTATGGGGGAGTAGTTTACCTTGATCATGAACCATAAATCACTTTAGTATCTGTTCACACAAAAGGATCTGAATATGAGGCAGAGGATATGGTTATAATTAATAAAGGATTACCATTTGGATATTCAGTATCATCTTGGGAAGGCTAACGTGGTGGCAAATGCATTAAGCCAACGACCTACTAGGTAAATATCAGAGGTTTGGAAGGCGAAGTGGAGTGAACTTCAACATGATGATGAGGCCGCCAGAGCTTGTATGTCTGTGTTGGATATCACTCCCGAGATTGTTATGTGGGTGGGGAAATCATAGGTAGGGAATTAATTTTGCCAGGATAGAGTACTCCCAATTATTAGTAGAGGGGGAGGAGTCCTATTCGATCAGTTTCGAGGGAGGTTTGTGCTTCAATAGGAGAATCATTATTCTGGAAGATGAGGATTTGAGGTATGTAATGATGATAGAGTCTCATGGGTCAAGGTTTGAAGTACATCTTAGTGGGTTAAGATGTACTAGGATATGCGTTGACAGTACTGATGGTCGGGGATAAAGCGGGACATAACAGAGTTTGTATTCAAATGTGTTACCTGCTAGCTAGTGAAGTTAGACCACCAGAGGCTGATAGGGATGTTGCAACCACTAGAGGTTCCAGTGTATAAGTGGGAGAGTATCTCGATAGACTTCATTATCAGGTTACCGATATCGCATAGAGGTCATGACTCCATATAGGTGATAGTTTGACTGTGGTGGCCCTTTTTCTACCGATTCACATCGATTATAACACGAGGAAGTGTGCATAGTTATTCATTGCAGAGATAGTAAGGCTTGATGGGGTTTCAATTAATATCATGTCGGATCGGGATAAGATATTCGTGTTACACTTCTGGCAGAGTTCTTAACAGGCTATGGGCATAAATTTAAGTACCGTGTATCGTCCAAAGATAAATGGGCAGACGGAGCGAGTTAATCAGATGTTGGAGGATATGTACTCAATTTTTAGGGAGGATAGAAGCATTACCTTCCATTGATGGAGTTTTCTCATAATAACTCCTACCAGTTCACCATTGACATGGCGCTATTTAAGGCACTGTATGGACTACCTTGTCATTTTCCCTCTTGCTAGTTAAAGGTGTGGGACAACAGACGGTTAAGGTCGAAGATGATTCAGGATACTATTTCCATAATTGATCTTATTCGGGGGAGCATTCGTATAGCTCAGGACAACCAGAAGAGTTACGTCGATGCATGACTAGGTTTTGGTATGGGTGTCTCTTATAAAGGGAGTCATCAGGTTCGAAAAGAAAGGAAAGTTAGCACCAAGGTATGCAGGATCTTTTTGATTATTGAGAGAGGATACCAGTTCCATATAGGATGGGCTTACCAGAGCACTTACAGCAGATTCACAGTGTGTTCCACGTATCATTGCTGAAGAGGTATTGGAGGAGTGAGAGGGTTTTGTGTCACATTCCATTAAAGGAGGTAGACTTGCATCCAGATATCTCCTACGAGGAGAGACCAATTCTTATACTTGATCATAGTGAACGTAAGTCATCGGCTAAGGTGGTGCCCTTAGCCCGAGTTGATGTGGGAGCGGGTGGATAATATGTGAGAGAAGTATCCAGAGTTAATTACCGTAGGTACGTCTAAATTTCAAGGATGAAATTCCTTTGGAGGGGGAGTATGTAACACCCTGTATTTTTGAACATTTAAAATTTAATTAAGTCAAGCATTTTTAAATTACACGTGAGCAGTAATTCAACTAAAATAAAATATTTTGTGTTTACTAAATATTGATTGAGTGAGAAATTATTATCAATATTTGTGGAATAAATTTACTAAATGTGTTGCAAATAACATGTGATAATTATTAGTGAGTAATATCAACGGGACTATGTTATATCTCAATCGAAAATCATGTGTAGACTATGTTAAGGTCGATATAGAAATTTTACTTAGAGTAAATCGGATGGTGATTTCGAGGTCACGGTTGCTTTCTAAGGGGCCGAAATAGGAAGAATAGAGTATTCGAGTATAATAATTGGGTCCCGGGGTATTTTTAGATCAACCTAGGACCACGTAAGGGTATTTTGGTCATTTGGGAGTTTAGGGCTGGAAAATCTTTAAATTTTACAGTTATATATCATTCTCTTGGGTGTAGAGGATAGGGTTACAATACTTGGGAGAAAAAATAGGCCATAAGAGAGAGTAGGAGAAGAGTTCTTAATCCAACCTATACCATGTTTCACCACTGTCGTCACCGAAATCAAGATCAGAGCAAGGAGAAGACACCTCCATCATCTAGAAAAGAAAATTAGACCACTCAACCGTAAGGCAAGTGTTTAATTTGCAACTCTTTTAAGCACTTATAATACCCATGATAGTGTAGGGTTAATATTGAATGAAAACATGATTGTTAGGAATATATATTGAGATTTGATTCATGATTTATTGGAATATCATCTTAAAAATCAACCTCTTATTAATGTAACACAAAATATGAGATTTAGGTTCAAAAGAATGAGAAAAATCTGAGTTTTTGAAGATGAACATGCATGAAAAGCAAACCTAGAGTATATATGATTAAAGTGAGAATTTGATCTTATTTAATGTGAATTTCATGATGATTTGAGGATATATTACGTTAGAAACTGTTTAAACATTCCTATATGATGTCTAGTTTACGTGGGTGGATGTTTGGATGAGTTCTATGGAAGTTGGGTTGTGCCAAAATGAAAGAAACATGAATCTGGGGAAGCTGACTGAAGTGGGTATCGATTGATCGATCGAGGGATGTCGATTGATCGATGAATCGAACAATTTTGTCGATCTATCGATGATTGCTAAAATTAGGATCTTTATTTATTTACGTACTTTTCTTTATCGATGATTGTGAGGGACTTTGTTAAGGGTTTATGAACTATATGAGGACTTGGTAATTATAGTAGACCTCTAATTGAAGCTTCGACTTACTCATAACGAGGGTAAAATTATAACACCCCATGTTTTTATTAATTAATTTAATTATAATATTCGAGAAAAATAAATTTTTGGATTTAATAATTTTTATCAGTTAAATATGTTGATCTTAATATTAGAAGAATAAAACTTCAATTGAAATTAAAATCAGAGTCATAATGGGATTTAAAAATAAATAAAAATAAAAAGGTGTTTGTCACCGATTTAGGCCGTAACTAATGGAATCTTTTTTTAGTTAAATAGAATTAAACTAGGGGCTCTAGCAGAGGCGGCGTACCTGATCGATCGATCGACTATGCCCATATTTGAGGCGGTTCGATGATTTTATTTGTAGAGTTTGAGTTGGTTTATGATTCTTAATTGGTATTTAACCATTCTAATTCATGGAGGGGACTTCTCATAATCACTTTTTCCAAGTTTTTCACCAAAGGGATCTTCCAAAAGTTTTTCCTCTCCTCCATAATCATCAACCTCCAACATAATTAAGTTTTTGTCACAAGTTTTGAAGGCTTAATTGGGGTTTAATCAAGTTTGTCCAAGAACAACTCTTTGTTAATTTTTTTAGAGGAATCCAGATTTCTAATCAGATTTTCAAATCAATCTTCACTCAGGCATGAATACTCTATTCCTTTTCTTTGGTATTATGCATTTTAAGTATTACCCAAACCTTTAATTATGTTTTTCTTAAAAGGAAGTAGTGACTTAATTAGGAAAAGTGGACACTAATTATTGGACTATTTTTATTAAATCCTTTAATCTGAATAATATTCATAAACCTTGGGTACATAGGATTGATGAGTGGATTTTGAATTTTATTGGTGTAGGTTGCATGTAGAAAAACCTTGGTTTTGAATTAAATGAATTTGGGGACGTATAACTCATGTAAACTGTGTAGAGATAACGAGATTGCAAATATGATGTATTTATGGTGAAAGCTCGGTGTATTTAATTCAAAATAATTAAATGGGATTAATTGGGTGTTTATGACGATGTGATAATTAAATTATAATTTAATTACATAGACTATTATGCGTAGTTTAATACGTTGACTTATTTATGCTTGTTTGCGTGACTTATTTGTATTATTAAATTTCCATTGTGACGATGAGTTGTTGGGTATTTTTCCTCTCCCTATATTTTAGGATTCCTTCTAGGTATGGGACTAGTGAGGGTAGATTATTGCGATTTTATCATGTCGGAGGGTGGGCTGATTTTTATGTTTCATCATCGTCACGCTAGCCTAGGCATGAGACTAGGATGGGTAAATGTTGAAAATTCATCTTATACGTAGGATAGGACATATATGTACTTCGGGAACCCTTAGGTATGAGACTAAGGGGTATTTTGAGGATCTCACATCGATTAAAAGGGTAGGGTAAGTTATTAATTATGAAATTGAGAAATTGAGAATTTAATACCTAAGATAATAAAACGAATATTAAAATATATTGTCGACATAATCAACGAGGACCGACTTTTTAAACGGGCCAACCGAAATTTTATGTCGTGTCGTGTGTGGAACCTCGTCATGTAGTAGGGGTCGACAGTTTAAAGGAACCAGCTGGCGTTTCGACGCGGGGATGTGTATTTTGGTGGAGAAATCACCTGAGGCGGGAGGACCGCTATTCTTAAGTGAAATAAATTGAGAAAATGATAATTTGGGTTAATTTAATTAAATTAACGTTTTGGGGATGTGGGATAATTAAAATGATATTGGTGTGTCTTTATCAGAATCTTTTGGGGTGGTTAGTAATTTATCTTTCCCACGTTTAATTATATTCGCAATTAAAATATTCTATTGTGATATTTATTGCGTATAATGCTACTGTTTGGGTTCACGAACCCTATTTGACGGGATTAGTGTGTATTCATGCTCGGCGCTCTGACCTCATGCGTTGACTAACTTTTTCAAGTATTAGTGCTGGAGTAGCTGCATAGGATTTATTGGATATCGTTTGGAGGTGTAGCTGGAGTTTATTCTTTTTATCGCTTTAATTAGTTAGACTTTCTTTTCAGTAGTATTTATTATGAGACTTCATTTGGGTTTTATTGGGGCATTTGGTTCCAAAGTTGTTAGTGGATTTCAGTTGGATTATTCAAAGTTCATTATTACTCAGTTTTCATTAAACCATTTTGGAGATTGGGTTTATTTGAAGTTTTATCATGTGATGGATCTTTTATCATTCAGCTGTTATTATTTATTGGGATTGATTCAATTATTTATCTTGTGGATCGATTTATTTATGTCCCATATCTGTCTCATGCTAAGAATGGTATTTTATTCACGCATGCCCGACTTAGTTTTGATTGCGGCCGACGCCAGAATTTAGCGGGGTATGACAAAAATAAGAATACGATTTGTGAGATTTAAACGATTATGTTGAATATTGGTAACTTAATAATGGGTTACGAGTGTAGATGATAGCCGAAAATTGATACTAATAAGGAAGTGTAGTTCTAAATACTGAAATTACTTAAGGGATAACAAGGACCCTTCGAAAAGTGAGTGATACGAAAATAAGAAAAGAATATTAAGTGTGAATCTTTAGTACGTTGAGTATTCGAGATATACGTAAAACGTACTGGATATATTCACAGGTTGTGTGTATACCTATTATGTGCATTCTTATGTGTATAACTATATCTACATTATCTGCTATCACATGAGATCACCTGTAGTGGGCGATCCCACCTTGGCGATGCCAACAAGGTTTAGATGTGTGCCTCAGAACATAGAACTTAGGGCATATCACTATTTGAGTGTACGATACTGTGATCTATCATTTGGGTATGTTAGGTATGTGCGTAGCCCAAAGGATTAGGACTATGTATGTGATTTATGGTTCGCGGCTGATTTCGAACCGGTAGTCCTTGATTTAGTACGTGAGGTATAGGGACTCGATAGAGGAGTATGCATGAATCACGGTTCTTGTTCCAAGAATTACTTGGTTATATATATAGATAGTGATATATATATACATGTATGATTTATTCTACTCTTGTAACTACCCGTAATTTTAATTTTATATTTTTTAAAATAATTTGGAATTTTTGGGTAAAATAAAATTTTACTAATTCAAAAGGTCGAGTTTCAATATTGAAGAGTTGAATCTTAATCGAAATTAAAATCGGAGTCAAAATGGGAATTTTATAACAAACGTTTGTAACGGTTCTGTGCCGTGACTAACGGGTACAATTTTTTTAGTTTAAATAGAATTTTATTCGCATTGGAACTTATAATCATTATAAATTAAAACTAATCCGTGGCTGGTCTCTTCAAATCTTTTTTTTACAACTCTTCCTCTAAAATGATTCTTCAAAGTTATTCCCTTTCAACCTATAAACCCTAGCACCATTCTTCATAACCTTCAACTCAAGATTTGTCAAGATTAGTTGAATTTTTTCAAGATTGTTCAAGAGTGAGTTTTGAATATTTTCGTGAGAGGAACGTAGTAGTGTGATAAGAATTTTGGGCATAATCTTTATGGCTTTCATGGGATGCTTTTAAGGTACTAAACTTACACAATATGCTCCTAAATTCTCTCGACAGTATTTCGTTTATTTAATGTGTTATTTGCAGTCATGTTGAATTGTGGTATTCATGGGAATCCTATGAGATATTTTTTAATCTAAATTTTTTTTATTCGGTGAGATATTGTATTTATTGATGGACTTGGTGTCATGAGATTTTTATATGGCATGGATATGGGCACCCGCCAATAGTCCAAAAGTCCAATAGCCACGATGAGGCTTTACAAAGGTTGGGTGAGGTGAGGTGAGGCCTGGTGACCTATTGATATTTTATTGAAAAATTAATATTGGTACAATGCTTGAGTATTGCATTTGATTCGTATATGTAGATTCGTATTGTTGCGCTTTATTCTCTGTTATTATTTGTGAGAATCTATTATTCTCATATTGTGTACTTCCACGTATTTTTCTTTATTGGCAGATTAGCATGGATTTGCACACTACGGATTATTTGGAGGATTTTAGCGCATGAATATTGGATGGTTTTTATTATTTTTGGTGTAGCGCAGGCAGCGTAATTTTTGGAGAGTTTAGTTTATATTAGCGAGGAATTTAATTGTAATTATGGAAGTGTAAGAATTTGGATTCATTGTATTTATTTTGTGGAATATGGATGCTCTATACTGATTGTTGATTGATTTAATTTAGTTTTAATCACAGCAGCGCCGCGCGATTGTCGCGGGGTGTTAATGGTTCAATAATAATATTCGGCTAATATTGATTATGGTTTTACGGTAGCGTATCGTATGGGCAGTACGGGCGAGCTAAGTATATTAGTGGTTGAAAAGATGATTATTCTGACTAGTTAGGCTAGGTAGCATAACTAGGTGGGTTTAATAAGAGACGTTAGGTGTGTACTATAGTTGAGAGGTGAGGAACTCAAGAGAGTGTGCGCGAAACTAACATGTGTATAATAATTGGTCTTATTGAATTTTAAATACTTGATAAATATTTTTTAAAGGTTTTGGGATCTGGCCCGTATCAAATTTATTTTTAAAACTTTTAGGTGTCCAGCCATAGGGACGATAAGCATGATGATTCATTCCAGGGATGCGTAGATGCAGCACTCGTGGAGGCATACAAGACTTGAGTAGATGATTAAATCATTTCATTCCTAGTCTAGGATTCATATTCAATTATATCGGTCGGGCATCTTGCCCTTTCAGTTCAGAATCTGAATTTTGATTCATTTCGTTTCAGTTAGATTTATGATTTGGTTCTTGGATTTGGAGCTGATGATTTATTCGACATTTACTTATTTATTTATTTATTTTATCCCACAATGTTCTATACTTGAGCTATTGTGAGAATGGTTCATATTATTTTTTATTTTTGTATATTACCTTATGTTAATAAATGATAAAATTTGACACTGACTTGTTTTAACTTTGGTGGTTAGTAATTTAAAAAGTCTTTAACATTGATGCTAAGAATGAACCAAATGAGATTCTTGTTTATTTTAGTAAAGGACTGATCACCCGTGATTAAAATAGGTGGGCATCATATTTACCATTTAAAAAGGCCCCCCAAAAGTAAACCCACTCGAACACTAAACATTCTCCCCAAAAGTCCAAACTCACTCTAATACTAAACTTACAAAAACTTAATCCACTTTCAAAACATTCACTCACCCACTTTTAACACACTCATAAATCTTTGTGATTAATATTATTCATTGGCTGAAAAAGTCTAATATAAATGTTTAGATAGAATTAGATAAAAAAAACTGTTTGTTTATAAGTTTTTTTTATAAATAGCCAAACAATTTATTTTGAGCAAATTTTCTTTAGGGGTACCTTTGAATTTTAAGAACCCATAAAATAAAATTTAGATCAAAATTATATTTTTACTATTTAAAATAAATAATCTGTTAATCCATTTTAGTCAAATACGAAATGATAAAAAAATGATCTTCCAGTGCTTTGGTGAAGTCCCAAATCGATTGGATGTGTGAATCTCCTTCTTAACCCCTTCTTATAAATAACCTTGATTTCAATCTTTAAATCTAAGTTGACTAATCTTTAAATAGCTGAGAGACTTTGAGTTTTAATTTGGTGTGCATTGTTATTTTAGTAAAACAAGTATGACTCATAAAATGATGCTAATCCTAGTTTTTTTGTTTATTTTTTTTAAAATTAACTCATTTATGTCATTTGGTGAACACCGTCATTTTGATTAAAAATTGACTAAATAAAATTTGATATAGTGTGATGTTTGTTTTTTAAATTCTTTTTGTTTGAAAGATTTTATACTTTCAAGTAGTAGTTGGGCAAGATATAATGAACAAGCCTAAAGTTCAGCTTTAAATTTTGACTTTAAATTGTTGTTGTTATGGTTCAGTTTTCTACTTGATGGATTTTTTTTTTTTAATTTCTGAATTTATAAAAAAAAAAGATTTAACTAGAAATCAGGTTTACATTAGGTTGTACCGGGTGGTACAAATGATTGTTTCGATTTTAGGATATTAAAATTGGTTTTGTATCGAAAAATTCAAGAAGAAAATATTTTCTTTAGTTTGATTTCTTTATATAAAAGGTCCCCGATTTTGATTTATTGCCTAGGCTCCCGAAAACTATAAAGTCGACCCTGTTGAAAGGGAGCTACTGCTTACATGATATAAAGTATCTAATCACGGACATTCAAGTTAAGACATTAACTTGACACGTATAAGAGGTAATTATGATTCTTAATTAATGATGTATATAATTGGTTTTTGTATATATTGTGATACCCATGCCCGAGACTTTATCCCTTTTCCCATGTAATGTGTAATTATGTAGAACTCTTGGGCCAATGTTATATGAATTATTATTGTGGGGATCAAACCATAATTGAGCCGAACTCAGGCATGTTTGACCAAGCCTAGCATCACCTGGGGCACACTTAGCCCAGTCTATTACTGGGAAGGATTAATACAAAGATTTATCATGCTGATAGTTACAAAGAAGTTAATATTCTAATTAATCTCACACCTTAACTAAAATCTAGGATGAGATATTTAGGGTATCACCACACGATCTACTAGAAACCCAAGGGAGTTCTCTACATAATTGAAATACTAAAGTTTTTCATAACTATAAATATAGCCCACACCCCAAGTCCAAGGGGGTTGTAATTTTTATGTTTTGAGAGAATCTAATAAACATTCAGTGATCTCTTCGTAAACGTAGGCCATTTACCGAACCATATATAATTGTGTGTAGTGTATGACATTTGCATGATTTTTTGTTGTTTGTTTTCCAAAATTCATTACTTGTGATTATTTCCACTCATAATTGACGTTGTCTGTGGGAAACGTCTTCCTTTCTACAAAAGCAATCTCTACAAAAGAAATAGATGCGATGTCTCACCACACAAACAATGTACCCCAACCTAGAGATGTGCGAGCTAATTTAGCTTCATGGAGGGTTAGGTATGATATCCGTTAAGATGCAAACCTAAGGTTTCGATGTAATAGCCTTTCGAAGAAAGCCACGAACAACATAGATCAACCCAGATCTCACGTCTAGACATGCATATGATTCAAGACTTCAACAAAAAGAAAAGGAAACTCGCCTCCAGGTTGAGGAGAATTCTCGCATCCAGCGGTGATTAGAAAAAATATAAAGAGAGGACCAAAAACGTCATGATCAGACTCCTAGTGCTTAGGCTAGCAAGACTCAGATCCGAGCAAGGAGAACTAGGCGTGATTAAGAGCCTTTAGAACATGGGTGTCATCTAGGGAAACACCACAGAAACAATAAGGGCCACATAAGGAGTTTGTCAAAAGGGAAATGTACCAGCACCCAGTTCATCGAGGAACTAAGTTTATAAAGGAGCCAATAAGAAGAGCTTTAATTACCTAGATGAAGTCCTCTTTCTCAAAGTTCATTGAAGAGAAGGAGACCTCGAAGAAGTTTACAGCACCCCACTTTAAAATCTATAATGTCAAGACAGACCCCATACATCATGTTCGACAGAATAGGTAGGTTATGACCTTATGGAGTCATAACGATGCCATGATGTGTTGTATTTTCCCTTCCATCTCGGGTGATGTTTCCTAGAAGTTATTTGAAAGGCTTCTTCATAGGTCCATTAATAGTTTCAAGGTTCTCACTAAGTCCTTCACTGCTCGCTTCATAACTAGCATCTCACACCCAAAGAGGATGGACTCGCTGCTCACAATGGGGAAGAAGTCACATGAGACTTTGCGCGAGTATGCCAAGCGTTATTGCGAAGTGTTGAATAAAGTAGAAGATTTCTTGGGGCAGCTTGCTATGGCATATTTCAAAATCAGTTTACCCCCTGTTTCCATGTTGCACCAGTCTCTCACCAAAAAGGAGGATGGCACCATTAACGATATCAGGTCGCATATTGAAAAGTACGCTAAAGTGGAACGCGTAGTCCAGACTAGCCAGGAAGAAACTACTCGCACTAAAGTAAACAAAATGGGTGACAAGGAAAACAACCTTAATAAGGGAAATAAGAAGAGAAATGGTGCGAAGAATGCGGGAAAAGTGAATTCATTCAAAGCTTTTCAATCCATCAACACAGTTTTTAAGGAATCGACCTACAAGATATTAAGGAAGATCAAGGATCAATAGTTCCTCAAGTGGACAAAGAAGATGGGAAGGTATTCGACCAAGAGGAATAACACACTCTAGTGTACGTTGTAACACCACGTAATTTTAATGATTTTTTATAATGGGATTAATTAAATTAAATTGAGAAATTAATTCAGATTAAAATAAATATTAATTAGCAAAACAAGGATTCATATTTATTTGTATTGGATATTACTTTGTGAATAAGTAATAAATTAATAAGAAAGTATTATGATTTTCGTGAGTGAGAAGTACGATAGTTACAGTAATTTAGTTGGGACGCTCGTGTTAGTCGTGTCGGAACTTAATTTTATGAGGTAAAAGGTAATTTATTTTGGGTTCATCCAAATGGTCATTTTGAGTGCGCCAATATTTTTGGAAGGGTCAAGATAGTCATAAGAGTATACTCGGGGGTTTAGATTGGGTAACGGGGCATTTTTAGGTCAAACCGGCACCCTATGAGGGTATTTCGGTCTTTTAAATTTTTAAGAAAAAGAGACTTATGAATTTATAAGTGTGTTTCAGTATATGTGTTGAGGAAGTTAGGGTTATCAGTTACAAAACCTAAGAGAGGCCATCAAAGAAGGAAGGAGAGGAGTTCTAAGGCTTTCTACTCCATTTTGCACCACAACTACCACCAGAACGTAGATCGGGAGGAAAGGAAACCAACCATATCATTATTTTATAGAGATTTAGACCTACCAATTGAGGCAAGTATTTATCTTGCTAAATTCTGAATAGATATACCATCCATGTTAGTGTAGGATGAATAATCTCCTGAAATCATGAATTTTGGTCTGAGTTTAGGAGGTGTAAATCATGTTATTGGGTAGGAATTGTGATAGGTTTAATTTCTTTATGCCTGTAGAACGAAATTGATGAATTAGTGTTATGAAAATGTGAAGAAATTTGGGTTCTTGTTGATGTTCTTGAACAATTATGATAATCTAGGGGTTTGGGGATTAAATGTTGAATTAATTCTATTTAAAGGAATTCCTTGATGATTTAATGATTCATTTACGTCAGAAATCGTTTATACATGCTACTATGATGTCTAGGAAACTTATTTTGGAGTTTGGGATTGTGTAACGGTGATTTAGAGGATTGAAAATGGTGAAATTATGTAATAGTTAAAGGAAGAAGACGATACGTGTTAAAGCGAATCGATTCAAAACAAGGCCGAATCAACTCAATTTCCCAGAATTAGAGAATTTTCCCCCTTTTTTCTTAGAATTCTTGGGAAACGATCGGGTTAATTTTTGAAGTAATTTAATAATATAATGAGAGATATTTTAATTACCAGTAGGCCAATGTTGGGTGTCAGACTTAGTCACATGAGGGGATTGAGGGCTAAAGTTAATTACGTTTAATTAGGTAATAAGACCTAATTCGGAAAGGGATATCGTGTCATGAGAAATCAAGGGAACGTATGACTTAGACCAGTAGGTTATGAGTGAAATATCTACTAAATTGTCTTAAGGGACAATTAGTAACCTCTCGAGTATTGGAAAACACTCGGGATTGGACGATGAGAAGTATTATGGTAAAGTAATGATACGTAGAATATTCGAGAGTCATTATACTACGTACGGGATATATATTATAGGTTACGTGTGTACTTATATTGAATATATATATATATATATATATATATATATATATATATATATATATATATATATATATATATATATATATATATATATATATATATATATAGGTGGTGTGAATACCTATTATTTGTTTTATAATGTGTGAACATACCTAGGCTACTTGCTATCACGTTAGGTTATGCGTTTCATCTTGATGAGCCCATTAGGGGGATTTTAACTTATACCTTAGAACATAGAACTTAGGGATTGATTACTACTTGTGTGAATAAGGGTGTGACCTGTCATTTGGGTGCATTAGGTGTGTGCGTAGACCAAAGTCTTAAAACTATGTTCGCCTCCAAATTTATGTGAATTGTATTTACGATTCGAGAGTTATTCTGAACCGTGAGTCCTTTACTTAGTACGTGATGTACCAGGATTTGATAGCAGAGTGTGCCCGCATTGAAGGTCTCTACCTATGGATGTCATATTCATATATATTATAAGTGTGATGTATATATATGTGTAATTTATTCTTCTACGAGTGCATTAATAGATGAGACAGATAGTGATATCTAAAATAACCTAAGTTTGTGACAACTTAACATCTAAATGGGCAATTCATAATTGGCTAAAAGACATTGGGAAATTGTAGTGTATTATATGGACTATACGGGTGGGGACAACGAGTTGGTATATATAAAGAGATGTGGTTCAAAATAGCTAGGTGGTATATCATGACTAGGACGGTTTAGGAGTATATGCTAGGTATGCACAATAGTTGAGAGGTGATCACAAGTTAGAGCACGTGAAATTAACATGTATACAACATATGCTCTTACTGCATTTTAAATACTTACTAAACTTTTTTAAACTGTTTGACTTGGACTCTATCCTGTTTCAAATCCATTTTTGTAAAAATATTTTAGGTGCCCAGCTACATGGATGCTAGACTTAAGAGTTCCTTCATTTGACGTGTTGTAGTTGCCGTGTAAGTTGTAAGATCTCGGTAGTAGATGCCTACATAATTATTAGTTCCTATTTAGAATTTATCTATCTCAATCAGGCATGTTTCTCATCTATAGCTAGTGATTACTTATCATAGACATTGTACTTTTATTTAGTTTTCGTATTGGAGTTGGATAATTATTATGGATGATTGTATTCGAATTTTTGTCTGGTGTGTAATTCCTAGACTATTTATTTATCTCATTGTGTTATTAGTATTACTATGTTTACTGGAATGGTGAATGTGAAATATTTAGTTTAAACAACTTGCATGTTAATAACAAGAATTAAAATATTTGTCACCAGGCCATTTGGGTATTAGTAACTTAATTAGATTTTGACGGTAGTGCTAGAGTGAAACCAATAATGATTCCGGTTTAATTTAATAATGGACTGATCACCTAGGATTAGAATAGGCGGGGTGTCACAGATGGTATAAGAGCATCATGTTCTAGTGTCCTTAGGATCTGTACGGAGCTATTACATTTCTAATGTAGTGTTCTTTGATATAGAGCCCTATGATTAGGATTGTTGTATTCATGATTATGCATTTACGACTTCAACCATTTTAAGATATAATGAATTGTGTTATGACCGAAAATTCTTTTTTATTTTATATGCCTCCTCGACGTTCACCATAATCCACCCTAGAGGCACATCCTGAGCCGCAGCCAGCTCCGGTACCAGGGACTATGAATGCTGCCAAGGTTCCCGCCATTGTCACACAAGCGGTTAATGCGGGTGTTGATACCAAAAATTATTTGGCTACATGGACCATTCATGTATGAACACATGTTATCCATCTGGGCATTAATCCAAGTCAGCAAAGGTGAGTCACCGACCAACTGAAGGAATGTCATCCAACAGGTTAAAGAAGCCCGACCAACACCCAGAAGACCGACCAATAATGACACTAAATCGCCAATAATTGTACACATTATTAACATTGTACATATATAAATGCCTATGTTATAAAGGCATTCCATCCTTTATTATTCCGACTCTTGTACACCCTCAAGGTGGATATAAATACATTGTAAACCCTACATCTAGGGGTGATGAAAAAAAGAGGCATTTGAACAAGCCCAAGGCAATACATAACAGCCGAACCGTATTTGTGATCAATTAATTAGATCAATATAATTCTTTGCATCAATATATAGGTGCAATCTGTGGAAAAGTATTTCTATTTGTTCACATTCATTCAAACACTTAAATGGTTGATATTCCTTAATCAACTCTTAGTAACGATGGCATTCCTCCTGTCCTTCTACCCCACCAGCAGCGAATGAATTAACTGGAATTATGGCTAGTCTTGTAAGAGGCCAAGAGGTTATGGAGGACACTATTAGGAAACTCACGTAAACTCTTCAAGAAGGAGCCCCTGCACTATTTTCCCATGGAAATATGCCACCACCACCACCACCAAGAGGTGGCAGGTGAAGCCAGTACTATAGGGGATACTTCCTATCGTCCAGGGTCAAATTCATTACTCGGGGGGTCAGAATCTTTCAATACATAGTCCTACTCTCGAAAGAGGATAAGTGCTTTAGAAAGGATAAGCCTTGCTTCTCCCTTCGATCGTTTAGGACCCAGGGGGAACAAAAATGTTCATATGGAAATGGCGGGAAATACTACTCGGGTCGGGAAACAATCCCAAGAAGAAAGTTTAGTGAACAAATAGAGCAGCAATGCATATATCTGATGCTAGTAACAAAGCTTTGAAAGGTTCTATCCAGATATTAGAGGATAGGCTAGGAGAGATAGTTAAGGCTAAAAACCCACTACAACGAAGCTTTGTAAAAGGATCTCCCTTCGTACAAGCAATTGTGTATTTCCCCACTCCAGCAAAGTTCAAAGATCCAGTGGTTACACCCAAATACGATGGGAAAATAGACCCAGTCCTCCATATAGACCAATACCAAGTAGCCGTCGATATTTATGAGGTTATCGACGAAATGAGGTGTAGAGCATTCTCTAGAATAATTGTTGGATCTGCCCGAATCTGGTACAATAGCCTTCCTCGGGGACCAATTTCCATCTTTAACCAGTTAGGCGAGCTATTTATTGATAAAATTTGTTTTGGAGCTAAGCCTATAAAAAGGGTAGCACATTTACTCAGTGTACGACAGAAGGAAGGAGAGAACACCAAGGACTACATCACTCGTTTCAATAATAATAAGTTGAAGGTTGTGGATTATGAGGAAAAAAAATGCTATAACAGCCCTTATGAGTGGATTTATCCATGAGAAGCTCTATTACACACTTAATAAGGATCCCCCAAAGACCATGGCAGAATTAATGGCCAAAGAAGCCAAAATCATGAATGCTGAGGAAGTAATGGCATCCAAACGAATCTCGGGAGTAAAAGCTGAAGGTAAAAATGATAAGGAGTCAAAACTGAAAGGAATTATAGAAAGTATCAAGACGTATAACATCTACAATCAACTAACTATGGGATTTCATCATGTCTTTGAGGAGATCAAACACAACAAAGTGTGCATTGTCCTGATAAGTTGAGGAGTTACCCTACCGAGAGGGATAAAGCTAAGTACTGTGAGTTCCATAGAAACCATAGTCACATGATAGATTGTTACATTGCCCTTCAAAATGATATTGAAACTCTCATCCAAAGAGGAAAATTGAATCAATTTGTTGATCGACAGAATAAGGAAGGAGCTCAGCATAGATCAAAATCTCTTTCCAGACCTAGAGAGGAGAAGAAGAGGGATCATAAAGATGACCAGAATGATGATCCCAACTTACCCAAAAATCCCTGACAACCAGAACACGAGGTATCCACACTCAGTTTTGGTTATTTTGATTGCCAAATGATTACAAGTGGAGATGCAGGAGGAGGAAATCATACATTAGAACGAAAAGCTTATCTCAATCTTGCTCGTACATACAGAGGATTAATCTTACCGAAGAAGACATACCAAGGAAGGTTAACAAGGATAAGTTGGTGATAGGCTTTTCTAAAAATAACCTATCAGGAATATTGTATCCTCACGATGACCCTTCGATAATAAAAGTCAGGAAGGAAGATATCATTGTCTCTATAGTGTTAGTATATACTGGCATCTCGACAAATATCATGTTCTATCCTCGTTTCAGGAGCTTGGACTTTAAGCTCATCCAGTTAGAGCCCTATCATCGACTACTAATAGGTTTTATAGGTGAGAAAGTCTTCCCCCTGGTAACCATTAAGATGGAAGTGATGATTGGCATATGGCCAGCCAACCGAATAGAGAAAATCCATTTCTTTGTAATGGATAAAAATGTCACTTCATCTTACAATGTAATTATGGGAAGAGTTAGGCTAAATAAGTTTGAGGCAGTGCCCTCTATCGTTCATCAATCCTTGAAATTCCCAACTAACTTTAGCGTAGTAGTTATAAAGGGTGACCAAAAAGTAGCTCGGGAATGCTACAACTCATCTGCAAATTAGGAAGATCTGGAAGAAATAAAGAGGAAAACCACCACTTACCAAGTGGATACCTCTGAACCTGATGAAGAATCTGAGGTTGAAACCTTAGATCCAAGGGAGGAAATAAAGTTGGTGAAGGGACAGATTGTAGAGGCAATAGAAAGCATTATGTTCGATGGTGACAAACTAGAGTGTACCATTCAAATTGGAACACAGTTGGATCCTGTTCTTAAACAGGAACTAGTGAGCTTCCTTAAATAGAGAAAACATGTGTTTGTCTGGAGTCACGAAGATATTACAGGAATTGATCCTAACTTTCTTTGCCATGAGCTCAAAGTTAATAAGGAAGTCAAGCTGGTAAAGTAGAGACAAAGAGTATTCATCCTTGAAAAGAACTAAGCCATACAAGAGGAGGTTGAAAAGCTTTAAAAAGCCATCTTCATTGAGAAGGTGAAATAGCCAGATTGGTTGGCCAATATAGTGATGGTCAAGAAGAAAAATAATAGGTGGAGGATGTACGTAGACTTCAAAGATCTTAACAAAGCATGCCCAAAGGATCAATTTCCTTTGACCTGAATAGATCAACTTGTGGATGCTACCTCTAGACATGAGTTACTCAGTTTTATGGATGCTTATTCTGGTTATAACTAGATCAAAACGAAGCCTGAAGACTGGGAGAGCACTTATTTTATTACTCCCCTAGGAACTTAACGTTATAATGTAATGCCTTTTGGTTTGAAAAATGCAGGTGCCACGTATCAAAGGTTGGTAAACAAGGTCTTTGAGGATCAAATAGGCAAAAACATGAAAGTGTACGTGGATGCTAGGCTTACAAAGACCAAAAAAGCATTCAACCATATTGTCGAGCTCAGCCAAACTTTTGATCAACTTGATAAGCACCATATGAGATTAAACCCGACCAAATGCATCTTTGGAGTACAATAAGGGATGTTCCTCGGGTATATAGTAAATCAGAGGGGAATTGAAGCAAATCTAGGCAACATTAAGGAATTGCTTGAGATGAAGTCCCCAACTTGCAAGAAGGATGTGGAAAGGCTAACGGGGCAAGTAGTAACTCTGAAAAGATTTACGTCCCGAGCGACAGACAGGTGCCTACCATTTTTTAAAGTACTCAGAAAGAGTTTTAAATGGAACGAAGAATGTGAGAAGATTTTATAGAGTTGAAAAAGTATTTGGGGCTACATCCACTGCTTTCTCGACCAATTATGGGGGGAAAATTGTACCTGTACTTAGATGTTTCTGAATCAATCGTGAGATCTATTTTGATCAGAGAGGAGAATGGAGTTCAAAAGCCTGTTTACTACACCAGTAAATCTTTTCGAGGAGAAAAAATTAGGTACCCTCACCTAGAAAAATTGGCACTGGCGTTGATTGAAGCGCGTAAACGTATGAAGCCTTATTTTTAAGCCCATATAATAGTAGTGTACACTGATATGCCACTAAGGCAGTCTTTGCACAAGCCAAAGAAGTCTGGTAGATTAATGTATTGGGAAGTGGAATTGAGGGAGTATGATATTATCTATGAACCAAGGTCTTCTCTAAAAATATAAGCAGTAGAAGATTTCATAGCTGAATTCACTTACCTCAAGGTTCTCGAGCAATAAAACCAGCAGGCCAAGTAAGGATCCGGAGAAAATAAGGTGAAAGAAGTTGCTGATAGTCAAGCTCCCAAGGAATTTTTACCAGAAGAAGCCATTGCTGACCTAACAGATTCCTCTTCCCAAACACATGAGATGTCTAGAAAGTGTGAGGAAGTAAGGAGAAAAATATTCCACTATGGGATTTTGACAGACCAGATGTTTGACGACGATCTCCCAATGTGAAACTTGTACGTTGATGGGTCATCTTATGCAATAGGCAGTGGAGCATGTATAATACTTAACACTCCTGATAATATTGATATTGAATATGCCAGGTGATTTCAATTCCAAGCCTCAAATAATGAAGGAGAATACGAAGCTCGCATTCTGGGCTTAACTCTATCTCAATCACTAAATGCCGACCAAGTTGCGGCACATAGTTATTCCCAATTGGTAGTAAACCAAATATTGAGCTTGTATGGAGCTAAAGGTGAATTAATAGACAAATACCTGTCCAAATCAATGGAGGTAATAGTAAAATTACCAGCTGCTTGGATGAATAGAATCCCAACAGTGGAAAATGCCCAAGAAGATGATCTTGCTCGGCTAGCTTCAGCTACCAGAGTTGAACTCCGACGAACTGTTCCTATTAAGATTTTGACCAATAAGAGTATAGATGAGGATTTGATGATCAATTTTATCGTTGTAGACATGGTCCATCTTGGATGGATCCCATCAGAGCATATATTGAAGAAGAAACTTTGCCAACAGATATAGTTAAAACCAAAAAGTTTAAGTATAAAACTACCAGATATATGCTAGATAACGGAGTTTTGTACAGGACATGATTAACAGTTAATTTGCAGCGCTGCTCTCATCCATCAGAGGTTCCATACATGATTCAAGAAGTACATGAAGGATATTATGGATCTCACATAGCAAGAAGAACACTTCTGCAGTGAAAAAAGTGTGCAAGGATACTACTGGCCAATAGTGCGAGTGGATTGTGAAGCTTTTGCTAAAAAGTGTGATAATTACAAAATATATGCAGCATTCATACGACTCCATAAGCTGCTCTCACCCTAATCACTTCACGTTGGCCATTTTTCATGTGGGGTATAGACTTGGTCGGGCCATTGCCGACCACCCGAGGAAGATTCAAGCACTTGGTTGTTGTAGTGGACTACTTTACAAAGTGGGTTGAGGCAGAGCCATTGATGGACATGCATGATGAGAAGGTCTACCAATTATTTGGAAGAACATCATTTGTATATATGGGTTGCCCTATGCCTTCATCACTAACCATGGGATGCAGTTTGATAATAATGAATTTACTACTTATTGTTCTCAGTCCGAAATCCAAATATTACATTCTGCTCCAGGTCACCCCAGAGTAATGGGAAAAATGAAGTTACAAATAAAACTTTGCTAAATGGGTTGAAGAAAAGTCTTAGTGATGCAAAGGAAAATTGGATCAATGAGATACACTCTGTTTTATGGGCGTACCGAACATCCCCAATGACTGCAACTGGATAATCCCGATACATGTTACCATTTGGTTCTAAAGAGGTCATACCTACTGAGTTGGGTCTTCCATTCCATATAGTTTTAAATTTTAACTCCCCTGTAAGTGATCTAATGTGAAGAATGGATTTGGATATGCTGGAAGAAGTGCGAGAAGATGCTGCTCTGAAAAATGAAGCCTACCAGCAGCGAACAACTCGATTTTATAATAAGCAGATGAAGCTGCCCAACTTAAAGGAGGGAGATTATATCCTGAATAAGGTTCTCTAGAAAAACAATAAACTTGAGGCTAATTGGCATGGTCCATATCGTATTTCAGCAATCATCTGACCTGGAACTTATCGAATTGAGACTTTGGAGGGGGAAGAATTCAAGAATCCATGGCATGCTGAGCATCTTAAAAAATATTACCAGTGATGTAATCAATTGTACTCAGTTCAATATCATTTTTTAGTATCAATAAAATGATTTTTCCTCCAATTTATGTTTTTAAAGTTGTTTGGGAGTACTAGTGCTATGCACTACCTATATAGTTGATCTTGAATAATGATGAAGCCTTAAATGTTACTTGAAACAAGAATCTTCTCCAAAAAATAGGTCTAATGTTAGTTGGCATAAGCAATAAGTTACTCGGTACAAGAAAAACTTGATCGACAGCATACCAAACATCAATATTGTCAACAAGTATAAGGATAAAACAAGATCTTTATCCTATTGGGCAAAGTGCAGGAAGAACATTTTGAAGATTCCTTAAGAGGAATGTAGGCCTATATTCTACATATTCCTAGTCACCCAACTAGTAACTAATACAGAAAACCTAAACACTTGGGTGTATTAGTAAAACCTTTGGAGACACATGGGTAACTAGCTCCAAATTTAGATTTTAATAAAAGTATGCTAGTAGAACCTATGTATTCATTGGTACTTGATACTAAATTTAGATTTTAATATAAGTGTGTCAATAGAACTAATAAAAAAGAATAAAACAATCACATCCAATGATTAATAGGATAAGTTGATCAAGTACACTTCATTTCATTCAATTTTCATTACCTAACTGTGCTTACAAAAGAAATACAGGACATTATTCTAAAGGTCATTTCCCCTCATCTTTGGAAACTGGATCCATGCCAGCTAAAGGATCATCTAAAAGGTAAGGAAAATTGATGAAATTGAAGTCTTGAAGCATTCTCCTATTTCTACTGCTTGACCGATCTAGCAGAGGAAGAGGTCAGACCATTTCCAGCTCGTTGTGCAGCCCATAGTCCCCCAGATATTTAGAAATTAGGCATCGGGGAATTGTGTTGATAAGAATCTAGCTAACATCCAGTCTAAATGGGGGGTCTTTAAGGTTGAGCATGCCATGATCATACCACTTCCATAATTTGTTATCTTGGTCTACCTTCATCACAATTAGGCAATTGGTCCAACCCCATTTGTAACCTTCATTCCGGGACTCTTTAAAACTATCATCAAAATGCCCCAAAACTTTATTATACCCTTCCATCCAGATCTCTATAGCTCTCTTATGAAACTGGAAGGTCAACCTCTTCACTTGATAATGCAATTTTTTCATCACTCCATCCTTAGCTAGTGGCTGAGAAGACTGAATGGCAAGTCGCTCGGATTGAGTTTGAAGCCTCTGGGACATCTCAGTAAGGGCTTAGTTTTTTCCCTTTAGTTGGGAAACTTGGTTAAAAAGGGTTTGTTGAGTCCTAGCCTTATCTATAGTACCACGACCAAGTTTAATTTTTTCTCGGGAAGAAGATGGAGTCTTGGACTTTTTCAGTGCTTCCAATTCTTCCCTTAACTTGGCATTTTCAGCCTCTAAGAAAGAATGTCCTTCGTCAGTAGTAGCAGCAGTAGTAGAAGAAGACTTCAAGACATTTATCTCATCTCCTGAATTATTGTTCTCCTCCTCCAATAGTTTGGCAATGGCTCTAGCCTCCTCCACTTCATGATTGAGCAAAAATTCATGTCTTTGAAAGTGAGTAACAATTTTTTTCAATTTCTGTTCAAAGCCCCAACCATCACTCAAGGCCTTGTACTTCTTCTGATAGTCAGCATGCAAAGGAGACTTAGCCTCCTTATGGTCTTCTTGCAACTCTTCAATCATTTCATAGCAGGCAACATTATTAGCCACTGCCCGATTAAGAAGGCATTTCAGATAAAGGTAGGCTTCCTTAGCTTGCTCAGACACACCTTCCCCGAGTAACTTTAGTAGCTCTTCCTCGATCAGAGATAGATGACCTACTTTGAAAAGTTCGTTGCATTTCTTGAGTAGCTCCAAGTCAATGGAGGATAAGTATTCCAATTTATTCATGAATTATTACGATCAAGAAGAATATCCAATCAACAACAGTGTGTAAAATATAGAGAAAAGAAAAGAAAAATAGGAAGGAAATTTCTTTTCATTGATTAATTGTCAAGTATAAATACATCAGCAAAAAAAAGAAAAATTATCATTACAGAAGAAAAGAAAAATAAAGGTTGCTCAGACAGATCTACACCATCTTGATATTATGAGTAGGCTCAACAGAAGTAGAAGTATGAGCATGCAGAGCTTGGTGTCAGTTAGAGGAGTCAACAACTTGGTGTTGGTCAATATATCCAACACCATAAGGGATTCACTTGAACCCCCATCATCGTCAATCTCCTCATCCATATTAGGAGGAGCTCTTCGGTCATGTCTGGAGAAGAATTCAAAATCCTAAGGGATGACGACCTCCACTAGGGCTGTCGACCAACCATCCTTGAAGCATTTCTTTTTTGAAAATTCAGTTTGCAAAGAAGCATCCCCAATGGCTTTGTCCCAGCCTTTATTTGAAGCCAACCTCCCTAGACTTAGCTCTTTTGGCCCTCTCTGCAATAACTAGGGACTTTTCGGCGTCCAAATCCTTCTATAGTTCGATAATTTTAGCCCTCTCTACAGTGACCAAGGATTTCTTAGTGTCTAAATCCTTATGCAACTTGGTAGCCAGGCCCCAAGAAACCACTGCATCTTCTTCTGCAAGTTTTATTTTCTCCTCCCATTTTTCTGCTCATTGGTCAGTGCCAGTTGGGAGTCAAGAATTGAATTCTTAAGCTCATCAAAGATTCTTTAACCTTATGAGAAGAAGAACGCAAGACATCGTCCTTCTCTAACATGTTGTTAAAGTCAACAAGAAACTGCAAAAATAAAATAAGGCGAGTTAATATCAGGAATATCAAACAAAGAAATAAAAAGGCAAAGGAAATCACCAGAGCTGGGATTTGACTATCCCTTTCAGAACTCTTTGATTGGGGCAGTGCAGTTGCAGCACCCCTATGGTCTGAAAAAGTCCCATACCTTATTAACTATTTAGCCAAACTAGGTCCAAGAGCCAGTAGAGAACCAGAGGAAGGTAAGTTAACCAACTCTTATTGGTCAGAAATGGCTAAAGAACCTTCTGCCTGCTTAGAAGGGAGCCCTTTCCTTATTATTTTAAGTTTCCCTTCCTCAAAATTCTTGGTTGGACGCTTCTTCCCAACATCCTCTTTATTTTTGTCTCAATCAATAGCTTATTTGGAGGAGTCAGTTATGTCACCCAAAATATTGGGAAACTTCCTCTTCACCATGGCAGCGGCTAAGGGTAAATCTGAATCTAAAGAAGAGGGGAAACAACAGTAGGTTTACCACTGCCAGATGCAGTGGAAGAGGATGTGGTGATGGGGTCAAGGTCAATTAAAGTAGAGGTTGCAACAATAGTGGAGCGAGAAATGAAAGAAGTGATGGTATTCCGGCACTGCAACAAATATGAGTCTAATCTGGTATGCTCCTCCCCAATTTTCTGGTGAATGCCCCTGATGAACTTCAACTCTCTAAAGTTGATCTCACTCTCTTTAGGACACTCTTTTTCGATCAATTGCAACCAACAAATTACAGAGCAATAATTAGTATTATCTTTAACAAAAAAAATATATGCAATGTAAAACATTTAATCAAAAACAATCTATCCCATCGCCAAAAAGTGGGCATAGGCCCTTGGTACTCAGCATTCCTAGTTAGAGGAGCATATTGCCAATTTTTTACAATTACTCCATGTTCGAAGTAATATCTATTGGAGTCAGGAAGATTAACTACTAATACTTTGTTCACAGCCATAGTTTTTAAATAGAAAGTGGTGTCACTAATTACCCACTTATAACAAACTATAATTTCTGGAATCCCTAGATGATTCCCATGGAGTTGGTTTAATCTATATACCCCATTAACTATTCTTCAGTTATTGGGTGCTACCCTAGCTGTAACGACATCAATATATTGGTAAAATTCAAGACAAAATGGGTTTGGGGGAAAAAGTAAACCCACAGTCAGCAATAAAAATGGAGGGAAACCAGTGACCCTCAGCTAATGAGAAAAGATCAGCGAGAAAATGGGGTTGTTCTATTTCTACCCATGAATGGATATTCCATTCATTTCTGAATTCATCAAGAGAAGTAACATGATAAGCCATGATTGATGATTCTTACAGAATTTAAGGATTCAATAAGAACTGAATAACAGAGAACGATCGCACAATAGAGAGAGGGAGCTTGAAGACACAACGATAGAAAGAACTCAGAAAGTTTGAGTTAAGAGACGATTGTGGCTTTTCCCGCCTTTATAGGTTGCCTCAAAAATTGGAAAGGTAATGATTAAGAGGAAATGTCGATTGAAATATTGGTGGCTAAAGACAGAAAAGACATATTTGCCCAAAAATGGTTCGCTAAAGTTGTGGATAATTACAAAAATACCATTCACATTATGTGCCGATAATTAAAGTTATTAAACTTACAAGTATGGTTGGTCGATAACCGACCAAGCCTCAAAATTGTTACCCAAGAAACTTTACGAACTAAATGTTCCATACTCTTGTAAAAACCCTAAGCATGAAACATTGGGGGCTTCTGTTAATACCAAAAATTATCTGGCTACATGGACCATTGATGTATGAACACGTGTTATCCATTTGGGTATTAATCCAAGTCAGCAAGGGTGAGTGACCAACCAACTGAAGGAATGTCGACCAACGGTTTAAAGAAGCCCCACCAACACCCAGAAGACCGACCAACAATGACAGTAAATCGCTAATAGTTGTATACATTATTAACATTGTACATATGTAAATGACTATGTTATAAAGGCATTCCATCCTTTAATATTTCGACTCTTTTACACCTTCAAGGGGACTACAAATACATTATAAACCTTACATCTATGGGGGATGAAAGAATGAGGCATTTGAACAAGCCCAAGGCAATACACAGAAGTGGACGTAGGATTTCCCTTTTCAGCTGAACCACTTTAAAAATCCTTTGTCTCATTTTCTTATATTTATCTGTGATAAATTAATTAGATCAATTTATGTTTTGTATTAACAACGGCCTTGACTACTTTTGCCCAACAGGCACCACAAGTTCCTCCATTGCCTCAAGTTATGGCTCCAGCTCTCGCACACTCTTTTCCTTCTACTTGGGAGCGAGTCAGAAATAACTTTCAGAAGGCTCATCCTCTCGATTTTCAGGGGAGCTCTGGCATGCCAATGGAATAAGGATATGCAAAGGCATTTGAGGAAATACGAGTGCACTAGTGCACAGAGAAATATACTAGTTACCTTTAAGGTAGTAAGGTAGCCTTACAGTGGTGGGAGTTCGTTACCACCGCACACGAGAGAGACACCTTGACGATTTAGGAGTTTTGGGATTGGTTTGATTGTAAATACTTCTCGTCCGCCGTTTAGAATGAGATGATGCAAAAATTCTTAGATGTGTCATAGGAGGGGAGGATTACAGCAGAGTATGAGGAGGAATTTACTAGGTTGGTAAATTTTATCCCCGAAGAGGTGAGCACGAAAGAGAAGAGGATACACTTATTTGTGGTTGGTCTTACCTGGAGGATTCGACAACATTTGTCAGGTAACCTAGCTTTAAAGACATATTCAGATGTGTTGAATGTTGCTCTACTACCCTGTTAGGACCACTTCTTTCATGTTAAGGGAAGCAAGCGCTCAGGAGATTCCATCCAGTAGGGCAGGACTGGGGGTAGCAGTGCCAGTGGGGAACACTCGACTCAGAGTAAGTCAAGGAAGATTAAGCAGGGTTTCCATCAGGGGGATGATGCTAAGAGATTTCATTTGGGAGAGTATAGACAAGGACAGGTTAGATTTAGGCATGGTCGGTAGGGCCAACAACATTTTTAACTGGACCAGGGGAGAGGTGGTAATGGCCAGCAGGGCCAGAGGGGAGGAAATTTCACATGCAAGTGTTTTATATGTGGCAAGAATGGACACAAGCATAAAGATTACCATGATAATGGTAAAGTTTAGTAGTAGCAGGGCGCTTGTCAGGAGGCCCAGATACCTATTTTCCCCACTGCCCTCCTAACACTAGCACCCATGCCAGCATTGCCTACAACACCAGTCGTTCCAGCAACCTCACCTCAACAGGGGAAATTACAATATGGGCGTTTATATAACGTCCACCAGACCAAAGTTCCACAAGATCCACCTACAATTGAGGGTACATTTCTCATACATGGGGCTTCGGGGCTCATTTGATTTGACACTAGGGCTTCACACTCGTTCATAGCCACTAAATTTGGATGAGTCACAGAGTTGTTAGACACGATCGATAGTACAGCTATGTGTGTAGACTCACCACTGCGTAGTGGTACACTTATATTCTTTATTTGTTGGGGTGTAAGTATAAACATTGGTATACTTATTTTGCCTATCGATATGCTCGTATTAGATATGTCAAAACATAACACCATTATTGGAATGGATTGTCTAGCAGCGTATAGGGCCACGATTGACTGTTACAATAGGAGCATAGTGCTTGTGATTCCGGGCCAGGAGATGTTCTTAGTGGTGATGCCTTATCCCGAAGGGGGATTATCCACTCATTTAAACTATATAGAGGAGGATGGGGTAGTGATTTCCCTAGACTCGATTCCGATTGTATGTGATTTCACAAATGTGTTTCAGGATATAACGACATTTCTGCCTAGTCGTGAGATAAAGTTTATCCTTGATTTATCATAGGCACTCGATCGATAGATTGTGCACCTTATCGTATGGCTCCTATGGAGATAAGGGATCTACGGGACTAGATCGAGTAGCTTTTAGGGTAGGGTTTATTCGTAGGATTACCTCGCCTAGGGGTTCCCCTATACTGTTTGTAAAGAAGAGCGATGGATTTTTACACCTGTGTGTGGCTTATTGGGAGTTAAATAAAGTCATGATAAGGAATAAATATCCATTTCCTCGAATCGATGACTTATTCCACCAGCTTAGGAGAGTCGCTTACATGTCTAATATAGATTTAAGATTCGGGTATCACCAGTTGCATTCGAGATCAAGATGTATTTAAGATGACCTTTCTGATGAGATATGGGTCTTATGAGTTCCCAGTTATGCCGTTTGGGCTAACCAATGCGCCAGCTGTGTTTATGGAATTGATGAATAGGTAGTTCAGAGAGTTCTTAGATTATTTTGTTATTATCTTTATTGATGACATTCTGATTTATTCTCAGACTGAGGAGGGGCATGACAAGCATTTGCATCAGGTTTTACAGACATTATGCGAGCATTTGCTGTATGCTAAGTTTGAAAAATGCGTATTTTAGCAACGTGAGGTACAGTTCTTAGGGCATATTATATCTGACATGGGGATATCGATGGATCCCAGTAAGGTGTCAGCGGTGAGGGAGTGGGACAAACCATGATACCGACGGAGGTGCGCAGTTTCCTGGGGTTAGTCAAGTACTATTAACGATTTATTTGGGGATTTTCTAAGACTGTGGGTTTATTGACCAGTTGCAAAGGGGTACCATTTATCTGGGATGATTCTTGTCAGTTGGCTTTGTACTTTCACTTCCTAGGGCATGAGTGGAGTATTTTGTTTTTACAGATGCATCCCTATAGGGATTTGAGGGGGTGCTACAACAGGAGGATCAGACTATAGCTTATGCTTCCCGCAAGCTCAAGCCTTATAAGAGAAATTATCCCACTCACGACTTGGAGTTAGCGGTAGTCGTGTTTGCACTACGAATTTAGAGACATTACTTGTTGGGGGAAAGATTTTGCCTATTCGCTGATCATAAGTCACTACAGTACTTATTCACTCAAAGAGAGCTAAATATACGTCAGTGTAGGTGGTTGGAATTTATGAAAGATTATCAGTTTAACATCCATTATCACCCAAGGAAGGCAAACATGGTGGCAGACGCATTAAGTCACATGCCAGTAGGGGATGTAGCTGAAGCTTGGAAGAAAACATGGAAGGAGTTGGGATGACTACACCAAAAAATGAAAATGGTCACGGAAAACGGGGTCACGGCTAAGAGCCGTGACCAGCTGTTCATGGCCCAAAGCTCTGACTACATGAAAATGAGTGTGACCAATTCCAAGACCCAGTGTGGTCATGGATCGACTTATAGTAGTCACGGCCTTTAACTGTGACTCTCAGGGTCACGGCTCACAACCGTGACCATTATGGCGCCAAGTTTCCCGCTAAGTGTGGTAATGGATAGGGTCACGACTCATTTCCATGACCAGGAACACAAATACACACCACTATAGTCACGACTTAGGATCGTGACCATTCTTGGAAGTGGGTCACATCTTTCAACCGTGACCATGGTTTTGTTTACACGTTGACGTGTTAAAAATAATGGGGTCGCGTCATAGGGTCCCAGCCCTAAGCCGTGACCATTGTCTTTATACATAAATAACACATAACAAGTTTTCATTTCCCTCAAAAACATGTATACAACTATATCCCTCCCTGTCTCTGGCGATTTCCCTCCCTCTCTCTGGCGATTTCATTTCTCAAGCTCTCTCATTCTCTCAATCTCAAAGGTAATCCAAACCCTTGTTATTTCATTGTGTGTATTTCCAAACCCTTACTTTTATTTCACTGTGTGCATGTATTTCTGTGTGTGTATATGTGTGTGTGTGTGTATACGTGTGTGTATTTCTGTGTATATATATGTGTGTGTATTTCTCTCTGTGTGTGTCTATATACGTGTGTGTATAATCTCAAACCCTTATTAATTATTTCATTATGTGTGTGTATTTCCAAACCTTTATTATTTATTTCATTGTGTGTGTGTATTTCTGTGTGTGTATATGTGTGTGTGTATACGTGTGTGTATTGTGTACGTAGGTGTGTATAAATTATCATTGTGTGTATTGTGCGTGTATTCTAGAAAAAAAATACATATATATGATTAATGTTGGTTTAAGTTTCAAACTAGGGAAAATTTTATGTTAATGGATATGTTGGTTTAATTTTCAAACTAGGGAAAATTTTAATTAAATGAATGGTTTAAGTTTGGGGATGAAATATAAAAAATACCGATCCATTAAAAAAATACTGGACCATTAGAAAAATACCAAACTTAAGGGTTAATTTTAGGGATTGTTGGCTTAAATGACAAAAGGAGGTATTCGAAACATAATAAATTAACGGTTGATGATTCATTAGAGCCATTATTTATAGGAATCATATCCACGCCCTCGTACACAATAACTAGTCAATGATTAATTAGAACTATTATTTATAGGAATCATATTCACGCCCTCGTTCATTATTCTCATGAAAAATGAGTCACGGTGATAATCAATGGCAACAAGAGTATGAAAGGTTGCAATTGGTATGCACTCATAACTCTTTCATTAATGATACTCATAAAGTGGGTAATTCGATTTATTGGTATGGGAGTAGGAAGATCGAACAATTTAACTACCTTGTAAACTGTGGAGTTCATTTCCAGCAACAGTACTTGTTCGATTGTATTCTGTTTTCCATGTCACAATGTTGGGATGAAGCTGTATAATATATACATCGCATACATAATCCCGATAGAGTACTGACCTTGCTTACACTGTTAGAGAAGGTAAAAAAAATCACCCATTATGGATAGAATTATGTACAAAGAGTATTGATGAAGACTGTGATGTCTCACGACAAATGCACGTTAAACTCGATCTTGTCAATAGGCTGAAGAGGATGAGATTTCGAGTTCATGTCCCCAACATATATGCATACATTAAAGATAAGTTTCCTCCTAATTGGCCACGTGAAAAAATCCGTAGGTTTTTAAACACAAATGCAGAATGGATGGAGATCAGACACATTGAATTTTTGTTAAAGTCTTACCATGAACTGGTAGATTATAATATATGGTCAAAAAATTTACTTTGTTATTTATATTTTCATATTGAACTATGAAATTATGCATCTATTATTATAGATACACATTTAACTTTTATTACTTTTGTAGATAATGTCGGGCGGTAATGGAACCAACGCTCCAACCAATAACAACCCCCAACCACAAGGAGGATTCTCATCACTAATTGGTGAGCAATACTCAACTCCAACAACTGTTCGCTCCCCTACTCCATAAAATGTGCACTCCCCTACTCTGAGTTGCATTAGGCAAGGTACTCCTCCCATTAATCCAACAGACACGCCCAATGCTCCTGAAACTGTAGGGTCAGTTGAGAAGAATACCATTAGGTTCTCTCTTTTGGGAAATAACCCCAGAGGGGATAAGAATCACGTTCAACAGTTTAGAGCCCAGTGTTTATCTTTGGAAAAAATGAATGTGGGAGTGGGAGGAGCTGACAATTATAACCTCGTAGATAAAGAAATTAAAGATGACATCGACGAGCAACTCAACAAACAATTTTCATTTTCATCCAACTCAAAAAATAAGGTGCTTTCTCGGGTTGCTGAACAACTCTGAACATATCGGAGAAACCTTAGGTAGAAGCATTTCCCTAAGGGAGCATCAAAATCCGACATTTTAGCGCTCAAAGACAAAGTCCCTTCGAATGTTGAGATGCCAGTCTCTTAATGGAATGATTTTCTGGAGAATGAGGCGAAGGACTCCAAAATGCTGCAAAGGGAGAAAAACAAGCAGAATATGGCCAAAAAACTGATGTCCGTCGGCTTGGCTCAAAATCTTATGAAGTTTTGAAGAATGAGTGGACGATCATTACAAAAGGTAGATCGGATGAAGGAAAAACACCGAATAGGGCCAAATTATACGTGCATGCTAGACGGGACAAAGATAATAAATTCCCTCCTCACTTTGCTAAGACTCTAGAATTAATAGAGTCTATCAGTAGTTAGTCAGATTCATGCCCGATCGAGGATATTGACAGTGATGCCATCGCACAAACCTTTTGGAAGGACCATAGAGGGGGAACGAGAGGCTTGGGGTTACATATGTCAAAAATAAGATTCAAACACACCGCACCTCTTGTGGACGAGCTTTCTTCTGTTAATAAGAATTTCACGTCCAGTGATTATCGTCAATCTAGGATTGAAGGGGATATAGTTGGGCTTCGAAATGAATTGGTAGGTGTGAATGATAAACTTGCGCAGATTATGTCCTTTTTAATCGGTCGTATGCCCATGCAGCCCCCAATGCATCCCGATTTCCCTCCACAGATGCCAGGGATTCCTCAAAATTTTTCTCGTTCTCCATTCCGTCCACACATTCAGGTTCCTGCTTCAACATTCCCTTTCTTAGCGCCTCAGCATGGCACAGGTCTTGGATCATCGTCAACAACCCATGGTGACTATGGCGAGAAATACTATATATAGGACCTGAGCGGTAAATTTTTCATTGGGATCTGCACGCTCATGTCCACTGTCGTAGGAACTTTAATAAATAATCGACCTTTGCAGGAGGGTGAGTGTCAGATCGTGGTTGATACAGTATATGAGGGTTATGAAACTATTCCAGTGCACGTCAACAGTGGAGAAGGGAATTTTTGAAAAATTATATAGCTCTGTTACCACTTGGATATTTATTGCTTGATGAAGATGTAGTAATATTGTTGTTATGTTGTAATAATATTAGTAGACAAATTTATTTAATTTGAGTTTAAGTGATTTTGTAGTATCATTGACTAGCGTGTTCTTGTATTTAAGTTATTGTATAGTTTGATTGATTGGTGCGTGGTTGACTATATTTAGCTTTGCTTTGATACTGTGTTAGTTCTTTACTATGCAACATGATATTTATTTTATCATGTTAACACATGATTTCAATTTGAAAATTATTAAATGGATTTTCCACAATACAAACATTGGATGGGGGGGACTGACCGAATAGCTAATAGTTATGTTAAAGGCGTTCAAGAATTTATTAGATACACTTTTAAGAACCTTAAAAGTGAGAAGATTTCGTGTCTATGTACCCATTGTACAAACGGAAAATATAAATCTTTAGAAGATGTTAAGTTACATTTAATAATGTGGGTAATTTGTCAAGATTATAACAAGTGGACATACCATGGTGAAAAACATGTACATTATGTTCCCGAAGAATTATTGGTAACCAACCATGTAACAAGACACCAACGAGTGGAAGTGGTAAATGATTCACCAACACATCTTCCATTGACCAACCTAATTGACGATGCTTACGGAGTTCACCATGACCAAAACCACCAACCTATGGAGACAGATAATGCACACAATGAACAATTTGATACTGAACTACCAGGAGACCTAGAATATATACGGTTGAAAGTCGATGCGACTAGACCGTTGTATAAACATTGTGATGAAGATCATTCGGTATTATATGCAATGATTGGTTTGCATAACTTGAAGAATCAATTTGGCTTGTTTGGGAATAACGTAACCGTAATTCTCAAGTGAGTTAAAGAAATTCTCCCAAAAGAGAACACGTTACTAGACAATTATCCTACCATGAAGAAGATCTTGAAGGGTTTAGGATTGAAATGAAAATATATCCATGAATGCAAGTATGATTGCATATTGTATCGCAAGGAACACGAGAGAAGGTTGAATGTCCAGTATGCAGTGAGTCTAGATATGTTATTTGTGAGAAGATAAATGAAAAACCTGCAAAATATCAAAAGAGCTTGCAAGTCCCATAAATGGTTTTGAAGTATTTTGCACTTGGGCCACGGTTAAAATGATTTTTTATTGTACCGTGGATAGCGGAGGCCATGACATGGCACGCTCGATGCGAGGTGGGTGGGAATATGATGCGTCATTCGATTAATTCACTCGTCTGGGAATACGGTGATAAAAAATTTCTGCCCTGACCACCTGTATCGCTAGCAAAAGCGATAAAAATCCAAAGAATATGGTGCTAACCTATTATGGGATAGTCCAACAAATCCTTGAACTCGATTACTTAGATTTCATAGAAACCGAATTCTATTATGATTGGGTAAAGGTGGAGGATACTACGAATGCTTGCAAAGTTGATCCTGACTCCAAACTTATTATGGTAGATTTATCAAAGCTGAAGAGTAATGATCGTATAGTCGACGATCCTTTTATTTGTGCCTTTCAGAACTTAAAGAAGGTATTCTACTCCAAGTTCATAAATGATGGCAATTGGTCTATTGTTGTGCATGCACCAAAGGGTATGACTACTGAAGTGGATGCATTGAAGGCTTCAAAAGAGTTCCAGCTAGCTCTTGATGACATCCTAATTTAAAGGATCTTTTAGTTGATTTAGAGGAAGATTGAGTATCAAAATATTATGTTAACCTTGTCAATCTTATTTGTATCCTATTTTGATATTGACATTATATCAACACTTTACTTTGATGTATGAATGTTTAGTTACTTTTACGAATGTTTATATGATTTATGTAAGTTAACTTTCGATAATATGTTATGCTCAGTTGAATATTTATTTACTTTCACAAGAAACTCGAATTGAGAATATAGCTATTTGAGTTTGTGATTGGATCAAATTAACCCAACTCAATTTCCACATGTTCCAATACATATACATTTGTTGATCAGTTTCATTCATGCAATGTTCATAAAATGAAGTTAAATGAGCTTGATTTTATGAAGATTGTATTAAAGAAACTAGTCAACAAAAGTACATGTAAAAGAATACGTTAGGTGCACCAGGATCAATTTGGTCCAATCACACATTCATAAGACTTTATTTAATGGCCTTGTTGGATCGCAGGAATCAGGTACTCTTCACTACACCAAATATGTCGAATTGTCACGGTCATTGACCTTGACAAGTTGGACTTGTCAAGGTCAATGACCGCGATAATTCTGGAGGTGACAACATTTTTTGTCACGATCATTGACCATAACAAGTTCATTAGACTTGTCACGGTGCTTGACCTTGACAAGTTTTGTCACGATTAAGGACCGTGACAAGTCCGTGACAACAATCCTTTGTCACGGACTTGTCATGGTCAATGACCGTGATAATTTTGGGCAGAATTGAAAAAAATATGCTGGAAAGTATAGCCACTGCCACTGCCACTGCCAGCAGTATATTTGTACCTGTTATAGCAACATTGTGCCTGTTCAAACATTATATATCCAAATAAAATAGAGATAGTGCAAATAAAATAGACAATATGCGTCACGATATAATCCAAATATACTTCAAATTTACCAACTTAAAAATAATATAATTCAATTCAAATAATGTCATTACATGTTTTGGGTAAGGTTAAATCCGAGGTGGTGAGTAGGCCACACGATATAGGATTTGACACACCAACTGATATACATCGTTCCGCATTGTTTGTGCAACCACAACAAGGAGTTCGCCTTCCCGAGTATTACATGCGTGATGAGAACCTTGGACTCGATGTCTTGAAGCTCACGTCCATGAACTAGTCCACCCTGGACGATATTTGGGTCCATCAACCCTCGCCCTATCCACTGGCCATCAAATATGTCCAGTATAAACACGTTCGGCCAACCAAGTGTCGACATCGATCGGTCGAAGGGAGCCAAATAGGGAAGTGGATCATCAAAGTCCGCACGTGTCGGTGATGAAGCAACGAGGTCCACATCCTCATCATCCTGCACCTTGTCCTCCCGTACCTCCTCCCCCACCACCTTCTCCTTCCCCGTCCCCTTGAATTTTTTGCCGCCCAATAAACGCTTCATTAATGAGAACATATGTTGGATCGTCACCTCCAAACGGGACAGCTTCGCATCATGCGAGTCCACCGTTCGAGCCAACCCGGTGTCGCTCGTCTCCAATCCGATGATCTTAGATTTGTCCACCCGCGAGCTCACCCCTTATCCTCCCCTTGCGATCAGAGCCAAGCACTTGGTTGAGTGCATCTGTGGACAAATATGCCTTGTCGGCATTAGACTGCGACTCATGTACTTCCTTAAGCTTTGCCTGAAATGACAAAAAGCACATGATTAGTAAAATAAGTAAATTAAAAAATTATAACGTAATTAACAAAAAGTAAACTATCGGATTACTTACAATCATGGCCGCGACACTCGGGGATACCTCTTTGTCCTTCCCCTTCTTCGTTCGAAGAGCCACATAAGTATCGAGCCACTCCCTGTCCCCTGAAATAAAATAAAGTAAAATTATTATCGGCCCCGCAAAATAAAATAATGAAGAATAATATATTTATGTAGTTATAGAAAAATTAAATCTTACCATCATCCTATGCTCCACCTTGCCGTAAGATGTCTGGACGGAGTAGTTCACGTCCATCGTTTTTGCTCGGTTTTCCCTCCCTAATTGGCGAGATGCCAATTGTCGCTCCCCGGTCTCATTGTCAATGAACTTTTTCCATTGTGCCAATGAGATCGGCTCCTTCGGTGGGAAGGATTCACGCATTTGGATAATGGACTCTCGTGTCTTCCCAAAGTACTGGGTCCGCATATTTTTCTTCCACGTCTTGTGTTTCTCCCTCAACTTCTCCAAGATGGGATCGCTCAGCTTTGGATCCACGCTGAATTGTTCCTGTCCAACAAATACAATGTTAGTTGCAAATAAATATAAATATAAAATGAAATTGAAATCGTAATTGAAATATTCATACGAATATAAATATAAATATAAATACATTACCTGTAGTGCCACCCAAATAGCTAACTTGAGCTCATATGACACCTCCTTCCAACTAATGTACCCCGGGTCGATGATCGTCTTTACCAGCTCGAGGGATCTCGCTAATAGCCCCGACTTGTTCTCGATGGCTATCCCCAATTTGCCATATTTGGGGAGCCTAGGGGCCGAGGAGCCCTCGTCGCCTCCGCTACCACCGAGCCCAGACGACATCATCATAACAAGCATCATCATCCTCGCCTTAATACCTGAAGGATACATTTGTTGTAAAAAATGTTGTTAGTACATATCAAAATGAATTAAAAGAAGACATGCAAATATGTAAAATTACTACAATTAAAAATGAATTGTTATTGTCAAACATCTCAATTCTGAATTCCAAAACAACAGCATCTAGCTCATAAGATGTACAATTACTAAAAATCCAAAACATCCGCACCCCCACCCTTACTGCCAACAAACACACACACTACACAAGAGTGAAAATGATAAAGTGCAAATCAATTAAAAGCATTAAAATGGATGTTTCGGTACAAATTCGTTACACCTAGCATAGGGATATAGAAACTCTTCATTATTATGACATCTCTTTGCATATTTCACAAATTCGTTAGCACCTCTGCGAAACACATCCCCCATTCTAATTGTCTCGCCCATCCACTCTTTGTATTCCGGATATCCCATCACAGCTACCATAACTAATCACCTATTAAAGTTACGAAGCGTATATTCATGGATTAGTATAAACAAAACTTATATTTATAGTATGTTTCATTTAATTATGTCTTATTTATATTCAAATTCAATTTATAATAGAAATTTCTATTTCCTCCATCTCCTCTAAAGGATTAGTGGTGCTATCCTATTCAAGACCGCATTTTTCTGTAATATACTTAACAGCTCATGCACATTGTTACATTTTGAAAACAATTCGACAGCATATCGCCGTAGTTCTTCAAGTACACGACGTAGATTGGAAAGTGTGAGTGTTATTTCAATTGATCAATTGAAATAACAGTCACACTTGTCAATCTAGTATATACCCAGAGAACATTAGGATACGACTACAGAACTTCCTCCAAAAGTAACAACTTTAATCCACTAAGAATATTATACAGAAATTATGCAGTCCCAAACTGTCCAAACGAGACAATTCGAGAGATCTCATTATAGGGGTAATGACTGTCGAACGGGTCTAAGGGCTATTGAATGTGTACGCATAAGAACTAGAAGGCTAGTATCTATGCACACTATATGTAATTTCAAGTATGTTTCATTTAATTATCATACTATATATATATTGTTCGATATACAAAGTAATTTTCAAAAAAAGTTGAAAAATCCCACCCCCATATGGACAATAATCCAGTGGTCATGCCACCTTTAAAACTAACTAACCCAACATCGATCCACTATAATCCAACAGCAATGTCAACAATAAATGTGTATCCCATACTCCTTCTAATTCATCTTCTCAATTAATTATTTTCATCAATTAAACTAACAATTAAAGTATACAATTATTAATTTACTAATTTACAATGAGGGGCAATCATATATTAATTTATAAGGGTTGTAAACGGATATTCGAAAATCCGCATCCGTCCGATATCCGAATCCGAATTTGCGGATATTTATCCGAAAAAATGGAAACGGATACGAATATGGATACTCTATAAAAATATTCGAGAAAATGGATACGGATACGGATATTACTAGCATCCGACATGGATAATCCGTATCCGATGCGGAGTATCCATTTTACCGGATATCCGTTTTACAGAATATCCGTATCCGTCAAACATTTGTTTAAATATTACTAATAATATTAGTATTAGCATTACTAATAAAATCATATTAAAAAAACCTTAATCGTTTATTCCCTAAAACAAAACAAACACAATACTCCACTCAAAACAAAAACACCCTAAAGTTATCATTTTATTGCGTATATTATAAAATGCCATGTATTATTATTTTATTGGGTATATTATCACTAAATTTACAATACACCTTATCACACACCACATACACCACCTAAAGAACATATACTCCACTAAAAAAAAACTAATTCATTTCATTTCTCTTTCGTACAAAACAAGAGAAAAGAAATCCTCATTTCACTCCATAAAAAACCCTCATCCCTCCACCTTCGCCGCATCAGCCCATCGCTGCTCATCAACCCAGCCACCGCTTCTCATCAACCCCTCAGCTTCACATCAACTCAATAAAATTTGATTTAATATAAAAGGTGCATATGTATTTCTACTATTATGGAATGCTACTGTTATTTTTTTTTGGATGGCTTGAAGCTTATAAGTTTGTAAAATATGAATGTCTTTAAGTCATATTATCATTATGGAATGCTACTCTTATAATGGAAGCCAGGAGGTAGTAATTTTGTTATATATTTATTTGGATTGGATTGGATTTCGTTGGATTGGATATTTTAATAGTTATTTTTGCGATGGCTAAACAATGTAAACGGATACGGATATTATCTGAATTCGAGGTATCCGAGCGGATACGGATATGGATAGTTAGTGCATCTAGATAGCGGATACGGATACGAAAAACATGGTATCCGATCCGTGTCCGTCCGTTTACCACCCCTATTAATTTACTAAAAAAATTAATAACCAATCAGTTCGTTTACAAAGGACATTACGCACAAACACGCACACTACACCAAATCCTGCGAATGGTCACGCCCAGTGGGTCACGGCCCAAGTCCGCGACCAGCTCGTCGCGGACTTGGGCCGTGACCCACTCAATATTTTGCGTGACCATATTTATTATCACACTAAATTATTGATGCTCTAGAAGTGGTCACGGACTAAGTCCGTGACCACGGTGGTCGCGGACTTGGGTCGTGACCATCTTAGCGCCAATCTCGCGACAAAATTCTCTCCAAGCTTGGTCACGGAGGGGTCACGGCCCAAGTCCGTGACCCATGGCATGACGAAGAAGATAGTACACACATTGAGGGTCACGGCTTACGTCTGTGACGATTTCTTGGTATGGGTCACGGCTCTGGGTCGTGACCATATCGCATTCACAGATTTAAGGTCGAGCATCACAGATTTAGGGTCACGGCTCTGGGCCGTGACCATTTTTTGGTATGGGTCATGAGTATGGGCCGTGACCATACCTCAATCTAGTATGGGAAAGGGTCGCGCATGGTGGGTCACGGCTCTAGGCCGTAACCAGATCTGAAGAACCCAACTCTGGCTTCCCTTTGTTTTAAGGGTCGCGCGTATGGGGTCACGGCTATTGGCCGTAACCAGTCCAGGTCTTAAAAAAAAAAGAAAACACCCGCCCCGCTGCTTATTATTTCATTCATTTTATTTGGAGTAAGGCAGCTGCTTCTCAGTGCGATTTTTAGTTGAATTTCGATTGGATTTGCAAGGGTTAAGCGATTTCAATTGGTTTGCATTTGGATTAACCCTGGTATGTATTGATTCATTTATATTTCATTTGGATTTGTGATTTTTGTCTAAAACCCTAATTTCGGTGTATGTATGTGTAGATTTACGTTTGTGTGTGTGTATGTATAGATTTATGTTTATATGTGTGTGTGTGTGTATAGATTTATGTGTATATGTATGTTTATGTGTGTAACTATGAACAAATAAATTATTTTTTTGTCAATAAACACTATATTGTACGTGTGTGTATGTATAGAATGTATGTGTGTGTGTGTATGTATAGATTTATGTCAAAAAAAATATTAGGGTTTAGTAAACCCTAAATAGTATGCGGTGGAGACCGGGTTAGGGGTTGGAAGCAACAAATAGTCCCTTAGGAATTCTGTAAGTGTTAATTTTGTTCTTGGCCTTGGTATTTTCAATTTGGTTTTAGATTTGTCCTTGTGAAAAAAAAGGAATTGATATTTACCTGGTTTAATTAGATTGGTGTTGGTTATATTATGATATACCTGTTATGCCATTTTATATAATTGTTGAAATTGAATAAGTATTGGATTTTGAAATGTAATCAAAATCAATTGTAATCTTCTCAATATGTGTGCATCTTATTTTTTTCTCAGTAGTAATCCTTATATACATGAAAGAAAATATCAAAGAGGATTAACGAATTTCAGTTCACACAAGTTTAACATGAGTCAAGTTGGGGCAGTGAGTGATGCAAGAACAAGTTCTGGTTTTCTTCCTTTGGTTTTGAATTTGTTTTTTTGGTTCTACCATTTTTTTTAATTAAACATAACTGTTTGCAAAAAATTCATTATGTTTTCACTGTCATAGGATTCATTGATGTTGGGGTCGAACTACTATCAAACATAATCTGAAATTGCATCACTGCTGGCATAGAGAAGGTTCTGATTGGCGTTGGGTGTAATAAAATATCCAGGTAATGGATAGACCTATGATGAACTTTATTTTAAGGTTAAATATGCATTGATTCAATTTTTTAATTATTTTGGGTTTGGATCCTATTTATGTCTAAACCCCATAATTTTAATTCTTTTGTGCCCCCTATAGCTTGGGCATTGTTGGCGCATTTGTTTCTTGTCACTTCCAGTGGGGGGGGGGGAGAACATAAATTTTGAACAAAGAAAAGTTAGGGTGAACACTAGAAAAAGAAGGCACTATCCAATGGATTGACACTTTCTAGGTTTACGGTGTGTCAATTTCTCTGCAATGGTTCACATTGAACTAATTGGTTACCATTTGTTTATTAGTTTAAAGATATTCTTGATTAGTCCGAGATGAATAGGAGAGATGTGAAAATGGGAATAAAAATTAGTCATGGTTCGAAATTAGCATAAAAACATGTCATCGAAGGGTGAAAACATAAAATAACCACAAAACGGTTCGGTAAGAGTCACAAACACCTCGCACGGGACCAATGTGACTCGTAGCAACTGACCGCGTAGTTACGAGGATCCCGGTTTGATAATACTTTCTAAATTTGCACAAAGTTCGACCCGAGCATAAAAAGATGCCATCGAAGGTTGAAAACGTAAAACAAGCACAAAACGGTCCAATAAGAGTCACGAACACCTCCCACGGGACCAATAAAACTCATATGAACCGACCACGTAATCACTAGGCTCCCGGTTTGAGTGTATGACGTAAATTTGCAAAAAAATAAACTTAAGCATAAAAACATGCCATCGAAGGATGAAAACGTAAAACAGCCTTAAAACGGTCCCGTAAGAGTCACAAACCCCTCGCATGGGACTAATGTGACTCGTAGGAACCGACCACGTAGTCACAGGGATCCCGGTTTGAGTGTATGACGTAAATTTGTAAAAAAATAAACATAAGCATAAAAACATGCCATCGAAGGGTGAAAATATAAAACAACCTTAAAACGGTCCTGTAAGAGTCACGAATCCCTCGCACGGGACCAATGTAACTCGAAGGAACCGACCGCGTAGACACGGCGCTCCCGGTTGGAGTGTACGACATAAATTTGCAAAATATTAGACTTAAGCATAAAAGAAAGCCATCGAAGGGTGAAAACATAAAAAAGCCACAAAACGGTCCCGTAAGAGTCACGAACACCTCGCACGGGACCAATGTTAATAGTAGGAACCGAACGGGTAGTCACAGGGATCCCGATTTGAGTGTACGGCGTAAATTTGCAAAACGTTAGACTTGAGAATAAAAAAGATGCCATCGAAGGGTGAAAACGTAAAATAACGACAAAACAGTTCGGCAAGAGTCACGAATACCTCGCACGGGACCAATGTGACTCGTAGGAACCGACCGTGTAGTCACGGCGCTCCCGGCTTGAGTGTACAACGTAAATTTGTAAAAAAATTAGATTTGAGCATAAAAACTTGCAATCGAAGGGTGAAAATGTAAAACAAACACAAATGGTCCCGTAAGAGTCACAAACACCTCACACGGGACCAATGCGACTCGTAGGAACCGACCGCGTAGTCACGGGGATCCCGGTTTGAGAATACTTTCTAAAATTGCACAAAGTTCGACCTGAGCATAAAAAGATGCCATCGAAGGTTGAAAACGTAAAAAAAGCACAAAACGGTCCCGTAAGAGTCGCGAACACCTCGCACGGGACCAATGAGACTCATATGAACCGACCACGTAGTCACGGGGCTCCCGGTTTGAGTGTACGACGTAAATTTGCAAATAAATAAACTTAAGCATAAAAACATGCCATTAAAGGGTGAAAACGTAAAACAGCCTTAAAACGGTCCCGTAAGAGTCACGAACCCCTCGCACGGGACTAATGTCACTCGTAGGAACCAACCGCGTAGTCACGGGGCTCTCGATTTGATTGTACGACGTAAATTTGTAAAAAAATAAACTTAAGCATAAAAACATGCCATCGAAGGGTGAAAATATAAAACAGCCTTAAAACGTTCCCGTAAGAGTCACGAACCCCTCGCACGGGACTAATGTGACTCGTAGGAACCGACCGCGTAGTCACGGGGCTCCCGGTTAGAGTGTACGACGTAAATTTGCAAAAAAAATAGACTTGAGCATAAAAACATGCCATCGAAGGGTGAAAACGTAAAATAGCAATAAAACGGTCCGGTAAGAGTCATGAACACCTCGCACGGGATTAATGTAACTCATAGAAACCGACCGCGTAGTCACGGGGCTCCCGGTTAGAGTGTACGACGTAAATTTGCAAAAAAAATAGACTTGAGCATAAAAACATACCATCGAAGGGTGAAAACGTACAACAAGCACAAAACGGTCCCGCAAGAGTCATGAACACCTCGCACGGGACCAATGTGACTCGTAGGAACCGATTGTGTAGTAACGGGGCTTCCGAGTTGAGTGTATGACGTAAATTTGCAAGAAATTAGACTTGAGCATAAAAACATGCCATCGAAGGGTGAAAACCTAAATTAGCCACTAAACGGTTCGGTAAGAGTCACGAACACCTCGCACGGGACCAATGTGACTTGTAGGAACCGACAAAATAGTCACGGGGCTCCCGATTTGAGTGTATGACGTAAATTTGTAAAAAGTTAGACTTGCATGCCATCGAAGGGTGAAAACATAAAAGAACCTTAAAACGGTCATGTAAGAGTCACGAACCCCTCGCACGGGACCAATGTAACTCGTAGGAACCGATCGCGTAGTCCCGGCGCTCCCGGTTGGATTTTACAACATAAATTTGCAAAATATTAGACTTAAGCATAAAAGAATGCTATCGAAGGGTGAAAACGTAAAAAAGCCACAAAACGGTCCCGTAAGAGTCATGAACACCTCGCACGGGACCAATGTTAATAGTAGGAACCGAACGGGTAATCACAGGGATCCCGATTTGAGTGTACGACGTAAATTTGCGAAAAGTTAGACTTGAGAATAAAAAAGATGCCATCGAAGGGTGAAAACGTAAAACACCCACAAAACGGTCCCGCGAGAGTCACGAACATTTCGCACGGGACCAATGTAAGTCGTAGGAATCGACCGTGTAGTCACGACGCTCCCGGCTTAACTCTACAACATAAATTTGCAAAAAGTTATAATTAAGCATAAAAACATGCCATCGAAGGGTGAAAATGCAAAACAAACACAAAATGGTCCCGTAAGAGTCACGAACACCTCGCACGGGACCAATGCGACTCGTAGGAACCGATCGCGTAGTCATGAGGCTCCCGGTTTTTGAATACTTTCTAAATTTGCAAAAAATTCGACCCGAGCATAAAAAGATGCCATCGAAGGTTGAAAACGTAAAACAAGCACAAAACGATCCCGTAAGAATCACGAACACCTCCCACGGGACCCATGTGACTCGTAGGAACCGACCACGTAGTCACGGGACTCCCGGTTTGAGTGTACGGCGTAAATTTGTAAAAAAATAAACTTAAGCATAAAAACATGCCATCGAAGGGTGAAAATGTAAAATATCCTTAAAACGATCCTGTAAGAGTCACGAACCCCTCGCACGGGATAATGTGACTCGTAGGAACCGACCGCATAGTCACGGGGCTTTCGATTTGAGTGTACGACGTAAATTTGTAAAAAAATAAACTTAAGCATAAAAACATGCCATCGAAGGGGGAAAATGTAAAACAGCCTTAAAACGGTCCCGTAAGAGTCACGAACCCCTCGCACGGGACTAATGTGACTCATAGGAACCGACCGCGTAGTCACGGGGCTTCCGATTTGAGTGTACGACGTAAATTTGTAAAAAAATAAACTTAAGCATAAAAACATGCCATCGAAGGGCGAAAATGTAAAACTGCCTTAAAACGGTCCCGTAAGAGTCACGAACCCCTCGCACGGGACTAATGTGACTCGTAGGAACCGACCGCGTAGTCACGGGGCTCCCGGTTAGAGTGTACGACGTAAATTTGCAAAAAAAATAGACTTGAGCATAAAAACATGCCATCGAAGGGTGAAAACGTACAACAAGCGCAAAACGGTCCCGTAAGAGTCACGAACACCTCGTACGGGACCAATGTGACTCGTAGGAATTGACCGCGTAGTAACGGGGCTTCCGGGTTGAGTGTACGATGCAAATTTGCAAAAAATTAGACTTGAGCATAAAACATGCCATCGAAGGGTGAAAACCTAAATTAGCCACTAAACGGTCCAGTAAGAGTCACGAACACCTCGCACGGGACCAATGTGACTTGTAGGAACCGACGACATAGTCACGGGGCTCCCGGTTTGAGTGTACGACGTAAATTTGTAAAAAGTTAGACTTGCATGCCATCAAAGGGTGAAAATATAAAAGAACCTTAAAACGGTCCCGTAAGAGTCATGAACCCCTCGCACGGGACTAATGTAACTCGTAGGAACCGATCGCGTAGTCCCGGCGCTCCCGATTCGATTTTACGACGTAAATTTGCAAAAAGTTTGACTGAAGCATAAAAACATGCCCTCGAATGGTGAAAACGCAAAACGAACACAAAATGGTACCGTAAGAGTCATGAACATCTCGCACGGGATCAATGTGAGTCGTAGGAACCGACCGTGTATATATACTGCATATATATATATACTGCAGTTGCAGTATATATACACTGCATATATATATATGCATATATAGCAGTACACTGCACATATATATATACTGCAACTGTAGTATATATATATATATATATATATATATATATATATATATATATATATATATAGCTGCTAAAACAACATTATAGCAGCTATAACAGTGGCTATAATGCTGTTATAGCTGCTATAACAGCTGCTGCAAATACAGATCTGTATGTCAAAATGTAAACATGGTTAGAAAGAATATGATCCATTTTAAACTAGAGAAGGTGAAATCAGACCTTCTCAGGAGAGCCATATGTAATGATTTCCAGATCTTCATTCCAGTCCGTGGGACCAATTGCAGGAGAAAGCGTCCGAGGAATCAGATGTGTCTCCATCCGAAGCTCAGTATGGCCATAATATTCCCTAAGAAGACAATATTAGTGTACCAAAGCAATGCCAAGAAAAATGAGTACATAGATCAAGATATCGATGTACTAACAAAAAAAGGGAACACATAAATTAAAAATTTAAAGCAACAAACACATGTTAATCAATACCTACTAAAGATTGGGCCAGATATAGACCGGGAAACTTCACAATATGCTTAAATCAAGGACTTACCGCATAAAGTGCCATTAACTGAGAGTTGTTCGACAATATTTCCAGAACTTTTCTATAGGTTTCCCACAAGAATTTAAACCATGGGGTCACAATCCCACGATCAGACCAATCCTTCCCTTTTTCACATCTTCCAAATCATCAACGTCGAGAGCTTCTTCTAGGTCCTTGTCCAATTAAATGCCCAAATTTATCACCACTAACATACCTTAACAAGGCATGCTAAACTGTTGATGTATTAAGGAGGTATGCAGTTGTTGCTATGTGCCATGCACACACACACATGACATTCATTGGACAAACAACTATTCAAGTCACAACTTCCATATATAAACTAGTTATTTGGTTCAGTTTGATCTGCATTGGTTCAGTCACTAATTCATTTGAAACCAATTTTAATGGCAGATGCTGGTAGTGAAGTAGTTCATATCAATTCTACATTACTGACTTTATATTAGCATTTCAGTCACTAATTTGTTTGAGACCAATTCTAATATAAACGATGGCACCAGTTTAGTCCAATCAATTATCTATTTGGGATTTGTGCAGCTTGATCTGAACTAGTTCACGGCCATCAGAAGCCACTCGCCTTTTAACCTCGACTGATGGCTCTGTGGTGGCACGTCTCATCAGCTATAGCGCTTCCTTAAAATTCTTATGCCTTAATTCCATTTCAACTCATTCCCACCAAATACTGGCCATATTATCCAAAGCCTTGTAGTAAACTTGTAGTGTCTTATCAAAGATTACTCTAGCATTGGAAATATCCATTTGGTTCTCATACATTAAAAATTACATCGAAATCCCTCACCGTGACAACCGTAGGCATCCCCTCATCGAAAATACCCCTCGCCTTCTCAACTAACTTCCTTATGATATAATAGTCGGACAACGAAGCCCACAACCACCCAACTTCATTCGTGAACTTCCTGATCCCACCACGAATTATATCATCCACATTCAACCCTGAAATTTCAGTAGCATGCTAGGTGAGCAAATCACACAATTCCATTAAACCTCTGCCTCTTTTTATGTAATGCTTATTGGTAATCATGTTAATACTTATAACACTATGTAAGATAAGTGAAAAGGCCTTATTTTATAAATATAAATAAATATAGCACATATGTAAATATAGACATTGTGTAAGAAAAGTGAAAAGGCCTTATATCATGATTTTTATTATTGGGATGAGGCTTATTTTATAAATAAATATAACACATATGTAAATAAAAAGCCTACATAAATTATAAAGAAAATGACATTGAAACAGGATGAATCATGTATACAACATGAGGCTTATTCTCATACTACTTTTATGTGTAATTCGATAAGCTTTGAGGATGAATGTCATATACATTATGTGCAAGTCGCTATAGAGGAAATTATATTTATGCAAGTAAAGTAGACCAACATTAATGTTCCTTGGCCACTAGATAGGCCTGGTTGTATTTGGCTATGCATATGGTTTAATGCATCTAACCATTGAAATGCACATAACCACATCAATACACACATTGATAAAAAAAAAGATACAAGAATTAACAAATAAATACATGTGGATATGTTCTATGTTATCAAACTAAAAAAATTTAAGCCATGCTCAAATTGAATCCAACTAGATATCTTGTACAAAATTAATCAACAATGAAAAGAAATGAAGAAAAGAAATATATACTTGTGAGCTCCAATGTTACATATTTATAGACTTAAGCAAAACATGGCATTAGAGGGTGAAAACTCGAAACAGCCCCCGAACGGCCCCGTGGGTGGCACCAACACCTCCCACGGGACCAATATAACTCGTAGGAACCGACCCCGCACCCGCGGGACTCCCGATTTGAGAATATGATGGTAATTTTCATATTTATAGACTTAGGCTTAAAAACATGGTGTTAGAGGGTGAGATCTCGAAAAAGCCCCCGAACGGCTCCGTGGATGGCACCAACACCTCCCACGGGACCAATGTAACTCGTAGGAACTGACCCCGCAGCCGCGGGACTCCCGATTTGAGAATAGGATGATAATTTGCATATTTATAGACTTAAGCTTAAAAACATGGCGTTAGAGGATGAAAACTCGAAACAGCCCCCGAATGTCCCCGTGGGTGGCACCAACACCTCCCACGGGACCAATGTAACTCGTAGAAACTGACCCCGCAGCCGCGGGACTCCCGATTTTAGAATACGACGGTAATTTGCATATTTCTAGACTTATGCTTAAAAACATGGCGTAAGAGGGTGAAAACTCGAAACAGCCCCCGAACGGCCCCGTGGGTGGCACCAACACCTCCCACGGGACCAATGTAACTCGTAGGAACTGACCCCGTAGCAGCGGGCCCGGTTTGAGAATACGACGATAATTTGCATATTTCTAGACTTTGGCTTAAAAACATGGCGTTAGAGGGTGAAAACTCAAAACATCCCCCGAACGTCCCCGTGGGTGGTACCAACACCCCTCATGGGACCAATGTAACTCGTAGGAACTGACCCCATAGCCGCGGGACTCCCGGTTTGAGAATACGACGATAATATGCATATTTCTAGACTTAGGCTTAAAACCATGGCGTTAGAGGGTGAGAGCTAGAAACAGATCCCGAACGTTCCCGTGGGTGGCACCAACACCTCCCACGGGACCAATGTAACTCGTAGGAACTGACCCCGTAGCCGTGGGACTCCCGGTTTGAGAATACGACCGTAATTTGTATATTTCTATACTTAGGCAAAACATGGCATTACAGGGTGAAAACTTAAAACAACCCCCGAACGGCCCCATGGGTGGCACCAACACCTCCCACGGGACTAACGTAACTCGTAGGAACTGACATCGCAGTCGCGGGACTCCCGGTTTGAGAATACGACGGTAATTTGCATATTTCTTGACTTAGGCTTAAAAACATGGCGTTAGAGGGTGAGAGCTCGAAACATCCCTCTAACGGCCCCGTGGGTGGCACCAAAACCTCCCACGGCACCAATGTAACTCGTAGGAACTGACCCCGCAGCCGCGGGACTCCCGGTTTGAGAATATGACGATAATTTGCATTAGGCTTAAAAACATGGCGTTAGAGGGTGAGAACTCGAAATAGGCCCTGAACGTTCTCGTGGGTGGCACCAACACCTCCCACGGGACCAATGTAACTCGTAGGAACTGACCCCGCAGCCGCTGGACTTTCGATTTGAAAATACGACGATAATTTGCATATTTCTAGACTTAAACAAAACATGGCGTTAAAAGGTGAAAACTCGAAACAGCCTCCGAACGGCCCCGTGGGTGGCACTAACACCTCCCACGGCACCAACGTAACTCGTAGGAACTGACCCCGTAGCTGCGGGTCTCCCGGTTTGAGAATACAATGGTAATTTGCGTATTTCTAGACTTAGGCTTAAAAATATGGCGTTAGAAGGTGAAAACTCGAAACAGCCCCCGAACGGCCCCGTGGGTGGCACCAACATCTCCCACAGGACCAACGTAACTCGTAGGAACTGACCCCGCAGCCGCGGGACTCCCGGTTTGAGAATACGATGGTAATTTGCATATTTCTAGACTTAGGCTTAAAAACATGGCGTTAGAGGGTGAGAACTAGAAACAGCCCCAGAACGGCCCCATGAGTGGCACCAACACCTCCCACGAGACCAACGTAACTTGTAGGAACTGACCCCACAGCCGCGGGTCTCCCGATTTGAGAATACGACGGTGATTTGCGTATTTCTAGACTTAGGCTTAAAAACATGGCGTTAGAAGGTGAAAACTCGAAACAACCCCAGAACGGCCCCGTGGGTGGCACCAACACCTCCCACGGGACCAACGTAACTCGTAGGAACTGACCCTGCAGCCGCGAGACTCTCGGTTTGAGAATACGATGTTAATTTGTATATTTATAGACTTAGGGTTAAAAACATGGCGTTAGAGGGTGAGAACTCGAAACAGCCCCCGAATATCCCCGTGGGTGGCACCAACACCTCCCACGGGACCAATGTAACTCGTAGGAACTGACCCCGCAGCCGCGGGACTCCCGGTTTTAGAATACGACGGTAATTTACATATTTCTAGACTTAGGCTTAAAAACATGGCGTTAGAGGGTGAAAACTCGAAACATCCCCCGAACGGCCCCGTGGGTGGCACCAACACCTCCCACGGGACCAATGTAACTTGTAGGAACTGACCCCGCAGCCGCGGGACTCCCGATTTGAGAATACGACGATAATTTGCATATTTGTAGAGTTAGGCTTAAAAACATTGTGTTAGAGGGTGAGAACTCGAAACAGCCCCCGAACGTCCCCGTGGGTGGCACCAACACCTCCCACTGGACCAATGTAACTCATAAGAACTGACCCCGCAGCCGCGGGACTCCCGATTTGAGAATATGATAGTAGTTTGCATATTTCTACTTGGTTACTGATAATTTTAACTCATATATGCAATTTTTCTGCTTGATTAAATTTTTTGTAAAAGTACTTGGTTACTGATATTTTTTTTTTATGTATCCCATCATTTGTAGGATTTTTGCATGCGGAACAAACGAAGGAGGCAATGGTCTACAGCATGAAGATTGTTTATAGGTTGTGGACAATTAGGATTTTGTCCGCCATACGGGCTTTTATTGTTTAGTTTTATGGCCGTGCAGGCTTTTATAATTTGATTGTTGAATTTTATGGCCGTGTAGTCTTTATAATAAGTAGGTTTTACATTTACAGGTTTTGGAATGTCAAGAAAATAGAGGAAACTCTGGCCAATTTTTTTTTTGGTCTGTGAATTATTAAGACGTGTCATATTTATAAGTTTGTATATATATTTGTTTATTAACAACGTTCTCGATTCGCAATTTGTGATTTTTTTTATTGTTTTGCCAATAATAAATATTTGTAACACCTCGTACGCGTCAAATGTTACATGTAGCAACTGATGGTGCACTCACAGGACCCCCAGTTTTAGGATTGGACCAAAAAAATACATTTTTTTTAAATTATAGTTAAATATGGTCATGGACTTTGTCCATGACCATTTTTTATTTTTTCATCACGCATAAAAATGGTCGCGGCCAAAGTCCGTGACCATTTTTTTCGTCACGGTTGTGGGTCACGGACTTGGGCCGTGACCATTTTTTTGTCACGGTTGTGGGTCGCGGACTTTGGCCGCGACCAATTTGTTACGGTTGTGCGTCACGGATTAGGACCGCGACCATTTTTTTTTTTTTTTTTTTTGTCACGGTAATGAGTCGCGGACTTTGGCCACGACCAATTTGTCACGGTTGTGGGTCACGGATAAGGGACGCGACCATTTTTTTTTTAAATTTTTTGTCACGGTTGTGGGTCGCGGACTTTGGCCGCGACCAATTTGTCACGGTTGTGGGTCACGGATGAGTGCCGCGACCCGTCACGACATGGGTCACGGCCTAAGTTCGTGGCCATCTGTCGTGACCCCTCTCGGCCATGACCATTTTTTGGTCATGGACTTGTGCCGCGACCCACGAAATGGTCACGCCCGAAATGGTCACGGCCCAAGCCCACGACCCACAACTTTGGTCAGGGATTTTGGCCGTGACCAATCGCCAGTTTTGGTGTAGTGCACACATATACACACACACACACGCGCACAATCAGACACACACACGCAACCCCCACCCCTACCCCTCCACCCCCACCCATCCCTTCCCCTCCCCCATCCTGCCCCACCCCCTTCCCTCACCACACACACACACGCACACACACAACACAAACACACACACAACCCCCTATCCCTGCCCCCATCCTGCCCCACCCTCTTCCCCCATCCTGCCCCACCCCCTTCCCCCACCCCCACCCACCACACACACGCACATACATACACACACATGCACATACACACACACACACACACACACACATATATATATATATATATATATATATATATATACACACACATATATATATAAATGGAAGAGAGAGAGAGAGAGAAACTAACCTGAAAGTAGAGAGAGAGGGAGAGCAACGTTGAGAGAGAGAGAGAGAGAGAGAGAAGGAGGGAAGAATCGGCGGGGGAAAAAAAGAAGGGGAAAGGATTTTTTACTTGGACATTTGTCACGGACGTGTCACGGTACTTGACCGTGACAATATTATAAGGATTGTCACGATCATTGACCGTGACAAGACTTTGTCACGGCCTTGTCATGGTTAATGATCGTGACATAAAATGCGTGTTTTTTGTCACGGTCATTAACCGTGACAAGGCTAGCTGCTGGAAGGGTGACAATTTACCCATTTTGGTGTTGTGGTTTACTTTAACTAAAGTAGTTATATAATTGATATGCATTATCTTTTAATTATTTTAGATGTATGGGATAATTATTGGTTTTGTTTGGTTTGGCTGTTGGATAATTATTGGTTGTTGGATTGTTGTTGGATAGTATGTTAAAAGGAGTACGGGATAATTATTAGTTTAGTTTGGTTTAGCTGTTGGATAATTTTTGGTTGTTGGTTTATTGTTGGATAGTATGTTAGAAGGAGTACGGGATAATTATTTGTTTTGTTTGGTTTGGCTGTTGGATAATTATTGGTTATTGGCTTCTTGTTGGATAGTATGTAAGAAGGAGTACGGGATAATGCTTTGGGTTTTTGCCCTCTAACGACATGTTTTTAAACTTAATTCTAGATATTTTCAAATTATCGTCATATTCTCAAATCGGGGGTCCCTGGACAACGCGATTAGTTCTTGCGAGTTACGTTGGCCCCGTACGAGGTGTTCAAACATCTTTAGGGGTTGTAGGGTGGGCGTTAAGGGGTTTCCCCTCTAAAGGCACGTTTTCAAGCCTAAGTATGGATTTTCTCAAATTGTCATCATATTCTCAAACCGTGGGTCCCATGACCATGCGATCGGTTCTTGTGAGTAACATTGGTCTCGTACACGATGATCGTTCCCCTAAAGGGGCTGCTTGGGGTGCGCTAAGGGGTTTTTCCCTTTAACGGCACGTTTTCAAGCATAAGTATGGATTTTCTCAAATTATCATCACTTTCTTGAACCAGAGGCCCTATGACCACGCGATCAGTTCCTTCGAGTTAAATTGATCCCGTAAGAGGTGTTTGTACCTTTCACGGGGCCGTTTAGGAGGTGCTTTTTGTTTTCGCCCTCAAAATGCATGTTTGGTAAGAAAATTTAAACATTCATGGCACGGGAAAACTAGAGTGTGCTCTGAATGGTCTTTGGAGTTTTTTTCTGAACAAACTTTAGACCAAAGAAGCCATGTAGTCTCCCACGAGTGAATCCCTAACTTTTTACAGCTATAGCAAGTGTTCCCATTACTTATTTTAGATGGCGGAGTTCGATTTTTTTTAGTAGAGTCAGCGGTAATGTTTGTAAGGGGCTAATTTCAAGGTGAAGGGAACTCAACATTACAAGGTGGACTCTTTGAAAGATTAAGAGTTTGATAATATCATATATACAGTTAGTTGGTCACAGCCTTAAGTCATGACAAAGATGGATTGCACAGAAAACTGGTCACGGTGGAAAGTCGTGACCACATGGTCTTAAATCCTGAAGTGGTCATGGATTTGGGTCGTGACCACGCATGAAATTAAGGTCAAGGCTTTAGGCCGTGACCATATCTGTGAATATGGGGAGTCCGTGACCAGGCTCTGAATCAGGGATTTAGGCCGTGACCACCGTAAATTGGTCACGCTATATTTCGTCACGGACCAAATTCGCGACCCACCCTTCCTAGTCAGGGATAAAGTCTATGACCATTTGCCCAGTTTTGGTGGAGTGGACACCAGGATTCAGTTTTCAGGTCATTAATGTCAGTTATGACCGTTCCACATCAGTTTGTCATGAGCATTGTACATGCCCAGGCATCAGATTCATTTTGTTAGGACGAGATTAGATAGCTTCTATCTGGGAGACTAGATTCTTACTGAGTGAGTTCAGATCGAGGCTTACGCTTCAACGGGAGAGTGATTGTCCCGGAGGGGAAGGACTTGCGACAAGCAGTGATGGAAGAGTCGCACGGCTCATAATCTACATTAGATCCTAGAGGGGATAAGATGTACCAAGATATAAGATGATAGTATTGGTGGAGTGGGATTAAGAGAGATGATAAGCACCCAAAAGTGTCTAATTTAAGGCATGGAGTGGGATGAAGAGAGATGATAAGCACCCAAAAATGTCTAATTTAAGCCCCGAATAGATGCATTTTAGTCGCTCATTTTAATTAAAAATGACCTTATGTTCGTATTTATCTATATTGCAGGTCAATCAGCAATCACAGTGTTAAATGATGCTAAATCCAGTCAATTGCGAAACAGAAGCGGTTAAAAGCTTGCATCGAAGAAATCAAAGGAGACCGCGAAGTCTGAGTCCACATTGAGCTTGCCCAAAAGAGTTCCGATGTCCCGAACGTAACCTAAGCATACACCGAGCCCAGACCATTCCCCGATCCCCATGTGATTTGAGTTTGTGCCTTTTTAGATTTTCCTATATTTTTATTTTGAGGCATTTTATTTTAAGGATTTATTTTAGATTTATTTAGAATTTTTAGGATTTATTTTCTATTTCTTTTTATTTAGTATAATTTCTTATTTCTTTTTATTAGTTTTTAGTTTTTATTTTATTTTAGTAGGATTAGTTTTTTAAAGGAATTCGTTTATTTTTATTTTTATTATATTTTACATTTTTTAGGATTCTAGTTTTAGTTTTAATAGATTTTTATTTTTATTTTCAATTTTTTTCTTTCATTTATTTTATTAATTGAGTTTTTATTTTATTTTTAGAGTAAGATTTTATTTTTAGTTTTTTAGTTTTTTTTAAGTGTTATTTGTTTTTAAGGATCCAAACTGAACACACACATAAACCCACTCACACCCAATTACCACTTATCCTACATCACACACAACCTACTAACCTACACCTAATACACACACAAACCTTCCCCCACCTATCTTCTACCTCCCTCCAAACCTTATTCTCTCTCCTCCATTACCCACAAACATCAACCTCCACCCATCTCACCATCTCAAATCCGAAACCCGTTTTCTGCCATACCATCCCCCACTAAACCAGAACTCGGAATCCACCTTCAACCCCTAGCGACCCATTTCGGCAAAACCTTATCCAACCCGTGACTTCACTCCTTATCCATCCATCCCATTGAACCCATTTTTAGCCACACCCTGTAACTCGATTGCAAACCAAACCGTTGCCTGATCTCCCACCAGTCGTTACCAGTACCGGCGAGCTTCGTCATACCAGCGTCGGCGACGTCCTGTCAACCCGGCGGGTTCAATCCACAACTTGAAACCCATAACCCATTTCGAAACCTCTTTGACCCGAAAACCTGTGTCCAGTAACGCCTCAACACGATCACCATCTCGATCCAACCTTTCCACAGTCAACCAAAATCCCAAAAACATTGGACACAATCCCAATCCAAATGAAATCCCACCAATATCTCCTCATCAATTACATGGGTTATAAAATAGAAGAAGACACTCTGAACAAAGGAGACACTCAGATACAGAAAAAAAATGGAGAGACGCATAGAGAGAAAGAGAGATCAATTGTGTATATTATGTACAGTTTAGGGTCATAAAAAAATTTAGAAAAATACAAAAAAAAAATTAATTTGGCTTTAGAATAATTTTTGGGTTTAGTTTTTAGTCTTCTTTTTGTAATCAAGTGCTGAAAATTGTGAGTCAAGGTGCATTTCAAGACAAATTTGTGGGAAAAAATTTCGTATTGTATTTCTACATTCTCTTTTCAATTTATTTCCTTCTTAACATATTATTTATTATTGTTTATGCACACATGAGAATGTTTGGCTAAACACCCCATTCAAGGGGTGGGATGCACTGCGAATGATGTTATTTTAATTAATCAATTTCATTAATGCTATAATTATACGAAAATTTATTTTTAACTGTCACCAATTAATTTATGTAACGAGAGTTAGTAAATTAATTGAACAAATTAATGTTTGAATTTAGGAATCGAACTAGAGATAGGTTTTTTTCGATATTTCAATATTAATACGGTATTGAAATTCGAGGATTGATATTGTTTCGTTAAATTGATCATAGCGGGTAATTTTCGGAAAATATTGTAGTCCTAATTTTTCATTGTGCCTTTTAAATTAATTTTCTGAAAAAGATTATATTAAATTTATAATTTTAACGAGAGTTAGATTATCGATTTAATATTATCTCGAAATATTTCACGTTAATAAATTGAGAGATTAGAATAATTAAAAATGCAGTGTAATCCCATCTCTTGACCTTCTCACATTATTTCACACTCGGTTGCACATTCTTTTTCATTATTTTGTCATTTTGTAATTTTAGCATTAATTAAGTAACTTTTCGCTTGAAATTGTTTTAAAAAATAAAAAAATAATAATAAAAAAATTGGAATTGCACGTTTTCACATTAATTGTTTCACCTTGAAATTTGGATTGATACTCATACTTACCGCAATACGAGTTGTTTTAGACAAGTTTTATAGGTAATGCAAGCGATTTTGAGAGTGGCTTTTGAAGACAACGATCATATACAAAAAAAAAAGCTACATATCAAATGGCGCCGTTGTCGCTTTCTTGGCCTGAAAGCAAAGTTGAAGACTTGTAAATTTTTATTTTTTTTTCTATTTTTATTTTTAGTTGTAGTTTTTCCTTCTCCCTCCTTAGACTCATTGTATAGGATTTTTGAAGCTTTGTATTTATTTGGGTGCATTTTGACACCAATTTACTATAAGAATTATCCCCAAAAAAAGGTACTTATCAAATGGCGTCGTTGCCGCTATCTTGACGTGGAGACAAATTGAAGACTTGTTATTTTTTTTTAGTTGTAATTATTATTCCTCCTCCCTCCTCATTAGACTGGTAGTATAGGATTTTTGAAGTTTTGTATTTATTTCGGTGCATTTTGACACCAATTACTATAATAATTATCCCAAAAAAAAATCAAAAAGGAAATCCGGACAAGGTAGAGAGAGGGCGTTCAAAGGTGAGGAATTTTGAAGCCTCTCTACTTTGGGTCGGTTGGACTCCCGGGGACGACTGAGATAGGCGAGATCTCCCCCTAGTCGACTCAAATCGATCTTCACCCCATGTGTGTAAAGGTCGTGGGAGGTAATTTTTTTATCACTCGCGAATCTCCTGTCAGCAAGTTCAGTTTTTCTGCGATTAATTGCTCCCGTGTGCTTTGAATTTCTGCATCGCACTTAAATTGAATGTTTTGATGATTTAATTTACCTCAGACTTGGACCCGGTGTAACACCCCGTATTTTTAACGATATAAATAATTATGTGATTAATTATTATTATGGGAATAAGTATGCGATTAATTATTGTTGTTGGATTAATCAAATTAAAAATACGAGAAATTTATTTTTATTAATCTGGATTGAAATAATTATTAACTAGCGTGATAAGGGTTAATACTTACTGTGGAGAATTATTGAATATTACTGTGTGATATGTAATATGGAATTATGAAAATTGATAAATTGTTGAAAGTGAGAAATACGACAGTTTGATAATTTAAGTCTGACACGCGTGTGAGTCGTGTCGGAACTAATTGAATATAATAAATAGAGAATTTATTTTTATTAACTCGTATGGTCATTTCGAGTGCACCGTTGAGTCTGGAAGGATCGAGATAGTCAAAATAGTATACCTGGGTGTTTAGTTTGGGTCCCGGGGCAATTTTAGGCCTAACCGGCATTCCGAGAGGGCATTATGGTAAATTGTATTTTTGAGTGGAATTAATGGACGAAAATTAAGAATTATTTTGATCAGCCTAAAGAAGTCCATTAGGGTTGAGAGTTGGAAAAGAAAAGAACGGCCATAGAAAGTGTGTGGGAGAACCAAAACCCAAGAAGGAAGGCCAAATCATCCTCACCTTGCATAACCGTGACCACCAATGCGTAGACCGAGAAGAAAGGAACGCGTATATATCAACATCACCAACGGATCATACCGTCATATTCGAGGCAAGTGTGTATTACTTACTTTCTTTAGCAATAATCATACTCATGTTAGTGTAGGTGAATTCAATCCTTGATTTACATGTTAATTGGGTGAAAATTGGAGGTTAAATGACGATTAGAGGTTGGGGTAATTAGTTGTTGATATTTTCTCATGAATGTAGAGGATGAACTACGAAATTGAAATATATATTGATGAACGAATCTGGGTTGATTAGGTTCTTTAATTGAAAATTTGGAAACTAGGGTTCATACGAATTGATTTGGGGATTTTATATAATTATGATGATTTATGACGAATTAATGATCCTAGGAGGTTAGGAATGATTTACAACCTGGTAGGGTTGATGGGTATTGATGATGAGGCATTGGGTGTTTAATCTTAGAGGTTTCTAGGTTCATAAATGGTGGAAAAATGTAGAATTCTGGGAAAGAAGACGAACAGTGACATCTCGCACGATCTTGCGCGAAGTCGTTCGAGGGAGATGGCATCTCGCGCGAAGTCTCTTAAACGACACGTGGAAGTCGTTCAAACGACAACCCTTCTGTTTCGAGCGACAGAGGGAATTTTTGGGGATTTTCTCAAAGTCTAGTTTTGATACTGCAGGTTTATTGGAGTGAGAAATTGCCAAATAGTAAATTCTAATAGGACAGAATTTCGGGAAAGTATGGGAGAATTAATACTTTAATTAATTCAGTATAGAGGGAATGTACCTTGGAGATTAAGAGACAGTTAGTAATCTAAATATTTATACTATACGCATTGATGAGGTTAAAATACGTATGAGGAGTATGTATGTAGGTTGGAGAAATACTTATAAATTATAATAGGATGTGTGTATGCCTGTTATGTGATATTATTGCTAAGAGCACTAATGGGTGATAGCCCGGGGGTTCAAGGACCTTATAATTAAGCGCACTAATGAGTGATAACTCGGGGGTGCAGAAATTATATTGTTAAGTGTAGTAATAAGTGATAACCCGGGGGTACAAGGATGACTATTGTTAGGTGCACTAATGGGTGATAACTCGGGGGTGCTGGATTATTATTGATAGGCGCATTAATGGATGCTAACCCGGGGATGCAAGATTCTATTGTTAGGCGCACTAATGGGTGATAACCCGGGGGTGCTGAATTGTTAATGATAGGTGCATTAATGGGTGCTTACCCGGGGATACAGGATGATCTGGATAGGTGCATTAATGGGTCTTAACCCGGGGGTGCAGGATTAGTATATATATATATATGTATGTATAGGGATGATGATGATGTGACTATATATATATATATATATGAACTTGTGAATATTGCTACTGTGTGAAATTAGTAGACTTGGTAATAATAATAATCATTACATTGCACCAAGTGGTCTTAACCTCAGGGTGCAGGATTAGTGTATATATATAGGGATGATGAGACTATATATATGTATGATTGTACTTGGGTAACTTTCTACTGTGTGAAACTAGTAGATAAAAATGGAAATGGGAAATAAAATAATCTTAGTGAATAAAGGATTAACCATTCACACGGTGAATAATGAAACTTAGTATGTGAGATAAACTATCTGATTGACGTATTGTAAGGGAGATACGGGAAAACTACTAGTGAGCATAGTTAGTACTAGTATGGGTTCTGACTAGTTAGACTGTGAGGTATAACTAGGGGGATCTTAGATGTACGTTTGGCATGCACAATCGACGAGAGGTGAGAAACTCATGTGAGAGTTCGATAACTATCATGCGTATAAGACTTGTTTTAAGACCCAGTTTTAAATACTTGATAAATCATTTTTACACATCGGGCTCTGACCCGTTTCTTGTATTTCTTCTCTCTTTTGATATATATGTATTATATCAGGTGCTCAGCCACAGGGATACCGGATTTAGAGATTTGGATTGCTTGACGTGTTGCTGCTGTTGTGGAAGTTGTAGGTCCTTGCAGTAGATGCATCTATCTTTTCCATTCAGTTTCATCTAGACTTCTTATCTAGGGCATGGGTCGCCCACTTCTAGTCTTTCATCAGAGTTATTGTATTCAGTTTAGTTTATGGTTTGGAGCTTTGAACTGAGAGTTTTACTCAGTCTTATTTATTTCAGTACTTGATTCATGTTCAGTATTTATTTACATTTCGATGTGTGGTGAATGGTTTATATTTTGAAATTTAATGGAAATGGATTTACTTGGTTTTACTAAATTGGAAATATTTTGACACCTAGCTTAATTTTATATTAGGTGATTAATATGTTGAAAAAGTTTTTAGACAGTGATGCTAAGAATGAACTAACTGAATATCCTATTTTGAATTGGTAGAGGACTGATCACCCTATATTTAATTGGGCGGGGTGTCACAGGTGGTATCAGAGCATCAGGTTCTAGTGTCCTTAGGATCTGTGCGGTTATTATGTTTCAACGCATCGTTCTTTGATGTAGAGCCTTATGATAGGATTGTTGTTTTCCCTTACGTATGTGACTTACGTTCTCCTGCTACAAATTATAATGGATGTGACTCATTATATGAAATTCGATGTGATTCGAACACCAAACATTTTAGGACCACCAGCGAGGGCCGTAAGAAGAACTGCGGGAGAAGGAGCTCAACAGAAGACATAGAGCAATCGGGAAAGAGTGATCGAGACAAAAATCACCATGACGATTACTTAAGCAAGAGATAGTAAAATCATCACTCGAGAACTGTGGGGTTCCCAAGACACACTCATAGATAACGGTGGAGTGATTTCTGGACCACCTAGCATAGTCGATAAGGGGGAAACCAGAGGGACTCTTGTGAAAATCCATCGGTGAAGATGCGGAGAAGAAAATGAGAAAGTGTAACAGACCAGCGGAAGTAGAAAATCCGAAGGCAATGGTGTAGAGTGGGGTGTGAAGACACTTAGAATTAAATTTGGAGATAAAATCCATAGCTCTGAGGAGCATCATGTAGTGATTACAGACAATCACCATATATGAAGAAGTATGTTTGAAATTTAGAGAGAAATTTAGGTAAGATTTGACCGTGAGGTCTTCCATTCGATGTGGTAACAAATGCAAGTGAAATTTTGGTGGTTAGCACAATGGGTAAGATAGAAATTGATCATGAGAGACATATTGAATTGCATAATGAACTTCGTACCTCGCAGAGGGGCATAAATTATCCAAAGGGTTTATAGTTGATAAAGAACCCGTGAGTAAAACACAAGCATAGATGAGAAATCCAGCTAGGATGACTAATGTTGATGTCATCAAGGTTATACGGTGACTAGTTCTTGCGTTCTTTCCAGAAGAAGCAAGCCAGAAAGGTTAGAGAATCTGGCCAAAAAGCAAAACTGAACTTAACGGTGTTAGTGAAACCCCACATGAGAGTATACCCAATAGGGAACACGGTTAGATGATTTTAAGTTGATTAACTTCTTATAAAGTGATGATGAAGTCAATCAGGGCTGTGGAAGTCAACCATAGTTCCGAAAGGAAAGTGTAGCCAGCAAGTTAAGACTACTCGGTCCGAGAGAAGGACATTCCTAAAATGGTCAGTGAGACCAGTGACGGGGAAATGATTCGTGAAGTTTTCCTTATGTGAAGGAAGGATAACTACAAGTATTGAAGGTGTCCACAATTGAGAAGTGAGACCGAAGAGATTAGAAATGGTAAACCATGCCAGTTAGGCATTACAACTGGAGGAGCGAGACTTCCAACGAAAGAATTTAGGGTCAAGAGAATTAGGCCCAGGAAATTTATAACTCAAGAATTATGGGTTCAGACTGGACCAGTAGAGTCCTCATTAATAGTAGCAAACAGTATGTCAGGGTCTACGGGGCCCGGGATGTAAACGGGAGTTCAATAAAGCTATAATTGAGGCCTAGAGAGTTTGGGCCAACGTTTCAATAATGGGCGCGAAATCCACATGATGGAATAAATTGTCCATGATGAAAGAGGACAACTATAGGATGAAGTCCTAGGATGTATGACGATTGCAGATATTCATGGGTCGTGATGGCAGCCACGTGCTAAGACCCTATGATTTGGTGAGATAGACGAGGTTTTGCTTCTTCCTTGTGAGTAAAGAATAGATTCTAGTGACATGGGTGTGCCACAACTTTTATGTAAATTGGAAACCTTAAACTTCTCGTATGGGTCGAGTTTAGTGGGAACATTAGTTTTAACAGTCTTGTTACAAATGTATTTCTCGTTGTTAGCAGGGCATTTTGATGATTGCCCGTGAGTGAACCGGGTGGGCCCTAAGAATATGTTTTGTTATTATAATTTATGACTGCATTGAGTCAGCTTTAATAGAGTTTACTATGGTAATGTGTAGTGATTAATTATCGTATGGTTAAACGATAGTAAAAATGTAGTAATATGACTGTCGTGTCGGATACTCCGGGAGGAGTGATCTTAGTTTTATGCGGCGCCACCTGAAATAGGGTTGGGCCCAGATATGAGTATATATGAAACTTTCATGCTATTATAGACCTCAGCGAGTATAGTGTCTAATTATATGTGATTCCCGAGCATAGGAATTTATTTGTCTGTTAAGACTTAGAATACATTGTGTTTTTATCGAGCGACGAAATATAGCTCGTTATATATTTATAGCGCCAAGTACTTGGGATAGTGAGGGCGCCATGCTTCATGTTATATTTTTAGGGACATGAGAGTGGACGAGTAAACTTTTATTTCATAATACGTAGATTGTGGGAAAGTACATAGTATGTATTGAAGGCCTTACGGACCTCGGCAACCGACTAGGTTAGATAGTAGTGTATCAGGGGGGTGCCTTATTTGGATTTCGCTTTGCGAGACATCCCACGCATGAAACTAGCGAACGTCGGGAGTTGGAGAGAAGTTTGGCCGATAGTACATAAGTTTCGTATGTTGGTTATTGTACCTATAGGAGAATATAATTGGGAGTTGATAATTCTTTTATGACTTAAGGCCAATAGAGTCGCCTAGTCTTAGTATCATTCTGAATAGAGCAATGATACCACTGAATGATTGATTAAGTTTTGACTAGTGGGGTGGTTGAGTGCACCTTTACCACATCAGCATACCGAGTGTGCAAGAATTGAAGTAAGAAAATTTTATGTCTTTTGTATAATGATGCGCGAGGCATAGGGTGTATGGGCGCCCTAGGGGATTGAATCAAATGGTGGATTATGATTATCTTGTGAATTCGATAACATGTAGTCGGGTAAGCCAAAGATTACTCCGTAAGATTTGTTAGAGACTTACGTTTCAAAATAAACTGAGATTTTTGAGCGGGAAAAGAGACTTATGTCACACGATTCGATAAAGTCACACGTATCACAATTAGAAGTACATTCAAGAGAGTATAAAATGTATCAGGATATAAATAACAGTGGTAATGGGTTTAATGTAGAGTAATTTTCAAAGTTAGTCTTGCAGTGGGTCAGCTGACTGTTAGAAAAAGGGCGGACAATTCAAAACCAGTAGGGGCTCCTTCCACTAGAGAATGGAAGAGTATCCCCAAGGATCTTTTCATGTAGCTGAAATAGTAAGATTATAGGTACTAAGATGCGATTGAGTACGGCCTAATACCCACAGAGGGATGGGCAGGACAAGCGGTCTAATCGGATGTGGGAGAAAAAATTTTATGTGAACCCCGAGATCTTAGAGGAGGACGGGAGCAGTACTTTCCACTAGTGGAGTTTGTGTCCAAATAACTCCTATAAGTTCACGTTCGGGCAGAGTTCCAATAGAAGTATGGCACGGTAAAGTTTGTTGTTGTCCTAATTGAGAGTTAGAGGTCGGGGGGACCAGTTATGATTTCAAATGTCAGCGAAATATCGACATTATCGTATATATTGTGTGTAAAATATATATTGCACAATCAATTTACTTATATGAACGACACGAGATGAAGTCGTATGTATATGAGAAAAGGATAAATCTACTAAGGTGCAAATAGTAGAAGGCTAGATAGTGAATATCTAAAATAAAGTTGAAGTAGTGAAACTTAAACTGTAAGGCATGGGCAAGAGCCTATATGATAGGGTAACCTAGAGTCTAAAGCACACACATCTGAAGTGTTCATTATTAAGGGTATTCGATAGCGTACGATATGGGTGGTACAGAGTATCTTAGTTGTGAGCGCCGGGATGCGAGGCGCAATATTTTTACAGCATTGTCTGTGCCTGGTATACGTTTTCAGAATTTCGGGACAAAATTTCGTTATAAGGGGGGAAGTATGTAACACCCCGTATTTTTTACGATTTAAATAATTATGTGATTAATTATTATTATGGGAATAAGTATGCGATTAATTATTGTTGTTGGATTACTTAAATTAAAAATATGAGAAATTTATTTTTATTAATCCGGATTGAAATAATTATTTACTAGCGTGACAATGGTTAATACTTATTGTGGAGAATTATTGAATATTACTGTGTGATATGTAATATGGAATTATGAAATATGATAAATTGTTGAAAGTGAGAAAGACGACAATTTGGTAATTTAAGTCTGACACGCGTGTGAGTCGTGTCAGGACTAATTGAATAGAATAAATAGAGAATTTATTTTATTAACTCGTATGGTCATTTCGAGTGCGCCGTTGAGTTCGAAAGGGTCGAGATTGTCAAAATACTATACCTGGGTGTTTAGTTTGGGTCCCGGGGCAATTTTAGGCCTAACCGGCGTTCCGAGAGGGCATTATGGTAAATTGTATTTTTGGGTGGAATTAATGGACGAAAATTAAGAATTATTTTGATCAGCCTAAACAAGTCCATTAGGGTTGAGAGTTGGAAAAGAAAAGAACGACCATAGAAAGTGTGGGGAGAACCAAAACCCAAGAAGGAAGGCCAAATCATCCTCACCTTGCATAACCGTGACCACCAATGCATAGACCGAGAAGAGAGGAACGTGTATATATCAACATCACCAATGGATCATACCCTCATATTCGAGGCAAGTGTTTATTACTTGCTTTCTTTAGCAATAATCATACTCATGTTAGTGTAGGTGAATTCAATCCTTGATTTACATGTTAATTGGGTGGAAATTGGAGGTTAAATGATGATTAGAGGTTGGGGTAATTAGTTGTTGATATTTTCTCATGAATGTAGAGGATGAACTAAGAAATTGAATTATATATTGATGAACGAATCTGGGTTGATTAGGTTCTTTAATTGAAAATTTGGAAACTAGGGTTCATATGAATTGATTTGGGGATTTTATATAATTATGATGATTTATGACGAATTAATGATCCTAGGAGGTTAGGAATGATTTATAACCTGTTAGGGTTGATGGGTATTGATGATGAGGCATTGGGTGTTGAATCTTAGAGGCTTCTAGGTTCAGAAATGGTGGAAAAACGTAGAATTCTGGGAAAGAAGACGAACAGTGACATCTCACACGAAGTCGTTCGAGCGAGATGGCATCTCGCGCGAAGTCACTCGAACGACACGTGGAAGTCGTTCAAATGACAAGTCTTCTGGTTCGAGCGACAGAGGGAATTTTTGGGATTTTTCTCAAAGTCCAGTTTTGAGTTTGCCGGTTTATTAGAGTAAGAGAAATTGCCAAATAGTAAATTCTAATAGGACAGAATTTCGGGAAAAGTATGGGATAATTAATACTTTAATTAATTCGGTATAGAGAGAATGTACCTTGGAGATTACGAGAGAGATAGTAATCTAAATATTTATACTATACGCAGTGATGAGGTTAAAATACGTTTGAGGAGTATGTATATAGGTTCGAGAAATACCTATAAATTATAATAGGATGTGTGTATGCCTGTTATGTGATATTATTGTTAAGAGCACTAATGGGTGATAACCCGGGGGTGAAAGAACCTTATAATTAAGTGCACTAATGAGTGATAACTCGGGGGTGCAGAAACTCTATTGTTAAGTGTACTAATGGGTGATAACCCGGGGGTACAAGGATGACTATTGTTAGGCGCACTAATGGGTGATAACTCGAGGGTGCTGGATTATTATTGATAGGCGCATTAATGGGTGCTAATCCGGAGATGCAAGATTATATTGTTAGGAACACTAATGGGTGATAACTCGGGGGGTGCTGAATTGTTAATGATAGGTGAATTAATGGGTGCTAACCCAGGGATGCAGGATGTTCTGGATAGGTGAACTAATGGGTCTTAGCCCGGGGGTGCAGGATATATATATATATATATATATATATATATATATATATATATATATATATGAACTTGTGAATATTGCTACTGTGTGAAATTAGTAGACTTGGTAATAATAATAATCATTACATTACACCAAGTGGTCTTAACCTCAGGGTGCAGGATTAGTGTATATATATAAGGATGAGGAGACTATATATATGTATGAGTGTACTTGGGTAACATTCTACTGTGTGAAACTAGTAGATAAAAATGGAAATGAGAAATAAAATAATCTTAGTGAATAAAAGATTAACCATTCAAACGGTGAATAATGAAACTTAGTATGTGAGATAAACTATCTGATTAGCGTATTGTATGGGCGATACGGGAATACTACTAGTGATCATAGTTAGTATTAGTATGGTTTCTGACTAGTTAGACTGGGAGGTATAACTAGGGGGAGCTTAGATGTACGTTAGGCGTGTACAATAGACGAGAGGTGAGAAACTCATGTGAGAGTTCGATAACTAACATGCGTATAAGACTTGTTTTAAGAACCATTTTAAATACTTGCTAAATCATTTTTACACATCGGGCTCTGACCCGTTTCTTGTATTTCTTCTCTCTTTTGCTATATATATGTATTATATCAGGTGCTCAGCCATAGGGACACCGAATTTAGAAATTTGGATTGCTTGACGTGATGCGGCTGTTGTGGAAGCTGTAGGTCCTTGTAGTAGACGCATCTATATTTTCCATTCAGTTTCATCTAGACTTCTTATCTAGGGCATGGGTCGCCTACTTCTAGTCTTTCATTAGAGTTATTATATACAGTTTAGTTTATATTTTGGAGCTTTGAACTGATAGTTTTACTCAGTCTTATTTATTTAAGTACTTGATTCATGTTCAGTATTTATTTACATTCCGATGTGTGGTGAATGGTTTATATTTTGAAATTTAATGGAAATGGATTTACTTGGTTTTACTAAATTGGAAATGTTTTGACAACTAGCTTAATTTTATATTAGGTGATTAATATGGTAAAAAAGTTTTTCGACAGTGATGCTGAGAATGAACCAACTGAATATCCTATTTTTAATTGGTAGAGGACTGATCACCCTATATTTAATTGGGCAGGGTGTCACACCCGGTCATTGAAACGAGAAGGGATTTCATCACTCGACTCACTCTCTTATCCATTGTGTGCTACCCTAGCTGTCATTAAATTTTAAATCAATCAACTAGCTAGCCCTGTAGGAACACTTTTTTGCAACAGGCAATCACAAAGATAAATTCCGTGATTTTTGTCGCCCGCAGTCTTAATTAAAATTTGACTACCCCTTTCACTAATTTTGAAGATTATAATTGGCTACGTGCTCATTAGGATTTTTTCTTGATTCGTCGGTGTCCAATTCAATTCTTTAGGTAGTCAGTCTTAATTAGTTCGTCCAAATAACGAGTCCATTTTCTCCCCTTTTTCGAAAAATCCCAAAAATATTTTCCTTTTTTTTTAGAATATTTTCAAAAATACCAAAAAATATTTTCTTTTTTCCATATTTAAAAGGCCAAATATATTTTCCTTTTCTTATTTTCAAAAACCACAAAAATATTTTCTTTTCTTTTGAAAAATATTTAAAAATCCAAAAATATTTCTCTCATCATGGCTGAAGAACGTCCTTTACGGGAGTACTTTAGTGATTTCCCATTCTCTTGAAGTTTGTTTGATGTTGATCCTGACTTGAATCTCCATACATTAATTCATGGCTTTAACTCTCACACGCCCACTGTTGATACTCATGTGTCGTACACGCACACATCTCATCTTCCACCGCCTCTGGTGATGAGTGTCCACCCATCTCATGCTTCGTCGTGCACACACTACTTTCTGGTTGGTCACTTGTCCCATGAGTCTCCATTTATTTTATCTCCATTTGAATCCACCATGGAACATGTGTATCTGTATGACACTGTTTCAGAACCTCCCTCGGCATATTCTCACAACATATCTAATGTCGAAGAGCATGAGTACCCAAGCTATTCATGGAGGCCTGATCACCCTTCCATGCAATATATATCCCAACACCATGTTATAGATCCTTACAATTTCCGACAGTCGTCATCGCTAACTCGTGCACCTCATACCTATCAGTCCCCTTACTATGATCCTTATGTTGATCAACCTTTTGTCTCTCACGAAGATACTTCTCCCGTGAAGGATGCACTTGACCCCATTCCACACACTTTATATGAGTATTATCCACATGCTTGTGTTTCTAGCAAGTTGTGTCCGACTCACCCACCACCGCCACCCACTGACATCTGCCCACCACCCTACACATCCGCTCTCAAACGCCTCTTGCACAAGTTCGCGCCCACTCTTAATTCTCAAAATGAAGCCCTTCAAAGGCTTGAACAACGGTTAAATAATTTTGAGTGTTCGAACGAGTCGAATATCCCCTCAAGTCAACCCATTATTACCCCCGCATGGGATGATGATGTGTCGTCTCGTGCCACTGATTTTGAGTGTGACCATCCCTATCATCCTGAGAATTTTGAAGTTGAGACCACCCCGTGGTCTGGGCCCCAAGTTGACAATTGTGTTAACCTATCCACTGACTGTGATACTGATACAACTACTCCTTATCCTCTCGAACCCACCATGAGGTTCACCTTTCCCCTTCCACAGCTTCCCTATTAATGACCGCGTATACACCTTTTGATCCTTTCCTATGTGTTCCCGAAGAACCATTTATTTATAGGTTAGCTCTGGTTGCGAGTGCTACC